>JAXAVZ010000219.1:0-600000 GCA_034621355.1 Mycalesis mineus | reverse complement strand
GGATAGATAATATGCGATGCGTGGTTGTCGAGCAGTTACATGCATTTTTTATGAACTGTGGGCTTGACTTGTCTTTTAAAATGTTGTGGAAACGTTAAACATTCAGCTTCCTGTATCTATCGCATAAAATTGCCGGTTCCGGCACATCCAACAGGACCTTCAAGAATCATATGTGGTCTTGGAACAGTTTCAGTGGAAATACGAAAAGAGGTGGGATGTGTCCGCCTTGAATATTAATGGCAACAGCAACAGTTACGAATCTTCCTCGCTGTGCCGATGTTACTGCACCTACTTGTTTAATTATTTTTTGGGCTACAATTTTGCTAGGTTTTTTGGACAGTAGCCACTCCTGTCTCGTCCATGTTCTAGATATCTTTTGACCTATCCATTATATCAGCAAGGTTATCAAAAACAAAAATTGCCTAAGTCACTATGACGCTTAGTATTGCTAAAATTTATTTTGTGTCTTAGTCTAATATGGCTTATTTTATAGCTCAATTCCCATTCTATCAAATACAGTTATTATTATTTTGAATCTCTATTTTTTGAATTCTCTTTCAATTAAATCAGCTATATGGTTGGGTGTAGTTCATTTTTCAATTGCAATTTGTAAATACTCACTGTATTCTGGTTTGTCTTCAATGACACGATGGAACTTGTTGATCAAAGCACAACCAATTCTAAAATCTTTCATCTCTCTTTTAGATGTACATTTGTACCTACATATACTACACAAATAACACTTTCCACCGATGTGGGTCAATTTGTGTATGGTTAAAACACATTATAATGTAAAAAAACATATTACATTTTAATTTCATACGAGTATAACAAGAATAACGCCTTTTAATGGTGTGGGTTAGGTTGTTGCTAGTTAAAGACCACTTTCTGATAGCACCAGACTTGGGGTCCTCCTCCTGTTTTCCTCCCCTGCTGTCCTGTGTTGTCACGTTCTCAGCTTTCTTGAATATGTCCTGCAGCAGGACTACATAGGACTTCATAGGTATTTCACGTGCGTGCGTGCATGAGGACGTGTGGTTCTCCTCCTGTTGTCCTCTCCTGCTCTACTATGTTGTCATGTTCACAGCTTTCTTGAATATATCCTGCAGCAGGACTACACAGGACTTCACATGTATTTCACGTGCGTGCGTGCATGAATACCTGTGGTCCTCCTGTTATCCTCTCCTGCTGTCCTGTGTTGTCATGTTCTCAGCTTTTTTGAATATGTCCTGCAGCAGGACTACACAGGACTTCATAGGTATTGCACGTGCGTGCGTGCATGAGGACTTTTGGTCCTCCTCCTGTTATCCTCTCCTGCTGTCCTGTGTTGTCATGTTCTCAGCTTTTTTGAATATGTCCTGCAGCAGGACTACACAGGACTTCACACGTATTGCACGTGCGTGCCTGCATGAGGACGTGTGGTCCTCCTCCTGTTGTCCTCTCCTGCTCTACTATGTTGTCATGTTCACAGCTTTCTTGAATATATCCTGCAGCAGGACTACACAGGACTTCACATGTATTTCACGTGCGTGCGTGAAAATTTTTTTTCTCATTGCAGTGTGCACTTGTGGTTGGTTTTTTATGTGAGAATCAAGAACTATACGCTCGAGTACCACCCAAACATTTTGCCTTACGTATTAGGCATTGTGGAACTTGCTTAAAAATTAGTCGCAATTTCAAAATTACTGATCTAATTCAATATTTGCACAGGTTCGAAGTATCAAAAAAATAAAAAATACTGGGATCCTATGAGTTGGTAGTATATTTAAAATCTTTCCAGTAGACTAACTAATAAGACAAGCCCAAATAATACTGGTGTTAACGGTCATTTATTTTCTGTAACTGACCTCTGAAGTTAAATCAAGGCATTTTAGGAGAGGAAACTGTACACTTTGAAAGTTACTATTTTATTTTGTTTCAGTTGTTATTTTGTCTGGCGGTTTTGATTAAAACACAGTTGATAGTTACTAATTACCCAATTTATTTATAAAAGATTTTCAAAAACAAAGATGCACAACCTACATTTACGGATAAAATTGGTTTTAAATGTCTAAAAGCATCACGGTTGTTTCTAACAACATTGTCTGCTTCTCTAATTTTTTATCGAACTTCATCCTCACTTTAAGTATCTTTGGCATACGTCATTTCTTTAAAGTAACCCCAGATAAAAAAATCAATAGGGTTCAGATCAGGCGTACGTGGTGGCCAGTTAATTGTTCCTCGTCGTGCGATCCACCTGTTAGGTTATCTGTCGTCTAAATAATCTCTCACTTGCCTTGCGTAGTGACATGGTGCGCCGTCACACTTCTAGTGAAATTGGCAAATCTTATTCCAAAAATCTTGTAGCATGTGGATTTTCAATAGCCCAAATATGCTAATTGTGCAAAATGGGAATGTTATTGATTATTAAAATCAAATGTAGAATGTAGTAATCTTTTAGAAATTAAGCTGATTTGAGAAATATATAAAATGAAAACAAATCAGGTGATAAAATCAAAATGCAATATAAACTGATTATGAAATGTTCTACGATTTTGCTTAATTTAGGAGATAGAATTATTTTTGTGATTTTTTTCCCCAATTTCGACTTAATATTGGTTTATGATTTTTTTCTCATTGCAGTGAGCACTTGTGGTTGGTTTTTTATGTGGGAATCAAGAATCATACGCACGAGTACCACACTAAACATTTTGCCTTACGTATTAGGCATTGTAGAACTTACATAAAATTTAGTCGCAATTTCAAAATTACTGATCTAACTCAACATTTGCACAGGTTCCAAGTATCAAAAAAATAAAAAATACTGGGATCCTATGAGTTGGTAGTATATCTAAAATCTTTCCAGTAGACTAACTAATAAAACAAGCCCAAATAATACTGGTGTTAACGGTCGTTTATTTTCTGTAACTGACCTTTGAAGTTAAATCGAGGCATTTTAGGAGAGGACATTGTACACTTTGAAAGTTACTATTTTATTTTGTTTCAGTTGTTATTTTGTCTGGCGGTTTTGATTAAAACACAGTTGATAGTTACTAATTACCCAATTTATTTATAAAAGATTTTCAAAAACAAAGATGCACAACCTACATTTACGGATAAAATTGGTTTTAAATGTCTAAAAGCATCACGGTTGTTTCTAACAACATTTTCTGCTTCTCTAATGTTTGATCGAACTTCATCCTCACTTTAAGTATCTTTGGCATACGTTATTTCTTTAAAGTAACCCCAGATAAAAAAATCAATAGGGTTCAGATCAGGCGAACGTGGTGGCCAGTTAATTGTTCCTTGTCGTCCGATCCACCTGTTAGGGTATCTGTCGTCTAAATAATCTCTCACTTGCCTTGCGTAGTGACATGGTGCGCCGTCACACTTGTAGTAAAATTGGCAAATCTTATTCCAAAAATCAATGCGTCTACTAAATTAAATTCATCATCATTCAAAATGCCAGACCACATGTTTACGCTGAAACGATGTTGGAAAGATCAAGATCTTGTAGCATGTGGATTTTCAATAGCCCAAATGTGCTAATTGTGCAAAATTGGAATGTTATTGATTTATGTTAAAATCAAATGTAGAATGTAGTAATCTTGTAGAAATTAAGGTGATTTCCTAAGTATATAAAATGAAAACAAATTAGGTGATAAAATCAAAATGCAATATAAACTGAATATGAAATATGTTCTACGATTTTGCTTGATTTAGGAAATAGAAATATTTATATGATTTTTTTCCCCAATTTAGACCTAATATTGGTTTATGATGTTTTTCTCATTGCAGTGAGTACTTGTGGTAGGTTTTTTGATGGTTATATGGGAATCAAGAACCATACGCACGAGTACCCCACTAAACATTTTGCCTTACGTATTAGGCATTGTGGAACTTACAAAAAATTTAGTCGCAATTTCAAAATTACTGCTCTAACTCAATACTAGTTTCTTGTTGTTCAATGTCGTCTAAATAATCTCTCACTTGTCTCGCGTAGTGACATGGCGCGCCGTCACTCCTTCTAGTAAAATTGGCAAATCTTATTCCAAAAATCAATGTCTCCATCAAGTCTAGCTGGCAGTTCAAATGGCCCAATAAATTCATCATTCAAAATGCCAGACAGAAAATGTTGGAAAGATAAAGATCTTGTAGCCCAAATGTGGTAATTGTGCATGTTAAAAACTCCGTTACGGTCAAATCTTGACTCATCAGTCCATAAAATTTTATTGAAAAATCCCGGATCGTCTCGCTCTTTTCTCAACATCGTTTCACAAAACTCAACCCATAATGCTTAATCTGAAGGCTGCTATGCTTGAACTTTTTGGTAGTAGTAAGTGTGAAAAGATGTTTCACGTAAAATGTCTTGAATTGACGTTCTGGGAATATTAAGATTAGTCATTAGACGAGCCAGTGTTCTTGTAGAAATACTACTATCTCGTTGTACTTCCAGTACCATTTCTCTGCGATCCGAATAATTTCTGACAAATTCTTGACCACCACGTTGACAGGGAATACGGCCTGCCATTTACGTATTGTGCGTGTTAATGAATATAGGAAGATTGGGATAATGATCAGGTTGCGGACCACCCCGGCGTTGAAGTTGTTCTCTGTAGAGTCTTGCTGCTTCGTAGCCGTTGCCTTGTGCAACACCTTAATAATAATGCATTTCGGTTGGTATGTAGTAGAGGCTGTAGGAGCTGTCGGTGCCACCGTCTCCTGTTGAACTCCGCTGGGCCTCGGTGTTGAGGCCGCAGTCGGAGCTTCGGTAGGTGCGGTGCTCCCCTGCGCCGCTTCTTCCGCGGCGTTTTGCCCCGTTCAGTTGACGGGTTTGCCGGCGGGTTGAGGTTTGTAGGCGTAGATGGCGCTGGCGGCGGCGCCTGCGTCGTTGGAGGCGCCTGTGCCGGCGGCGGCGGCGGGGCCTGCGCCGGGCGGAAGCAGTTGGCCGACGCATGCCCAAATTCCTGGCATCTGGGACACTGCGGCGGCCTCTTCCCTCCGCGCCACGCCTCAATGGTGACACACGGCATCGCCAACAGTACGCTGGTGTTAAACAGCGACTGTAGTTCCTCTTGGTCATGTGGGCAAGGGCCACAAAGTATGTGCACCCGTGCTTCCCTTTAGGTGGTGGGATGGCTCTGGCGCTCTCCGCCGGGAAGCCCAGGCTTCGAAGTCCCGCCACGACTTCTTCAGTGGGCGTCTCGTACGGGAGGCCACGAATGGCCACTTTTGTTGGGCGCCCCTGGTCCGGGCAGTAGCAGTGCCAGGACAATGATTTGTCCCGGCTGGAGGCTCCGTTCATGTAGCGCTGCACGGCCCAGAACTCTTTTTAGTTTTGGGAAGGAAGCGTACTCCCTTCCCCAGCGGTCTCGCGTTGGGCTCGTGGCCGAGGATCCGCTTCCAGTGAAAGAGGTTGTTTAATCAACTTCATTGTTACATTTTATGTAATATAAGTTGGTGTCAAGCTTTTTATAGGTGATAATTAAGTACAAGAAATTTGTAATCAAATTTAATAATAATAATAATAACAATAAGATAAACACACATTACATGTATAGACATTACATTTTTATTTTATTTATAGCTGTATTCGACTTTATTTAAAATTAAATAATACATACACTCGTAAAATGTCTTCATACAGTTTTAAATATATTTAAGAATTCTTGTAGAATACTAATTTCAATATTTTAACTTATAATATAGTGCTACAATGACCCCAAGGCAAGGTCTCAATCTGGTTTGAAAGTATTTGTCTTTTGTCATCTTTTTTATTCAAAACTACTTTATTTACTTCTTGAGAGAACAATACATGTTTTATTGTGTTGTTATATGTTCAAGTTTAAAAAGAGTTAAAACGGGATACCCAAGACTTACTTGAGAGTCTATGTTTGATGCGCAGGCGTTCCTTCGAATCGTTGAATTTTTTCTCTTTTGAAACGCCATGTACGATTTTATATATATTTTATATATATGTAAAGATCAGTATGAGTTTAGATGCAAATAGTGCGTGAGTGAATATTTGCGCTGCATTGCCATTCTTCAACCCCTCGGTTTTTATTTTTAACATTTTACTTCCAATGTCTCACATTCTCTCGCCGTCACTATCGTTTGTAAAAGCGTTACTCCTGGCATGAAGTCTTCACCACAATGGCTCTCCACAATCACTGTCATTTGTATATTCAACAAACCGTTCAGTGACTGTATTGACTATAGGCCACTTCATTTCCCGCATAATTTTTTTCTTCGCTTTTCCTGTACGAATTCCATTAATTACCAGTTACATTAACCTAATTACACTTAACATTTTTTTTGGCTACGTATTCTTTGATTACCGCCCATGCCATTTCTATAAGATTTAAATCAGGATGATAGGGTAGCAATCGCAGGACCCTATGATTATGTTCTACAAGTATTTCATCGATGCTATATTACTTATATTGTTCTTTGTACAGTTTTACTAATTTGTGCAATTGAGGTTTTAACAATTTATCTTCGTATTGTACTCCTTTTTCCTGCAACCACCACTGCATATCTGCTTTCTTAGCATTTGAAATTGGTGCAAGAGCGCTGTGCTTGTTATGTTACTATCCGTTGTCAATTAATACAACCGCAATGGGTGGCTGCGAAGCCACTAACTATAATTAGTATTGTTCATGTTGTCATAAAAATCTCCAGACTTGTTTCCACCTTGAAATACAAGACGCGTATTATGAACAAATCCAGCTTCCAGATCCAGTATGCACTATAACAATCTTTTGTCCCTTGGAAATTGGTTTTAAGACCTTTTGATGATACATCTGTCCAAGCTTAAGAACCTGAAATAAAAGATGTAATCATTAATTTTCGTAACTAAGTCTCCTACAAATCCAAGGATATGCAAGAACGCAAATATGCGAGGGCAGAATATGATGATTGACATATACTTGGATGAGATGAATCGACATACGACTCTGCGGGACTCCCTACTTCGGCTAGGAACGTTTCTGATATCTCGCCGTCCACTCTTACGTTGAATTTGCGGTCAGACAGGAAGGACCTTGCCCGTGGATAGTCTTCTTGGGATATTGGTGTTCCTTGTAATCTTGTACTTGAGGCCTACGTGCTATATGCGGCCGAAGGACTTCTTCATGTCTAGGAAGATTGCTAGTGACTTCGCCTTTGTTGATTGAGCTAGCTGGTCATGAGCTGGATGCGCCTGGCCAGCTGCAGTCTGTCTATCTGTCCTTACAAGTCACATTCACTTTTTACCGAAACTATAAGAACTATATTGTGGAAACTTATATCAGGTGTAATCAGTGAACCGCATTAAGGTTTTTAAACAAAAAAAAAGCAATAAATATTGGGGGATTTCCAATATTTCCATAGTTAGAACTGAAACTAGATTTTTTTTTCTTTAAACCCAAACGTGTGGGGTGGTAACTATCGAAAGGCTTTCAAATAAAATGAGACATTTGTAAATGGTAAAATATGCAACCCTTAATGGGCGAGTTGAATGGTAGTCCTCCATACTGCCCAGACATCGCTCGGGCAACATCCGTACACACGGCCACACAGTTCTGCCTTTTAATATTATTTTCAGTTATATATGAATCTGAAATATTCTTATACATTTGTTTCTTGTATACCGTATGTAACATCAATCATGAGCATCTTCATTACTATCAGTCGCCTCATCTAATTAAATGGCAAATAAACCGGAAAGTTTTCTCACATTTCACTCATTAATATCTACTGCCATGTCGTGAATACGGCGACTTATCGTATTATTTGAAAGAGGTACATTTTTTGTTTCTTTAGCTGCCGATTCTCCACTCATCACTGCAATCTTGTGTGGTTTCTTACATGTGGCAACACGGTGAGCTACTAATTAAGGGGCGAGTAATGCTTTGGTACGAACTGATGCTATTGAAATCAAAGTCTGATGTTTCCGTTCTCATAATTTAAAAAAAAAACTTGGCTTACTATGGAAATGGCTGAGTTGATTCCAAATGCCGTTTTAGTTTATTAGGAAGCATACTTTCAGCTGCCAACAATTTTATTTGTTGATACAATTCTGTACATAATGGTGTTAAATATAGTCTTGTAAAGGTATAACAATTGTATCAAACCTGTTTGGCATGCAAAATTTTAATGTTATTAATTAATGTTAAAATCAAATGTAGTAATCTTGTAGAAATAAGGATTTCCTAAGTATATCAACTGAATACAAATAATAGGTGATAAAATCAAAATGCAATATAAACTGGATATGAAATATGTTCTACGATTTTGCTTAGTTTAGGAGATATTTATTTTAGAGATAATTATTTTTGTGATTTTTTTCCCCAATTTCGATCTAATATTGGTTTATGATTTTTTTCTCATTGCAGTGAGCACCTGTGGTTGGTTTTTTATGTGAGAATCAAGAACCATACGCTCGAGTACCCCCTAAGCATTTTGCCTTACGTATTAGGCATTGTGGAACTTGCTTAAAATTTAGTCGCAATTTCAAAATTACTGGTCTAACTCAATATTTGCACAGGTTCGAAGTATCAAAAAAATTAAAAATACTGGGATCCTATGAGACTTATAAAACAAGCCCAAATAATGCTGGTGTTAACGGGCATTTATTTTCTGTAACTGAAATCGAGGCATTTTAGGAAAGGAAACTTTACACTTTTTCAGTTGTTATTTTGTTTGGTGGTTTTGATTAAAACGCAGTTGATAATTACTAATTACTAATTGTCGCCCTTGAACAGAGATGCACAACTTACATCTACGGATAAAATTGGTTTTGAATGTCTATAAGCATCACGGTTGTTTCTAACAACATTTTCTGCTTGTCTAATTTTTGCTCAAACTTCATCCTCACTGTAAGTTTCTTTGGCATACGTTATTTCTTTAAAGTAACCCCAGATAAAAAAATCAATAGGGTTCAGATCAGGCGAACGTGGTGGCCAGTTAATTGTTCCTTGTCGTCCGATCCACCTGTTAGGGTATCTGTCGTCTAAATAATCTCTCACTTGCCTTGCGTAGTGACATGGTGCGCCGTCACACTTGTAGTAAAATTGGCAAATCTTATTCCAAAAATCAATGCGTCTACTAAATTAAATTCATCATCATTCAAAATGCCAGACCACATGTTTACGCTGAAACGATGTTGGAAAGATCAAGATCTTGTAGCATGTGGATTTTCAATAGCCCAAATGTGCTAATTGTGCAAAATTGGAATGTTATTGATTATTTATCAAATCATATGTAGAATGTAGTAATCTTGTAGAAATTAAGCTGATTTGAGAAATATATAAAATGAATACAAATTAGGTGATAAAATCAAAATGCAATATAAACTGAATATGAAATATGTTCTACGATTTTGCTTGATTTAGGAAATAGAAATATTTATATGATTTTTTTCCCCAATTTAGACCTAATATTGGTTTATGATTTTTTTCTCATTGCAGTGAGCAGTTGTGGTAGGTTGTTTGATTGTTATGTGGGAATCAAGAACCATACGCACGAGTACCCCACTAAGCATTTTGCCTTACGTATTAGGCATTGTGGAAGTTACAAAAAATTTAGTCGCAATTTCAAAATTACTGGTCTAACTCAATATTTGCACAGGTTCGAAGTATCAAAAAAATAAAAAATTGTTGGGATCCTATGAGTTCGTAGTGTATTTAAAAACTTTCCAGTAGACTAACTAATAAAACTAGCCCAAATAATACTGGTGTTAACGGGCATTTATTTTCTGTAACTGACCTTTGATGTTAAATCGAGGAATTTTAGGAGAGGAAACTTTACACTTTGAAAGTTACTATTTTATTTTGTTTCAGTTGTTATTTTGTCTGGCGGTTTTGATTAAAACGCAGTTGATAATTACTAATTACCCAATTTATTTATAAAAGATTTTCAAAAACAAAGATGCACAACCTACATCTACGGATAAAATTGGTTTTAAATGTCTAAAAGCATCACGGTTGTTTCTAACAACATTTTCTGTTTCTCTAATGTTTGATCGAACTTCATCCTTACTTTAAGTATCTTTGGCATACGTCATTTCTTTAAAGTAACCCCAGATAAAAAAATCAATAGGGTTTAGATCAGGCGTACGTGGTGGCCAGTTAATTGTTCCTCGTCGTGCGATCCACCTGTTAGGTTATCTGTCGTCTAAATAATCTCTCACTTAGTGAAATTGGCAAATCTTATTCCAAAAGTCAATGCATCTCCTTAATTAAATTCATCATTCAAAATGCCAGACCACATGTTTACGCTGAAACGATGTTGAAAAGATTAAGATCTTGAAGCATGTGGATTTTCAATAGCCCAAATTTCTGACAAATTCTTGACCACCACGTTGACAGGGAATACGGCCTGCCATTTACGTATTGTGCGTGTTAATGAATATAGGAAGATTGGGATAATGATCAGGTTGCGGACCACCCCGGCGTTGAAGTTGTTCTCTGTAGAGTCTTGCTGCTTCGTAGCCGTTGCCTTGTGCAACACCTTAATAATAATAATGCATTTCGGTTGGTATGTAGTAGAGGCTGTAGGAGCTGTCGGTGCCACCGTCTCCTGTTGAACTCCGCTGGGCCTCGGTGTTGAGGCCGCAGTCGGAGCTTCGGTAGGTGCGGTGCTCCCCTGCGCCGCTTCTTCCGCGGCGTTTTGCCCCGTTCAGTTGACGGGTTTGCCGGCGGGTTGAGGTTTGTAGGTGTAGATGGCGCTGGCGGCGGCGCCTGCGTCGTTGGAGGCGCCTGTGCCGGCGGCGGCGGCGGGGCCTGCGCCGGGCGGAAGCAGTTGGCCGACGCATGCCCAAATTCCTGGCATCTGGGACACTGCGGCGGCCTCTTCCCTCCGCGCCACGCCTCAATGGTGACACACGGCATCGCCAACAGTACGCTGGTGTTAAACAGCGACTGTAGTTCCTCTTGGTCATGTGGGCAAGGGCCACAAAGTATGTGCACCCGTGCTTCCCTTTAGGTGGTGGGATGGCCCTGGCGCTCTCCGCCGGGAAGCCCAGGCTTCGAAGTCCCGCCACGACTTCTTCAGTGGGCGTCTCGTACGGGAGGCCACGAATGGCCACTTTTGTTGGGCGCCCCTGGTCCGGGCAGTAGCAGTGCCAGGACAATGATTTGTCCCGGCTGGAGGCTCCGACCATGTAGCGCTGCACGGCCCAGAACTCTTTTTAGTTTTGGGAAGGAAGCGTACTCCCTTCCCCAGCGGTCTCGCGTTGGGCTCGTGGCCGAGGATCCGCTTCCAGTGAAAGAGGTTGTTTAATCAACTTCATTGTTACATTTGATGTAATATAAGTTGGTGTCAAGCTTTTTATAGGTGATAATTAAGTACAAGAAATTTGTAATCAAATTTAATAATAATAATAATAACAATAAGATAAACACACATTACATGTATAGACATTACATTTTTATTTTATTTATAGCTGTATTCGACTTTATTTAAAATTAAATAATACATACACTCGTAAAATGTCTTCATACAGTTTTAAATATATTTAAGAATTCTTGTAGAATACTAATTTCAATATTTTAACTTATAATATAGTGCTACAATGACCCCTAGGCAAGGTCTCAATCTGGTTTGAAAGTATTTGTCTTTTGTCATCTTTTTTATTCAAAACTACTTTATTTACTTCTTGAGAGAACAATACATGTTTTATTGTGTTGTTATATGTTCAAGTTTAAAAAGAGTTAAAACGGGATACCCAAGACTTACTTGAGAGTCTATGTTTGATGCGCAGGCGTTCCTTCGAATCGTTGAATTTTTTCTCTTTTGAAACGCCATGTACGATTTTATATATATTTTATATATATGTAAAGATCAGTATGAGTTTAGATGCAAATAGTGCGTGAGTGAATATTTGCGCTGCATTGCCATTCTTCAACCCCTCGGTTTTTATTTTTAACATTTTACTTCCAATGTCTCACATTCTCTCGCCGTCACTATCGTTTGTAAAAGCGTTACTCCTGGCATGAAGTCTTCACCACAATGGCTCTCCACAATCACTGTCATTTGTATATTCAACAAACCGTTCAGTGACTGTATTGACTATAGGCCACTTCATTTCCCGCATAATTTTTTTCTTCGCTTTTCCTGTACGAATTCCATTAATTACCAGTTACATTAACCTAATTACACTTAACATTTTTTTTGGCTACGTATTCTTTGATTACCGCCCATGCCATTTCTATAAGATTTAAATCAGGATGATAGGGTAGCAATCGCAGGACCCTATGATTATGTTCTACAAGTATTTCATCGATGCTATATTACTTATATTGTTCTTTGTACAGTTTTACTAATTTGTGCAATTGAGGTTTTAACAATTTATCTTCGTATTGTACTCCTTTTTCCTGCAACCACCACTGCATATCTGCTTTCTTAGCATTTGAAATTGGTGCAAGAGCGCTGTGCTTGTTATGTTACTATCCGTTGTCAATTAATACAACCGCAATGGGTGGCTGCGAAGCCACTAACTATAATTAGTATTGTTCATGTTGTCATAAAAATCTCCAGACTTGTTTCCACCTTGAAATACAAGACGCGTATTATGAACAAATCCAGCTTCCAGATCCAGTATGCACTATAACAATCTTTTGTCCCTTGGAAATTGGTTTTAAGACCTTTTGATGATACATCTGTCCAAGCTTAAGAACCTGAAATAAAAGATGTAATCATTAATTTTCGTAACTAAGTCTCCTACAAATCCAAGGATATGCAAGAACGCAAATATGCGAGGGCAGAATATGATGATTGACATATACTTGGATGAGATGAATCGACATACGACTCTGCGGGACTCCCTACTTCGGCTAGGAACGTTTCTGATATCTCGCCGTCCACTCTTACGTTGAATTTGCGGTCAGACAGGAAGGACCTTGCCCGTGGATAGTCTTCTTGGGATATTGGTGTTCCTTGTAATCTTGTACTTGAGGCCTACGTGCTATATGCGGCCGAAGGACTTCTTCATGTCTAGGAAGATTGCTAGTGACTTCGCCTTTGTTGATTGAGCTAGCTGGTCATGAGCTGGATGCGCCTGGCCAGCTGCAGTCTGTCTATCTGTCCTTACAAGTCACATTCACTTTTTACCGAAACTATAAGAACTATATTGTGGAAACTTATATCAGGTGTAATCAGTGAACCGCATTAAGGTTTTTAAACAAAAAAAAAAGCAATAAATATTGGGGGATTTCCAATATTTCCATAGTTAGAACTGAAACTAGATTTTTTTTTCTTTAAACCCAAACGTGTGGGGTGGTAACTATCGAAAGGCTTTCAAATAAAATGAGACATTTGTAAATGGTAAAATATGCAACCCTTAATGGGCGAGTTGAATTGTAGTCCTCCATACTGCCCAGACATCGCTCGGGCAACATCCGTACACACGGCCACACAGTTCTGCCTTTTAATATTATTTTCAGTTATATATGAATCTGAAATATTCTTATACATTTGTTTCTTGTATGGGTCATTCTCATTTAAGAGGTAATCTGATGTATGGAAGTGACGGCACGGCATTTTTTTTTGAATTCTTACTTAAGTTTACATTTTTCATATCGAAACTTTTAAGTTCAAAACGTTTACAAAGTGGCCAGACAATTTTTTGGTTTTTCTCGTTTTATAAGTGACCAGGGTAGATACTCAGTACAGGGTAGAGACAAGATGCATAGGGGTAGATACTTTATGGACAGGAAAGAAAAATAGACATATTAAAACAGGGTTATTTTTAGAATCATCTTTATTTATTTATTTTAAATTTTAATTATGTATTATTTATAATAAGACTTTTCATTTCTTAGCAGTGTTTGTTTATTATATTAAATGTTTCTTAAGCACTAGGTACAAAACATTTTTACAAGGTACAAGGTTTTTACTTTTCCTTTCTATCAAAACAAAGATATCTATAACTTTACTACAACTTTCAATAAGTCAATAATGAAATTAAAAGAAACAAAAACCTCAACAGTATCAAATTTTTACGTACGTAAACTATAAAAACATTTTTAATAAAAGGAAAATAAACAAAATCTTTTTCTATAACCAGCATTCCAAAGACATCAACAGATACATTAAATTAAAAGAAATACGCTGCCCTCTTATGAAATAAATAAAGTCATCAGTTTGTGTGTTGTTTTCTGTTTTCCAGTTCCATTACAGATTTTACAAAATATAACTTGAAGTTCATTGTCATCATCAATACCTGTGCACATTGCAACATAACGATATTCTGTTTTTGCATCTTGAAGTTTAACTAGCACAAAGTCCCCGCTGCCGAATTTTTCCTTTCCAGATATTGAGGGCTTAGAATCATCTTTGTGTAGTTTGGTTGTAAAACTGGTAGGTATGTATTGAATGCTGTAGTATTTCTTGAGGCTTCTACTGGTGTCCTTGAGAAGCAAGGTATATTAGTGGTTCATCTTCGGAATCGCTAGCTCCGTATATATCATCAGCACATAGACGAAATTTAGGAAGTGTTTGTGGATAATCCAAGCTAGCCAATAGAAAATGACTACATAACTCTGTGTCACAGAAACAGCTCAAATTTTTCAATATCAAGGAATTTGGTATAAATACGCAACCAGTAACTTGGTGCACCTTTAGTGTACCTAAAAAAGTCTTTATACCTTCAATAGAATCAAATTTTACTGCTTTTTCAGATGTCTGCATAATTTATGGTGAAAATTTCAATATTCGGGCAGGTTTTCTCTAACTTAGCCATCTATTGACGAAATATCAGTGCCACTAGCAACTAATCTGCTTTTCTTGCTCGAGCTGACTTTTGATGTGCTACCTGTGCTCGTATGTTTCAAAATGCGGTGGGTCTTCATTATCCGTACATGGTGGTGTTTCAGGAGCATTGCTTGGAGTGCTAAACGACGTCTACGAATTTTTGCTTTTTCTCTCCATACTTTTCTAGCTTTCCATTTGCTTGATTGTTTTGATAACTCCTTTTTCTTTCTTCTATTTAGATTTTTCCCTTTCCTTAACTTTTTGTTGAGAGTACTTCTCTTGGTCACTTTTAATTCTTTGGTATCGTAATCATTCCGCTATCCTTTACTTTTCGAGCCGTTCTTCTCTAGGTGCCATTTTTTCTGTAAAAACGTCATATTAAATTGTATAGTTAAGATATATACATAATGATAAGTAAAGGTTTAGATAAAAATATAGAAGTATTCAGGAAAATGCATACAATTGTATCTCCCCTGGGCGTTAAGAATCTCCCCTGCCATTAAAATAGCCAGGGGAAATATGCCAGGGGAGATACATTTTCGATTGATATCTAAAATATCTTCAAAAGTATTTCTCACACGCAATTCACAACCAAATCTAACAATGTATGCACTATTCATAGTGAATATTGAATTTAATATTAGTACTTTAACAAACAATTGCTAAATAAAACTTACCAGAGGAAAGACTCCATTCACTGAACTTTTCAACACCCAGCGAGCGGCGTGACCAAAATGGCCATTAAAATGGCTGCACATTTTGCTTATGCGCCGCTTGCTGTTAGCTTCAGGTTACATCCTATGCATTCAAGGTTTCAACTTCCACAAACTAGCAAAACAAAACTGATTTTTAAACGAAAACAAAAAGCCAGGGGACGAGACTCGAAATACGAAGGACAAATTTCGGCGTTGATATTATTTATGAAAAATTGTAATATAAGTAGTTTTACTTATAAGACACTGTGACTAAGTTATTGTTCTGCATAAATTTAAAGATGATAATGTAATTATTAAATTTTAATACATTGATAACAACTGGTTTACAAATAAAGTCGGCTTAGGGACGGACCAGGGGAGAGACTTTTTTCTCATATTGGAACTTGTTGTGACGAAACTACTTACATTACTGTAATAAGTTTGAGTGACCATGTAGAAAACATTTAGTTTTAAGCAATAAATAGGTTATTACGGAAACAAGTGTAAAAAGAAGGTATTTTTTTGTCCTTGCCATGGAAAGTCCCTCTTAACTGAGAATGACCCGTATACCGTATGTAACATCAATCATGAGCATCTTCATTACTATCAGTCGCCTCATCTAATTAAATGGCAAATAAACCGGAAAGTTTTCTCACATTTCACTCATTAATATCTACTGCCATGTCGTGAATACGGCGACTTATCGTATTATTTGAAAGAGGTACATTTTTTGTTTCTTTAGCTGCCGATTCTCCACTCATCACTGCAATCTTGTGTGGTTTCTTACATGTGGCAACACGGTGAGCTACTAATTAAGGGGCGAGTAATGCTTTGGTACGAACTGATGCTATTGAAATCAAAGTCTGATGTTTCCGTTCTCATAATTTAAAAAAAAAACTTGGCTTACTATGGAAATGGCTGAGTTGATTCCAAATGCCGTTTTAGTTTATTAGGAAGCATACTTTCAGCTGCCAACAATTTTATTTGTTGATACAATTCTGTACATAATGGTGTTAAATATAGTCTTGTAAAGGTATAACAATTGTATCAAACCTGTTTGGCATGCAAAATTTTAATGTTATTAATTAATGTTAAAATCAAATGTAGTAATCTTGTAGAAATAAGGATTTCCTAAGTATATCAACTGAATACAAATAATAGGTGATAAAATCAAAATGCAATATAAACTGGATATGAAATATGTTCTACGATTTTGCTTAGTTTAGGAGATATTTATTTTAGAGATAATTATTTTTGTGATTTTTTTCCCCAATTTCGATCTAATATTGGTTTATGATTTTTTTCTCATTGCAGTGAGCACCTGTGGTTGGTTTTTTATGTGAGAATCAAGAACCATACGCTCGAGTACCCCCTAAGCATTTTGCCTTACGTATTAGGCATTGTGGAACTTGCTTAAAATTTAGTCGCAATTTCAAAATTACTGGTCTAACTCAATATTTGCACAGGTTCGAAGTATCAAAAAAATTAAAAATACTGGGATCCTATGAGACTTATAAAACAAGCCCAAATAATGCTGGTGTTAACGGGCATTTATTTTCTGTAACTGAAATCGAGGCATTTTAGGAAAGGAAACTTTACACTTTTTCAGTTGTTATTTTGTTTGGTGGTTTTGATTAAAACGCAGTTTTAATCAAAAACCGATTTAGATACACCTTTTGCTTTTTTTATTTGATTCCTTGTGCTATTTATGCAATAAAGTTTAGCATTTAATCCAGTAAACTCTGTAATGATATCACCTCCAAGTTCATCTTTAAATAAGCCGGGAAATTTGGCATTCACTCTAGGCATATTAAAACAATTGTTCACTTCGAAATTACTAGATCAAATTTAGGTATATCGTCTTTCATGTCTTTATAAAAATCTTTTGTTTTTATATAATATAGGAGACTATCTCTATCTGTATAACACAGTTTTGCTTTTCTTTGATATTTATTTTTAATAAAGTCATAGTGCAACTTATATAAATGTTGTTTCGCGTATTCCAGAACAGTAAAACCAATATAAATAGGTTTGTCATGTATTATTTTCTCTGGATTCAAATGAATTGCAACAAAATTTTCAGAAAAAACAGTAATGTTTTTTAAATTTGGCTTTGCAATCAACTTTTGAGCACAGAGCTGCTTGTTAGTTTTGTTAGAGTAATTATTCCATTTTGTTACTAGTTTAATATTAACTTGTTTTCTCTTATTTTCAATAGTTTTTCCAAATATAGCATGATTCAATAGCTTAAAGAAGTCTTTCTCAAAATCTGAGGATGACGCTTGCCGTAAACGAGTATTTAAATCGATATACTTTTTAAAAAAATTTTGTTCCTTAAAAGTTAAGACACGATGTATTTTTTTTAAATAAGTCCATTTTTTAAGCATTCTTTCAAATGAATGTAATGTATCACATATTTAAATTTATCATATAAATTTGCTATTAATTTTGGATTTTCGCCTCCGGGAGGAGTGAACTTTTCAACTGCAAACGGTAAATCTATGCAATTCATGTATATACTCAGGATAAGCTAAATCGACTTCTAAAATATACCCTGTATCTGATTCATATGGTATTTTTTCTACGTTTATTTTATCAATTTCGTCATTAGATAATAGTCTAAATTCCGATATAGGAAATTTTTTAGTCATCGCATACCCATACAGGTTATTGCAATCAAGATATATCAAATAAGTTGATAGTTGAGTATCATCATAATCCGGCAAATATTTATTATTTGCTACAGCGTTACGAAGAAAACACTGGGCTTACCCTCCACGTATTCCTTTTTCTAATAGCTCATATATCTCAAAGTCGCTAATCAATTCTAACTGAACACCTGTGTACATTGCGTCCCAAGTCAAGCTTGGAGCTGTAACATAATACGCTGGATCGAGCTTATAATATCGTAAACAGGTATCTCTAAAATTCTCAAATATATCACAAAGAAGTAACACATCCGTTTTAAGATATAAATCTGTATATTCACCGAGGGATTGAATAGAAAATACATTCCATACATTTTGTGCATATCTGTATTCAGCATCGGTAATATGTTCGCGTTACAAACTATTATAAAAGTATTCTTTTGCAGGAAGAATAGTTTCATCATATTTTAAAAAGGAATCCATATATTCATAAGGGTAAACACCTTTTCGAAGTAGTAACTTTGACTGTTCTTTGTTGTCATTAAACTCTCTCGATAAATTAACAAAATCGTTTTCGTTTAAATTTTTAGATAATACATCTAAACTTGAATTCAGAAACTGAAAAGAATCTATAAACTTTATTTGTATAGGAATTGAACCATATTTATTTTTTAATACTTTAGTAATTGTAATATATTTTTCCTTGGATTTTGGTATAATTTTAAAATAACCTTCATATTTTGCTAATTCTGTAATGAAAAGGTGGCAATCATAGCCCACCAAGTTATGTAGTACAACAGGCACAAATGGACATACTCTATACATTAAATTGCAACGAGAATGAGCAGCACCGCGATATTCTGAAGTAATGTGATCATGATCATGTACTTTATCACCAAGATGTAATTTGTTACCGATTACCAGTGAGTGGCAAATTTAAAATTATATTTCTGTTCTAATGTTAAAGGTGACATAGTAGCCTGGTTAGATAATATGCGGTATATTTCTTGAACATCGTCTATTAAATATTTTACAAATACTTGCACACAATCTGATCCTTTGTATGTAACATATTTATTTAATTTCTTATTATGAGAGCAAGAAATTTAGTAACCGAAACAAGAAGGCTGATGAATTGAATATAATCGAGTATTCTCGGATATGTTTTCGTCACATTTTCTAAGAATACTCTCAAAATCAGCATAGATGATGAAATTGATTTTCTGTTGCCTTTCATAATTTTTAAACTATAAGAATTTTTCTTAGGTAATTCTGTCAATATTTCATTACATATGTGAGAATTATATTTTTCCTTACTCACAAAAGTCTGTAAGCATAAATCACACAAGTACATTACCATTATGTTTAGTTACTTATCGTTTAATCAGTCGCAAAAGGTTTTTTATTAAGCGATAATGACCTTTACCATTCTTTTGAATATACAGTAAATGTTAATACTCATTTTATTTTTTTTCTCAAAAATTCTAATATCATTCATTATATGATGGTGGAAATGACATACCATTGATATTTAGTATCTTTGAAAAATGTGGATATGAACTGGTTCTACAAACGTGTTTCTTTTGTGGATATAATGCAGCAACAACACACCACAGAAAACAGTAATCATCATTATTACGTATATTTAAACAAGCTTTCGTATTTTTAATTACACAAGGCAGATCTATGAAAGTACCACCTTATTTATATTTAATTCTATATGACTCATTGATTCACAAGACCAGCCAGATTCACGATGTTGATATTCCGATATCATTTTTTCAAATTTATTTACTATATTGTGAAAGAATTCATGAATATCAGTACTCTTACATATAACATTATACTTTGTGTTAAAAGACTTTAGCTGCTTTTCTCCTGTTTTAGGCAGAATAAAGAAAACAAAAAGCTCAAAATTCAATTTAACACACTTAAATACTTTCAAAGTATTATTGATTATTTTCATAATGTATTTTTCATTGTCTAATAGGAACGCCTCTGGAGTAAGATACTCGTCAGTAGGACTTATTTTATAAGTTACTATTCTATTCTTAAAAGCTGTAAAAATTATTTCAATGTTATTATATCTAGTATTCAATAAACAATTTGACTTATGTAAATTTGTTGTCAAGTGATATTGAAATTTATTTTCAGGTACGTTAACTTACATCTTATCTTTGGAGCAGGAGTAACTGTAAAAAAAAAACAACATTTATTTAATATTTTTTATTACTGTATAAGTCTGTATTACTATACAACTACATAAAATAATAAAATTATTATACATTATGCTGTATGTTTTAATAGTAGTTACTTATGAATGTTGGTGAGCATTTTCTATATTCCTTTCTCGTTGCCAATACATAATTTGTGAGATGGCGCCAAGCTTCGGTATCCTCATTCGTTCGATTTTTAATAGAAACAATGGCATGACGCCATCTATTAACTGGCTGAACGTTTTCAATTTCCTCAGCCCGATATATTTTCAACTCTACGAAGTGAGTACCCGGCTTTTCATCTTAAGTTTGTCGCGAGTGTCCATTAGCAAGCCTTCTATTAATGTAAGAAATTATTGGTACAGGTTTTTTACCCACAGTTGTAGACGAACCTTCCCCAAGTTCATCGTCTTCACTATCGGTGCCGAAGAGGTCGTACGCAGTAGGCTTTTTTGGTAGAGATGGAATGGGCTTGAATGCTGGCTTTGATTTCTTGGTTCGCGACGAACTGGGGCTATTTATTACCGAGCTGTGCTCCCTGATTGCTTCATCCTTTTCTTGTTTCCTCTTTTTCGATATCATATTTTCATCATGCTGTTGTTTTGCAGCGAGCTCGGAATAATGAATCAAACGGTTTCGACCTGAGAGTAAAAATAAAAGCGACATTTAATACAGTCGAGAACAATTTAAGAGCACAGTGATGGTAGTCATATTGATGGCTAGCTTCAAACAACAAAAAAAAGTGAAAACTTGAGATTGATCTATGTATATATTATAACTATATTATTTAAAATCATTCATGGTCTCTTAAAATAGGCAAATATTGCGATCAAGTATATACAAAAATATAAAATATAATATCAAAAAATAAATATTATATAAAATATAACGTTGTGACGTTCATGCGGGAGAGATGAATGAAACGTCAACACAAGATTCGAGAATAAATATATTAATA
This sequence comes from Mycalesis mineus, assembly GCA_034621355.1. Taxonomy (NCBI): domain Eukaryota; kingdom Metazoa; phylum Arthropoda; class Insecta; order Lepidoptera; family Nymphalidae; genus Mycalesis; species Mycalesis mineus. The sequence goes on along the minus strand of JAXAVZ010000219.1, from coordinate 578,771 downwards.
AAAAAAATTAATATTTTACAATAAGTTAACTAGAGAGAGGGCCGTGGGTAAAGTGGGCCCTGCATTTATTTTTGCTTCCGTGTACGGTTGAGGGTCAGGTACTCCCCTGGTTTGCTCTGAGGTGTGTTCCGTGGCACAAGGAGGGCGGGACACCAAGGGCCCAGGTCAGGACGCGTCGGTCTAGATGCCGGCACGCTGTCCGTTGTACGCGAAGAGCACGAAGTAGGTAGGTAGATAGGTAGACCCGTTAGTTACGGCAAGCGTGGCCCTGGACGCCTGGACACTGAAGTTGGGGCCCCGAGGTAAAGTGGGCCCATAGCTTGTGTGGCTCCGAGATAAGGCGTAGACGTACACCTGGCTCCTGGAATATACATCCAGCATGTTAGGGTGTGTAGATAAAGCCTTCTCCGTTGGCCGAACCGCACGCGCAAGCAAACGAGGGTAAAACAAAATGGCGGTGCGCTTTTCGGCAGACGGAGTTTACAAAAGAATGAGAGAATAAAAGCGTAATGATCGATGTTAAATGAGATGAATTCAAGTAAGTATGTACCTATTAACAATGAACGAAAAGAAAAAAATAATTATATCTAGCTACAAAAAAATAATATTTAGGAATCTACCCAAAAATAAACGAATTATGTTATAATTACGCTAATAGTTATCTAAACACAACTCACAAAATTATTAGGTACATACTGGAATTAAAATTTGAATTTGAACAATTAATATCACACACATAACGTATAAAATTTCCTGTGCAATAATGGAATAAGTTTAAATCTAAACGCTAGTATAGATTGTCTCAACACTTACCCGTTATATTACGGGAATTTAGGCGTATTAAATTAAGTATTTGACGACGAATAAAAGACAAACTAACTTCGTTAAAGCAGGCTCAAGTACAAATTCCACCAGCAAGCCGTATTCAATTCTGGGCTCTGCTCCTGATTGGACTATATTAATGGACACGTATGATAAGCACTATAAAATCCCGGAAAACTTAGCTATTACGACATCTAGACCGGACATATTTCTTTTTTCCAAACAAATTAAACGTATAGTACTTGTCGAGCTTACAGTGCCGTGGGAAACAAACATCCCTAAAGACCATGTACTCAAAGTGAATAAATACTATGACCTTACTAATGAACTAACCAAAAATGGCTATGTGGTTAGTTTATACGCGGTAGAAGTGGGTGCGAGGGGTATACCAGCGAAGTCTCTCTACAACCTGCTAAAAGACCTTGGCCTTACTAGAAGCGCAGTAAGCTCCATATTGGAACGAGTGTCCAAAGCTGCACTAGTAGGGTCCTTCCGAATATGGTTGGGCAGGGAGAATAACTTGAACAGAGGAGGTGAGTGTTGACGCGCGTCACAAAGGGTACCCTTAAACCTACACCCGAGTCACAAGTCTCGGGCTCTGTTCGGAGTTTTTCTCTCAGCCACGCGATGGACCCGGCACCCGCACGGTGAATCCATGGAATGCTAAGATATTCGTCTCGTCTCTGCACAATAAGTCAGCACTCCGGGATTAAATTAATTCGACACAGTTGTCGGCAATGACGAAATTATGCGAATGATCGAGATGCAAGTGACGGCGCATAGGCCACCGCGCACCGCGCGCCCCGCGCACCGCGCACCCCGCGCTCGACTCATCGCAGCTCACGCGTAGATCATAACAGGTATTTTTTTTATGAAATACCTGCTTTTTTAGTGAATCCAACGTTACAACGTATAAGAATACAAACACTTTAAAAAACGGTTAAAATTCATAAAGACTTGTTTAGTATTTACGTACATAAACACTTAAAAATATTAATGTGTTCAGTATTTTAGAATACTCAGAATTATTGAACTACACCTACAACCTACAAGTACAGAATGATTGATGCATCAATGCATACCTTTTCATATAAAAGGTATATTCAAAATCAACTTGGTAAGAAATCGACTTTGTGATCATTCAAACCCATTTCAAACCGTACAGAAATAATTAGTAATAACTTTAAAAACAAATTATAAAATCAACAACACTGTGCAACTTATATGAAAGAAGATATAATTCAAAACTGGATCATCAAAAATAGATACACTATTAAAAGAAAAATATATAATCATGAATAATTAAAATAAAAGTACTTACATTATTGATGGAAATTTTCGTCGAAAGATTATTTTCTGGTAGCACCAGGTTCTTTGCTTCTGGATGATGATCATTGATCCTCCAGAAACGCGCTTTAAGATTTAAATAGGCCACAAACAACAGGTCAGCAAAACCACTAAAGGTTCGTCACACTGCTAGTCGCACGACTGCAATGCACTTCAATCAATCACAATGTCCACAATCAACGTCTCATATGTACAAAATTCATTGGAAACACAATGATTATAATTTATCAACTTTTTGTACATAAATTAGAATTTGCTGTATTCCAAATAATTTGCCTCCTTTTTGTTGCCTTTTGTCTTCATATGACATATTTAAATTTAAATTCATAATCATCTATTTGAAGAAGGTTTCTTAACTTTTCCCTTGTATCTCCTATAGCTTGACATGAGAGAATCTTTTTTCTTTTTCAATTCATCAATTGGTATTTCCATCAACGTACTTATCCGCATCCAAGCATCGTGGGGTTTCAATTTATTTTTAAAGTCTTTCAAATTAATGTCCCATAAAGAAGAAGATGTGAATCGGATCTACACTCACGTTACGCGGGTACTTCGCGCCTTCGCGCGCGGTCCGCGCGCGAGTGTGTAGACGGCTTTAAAGTTGGATTCACGTAACCTATTAAATACCTTCTCAAGATTAACCATCATCTCTTGTAGCGAAGTGCTAAATACTATGATATCCTCTAGGTGAACTAGGCAGATATTATTCTTTATACCTTTAAACACATTATCCATAACCCTTTGAAAGGTCGATGGGGAGTTTTCTAACCCCATAGGCATTCTGAGATACTCATAATGCCCATTTTCGACATTGAAGGCTGTTTTCGGAATGTCAGAAGGGTCCATTTCCACTTGATAAAACCCACTCGCTAAATCTAAAGTTGTAAAATACTGACATTTACCTAACTTGTCTAGTACGTCGGTAATGTTCGGAATCGGATATTTATCGTTAATAGTTTTTCATTAAGCTTCCTAAAATCTACAACTACTCGCCACTTAGTTTTGCCTGAAGCATCTGCCTTTTTGGGTACAACCCAAATGGGTGAGCTCCATGCGGAATCAGAAGGTCGAATAATATTCTGTTCCAGCATTTTTGCTATTTGATCTTTCACTTCCTGTCGGTGTACGTATGGATATCGGTAACTTTTGGTATATATAGGAACTTCATCCGTCGTTTTAATACGATGCTTTATCTTATTGGTGAACGTCAATGGTTCGCCGTCTATATAAAATACGTCCGCGTAACGTGAACACAATGCCTGAAGGTTAGCGAGTTCCTCGGGGTTTAGATGATCTGTTCTAATTCTAGATACAACTTCGGATACGCGCTCGGGAGAGTTTCGTACATAATTACTTTCAATGTTAAAAATTTCGCCTTCAATTGGTCTATCCATAGAGAATATAATGTCATTATCAGAATTATTACGTATTTCGATCCAACCACGATTATTCTTTACCATGGTTATACAAACAGTAATACTACAGTTACACATAATTTCATCTTGTGCCAAGACATTTCCATCTGGAGTATTAATAGACAAATTCACTAACTTAGACGATTGAGCAGGAATTATGTCAAAGTACAGGTTAATATTACGAGAATCGTAAATTTGTAGAGGTATTTTTGCGTTTCTCGTTGTTAGTACTCTATTCTTTAGGTCTATGTTAGAATCCCAAGCAGTTAATAAATATAAACCTAGTAACCTATCGAAGTACTTGTGAAAATCGTACACGAACAATGTCATGTTGCCTTGTTCCTTATATTCGTTAAAACAAGGTAGCGTGATAGAGTGCTTATGTGAACTCGTAAAATTAGAATTTGTCACTTCGAATGGTTCATAGTTTAGAGGCCAATTATAGAAATAAGTTTGGACAGCTTGTGGGCTTATGAAAAATTGATTTGCGCCCGTATCGACTGATATTTAAAGAGGTGGATCGTGTAGTTGAACATATATAAGCTGTCTTTGCGTTTGCAAATTTATTTCTATTTTTGCTCGTCGGTACTGGAAGGTTTCTGAAAATCCTCCTGTTCAGAAGCGGGGTTCCCTACTTCCTCTACTATCGCGCTATCAATGTACTCGCAATCTGCTTCGTAATATTCAGGATATTGATCGCATGTGTAGTAATAGGGTTCATACTGGGAATTGATATTATCGTAATCGTATTGAATACCATAATCGTAACCAAACTCGTTAAAATTTACATCACGAGATTTGAAATAGTTGGTCGGAGGCGGGTTGCCGTGCTGTCTCCAATCATGTCCAGTTATTGGCAATTGTCTCTGAACGAAAGGAGTTACGCCACTCATAGGACGCGAGGTATTAAAGGTCTGGTTCTGAATTCTAGGGGGCAATCTAAATACTTGGCTTCCCGGTTTATAATTATCCCGGGTTCGGTCCAGGTCTCCAACCTTGCGCACCTTGCGTCATACTTTGCTGACGTGACGGTCCAGACATATTATATACCGGTGTCATTGGAGGGTTAAAAGATTTTAATAGCGGGACATTATTAAAATTATTTAAAGGAATTCTAAAATTCATAGAAGGGGTTGGTAATTGTCTGTCAGTCCAGTCTTTTTCATTTGGGCTACTCTCCTGCGTTGCTGAATATAGAGAGTGTCCAATTCTTCCTGAACGAATTGAAGAGCTATCTCCATTGTGTCGGGAAGCGTACAACGTATCCTAGTATCTAATGGGTCTTTCAATCCACGCAGATAAGTTTGTAGAGTCAAATTAGAATATAATACCCTTTTTGCCTCGACTGTGGTTGGTAAAGTTTCATGTAAACTAATGAAGGTCATAATTGTGTTAAATAAATTTTGACATCTTTTAAAGAATTCTTGGGGGCTGTTATTCCCTGGAGACTGAAAGGATAAGTCGTTATATAATGCCGTCTCATCACGTTGATCCGCGAAATTATTTATTAGTGCGTCGCGGATACCCTGCCAGTTGTCCGGAACGCCATAAGAATTAATTAGCCTAGCCGCCGGCCCTGTGACCTTGTTAAGTATTCCGTTAAATAATGCCAAATTCGATAACTCGTGACCAGGTTCGGATTTGAAATGAGTAAGCACTAATTGGTCGCACAAGTTGATGAATCTCGTCAAGACATGTTGATTTCCGTCAAACTCGGGCAATAATCTAAGCGACTTGAAGATAATATCTGTTTTGTTCGACATGTCGTTTAAGTCTATATCCCTATGCTCGTCTATTGTACTAAACCTACTACTATTCCTATCGCTAATCCTAGTACGTTGTTTCCTTGGATGGAAAATCTTGTACATTAGTATAAGTACTTTTATATAAGAAAAAATATTTTAATCAATTTTCATCAAATTTAATTAAATTTCTATAATTAACATTTAATGAAACGCAAAATTAAAATATGGGAAAATAAAGGATAGGAAATACTAAAAATAAGGATGGCAAATACTTTAAAGATTCAAAGTACTTACATTTGATTTTCTCCGATGAATCGATGTCTGGATTCTCCTCGGCTGCAACAAACTATGTAGATTTGATGATCGCCGGGTAGGTAGCACTGTTTCCTAATTCCCTAAGCGATTCTACTGACTGCGCCAAAAATATATGGTCAAGCCGAGAATCTCAGAAAAAAAAAAATTTACTTGAATATTAATTTATTACCAAGAAACTACATCTAATTTACAATTAATATAGATCGACCGCCTACTCTGAAGTGAGGGGTAAGAGTGATGATTAATTACAGAATGGTGTACTGGAAAAATAGGTGTTACGAAAGACATTTCGGGTATTGATGGTGACGCCCGTGTGAACCGATGGAAGTGCAATTTTAGAGGTTTGGTTGTGTGTGTGCTTGTGTTCCCTCTATTTAGTATCAGAAGACTTTAATGGAAATATATAAAAACACTTGTGAACTTATATTGTTTTATTGTCTAAATCACTATCACTAAATTTACCGTATAATTACTAACGCGTGCGCCCTACTGTCCAGTGAGAGAAACTCTGACGGTGAGGTGGGACGCGCGCGGTAACAATTAGAAATACAACGTCAGCCATTCTATAAATGTGTGTACAGGGCTTCTACAACACTCCCCCCGTTATAAAAAAAAATATAAAATTATACAAAGCAAAGTCCTATAAAAACAAAAATATGTATGGTTACTTTATCATTACTTTGACATTATAATTGTACTCCAACGGACAACACTTGTTATTGCACAAGAGGAATGTGCTGACGTTGGGAGAAATGCGTGAGTCATAATGGTACGAATATAAACTAGGTATGCTACTGATACAATATAAAACTTAGGCTAATTACACATCTATTTTATCCAGGGCTGTCACTTACAGTATGTGGTTGTCACAATATAAATAGGTGTCACTGTTGATGTCACTGATTGAGTTGAGGTGTTATTGCGCCCTTCCTCAACTTTTGAGATTAAATCCTTTATGATGTTGTTCTTTACTCGTTTCAAACTCTTTTTCACGAGGATGCAAAAACATATGCTGAATATTATGGCCAATATGACAAAAGTAATTATGCTGTATGTTTCTATTTTTCTTTCTATTTCTGCCCTGGCGTTGTTATCGGATCCTGTCTGGGCCACTACCACTTGAGCATTTTTCGCCTAATGTTGACCCATGTTTATGAATATGGTCATTAATTTAAACTTATAAACGTGACACTTGCTCGAGAGCGTACTTAAGATTAATCTAAAAAATTATATTTGTAACAGAATATTTCTATGACCTAAAAAAATATTGATGACTATATATTAAATCTTACAATAGGTTTAACAATTCGTCCGCTGCATGTAATGCGAGTTACAAACTTATTACTGTTCTCTATACCAGGTATCTTATCTAAACTATCGCTAATGGTGGTTTCTAAATTTATCTTTTTTTCTGCATTACTAGTATTATCTGTTTCAAGTAGCATATAAGCGGGTTTTAACCTATCTACCGATATATTTAATTGTCTGTTACTAAGTTGAATTTTATAAACTTTATCCGACCTACTTAAGATGCGATAGGGGCCGTCATAAGTAGGGGTCAATGGTTTTCTAACTGCATAATTCCGTACGAAAACATGCGTACATATGCTTAAATCTTTGTGGATGAATAATTTCCGCGAATCGCTATTCGCTCGTACCCTTGGGCTGTCGGCTATGAATCATATTTCGCAACTTCTCTGCGTATGTATACTGATCGACGGACGTTGTTCTTACCTTGTTATAAAAATCGCCTGGTAAGCGTAACGTTTGTCCGTAAACAAGCTCTGCTGCGCTACGGCCGGTTTCACACCGAGTGGCTGACCGTAGACCGTATACTATTGTATTTAACTCTTCGTCCCATGCTGCATTATCTGCTAGACTGTCTCTGCTGTTATATCGGGTACGGGTACTGCTTGTGGCCAATTTGTAAATCTATCTATAATTGTAACTAAATATTTGTTACCTTTTTTCTCTACTGGCAAAGTTGGCAATGACAATCATGCACTTTACGTAAGGTTGCCTCCCGTAACAGGGCTCCCTCGCGTAACATGTTTATGGTATTGGTCGTAATGCGCAGTTTTTCATATTCTTTGATACAGTTTTTTGCGTCTCATAGAATTCCTAAGCGTACCTCTACACCGAACTGTTATACCTAACTACTCCGTGAAATAGCGCTAAGTCTGCTGTAAGCGCTGCAAGACACTTAAGTCTTGCCAGATTAGTCTTGTTTTTGCTCAAGTCTTGCACGGTCAGTCTTGGTTTTGGTATTGCTAAAAATACGCTGTCTTGTTCTTGGTCTTGCAAAAATGCAAGAACAAGACCAAGACTGAATTTGGGCAACACAAGATTTTCGTAACTGTACCTTGTGGAAGGACTCTAACCTGCCATCTTCGGATCCGAAGTCCGACGCCTTTTCCATTAGGCGACACGGTCGGTTCGGAATTAGTTAGTATCTGGTAGTTTGAATATTTTCCGTTCTAATCGCTTGATTTTATATAGCCGATGTGCTCGTTGTTCCTCAGCAGAACGCTTTAGCATTGTACTATCAAAGAGAAAATGTGATTAACTAGGGGGCGTTTGGAACCCTCGTGGCTTTAATTTTATGTTTTCGACCTTAATTATCACCACTTTGACGTTATCTAAAAATTACACATAACGATTAAAAATAATCATAAAGATTTGACTGAAGAATATTTTGACTTTGACTTTAGAACTCTGGGCAAGCGCGTAGCACCGCAGGTTGCATCATCACTTGCCATCAGGTATGATTGCAGTAAGCGCTAGACTATAGCAATAAAAAAAAGGAACTTATACTGAGATAATTATCAGGTAAAGAAATGAACAGTAGACTGGAACGCTGCGCTCAGCGGGAGAAACTCCTCCGCGCCGCTGAAGTAATTTTTATATATATGATATAAAATGATTTAAACAGCAAAAGGAAATATTTCTTTATATTTTTTTTTAACCTTTAACCAGTGACGTGACAAATTTATAACACTATTCGCTATGTGCAAAGCGAGTAGTGGCGGACAGATAACGACCGCAGCGCACAACACGTCAGAAATTAGAAACAAATGCGGATGATCAGCTGTCAAATGTGTTGATTGCAGTACAAAATCAAAGCAAAGAAATGGGCCATGACTGTTGTATATATTGAAATAACGGCCTCAATAGCAAATGTAAATTTTATATTTTCCCAAGAGCGTCCTACGAAATAGAACAGCGAAAACAATGGATTGCTGCTGTGAAAAGAAAGAAGTAAGTGTCATTCACGGCTCATGGTCATGACATGACCTTAAATTACAATATTACTGGAACAGTTTGTATTTATAATATTTTAAGTGACCACTAACATGCTATATTTTACACGATGGTCTCCAAAACCTCACGACAAAATTTGTAGTGAACATTTTATTGGAGGAAAAAAATCAGAGGAACAATTAAGTCCAAGTTACATTCCTACGATATTTCCTACTATATATCGGAAAAAGAAAGTTAACCAATCCCAAGTATAAGCAAGGTATACTCGTTTCATAGCCTCAAGAACGGCATGATATGCCGGTGATAGTACGACCGGTACTGAGACCCTACGTACCATTGAGACGGGAAAAAATAATTGCTGGTAACACTATTTACCCGACTGCGTCAGAAGGAGGGTTATGTTTTTCGAGCGTATGTATGTATGTATGTATGTCCATTTCTTCGGCACGCGCTACAGCCTAAACGGCTGAACGGATTTTGACATGTGAGGTGTCGTTGAATTTGTCAGAATTGTGGTAGTGACATAGGCTATATAAATTTTCAAAATGGCGGCTGTAAAGGGGGGATGTGTGTCTTTTTTTCTCTTATCTTAGCAATATGGGTACCAATTGAAAGGTCGTAAAAAGACCATTTCAAAAATATAAATATCATATCATGTTCATATTATTTTTTTAACAAAAAATGGCAAAAAGTGTACTAATCTCTCGTCTCATTTCTATACCATAAACTAAAATTAAAAAGTCTCAAATAAAATTATTATTATAAAAACAAAAAACCCGACTGCTTAGAAGTTATGAACTGAAAAGAGAAAAACAAGGATCACTATATCTGTATAAAATTCTAAATACTTTATGGGTCTGCAGGCGGGGACAAATTTTGGTAGATCTTTCTTTCCCCGCAGGTTAAAGTATTTTGTCCCTGTTTGCAGCACCATAAAGTATTTAGAATTTTATACAGATATAGTGATCCTTGTTTTTCTCTTTTCAGTTCATAACTTCTAAGCAGTCGGGTTTTTTGTTTTTATAATAATAATTTTATTTACACACCTGTCATGGCAGCTACACGCATGGGAACATTTTCAAATGGGACAAGAGGGCCTTTATTAGCCTTTTCCTTTTCACAAAAATCACGCACGGATAGCACAATTTTTCTGCCACTGCTTTGAATCCTTTTTGGCATGACTTACGATTAAATAATCACCGAAACAATAAAATAAACAGAGGAGCTTCTCAAAACGACCGATATATTTGACTACAAGTAATGCCAACTTAGCGAAAAGTAAAGATGACAAATGTCAGAGGTAAAATAACTGTGAACGTACTGTACATTGCAAATATGATTAACAAAATCTGCCACAGGTTTTTTCTTGCATGAGATTGGGCACTTAATTTCTAATATCTTTGTTATAAATCCTTCTTGTACAACGACTCCATCAACACTTGCACACAACCAGGGTTGATCTTTGCAAATTATTACCCCTACTTTTTTAACCTGACAAAAATTTAATTTCTCATACACCTTTATAGCTTTATCTTCATTAACTGTGCCATACCGGGTTGCATCACAGTCAACTTTCTTTGGATTCAAAATATCACAAATTAAACTTTCAATACTCTTAGCTTTACGGGTTTTAATACTGTGTACATTTTTACTTGCACTTATTCTGACATGTCTTATTGCATACCAGTCAGGGCATGCCGATTGCTTTATTGTTTTACAACAAATTTTGATAATATCCTCCTTCGAGACAGCAACATGACTGTCATAATATAATTTTAGATTGTCTACCAGTGTGCAATCATTGTGATATGATTCATGTTCTGTTCTTAGTATAAAAAAGATATTTAAGCACTCAACACAATCTTCTTGCTCCAAATTTGACTCAACTTCATTCAAAACTTTTGCTAATACTTCCTTGACATCAGTCACATGTTTAGATTGCTCTCCTGCTTCTAAAACTTGTTTCAAAGAGAGTCCATGAGTAATCATGCATATCTGGAAACTGCATACTGTTAGAAAGATGTATCTACCATAGTTTATCGACCAACCAGCCAACCACACTTGTCTCTTACACCTCTCGCATTTTAAGAGGAGATTAGAATCGTGGTCACAATGCAAAATATTTGCATAATAATTAATACAGAAATATTAGTAAAACTTTCATACTAACCTGTTTTAAATAATTCTTGTTTTCGTAACGCAACATCTTTTTTTGTCTGCCTTTTTATATTTTCCCAACATGTTTTTAATGTATGAGCTGTTCGGAAGGGCCCTGTGTTCAGACTGTTAAATTCTTGGGCTAGTTTCTCCCAACCCAAAACCTAGTAGTCCAAGAGCTAGTGAACCCTGGGAGTAACGGTCTTCCTGTAAGGTTAGAAATTTGTATACTTACCATTTATGACATGCTAAGAGCAATAGCCATGACCTGGCAGGCGTCAGCCCTGCACGTCATCAGCCCCTTTATTTTTTGGACTGTTCAGTAAATTGAGTTTCAAAACTTGTTTCTGTAAATTTGAAAATTTAATAGGATAAAGTTTATTTATTGTACATCTTAAAAAAAAATTGACAGGCGATTACAATAAGCAGAAGTATATGACAGATCAATTAGAAAACGTACTGTTGATAAGGTAAAATAAACTTTATCCTGTATACTTAAAATATTTATATGTTTTCAAGTAAACGTCTCAGAGTAAATATGTTCAATGCCAGGCGGTTTTGAACAGCATAAGACCTTGACTGGCGAGGGGACAGCTGCTAAGGGCGTGCAAATAAGAAATGTTACATGAACGCAGTAAATGCAATGTATTTTATTGGGTTTTATGCAATCCACATTATTTTTAACATTCACTTTCTTCAGCATCATCCGAAATTTCGCTATCACTGTTTTCATCATCATCTGATTCTTCAACAATGTTTTCCTCATCTGCAAATAGTAAAAAAAAATATTTTAATGAATCAATAAGGTTGTTAAGAATTAAATATCAAGCTCAATCACATAGGACTGCGTATTAAATATTACGGAATAAAATAGTTGTATGTTACCTGAAATGCATTCCTCAGTTTCAGTCGATTGTGCTGTGGCAGTATCAGCAGGTCCTTGTAAAAGTATGTCGTATATAGAAGATGGAACCGTATTCCCCTCAAACCAATTAAATTCGTAACGACTATCAATTAAGTTCCAACCGTTATTTTCAGGTGTAAGAATTGTTGGTTCTTTTAAATTACAATTTCGCCATATATTTGTAATGTAGGCAGTTCTCAATAATTGTTGATGTAGTTCACGTTGGCAGGGTGGTAAATTCGATGAATCATAGCTTACTACTTTTTTCATAAACACTTTCGGATTATTTGTGTTGTACGTAGCAAGGAACTTTTCATAACGTGCATTGTTTAACTTTGAACATTTCAAACCATACATTTGGCATACAAATTTCTCTAGTATCGGGAAAATTTTTTCTTTCTTCTGTACTATTTCTGCGTTTCCTAATTCTTTGAATGCCTTCTGATAGACACTCGATTTCTGCAATATTTGGAATGGTTTTTTTTTACCTCTTCTTGAAAAGGATGGATTGAAATCGCAACCGGTTAATGCATGAAATCCCGGTAAGCTTTGGCATATAGAAGGTCCCAATTTTGTATACAGTTCAGAAATATTTATCCATTTTTTACAATTATTAGTGCCATATTCCATATAGATTTTTAAATTATTATTGTGGAGATGGTCCATGTTTCCGAGCATTAATATTAAAATGTCTGTGTCACATGTTTTTATTAATACGTCGGATACATCTTCATCCATTTGGCATGTATGGTATATTATTTTTGTATCAGCCTCTTCATGATCTTGGCACGATAAATCATCATTTATATCGACAATCACAGAGTTATTGTGGACACTATAAGTATGGCATTGTTTGTAATTTAAGTTCACTATGGTATTCCCGATAAACTCTATCATTGCATTTGTGCTCCAATGTGTAATTAAAAAATCTACGAAAGCTTCTTTAAATTGTATGTTACGAAGTTCTTTCATAAAATCAACTGGTCGAATTTGTTCTGGTCCGGTAATGAAATAATTTATGTTTCTTACTTCTTGTCGTTTGGCTCGTTCATAATCTTTAATTGACGGCGAAAAGTATTGGTCGAAAATGATATCTACTCGCGAGGCATGTGTAGCTGTTAGTAGCGACATAATTTTTTTGGAAATACCACCAAATGTTTTAGGGATATTTTTGAATGTATGCAGTAAAAAGAATCCATCAAAAATGACAACATCAAAACGTCTTGGTACCTCTTCACTGTTGACGTTTGCCTTTAAAATTTCAACCATTGCTGATTTCTGAGTTTTATGTATTGTACCATCTTCATGACACAATGACAATGGAACAGTTGTAATGGGGTATGATAACGTCTTTTCCAAATCGATGTTATGTTGTATTGACAGAGCTAACAGGCGACCAAAGAAATCACGTTGCACACGGATTTCATGAACCTTATCACCGACTTTGATTTTTTTCTTTTTTTTTTCAGAGGCAAAATTCATAATGTTCACTTGTGCAATTCTTTCTTCAAATCTTTTTCCATTCTGCGAACATTCAGTTATAAAATTCTCTTTCAATCTTTCTCCTGATTCTATAAAATTCAATAAGTAATCCTGTACTGCGATCGAAGCTACTGTACCATTACCGATGTTATACAGACAATATTTGTTTAGATTCAACATAAATGGATTTAGAAATTTCTCAAAGGTATTTATGAACTTCCACAACTGTGCTGAATCTCTTTTTATTGCATGTTCTTCCAGGTCTGCTGATACATCATTTTTTCTTCGTAAACCAGTAATGTCCAGAGTGTGAGATATGACTTGTTCTTATGTCATGACTTCTAGCCCATCGCTGACGAGCGGAAATAGAATGTGTGAACTGGATTACACCAGTTAATCTTTTTCCCGCGTCGGCATTAATAGTTTGTTCAAGTACTAGATCTGTTGGCTGTCTAGAGAAAGATTTATCAGTACGTTTGATTCCAAGGTATCCATCTTTCATAAATTTTTCAATTGATGGATGTGTAAGACCAACTTTTAACAAATTATCATGGTATTTTATCAGCCATCGTGAATAATTAGGCTGATTTGTCATAAAAAATATATTTACATATTATATATTGACAAAATATATTTGTACAAAGAAAAGTTTCCAGTCCTTATGCTTCGACTCAGTAACTGATAGTGATGAACAAGATCCATATAAATAACATAAAATTGAGGCGTTTTACCAAAAGCTCCTTTTCTACATTGTTCTTTGTGGTATTGGTATCGAGTCATCAATGTTGATATTGCTTCATTTTCTATGACGTTCACAAACGGTTCATTACCATCGATAAATGTAGAGAGATTATTGTAAACATCTTCATCAATACTTATATCTTCTTTTTCTATGAAAGATTGAAAACATAATATTTCTAGTCCTAGTGCCATTAATGGATGCAGCCGCTTACATCGATTAAAATGTTTTCCTTTCAAAAATCCATCTACTGAACCATTTGCGATAATTTCACTTTCAACAGCTACATTCATTATTCCACTGTCGTCAATAAATTTTCCAATTGCTCTAAACAATGCTAACATGATGTGGAACGGTCCTAAATGGATAAATAAATTATCATAAACTGGTTTTTCTGTAGACTGTACCTGCATAGCAATTTTTGCTATAGCTAGATCATATGTTACATTAATGCAAGGTTGTCCAATTTCTGCAGCAATACTTTGACTTTGTTTCATAGTTTCTATTACAACTGGTATATTTGTCGGTGATTCGTTTATTGGTGTGAGATAACAAATTTTTTCTTTGTTATTATGAGAATCTGTGTTTAAATTATGATGGAACCCAACCCACATCGATGTTTTTTGAATTTTTAGAGCATGGCAAAGCATCCACAGAAACTTTTGCTGATAAATTATTTCTAGTGAAGCTGGTGTTGCTTCATTTCTTAAATTGTCAGATAAAGACAATAATTCATCATTCATCTTGGATTTTTTTGAATATGGGACTAACTCTGGGATGATAGCATCAAGAGTCCTTCTTCTTTTATGTCCTGCATGAACACATGAAACGGATAGCTCGCCTGTGCACTCGCCATGTTCAGAAAGATTTTGGAGTTGCTCAGAAGTTCCCTCTTTTGATTCCTCATTTTCTAGAACTGTTTGATGGATTATGCCTACCGTATCATGTAGGGTATCTTTACCAGTAGCAGTATCAACATAACGATCGAAGTTGTCGAAGGCTACTCCTGTGAATAAATCTTGTCTTTTACAAATTTTATTTGGACAAATTTTAGAACGATTCAATAACGTAATTGTTGCTGCAGTTTCCAATTCTTCAATAACATGATAACTACAACAATGACCATATTTATTTATAATTTCTACGATCTTTCTGCTGCTCGTCAAACTCTTCAATGTCATGCCCAGAGTGATGTGTTTTTTGGTTTTGACGGACCCATTAGTGACATTATAAATCAAATCTTCTGCCAATGAATTAGTTTTCCTTATACAACCTTCACTAATTCTCCGACGTCGTTTATGACCACCCAGAAGAAAACAATAAAAATCAAGTAATTGCTTAGGTATTTCACATTCGCCATTTAACAAATCAGCAGTTGTTATGTTTTCTGGTAATTCTTTCTTTGTCATTTTTAAAATAGTTTTTCGTAAAATTGATGCTGCTCTTTGCAATATCTCCGCATCTTCCAACAGTTCACATAATTTTGCATCAACAACAGAATCTTTTAATGTTACATATTTTTTTCTGTCCCTCTTGATAATTGTAATTTCATCGTAATTCTGTAACAATTTAGCTTCAAACCGCTGGATACTAAAATTAACATCAACATCTTCATCATTTTCCTCGAGTATTCCTTGTAATAATTCAAAGTAGTATTTACATAAGTATGTGAATGAAAATGTCCTTTTTTTATTTATTATTTCCTCGCTGATAAAAAGTTGCATTTCATCAAAAGCCAGTTTGTGAAAATATTTCCAAGTCTTCTTTGGTGGTGATTTTGTCTTCGCTTGTTCTTGTAAAGTATATATGGCAATTGTTCGACAGCTATTATGATAAAAAAATCAATGGGCTTGAATCTGCGCTAACTTTTTCATAAAATTCATTATTTTCGCCAAATTCTTTCAAAACTTGCATCAAACTTGCTCTTTCTGACGAGTGAAGAGGTTGGTACCGCCCTTTCACTCGTTTATATTTATTTTGACAAAACACACATAGCCTATCAGCATGGCTAGTTTTAGTAACGGGCACTTCAGCAGATGTTGATGCTCCGCTTTCTTCAGTAGCTATTGGAGGGGCTACTGTCACTGTTTCTACGTTTGTCGATGACGTTTCTATAAAAAAAAGCCATTGAGATATTCATATTTAATAAGTAATAATAATTTTTATTTTTACGTAATTATTTTTATTTCCGTCAATAATAATTAATAAATCGTGATTTGCACATTAATATAATTATTGTTACAGTACCATTATTATGAATAATTTCCATTTAATATATATTTAATAATGATAAAATTTGTACTACGTAATTAAATCAAAAATATAGTTACAATTAAAGAATAAAGCCTAGTAAAAAATATAGAAGTTCATAAAAAATACCTGATGATGATGCTGGTAGATTTGAAGAAGTTGATGATTCACTTGTGCGATATTTTTTCATCACGGCAAGAAAGTTTTTATAACATTTTACATGGTAACCAGTATTTGCGTTAATTTCCTCTGGCAAAGAAATATCTTTAAATTTTAAATTATTGTCTTTTCTTATTTTTAATATTGATTTACTTTTATTCAACGTAGTCTCTGTAAATCGTACAGTTTTCTCATCAGTGTCTTCGTTACAAATCACACAAACCACGTGCTCCAATTCCATCTTGCACACTATTTACTGAAATGTTAATATTAAGTACAACAATACACAATATCACTGCACAATTGATAATAATATAAAGTTTGATTTTTTAAAAATTCGAAATCACTCAACATAAGAAATGTTATAGCTCAAAGCATCTTCACAAGTAAAAATCATTGGCACAACTGACGAAATTCTTCTCTGTACATTGTTGCTCGAGAGCAGGTATACGTCCCTTCGTATTAGATAAACGGTCTCACTCGCACTATAGGCATTCACGCAACACCTCTCACTCGCACGCCCTTAGCAGCTGTCCCCTCGCCTGTCAAGGTCTTATGCTGTTCAAAACCGCCTGGCATTGTACATATTTACTCTGAGACGTTTACTTGAAAACATATAAAAATTTTAAGTATACAGCATAAAGTTTATTTTACCTCATCAACAGTACGTTTTCTAATTGATCTGTCATATACTTCTGCTTATTGTAATCGCCTGTCAATTTTTTTTAAGATGTACAATAAATAAACTTTATCCTATTAAATTTTCAAATTTACAGAAACAAGTTTTGAAACTCAATTTACTGAACAGTCCAAAAAATAAACGGGCTGATGACGTGCAGGGCTGACGCCTGCCAGGTCATGGCTATTGCTCTTAGCATGTCATAAATCGTAAGTATACAAATTTCTAACCTTACAGGAAGACCGTTACTCCCAGGGTTCACTAGCTCTCCAGCTATAGCTTTTGTCATGCTATCTGACCTCTTATTTTCTATGATATCTTTGTATTTTTGTATTAAATCAATCAATACTTTTCTTTTATCATTGCTAAAATTAGCCGTGCGTTTTTTGAAGAACTATCCATTATAAAATATACATAAAAAAGCGTGAAAGTATTTAACTTTAAACTATATTATAAAATATTTCACTTTAAGATTTTACCCCAAATTCTCCACCCACAGAGTAACAAACAACAATAACGTAGATTATAAACATAATTTAAGCTTAGCAAATTAAAATTCCCAAAAGACATGCGAAATAAACACAAAATCGTGACTTATTATTTGTATGCCTAAATTATTACAACACCAAATTGAGATTTCGTTGATTTAAGCAATTGTTCTACTCAAAAAGTGACATTCACATTTATTTAAGTAATATTGTGCATATATCGTTCATTCAACCGTTCTCAAACGCCCGGTTAACAAACCGACGTTCGCGTGCGTATCATGAACACGAAAAAAAACGCTCGTCAGTTAAATTATTCATCGGCCGGTGATGTAACCGATGTTTAAGTAAATTTCCATGCACACCGCCCTTGGTCGTTCATGTAACATTGTTGTTCGCAATTCATTTTTTATTCTTTTAAGCTGCGAAAATAACCGCTCTCCACTACCATCAGGCAAAGGAATATTCTTGTAGCAATTTCTACGTTTGGAAAAGTTTCTTGCAATTTATCTTCTTTTATTGATTTATGTAAGATTGAAATGTTTAAATCCGATTGCTTTGCTATGTTTTTTAAATATTGACTGAAATGAAAAAAATTCTGTTTTGAATTTATCTGCTTTTATGTCTTCATGATAAAATTCTGAAAATTCTTTGCATTTTTTGGTCAACTCATCACATTCAATTGTTGTTAACTAACAAAGAAAACTAAATCGATTATCAATTTCTTGGTATGCTGCAGAACCTTTTTTTAACTGTGTAATTAGTGTGTCAATTATGGGAATGAAAGTATCTTCACGAAACTTGCCACTTCCTTGCCTCTCATCTGTGCCGTCTTTAATGATACTTCAAAAATCAGCTCAAAAAAAGCTTCGAAAAGCACTTGGAGTTTTTTCTTTAGCAGCCGATTCGTACTGATCAAAATATCGCGTGCGGTATTGGCATAACTGATCAAAGACTCGTAAAGTTTCGTTACAACGTCCATAGTCATAGTGCTATTCTGTAACTTCCGTTAGAAGAGCAGTCTCAAATTTTTCCATTTTTTGCCAGGCTTTGGGCTTCCATTCTAGTGCCTCCTGGTTGATTAATGTCACTTGCGATTGAACACAATGCTTCAGAAATATTTAAATCCACTTTGCAAAGCATTAATAGCATTGGCACGTGCAGACCATCTAGTTTCCGAAAGAGACTTCAAGGCTCTCTTTGCACCTGAATGCTCTGTAACAATTTTCCATCGTTTTGTCGAAACCGAAAAAAATTAAACAACTTTTGTACAAATTGAAAGAATGTTACTGTTTCAGTGACACAATCAACAGCCTGAACACCCACTAAATTTAACGAATGTGCCGCAGATGGAACGTAAATCGCAAATGGGCAAACTTCTTTTATTCTTGACTAAACACCAGAGTACTTTCCGGACATATTTGATACATTGTCGTAGCTCTGCCCGCGACAATCTTAATAGAAATATCAAGGTTTTCAAAAAAGTTTAAAATGGTATTTCTGCTATATAATGCGCAATATATAGCATTGTTTCCGGATAAATTTGGGAGTAAGTGGTATACCCAGTTTTGCAAAACGTTTGATTCGCTGCGATTAGTCTTCTTCTAATTGTTTTGTAAGAACAGTTGTCTTCCCAATAACTCCCAAAATAAGTAAGTACTGTTACCGCTTAGTAAATGGTTTCTAAGGGTGCGTCTTGGAATATTGTATTTTAACGCAGCATTCGTATTAAGTTGATTATTTTATACTGCTTCCTTACTATTATTTATTACTTAAAATATTTCAAACCGTTGCCTCCACGCTGTCCATTTGGTACCGGCCTTCGATATACCGTGATTGTATGTATAAAGGTGTTAATTGAGCGATCACTATTTTCTCTGACATATTGTAGGTTTTCTTGTTCTTTCTTCTATTTTAAGTGCTTCTGATATTTGTGGCGGGTTTAAATAAAAAGCCATTTCATTGTTCCAGCCATGTCTATTCTTCTATGATGCCCGAAAGAGAAGTGGGGGTACTAAAATTACACTCTTGACGAAGATTATATCATAGACAATACATCTTAGACAATTTTTATGAACAGGATACAACAGTAACGATATATTTTGATGAACACAAAAAAATATCGTTTTGAAAGAAAGAAAGAAAAACGTTTATTTAGGAAAAACACCACTTCTATAAATAAAATACAATAAAATGCAGGATGTGAAAGTGATGTGATCCCAAACATGTCCTCACTCAGCATTTTGTGCGCTTTAGGACACCGCGCTGGTCTTCCGGGAAGCACGTCAGATGAGGTGACTTCTGGACATATATAAATACATCATAAAATATAAATGAGTTACATTATGTTAAAATTATATAAATATAAGAAATAATAAATAGAGGGTATATATTAGGAGAAGTAAACATGAACATAAATGAGAAAAGAATAGACAAATATGAACTAGGAACAGAAGTTGTTGTATATGTGAAGCAACAAAATGAAAAAACAGTGAAATAAAAATAGGATCCATAAGTTACATTTTCTGATATTGCAATTAGTGCTCTTAGTTTTTTTTTTAAGTGGCCTTAGATAAACTGACGATTGGTCGCAAACTTTCTCTGTTTTCATTAACATCTATCTTTCATTGAATATTTATTTGATTAATAATATTAATGGTCCATGATCCCAGTGCCGCCAGACCTACGTCATTTTAGCAAAGCTAAAACTTTTATTATTTATAGTCTAGTATGTAGTTTGTAGTTAGGAGAGTATGCGTACTTACTAGCTCGAAAGCGGGGCCCTTTCACAGGTAGCGCGAACTAAAGGTTTTTCAAAACTGTACTCACCTATGTTAACAAACAGCCAGAAGGGAATACAACTTAAAACACCAAAAGACAAACTTAATAACAATTTATTTATAAAGACATCAAATATGATCAAAATGAAACATTATTACAGTAATTACTTAATTAAACATTACAAGCACAGATTCTAACAATGGTCAAACATTATGACTGCACAAGACTCGGACACTAAGGTGAATGATCACAATTATCCATAGGGGCATATTTTATAGCCTAACGCCCGACGAGTACCGCCCCTAGTCTATTATCTATAGTTTAAACGCGGTACCACAATACAGAAAATGAGGCCACTATATTGTCTATAGTCAAACAGTATACAATGCTGCCAACACGGCCCTCCTGATATTGGGTCGCCCTCGACCCAGGCATCTCCGGAGACGTGACTGGGACCAGCGACACCAGTCACTGACGACTGCACCTGGAGTCGCACCATTAGCCTCTACTATAGAGGCCTGTAGAGCTCGTAGTGTCTGACACCTGCATTGAGGAAGTGCAATGCACATTCATCATCGTCACCGTCATCTGTGAAGAACAATATATTAGAAGGCAAATTCAACATTCTAAATTTTATCTTCCAACTCTTGCATCCTGTCATCACAGCAGTTCCTTCAATTAACTCTTACATCAGACAACTGAATCATTTTAAATGCATTCTTACAGGTTTTATCTGCGAGGGGTCTCAAAATAATAAAAACAATTTGATACAGTCCAATAGTTGTCCGTAGAGATAAAAGACTAAAAGAGCACGATAGAGGTCCATAAAGTCTAATAGAGACCAATAGAATCTAGTATCGCCCTATAACGAATAGAGCATACTTGATATTTTAATAAGGATAACAAAAATAGTAAAAGTAATCAATAGTATTGAAAATAAGTGGTTAACTAAGCCACCACATGCATGAAGACAATCGTTCAAGGAGCGTGGTGCACGCGGCTAGAGGTGCGCCAACACCGCGGATGCAAACAGCTGTCAGCAACGCAGTGTTGCCAACACGGCCATGCTGCACGGTGCCTGCCCCGGGCACCCCACGAGTCGCTGTTTAGAAACAACAGATTACAACACACATATACACATAGATATATACAGATTAGACGCTCCTGAGTCATGTTTTGTAAATTTTGCGTAGTTTTTAGAGGAATATTCCACAATCGACTTTATTTATTTACTTGATATTTACTTTACTTGATATTTTTATACTCTAAACTTTAGACTTAATACTTTAACCATCAGAGACTCTTAAAACACCAGATTATTTATTGCTACAAAGTTGTCAACGGAATATTGTGCTTTCGTTTTTACTCTCTTACGACAATCTCTTACATGATCTCAAACTCGACTCCTACAACATGACCATCAAACACCTAAAGGGAACATTGCCACACTTAGGATTCCAGATTCGCCATTATTGTAGACCATTTTCACTTAAATTCTTTACGACAAAGAAGCTCTTACAACATGACCACCCTTCCCTAAAGGGTCATAGCCACACTTAGGATTCCGGATTCGCCATAGTTGTAAACCACTCTCACTTAAAGAGCATGTATCTCACTTAAGCTGACCAAGTTGGTGAAGACATCTTGTACTTAAAGAGCATGTATCTCACTTAATCATACTAAGATGCCTTCAAACTTAAATGTCGTTTTGTGTTTCTGCAAATTACTCGTATATTCTTAGACCAATATTCCGTTTCAACTAACATTCTATTATTTTATCACAGCTCGCTACATCTACATAATTATGGTTTACTACTAGGTTTATACCAGAAAATACAAAGATAACTACTTTTCACTTATTTACTTCCGATTCCGAAAAAATAAAGATAGAAACTTTTCTTTTTTTTTATTTACACAGGTGGGTACTTTCAAAATTAATAACTCAGATCGTTATAGCTCGGTCAGCCCTGACCTCAACTTAAGGTTTTATTTTACTTCGCAATAACTTTTTACTTTTCGTTTAATAAGAAAACTACTTTTCTTACCAATCTTGGTCAACTTTACCGAATTTGTTTTCTCACAATGTTCTCACACAGCCAGCCAACTGATGTCTGCAGCTCATCATCATTTTGTCACGTAGTATCATCAACAGCATGCGACAAAGCCACCATTCTGTAACCTTTAAAAATCTATGTTATAAAACATCACACAAACGCCACACTATAATAGAGCAAAAGGTACTTCTTAACCGATGCATTTTAATTTTAGACTGCTTAATTAGACATTGAACACTAATTTATTCTAAAAATGGTACTACTCATAAGCGAGACAAAGCCTTTCATTTGATAAGTACACAAACATTTTTTTTTTCAAACAAACCAGCATAGTAACAAAGGTAGTCGTAATTGTGTCGAAACAAATTCTCGTAATTTCGTTATGACTGTTTATTGTTAACTCGTTCTTTGTTCTTCAACTACCCTCATTCGTAAATAGTTTCACGTAATAATCTTTTCTTATTGCAATAACTCAAACATTTAGGTTACTCTTAATAGCAAATCGACTTTTAATAAAACAAAATATGCAACTTCACACAATAATATCGTCAAACATAATGTCTTTCTTTTTCTTACCAACCATCGTAGCCACTGTCTTACTCACAACTTTCTCTGATTACCTTCTGTTACTCACAACTCCCCGTTACTTTCCGCCACATGAATACTCAGCTGCAGCAAACCACGATGTTTGCGGCAACGTGTTGATTAGTACCAAACAGTAAGATACCGCCAGCGCTGCCGGAAACCAACTCAGGCCCACAGAGGCTCGCCCATAAGAACCCAGACGTACGCAAAATTACACTTCAATCCCGATTCACTACTTTTATAAGATTTCATTTTGATAATCATTTTAATTTCTGTTTAACTTAAACAAAATTTTTTTTTAATTTCTGTTACCTTTTTGTGGGCATTAAGATCCATACCACTTCTGATGTTAACAAACAGCCAGAAGGGAATACAACTTAAAACACCAAAAGACAAACTTAATAACAATTTATTTATAAAGACATCAAATATGATCAAAATGAAACATTATTACAGTATTATTTAATTAAATATTACAGGCACAGATTCTAACAATGGTCAAACATTATGACTGCACAAGACTCGGACACTAAGATGAATGATCACAATTATCCATAGGGGCATATTTTATAGCCTAACGCCCGACGAGTACCGCCCCTAGTCTATTATCTATAGTTTAAACGCGGTACCACAATACAGAAAATGAGGCCACTATATTGTCTATAGTCAAACAGTATACAATGCTGCCAACACCTACGTTAAAGTATCTTTTGCATTGACAACTTGTATATTTATTAATAAAAAGTTGAAGTCGAGCAGCATCTACGTCAATTATTCCTGAAATATTGTATAACTCGCAGTTAAATTTCTCTATTAATCAAATACATCTTCGTCTTTCTTATTATCAACGAATAATTCAAGTTCAAGAGATAACAGGTGTCATAAGTCAGAAAATATTAAGCTCCGTATTTAAAAGTGTTTTTAATTATTAAAATAAAGAAAAAGCACATTTAATAGTGATTATTACGTTACAAATAGTGAAATACACCTCGAAAAGTATTGGAACGTCCTGATCTCAAGTTGTCAGTGTAAATAAGTGCCCTATAACAATATGTATCTACTTACCTCAATAAAGTGAATACATCCAATTAATCCAAGTAATACTGTGTAAGAACTAGAATTTCAACATAAACTGTCACCATAAATACAAAACATTTATGGTGACAGTTTAAACATTTAATTACGTTATATAAACTATAACGCCAGTGTAAACAAACTGTCATCCGACCGTTAGCAGTTTGCGCTTCAAACTAACAGTAAAAATTTCGATCACAATGCTGCATGGAATGCCGAGTGCAGTGACTACCAACAGTGAATAACGCCAACTAACATCAAAACAACACGTCAATCGTCATACTGAGTACCTACAAATGAACTAATGCTATACTTATAATATCGTAAATTTGGCCAATTTACCAGAAGACAGGGAGAAACAATATTGTCTACGTTAGACTTATACGATCAGATACTGAGTTCGACTCTTGGCTGCGCACATATTACATAGGTACTAGTGTCGCATAGATGCACTATTTTGTAAAACAGGTCCAGTATGGGCTAGATGACAGCTCGCTTAAATCGTATTATATAAATAGCACACAGAAGGGCAGTGCTGAGAACCACACTACTAACAGTATAAAACACTACTGGTTCATTGAATACAAAATGGACGATTTAAAATTATTAATTACGCAAATAAAAAATGATATTGATTCCAAATTTTCTTCAATGGAGTTACGACTGGATCAAATGGAAGAAAAAATATCATCTAAAGTTAACACGCACATGAACCATAAATTTGATAACTTAAATAAAGACTTAAAAGATATGAAATCACGGTTAGACAACCAAGAAAAAAGACTATACTATTTGGAAAAATCAAGTGTAGAGAGGAACCTTATTTTCTTTGGCGTTTCTGAAAATGAAAAATCATATTTGGATTTACAAAATAAGATGATAGGTTTCATCTTCCAAAACATGGACATACCTATACAGAAGACCGAAATTCAGTTAGTAAAGAGACTCGGTAAAAAAGATAATAAACCTCGGCCGATTTCGCTAACACTAACGACCTTGGGAACTAAGATTAACATATTGAAAAATAAAAAACGCTTAGAAAATTCCGGAGTTTATATAAGTCATGAATATCCAGCCCATATTGGCATAAATTTTAAATTTTGATATCCAGGATTTTCCTCGTATAATTTTATAATATGGTCCCACTTCCCTATTATATCTCGACCATTTATATTACAAATAATATTTTTTATCAACATATTATTGCGAATCCCCTTTAATAAATGTGGAACATCAAATAGGGGTATAATTTCATGATTATTGATTATAAAAATATTATTTTTTGATTCAATATTGTTCTTTAAATATGTACTTCTTGTATCATTTACAAGGTCTTTAATTGCACTCACATTTGAGGCTCCTTGGTCACAAATGGTGGCTATTACTATAAACCCTGCTGATTGCACATTTTCGATGACAGTTGTTAAAAGATTTTTCAATTCTACTTTTGAAGTACTTCCACTACAAAAAGTATAAGCCAGGGGTTGTTTAAAGTTTTTATGAATCCCTCTTAACATAAATACAAGAGCATGATCTGCTATTTTGTTTCCTGCTGCTGTGCCGCAGTCCGTGAAACCTCTTATTAAGTCTTTTTTTCTGTTATAATCAAAATGTGGACTTAGAGCCATTTCATCAAATAAAATGATACATAATTTATCAGTTTCTGACAATTTTTTCCCTCGTTTTCTTAAATGTGAAAATATGCAGTCATTTATTCCAGGTTTTAAATTTGCACTCGATATCATGCGGCTAAGTGTAGTCGGTGCTGGAAGAATCAAACTATTTCTCATCCACCTATAAGCCCTTGGCCCCATTTTATAAAAGGCTAAGGATAAAATTTTTTCCTGCTTCGTGTATCTTCGTGAAAATTTTTTTTTGTTGTGCTGAGTCAGCTGCATCATAAGAAGAGACATAGCTGTAGATGTGAAATTTCGTGTAGCTTTTAAAAAAGATAGATTCTCAGTCAATTTAAGAGCTTTTTTCCATTTTTCTACATAGTTGGCCTTACTTTTCTCAATTTTTTTAATTTTTTGTTTTAAAGCACTGATTTCATTGGGCTCATGATAGCCGACTTTAACACAAACTGCAAAAAAAAAAGTATTAAAGTTAAAGGGTGCAAATGAGAATTTACTATGTGGGATGTAAGGGACATGTTAAAGAATACATAAACCAGTACATGATTTTAAGTGTCCAGTTGGAATTCCGCCTCTTAATGACTTTTTACAGTTTTTTTTTACAGTTCTTTTAACAAATTACAGCGTGTAATCACGGTCTGTGTGGTTTTGCATGAAGTAGTAAGTTGACAACACACTATCATCGTTGTTTTGGCCGGTCCCCTTCAACGCACAAGGGTCTAGGGGCCCATCAGCTAAACCTACGCTAAGGGAACTCACCAGCCGATCTGCGATACGCGTCCGACTGGTTGACCTCCATAAGGGCCTTCGAGAAGGGTCAAAAAACTTACCGTGGCAGCTATCTCGGCAGCACTTGCAGGTTGTGTTAGGGTGTGTGTGTCGTGAGTGTTGTGTTGGTCTGTCTGGCCGAGTTTACACTAGTTCACTGCACACGTCAATCAACCTATTTACAAAATTCCGGGTAGCAACTAGCAAACCACCGGCCCCGCGCGATTCCGGATGACAACAATAAGCTCGCGCGATTCCGGGTGATGACAGTACAATCAGTTACCAAATCACACAATCAATTATAAATCAATTACACAATACACTCCGCGCGAATTCGGGTGACAATTAGCAAACGACACGCCCCTTGCGAATCAGGTGGACAACTAACTAACCGCGGGAAGCTGGACCGGCAAGGAACAGTCCCTGTGCGCGCGCGCCTCGATCTCTTGCGCCGCGAACTGTCAAATCGCGCGCCCGGCGCGAACAACCGTAGTATGTGAAATGCAAAGCAACACAAGCACAACACAATCCATAATTTCAACATAACAAAGTCAAACTAAAGTAACACGCCTGCTTGTCAAACAATTTTGTCTGTACAGCTTACACATACATCCAAAGCCAAATGGACTTACAGAAATAGCTCTTAGTAGAGCATCCACTCACATCAAGAGAGATACAAATTGACATACCTTTCTTTACAGCTGGTTTAATTTTTGCATAGACAGTTTTATTTTCTGTAAATGTCTCTGTAAAAGAAAATAAATTATTACAATATACAGTTCAGTCAATAACTTTCAACATACATGACTGACTGTTCAGGCTTGATATTACATTATCCAGTCTAGACCATTTTACACACACTGACTTTTAAGTTCTTGCAATAAACACATATACTCTATTAATATTGTAGACCAAAACAATGAAAACTATATTACTAAAGTTGTATATTTAGTTATTATTTAAATGTTTATGTCATTTAAAATGGATTCTAGTTTAATTAAATATCACATTTACATAATACATACTGCTAGTAGATGGCATGCACAGAGTAATTTGTTCAGCCTTTTCAAACTGATTTACTTCACCATTAATGTTATTAATTTCTTGGAGGGGCTTTCTATGTGTAACATGAAATCCTGTAATAAAGTTTATATTTAAATCAATTATTAATGTTTATATTTATATACAATATTGGAGGGTGCCCATGATTTCACCCACATAGTTGCAGCTTGAGTAGGAATTTCAGGATAAATACATACATACATAACATCACGCCTTATTCTCGTAGGAGTAGGCAGAGACCACATCCCTCCATTTGCCACGGTCCTTGCATACTTCCTTAGCTTCTTCCACTCTCATTAATACTTTCATACAAGTTCGTCGGTTTAGGGTACTCGCCACCTGGCCATTATTTGAAATTATTTGAATTTGGTCCAGGAATTCACCCTCGCTCAAGCATCCCTTTCTCAATTTTAGTCACTACATCTTCTTCATCAAACTTCACATCAAAATATTCAATGAGTTTATTACCTCCGCAGAGACTTTTCTGATACATAACATATATATATATATATATATATATATATATATATAATAAATATAATGAATGTTTATAAAGTTTTATAAAATGATTGATTGATGATATTATAATTTCATTTCAATCAAGTGTATACTAAGCTGGTCAATTTAAGTAGACATATTAAGCCTAGATTACTAAACTATCATAAAAATTAGGACCACAAAATCATGATTTTTGGAAAAAACAAACAATTCTGCGTCCCCTGCTTCACAGTGCCTTCTTTATTAGAACTGTCAGTGTGGCATGCACTATCATTGTCGTCAGATATAATTTGTATATGGAGTTTCGTAAAATTTACATCACCTTTTAGATAGATTTTGAATTAATTATGACATATTTTGTTAATAAATATGTATATATATTGTTTTAGATGTCTCGATCTGTTAGATATGATGAAATTTGTAAGTTATTGTAAGCCGAGGCAGGTGAGAGCGCGAGCAGCTTCCAGGCAAAAGGCAAATAATATCATTGTAATTTCTAAAATAATTAAAAGTTATGATCCGAAAATTTATTCTGTTTTAGTAACAACGAATGTTTAGAACAACGTTCCTTGCAAGATAGTTTAGTAATCTAGGGTTAATTAGGTTATGCGTCTATGTAACAGCAAGTTATAACAAACTCTCTTACTAATCAACTCCTTTTTATACCTATATGTAGCAGCCAGAAATAACTAACAGATAGCGTTTAATAAAATGTTACTTACGTGTTTTGCCACAATTAGGCACACAGCACTTTGTTGACATATTATGCGGCATCTTAGCAGCAACCAAACCGTGAGGTAAATCGGAGTCAAGTGAGTATAGCGTGGGTCAAAAATGGCGAGCGGGTCCGTCGATGTCCAGTTAATTTAAAATCGCAATGAAATATGAATTGAGCTAGGAAATATCGCAGAACACAAGTTTACTCAGTGAAGAAAACAAAACGAGTGACAAGAAAATTTATGACAGTTGACAACACAAATAAGTTTGACGTGAATTTGACTACTGTCCAGCTTTATCGTATTTTACAAGTGAAGTAACAAGAAAAACTAATTTAATGTCACGGGAATTGAGATGTATGAGATATTGAACTACTCCATAACTCCCCTGACGTCCACATTGCACAATTCGCGGATGACACCGCACTGTTCTCCACTCATAAAAGCCATCGAGAAGTAATACCGAGGCTTCAAAAAGCGCTCAAGCTCCTAGGACAACGGTTCCGTCTCTGGCGCATCGAGGTGAACCCCGAGAAAAGCGCTGCCGTTCTATTCATTGGTAAACCAATGGGCCGAAACAAATCCCACGCGGAAGTTTCACTGTATGGTAAACCTACCCCCTGGCAACCCAAGGCCAAATATCTTGGGGTAACCTTTGACACCCGCATGACCTTCTCGGCACATATCCAGAAGGCTAGAAACAAAGCCAAATATGTGTTAGGTCAATTTTACCCACTTCTTTGCCCATCAAGCAAATTGTCCCTTAGATTAAAAGTCCCACTCTACAAGGTGTGCATCCGCCCCATTTTGACCTACGCTAGCGTAGTGTTCGCCCACCGTCCCAAGAGCGCAATACAGCGCTTGCAATCGGTTCAAAATAAATTTATGCGCCATTGTGACTAAAAATGCAATTAGTACAGTATTGCAAATTGTTTACAGTTTTTAGTTTTACGTCGTTCGACATTTCTAAGAATTTATCGCAATTGTACAAATTATGTTCTTCGGAACAAATTGGACATTTGATATTAGACACGTGCAATGATTTCGCAATTGTTTTAGTTGGTTTCACATTGCTATCGTATGATTTGTAATAATGAGGTTTTCTATTATTAAAATATGAAGAAGATGAGTTATTTTGCTGAGAGGACGCTGGATAATTCTTAGGAAGAATATCTTGTCGCCGACGAGCTATTTCTAAGCTAGTGAATTTATTTGCCAAGAAGTCAAAAAAATCATGAAGTACTGGTAGTTCGCGCGAGTTTTTCAGCGATTCTATGTACTCGGAATATGATTCACTATCCAACTTTTGCGACAAAATATGTACTAATAGAGGGCCCCACGTGCTAGTATCTACGCCTAGGTTTTAATAGCGTGAAGACTCTAAAGCTAGATCATGATTTTTTTAAATTGCTATATATGATTGTTGCTGTATATTAGGCAGATTCATAAACACATTTACGTGCGATGTAAAAATAAGCTTTTTGTTATTAAATCGGTGATTTAGAATTTCCCAACAAATAACATAATTATCAGAACTTATTGGCAGATGCTGTATCAAACGCTCGGCTTAACCTTTTACTTTACTTTTTAAAAACAGCATTTTTTGAGCATTTGACAGAGCAGTGTTTTTGTGTATAGCTTCAATAAACAAGTCTGAATGAGACCCATTGATGAAAATTTCCCGTGAACAGGGAGATATCCATTTGAGGGGTTGCTTTAGTATGGTGCGTAGTAGACCACATTTAAGAGTTACATTATAGACTTTTTCAAGCTGTTATAGGTGCGATCATGCTTAGTAAATTGTGTTTTCGTAATCTAGGTTTTCACCAGATTCACCTACGATCTCCCAACGAAGGTTATCGATGGCGTTCCAGCGGTTCTGTAAAATTTGTAGTGAATCTTCAAATTCCCATTTGTCAGTCAATGACTCTAAATCTATATTACCCACTGCTCGCTCAAATGCTTTAAAACTGACAGACTGCTTGTGGAGCATGTCGTCAAGCTTACTTAAAGAACCTCTAGAAATATGCGACGGAGGTTTTGCTATTCCTTGCTGTGGAGGCTGACGCATTGAAGCGTCAGCTTCAACTATTTGCTCACCAGTCGAAATTTGACCTTGCTCGTTCAACTCTTCCTGACGTTCAACTCTATTGATGAGACCTTTTATCGTCAAGTAAAGTTCATGCGTTTTATCATACTCAAAATTAAGAAAATATACGTGATTTGTTCTTTCAAAAGGAACCATTTTCTCATGATTTTTCTCATTATTTTCCCATTCCTGCTCTAACCGCTCAAGCTTACGCTTACAATAATCAAAAGCTTTACGCTCTACGCTATCCTTTTTAAAATTAGTAAGCATCTGTTTTAAATTTGCTGCAATCTCGGTTTGAGAAAAATAAAGACTCTCCATTTTGAATCTGTTGCTAGCTACGAAAATCGCAAGAGTAAGGCCCGGCGCCCATTATCGGCATCGGCAAGGAAAAGGATCCTTCGGCATCCTACATGCAAGCGCACACTATCGGCAATTATGCTTTGGCATGCTGCAACGTTCTTAGGGATGACGAGGCGTCCTTAAGGATGCCGCACCGTCCTGTAGCTTGCCGAAGCGTCCCAATATCGTATTTCTCATCATAACAGTCTCAGAGTTGTTACAAGCTAGTTGTCTGAATTGTATTTAATATGGTGGACTGGGATCTAGTGTTCATAGCAATTCTTGCTGAAGAAGAAGAGAAATCTAATCAATCAAGAAGATTTTGGGTGAACAACCTTTGGAAGCAACGATATATGTCCGGTGAATTCAACAATTTATTCAACGATTTGCGTTATGACGTTCGAAAATTTTATGATTATTATAGAATGAGTTATGAAAATTTTGAAAGCCTGGTTCATTTGCTTCAACCTTACATGGAGAAAAAACAATCAAGATTTCGCTCACCTATACCTGTTGAAGAAAGATTGTCTGTGTGCTTGAGGTGAGTAATAAAAAAATACTTTAATAAGTTTAATCATATTTATTATTTTTTAATTCACATATACTCGTACAGGTATGATTCGAATGGTGACTTCAGATCGCAGACTGCATTACTATTTCGTCTGAATCTATATTTCTTGCTGCGCCGGTCATAGGACTGTCGTCGTGGAGCGATTGTTGTTGACATTCGAATCATATCTTTATTTTTAATCACATTAGCTTTGCTGCAGGTAAAAAATAAAATGTTAAAAAAAAATTACAAATTCTGGTAATCATTGGTTTCAATATTCTGGTAATCACTGGTTTCAATGTTTTCGTCTTGGCATCTAAGTATGGGTGTCGGAGTATATGTCAATGTTGATTGTATGTTGTCCTCGTTATTTACGGATGTTGCTTGGGGTGTGTAATAAGAAAAATCGTCCATGGTGTAGTTTGATTGATTCACAGGAGGTTTTTGTTTCGATGTGGATGGTTCATAAATAGATCTTGTAGTTTCAATATTCTGTGGTGCTTCTGATAGTTCTGAATATTCGATTTCCGCCTTATTAACAAGAAGCAATACATCTCTTTTCACTTGAAGTTGCAACTTTTTCGGTAAAGATTTTACCGTAGCAGACATTGATTTAAAAAATATATCTATAGGATGTTCATCTTCGTTATTTTTAGAATCTATATATTCTTTTAATATCTCAGCTGTGGTTATGTTTTGTGATCGAGGACGCGACTTATGAGAATCTGAATGTGACATTTCTGATTGTGGCCGTGATTGAGGAGAATCCAAGAAAGAATCTTGTGTCTCCTCGGAAGAAGAATCTAAATTAGATACCTGCGCTCTATTTTGTAAAAATGTATTCAAGAATTGGAGTTCTCTTTCGTGTTTTATAGGCCTTTGTGGCTTTGCAGAATCACCACTTTTGCTTATTCTATTTTTCATCGCTTTTCGATAGTTGTTTCTGATATTCGTCCACATTTTGAGACATTCTTGAGCTGAAAATAATATAATAAACATATAAATTAATGGTTTGTTAGTTAAACGTAAGTGTCCGGCACCCGCAGCACAGATGATATTATGTATAATGTTTCGTAATCCGTATTGTATGATTTAAAATATGATTATCAAAAGTGCCTAGGTATATTTATTCTAAATTTTCAAAATTAAAATTGGTATTATTTAAATATTTTTGATAATATTAATAGGTACCTAAGCTATATTTAAAAACATAATGTTTCTTTTCAGGTTTTTAATAACAGGAGTCAGTTTCAAAACTTTAGCATTCAATTACCGAATGGGATTTAGTACAGTTCGTTGTCCATGAAACCTGCCGTGTAATCTGGAATATACTTGGCCGTGTCGTTCTGCCAAAACCAACAGCAGCACAATGGAAGATAATTGCTAAAGACTTTGATGAAATATGGAATTTTCCAAATTGTATTGGTGCCATGGATGGCAAGCACTTCAAGATACGAGCTCCAAATAATAGTGGAAGTATGTATTTTAATTATAAAAATTTTTTTAGTATCGTTCTGCTAGCTGTAGCAGATGCTAAATACAAATTTGTCATTGTCGATGTAGGTGCTTATGGTAGAAATAGCGACGGTGGTATATTAGATCATTCAAAATTGGGTTTAAAATTGCAAAACGACACATTAAATATTCCTCAAAATGTGAGCTTACGAGGAATAACTGAAGAATTACCCTACGTTTTTGTTGCTGATGAAGCATTTCCCTGCGAATCAATTGGCAAATATAGAGAAAAGAGTTTTTAATTACAGACTAAGTCGAGCAAGGCGTATCGTGGAGAGTGCTTTTGGCATTCTTCAATCAAAATTTGAAATATTTCAGAGAAGACTGCAAGTACAAGCAAAATATATAGATAACATCATTTTAGCCTGCTGTTCTTTACATAATTACATCATTAACAATGCAACGACGGAACTTCCAAACCCACTACAGGAAAGTGATATTTTAGAAGGTTCCGTGGATAACAATGTAGTAGGCGATAACGATATTATCATGTGCGAGTGTATGGCCGTTAGAGATCAATTCAAACAATATTTTAACTCTGAACATGGGTCAGTTAGTTGGCAGAATAATATTGTCAATAGATCATAAAATACTAACGATCTGTAAGTCAATGTAATTAATCATTATCATATTGATGGTACTTATTATAACTCAATAAAAATAAAATGTTTAAGATGCTTACTTACGTGTTTTATTGAGTTCTTTGGCGATTTGCTCCCACGCATTATGTTTCATGTGTTGGTCACTGTAGTGACGAGATTTTATATTGTATAAACACTCATGTAGACGAACTAAATTAATAAGTTTTTCTTCCGCCATGACATTCGATGTGACAGCAAACAACCGGTACACACACCGATTACCTGGATTGTGTTGTGTGAGTGAAATGATGCAAATGCCGGATGCCTCCCCTCGCCCCGCAGGGCAAACTATCCCCCGAGTGTTGCCTCGGCGCCGGCGGCGTACCGAACGATGCCGAAGGATGCCGAAGCATCCCGAAGCATTCTCAAGGCTGCCGATACAGCAGCCTCAAGCATACCGAAGCGGTATTTTTGTTATTACGACCATATATCACGGAAATTTCTACTTTATTGCCATTATGTTATAGTATATTGCTATTTGCCACCTAAAATCCTCAGTCGTACCGGTGCCGATAATGGGCGCCGGGCCTAAAACAACGATCTTACTTTGAGATGCAAGACCGTTGTAGGATGCTCTCGTTGTTGCTGAAGTTTTTGAGTATAAGCTCGCTGCTGCTAAAGGATGTAAAAAAAATACTACTGGAACTGTTGTGGTATATACTGAGGACTCTCAGTATCAGCTGCTACAAAATCCTCAAGTACACTGCTAGATAGTTGTTGTATAGTTCAGTGTTCAAAGTACTTCACCGCTAGAACTAATTTTCTCGACCGCGAAGTCGTTCAAGGCTCGAAGGACCTTAAGATGTAGGGTACCGTTACCTACGCTGCGAAGAGGATGCTGATGATATAAATTAAACACTTCGATGACCCGTAAACAGTTTTATTTCGGTAAAAGTGTTATTACGCTAATTTATGCTAAGATGCAATGGACGATATAAGCTTTGCTAATACTGTAAAAAGTACGAATGCACCCGGTTGCTGTTCGAATATGCACTGAGGAAGCAGCGCACTTGCGGCGGCCGTATTAGATAGCTTGATCGGAAAAAAGGTGTTCGATTGTAAATATTTAATCGAACAAATTACTAGACTTGTAGGTGTATACTTACCAATACCTACCTACCTATGTAAATACTTACGACTAAATAGCTCCACACACGTCCCGCAACGTCACGCGCCGTTTCGCCTGCCCGTCGTGACGATATGGGACAAAAGGAATGCAGGACGGGATCAGAGATAAAGACACAAGAAGGAAATTTATTTTTTGAGACTTACCTGCCTACCCACACATTTATGCCTACGTGACAGATTTGATGGATACCTAGCAAGTTACTACTATATAATCATGGCACCTGACGGTTACATTATTACAGAGCATTACTGTATTATAATGGCACGATATGGTCACAGAACCATTATCACTATATATATAATTTTGGCACTGACGGTTACAACAAGCACTACGCACACGCACAGACGGCCCCCTTGGTGTTCCACAGACGTCGGCCGTAGATCCTCCAAGCACCAGCTGCAGAAGTCGGAAAGGCGAACACCCGCGTCAGCGGCGCCCCTCTCGCACCGTGAATGGAATAGTGGCAGCCGGCGTGGGTCGCGCGTGCTACGGACGTGAGCGGACGGCGCGTCTGTGTTCCTCGGCGCACGGCGGGCGACTAGGCGCGGGCGGCGTACGCGCAGTATATATTTTAAAATGTACGCTTTCGGGAACGCGACTCGTGAATGACTGCTACCGGCATGAGCAATGCACGGAGACAAGTTCGATGCCTAGTTTTAAGTTTAGCATTATTGGTAATTAAGTAGACGTAGTTAGCGGTTAAGATTTATTGTAATGGTGATTGGTTGCACATTTTAGTATAAGTATAGGTTAAGGTCCTAAATAAATTATTCACTGATAATACAAGTGATCTTTTATTTTCTACAAACAAGCAGCGAGCCCTGCAAGTAGGGAAAACTAGGACCCCTACAAATCCTAGGAATCCTACAGAATCTTCTAGCCCTTCAGAAAATTCAACAATCGATGTGATTCTGCATGATAGTTTTCCAGAATTTTCCATTACTACTCCAAAAACAAAAAAATGAATACGCAGGGCTTTTGAATGAGTTACTTTTGAAATGCATCCAATTACTAAAAAATTAAAAATTATCACCAGGAGTCAGCTAGACATCTCAGAGCTTAAAAAGCTCCAGACAATTTGAGTATGTCGAAACAGCTGGACGTTAGGTGGATGTTATTACATAAGTATAAAATATGGGACGTTCCAATGTGGGTAGGATTTCACAGCAGGATTTTGATTGACGATTCACGAGTTTAAAAAGTTTCATATCTTACTCCAATTAATGAATCTCCCACCAACAATTCAACTGTTTTGAAAACTCTAGAATTGAGTCAAGATATTGCAAATGAGTGTCAAGCTCCCTACATCCAGATCATCTATGCGCTATATCTCTCTCTCTATACAAGCACACGAATCTCCAAGGTTTGACAATATTATTATTCATTTAGGGGATTTATTTTGCATTCTTATCTATCTTAATAGGATGTTGTTGTTATTGTTCGCTCATCGGTGTAGGGACTTATCTTGAGGAACCACGGACACCGCTTTTTAAATGCGAAACTGGATCGTGCGTGAAGCTACCGCCTGTTGTGCCATGGGCACGTTGCAGTACATCTCGATCCGATAATTGCTACACGTGTACAGCACACAGTCCTTGACGTCACATCTGTCCTTGTACTTGACGTCGGTGAATATGGGCAGCCCCGACGCCAGCAACTTCCACTGCTCAAACTGGTTCTCCGTCAGCTTGCATTCGTCCATCAGACACGCGTTCGTGTGCAGC
Source organism: Mycalesis mineus (assembly GCA_034621355.1). Taxonomy (NCBI): domain Eukaryota; kingdom Metazoa; phylum Arthropoda; class Insecta; order Lepidoptera; family Nymphalidae; genus Mycalesis; species Mycalesis mineus. The sequence goes on along the minus strand of JAXAVZ010000219.1, from coordinate 541,849 downwards.
AGCCCGCTTAAGTTGAAGCTCGAGTTGGACAGCAGCCCGGTGAGTCTACAGTAATTAAAGTGACACTCCACCAACGAAGCCATGATCACCGTCTTTCCGGTCGACTAAGAACAGAATGTTGCGCTTCCCGCTCTGACGCGTAAAGTGCTTGTACCTCTCTTCAAAGAACGTGCGCACTTCAATATCGTTCGTTTCGTTCGTGTGAGTATCTCTAGTAATTTCAGTCTCGTCTCTTCCGATACACTGTCGTTCATCAGATGCGGATGCTCGTTGGCAAACTTCTCTTTGGCTCGTTCGAAGCGCTGCTTCAACGGTTCTTGGAATACTAAAACTTTTGCAATGTGGATGTAGGTCCTGATTTTTTCGGCATATTGATTTGAGCAGATAAAGTCAATCCCTTTATTTGACTTTGCAAACAGTGCCATAGCTTCGCTTTCTGTGAAAGTACCGTTTTGGCATAAAAATACAATAGTATCTGCGTTTCCACTATTATCGCCGTTTGCATGTCCGTCGTCATCACGTCCGCGTTGATCGGTTTTCCGTCCACCAAGAACTTTCCCTGTTTCGCTGCATATTTGACGTCTATCCCGTACATCTGATTCTCTATCCTCACCGTCATCGGTTTGAACAACTGCATCCACCACTCCCTCGTGCCCTTCTTCAGATGACTCGCCTTCTGGTCGAAATACTGAATTTCCCCCTTGGGAACGACGCCTCCCATTCCACAACTATGTTCTGCGCACTGATAAGCTTTAAGATCTTGCGAGCGGAGAACGTCCTGTAAGACTTGACGACCATCGCCGGAATAAAGGTACTCACGGACACAAGACACGCAATCAACTGATTTATTCGTATATTGTCCGTTTCGAATAATGCGCCCCAGTCGGCTGTTAAATCCCCACTGTTTACTTGTAGAGACGTATATAAGATGCCAGTGTCGCTCTCTTTGTCCGATATGGACAGCGACGAGTTTGAAAGGTCCCTTATATACTTTACCAAGTGACCCTTCAGCGCCTGTTGTATAGGCACCGACTTGATGTATGGCTCCCAGCTTGCCAGCGTTTCCCTCACCTCGGTCTCGACTTTCTTCGGCGTCAGAGTGTCGTCTCTTTCGTCCGTTTCGCCATCTGACTCGGCATCCGCCCTCATCCTCAGATTCGACAACCCCTTCTGGTACAGGGCATAGTTTTTGTACGCGTTTTTCCGAAACGATTTCCCCTCCTCCTCCTCTTCCATCTGCGTTTTCCCCTGTTGATTGCTCACCCGCCTTTCCGCCATTTGATTCTCCAACTGCCGCTTTACCTTTTCTATTAGATCTTCTGTTGTCGCGGTGGTTCTCGCACGCTTCATTTTTGTAATGCACTATGGGATACACTTGCAACTTTTGAATTTTGCGCTCTATATTCACACTCGTAATAATGTGGTACACGTACACGGGTTTAGACATTACTGACTAGTGTCGACCGTGGTTCTTCTCACAGGCCCGCAAGGTCCTGGGGGAAACATGTCCAGGACTGTGCGTCCTCTTCATGTAGTTTCTTCCGCGCGTCATTAAGATGACGCGGTCCTTGGATATCTCCCGGGTGGGAGTTTTAAGTAGTTTTTATATTTTCATATTTTGTATTCATATGTAACCGTCTTGTTTGGTCCAGTGATTACCGGTGCCTCACAATGAAGTCCTATGTTGGATTAGGAGATCCTGGGGCAGGCCGAACCTATCGGGTGGACGAGCGTGCCACGGTGCTATGTCACGCACGTGTGGGAACTGGGATTGACGGATGCGGGCGAAGACTCGGGATGCAAGGTCGCAGGTCACGCTGTATTGTGCTGTTTCTGACGTACCGCGGGGCGCTCGTGATGACTCTGAGTGCCTTGCTCTGCTGTACTCTGAGGGTCTTCCGGTTCGGCTCTCGCGCTAGCGCGTACCAGGCCGGTGCCGCGTATGTGAGCACCGATCTTACGTACATTTTGTATACACCTATCTTGGTTTTGAGCGGTAAGCGCAAGGCGAACACGGGTCGGAGCAGGTACTGTGTTGTCCTGGCTTTCCTGGCCGTCTGTTGGATATGAGGCTTCATTGTGAGTTTCTTGTCAATGGTTACTTCTAAGTATTTGACGGTACTTTGCCAAGGTATTTCTTGGCCTTGTAACTGGAGTTTCGGCGGCGCCGCGCTTTTGCCTAGAGCTATGGCCTGCGTCTTACTCACGTCGGCTGTCAGTCTCCATTTTTGGAGCCAATCTGGTAGAGCGTCTAGCTGGCTTTGCATGTATTTTGCGGCGCGTACTATGTTTAGCGATGTCGCTATGTACGCCGCATCATCTGCATATAGAGCCAGGGTAATCCCGGGGAGCGCGGGAATGTCGTCGGTGTAGAGTGAGTAGAGCGCAGGCTATAGGCAGCTCCCCTGCGGCACTCCAGCTGAGATGGGCTGTTCTTCCGACATCTCTGATTCCACTCTAACGCGGAAGCGTCTGTTGGTGAGGAAGGACCTTATTATGTTAATGAAGCTCCGGGGCGTCTTGGTGTTGTTAGCGATCTTGTATAGTAGGCCTTCGTGCCAGACTCTATCGAAGGCTTTCTCCATGTTTAAGAAGACCGCTATCACCTTCTCATGTTTGTTCAGTGTGCTCGCCATGAGGTGCAATACTCTTGCGAGCTGAAGCGTGGTGGAGTGTTCCGATCTGAACCCGAATTGCTCCGGGCGTGGGGTCAAGTGCGGCGAGAGCTTCTGCAAGAGTAGCACCTCGAAGACCTTTGATAACGACGAGAGGAGCGTTATCGGTCGGTAACTTCCGGGCTTCCGTGGGTTCTTCCCAGGCTTGTGCAGCATTATTATTGGTTGATATAAATTTGGCACTTTAAGGATGACTGGATCAATTAAAACAATGTTCAAGAAAAAATCCATTTACTCCGAACCCGTGTACAGCGGGCTCGGAGTCCATTCCATTAAGTCGGCACAGTGTACAGCGGGCAAGTGAAGATCTCAAGGTGACACAAAACATACGCAATCAACCCATGCCAATGCTCCGCAATCAAACCAACTACAACATCTGCCGCAACGCCAGAAGCAGGCGCTTCAACAATTATGTTGCCTACTTTCCAGGTGTCTGGGAAGTGGCCGGTGCGCAGGATGCCGTTATATAGCGGCGTCAGAGCGACTATTGTCTGTCTCGGCAAATGGCGAAGCGCAGTGTTTGTGATGCCGTCTGCGCCGGGGGCCTTTTTGGGCTTCATCTTCTTTATGGCCTTGCTGACTAAGCCTGGCGAGAAGAACGTTGGGGTCTCTACTTCCTCAGGAGTGGAATCGAAGTATCGTCTATTGGCCTCTTCCACCATCTCGTTGTGGCCCACGTCCGTGATGGTGTTCGGCGTGAATTGCTTCGCTAGATGCCTCGCCAGTATACCCGCCTGGTCCTCCGCGCGATAACGGAGAGTTCCGTCCTCGTGCAGGAGAGGCCGTTTGGGTTTCGGCGTTCTGGTGAAGCGTCTGCAGAGCTTGTGTAGAGACGGCTGATCCTGGCTGGCCGACTCTATATACTCGTCCCACTCTACGATTGCCTTGTCGTAGAGCAGGACGAATATTTGGTGAGAGAGTCTGTTGAGCTCTCTTTTCTGCGTCGGGCATTGGGACCTCTGCCACTGGCGTCGTAGCCTCCTCTTCCTCTCAAGTAGCTGCTTGATGTGGAAAGGCAGTGGAGGCTTAGCTTTCCAGTCTGCGGGTTCTGTTGTGGCTTCGGTAGTGGCTTCCCGGATGGCCCGCGTTATGTCCCCCGCTAGGGACTCCACCTGGTCTGGTGTAGAGACAGGTCTACTCGGAGTCGTGACTTTCATGGTCATTTAGAATTTTTCCCGCTCTATTTTGCGCCTCGGAGGTAGAGTGGGTAGCGGTGGCTGCTCTGGTGTTAGTACCGCCAGCACTGGCATGTGCTCTGAGCCCAGGTGCTCGTCCAGGACCTGTAGTGCCGGTCTGCATTAGAGCTCTTTTGAGAAGACGATGTCTATCACGTCCGGGGCATGGTTGTCATTATAGTTGTAATGTGTGGGTACATCGGGGCCCGTAATATCATACCCACGGGTTTCGGCGTCGTGCAAAAGGGCTCTACCTGTCCTGCAGGTGGTGCTTGAGTGCCAAGCTGGATTCTTGGCGTTCCAGTCTCCTGCCAGCGCTGTCGGTATTCCTCCGTCGTTATCTAAGAGGCGGCTTATCTCTGGTACGTCCAGTACCGTAGTGGACGGCCGGTATATAGCGTATAGCCGATGTGGGCGATCCGCGGCTAGCAGCTCTACTCCCAGCGCCTGTAGCGACTGTTTGTCTACCGGTGGGAGCGGCTGGTGCGTGATTCCTCTCTTCACGAGGACTGCAAGGCCTCTTATGAGTCTCCTCCTCTAGTTGTCGGAGTCATCCAGGCGGTACATATGGTATCCAGGGAAGTTGATTCTTACTGCAGGACTCAGGAAAGTTTCACAGAAAAGCGCTACGTCGATTTCCGGTTCCTGCAGTAGGGCCTTGAATTGTAGTGATTTGTGTCTGAGACCACAGGCGTTCCAGTAGATGATTCTCAGAGGCTTAGCCATTGAGCGTTATTAACTGGCTCATGCCTCTGAGAATGGCTGCCGCTGGGTCTTCGCCTGACTGCAGTGCCTTTAGAATGTCCGTGAGAGTTTCGAGTACTTTATCCATACCTATTTGCCCGCTTCCCGTAGGACGTCTCTCCTTGGCAGGGGGGGCTTGTTGCGCCGACTTCATTTTTTCCTGTTTATTTCCTGTGTTTTTCGTAGTCTTTTTCTTCTTTGTCTTCGGTTTGGCACCTCTTGCTGTGGGCTCGTTGGCCGGGGTCCTAATGTTTGAACCCCCAGGTGCTGTGGGCGCGGCGTCCTCTTCCACCCCGGTTTGTGGTCGGGTTGGTGGGTCTCGTGGGTCCAGGCGCATCCTGGGCGGCGGTGGGCGGCGCTCAGGTGTCGGCGCGGGGTCGGCGAAGCTGGTGCTAGGCCGCGCGGCGGGCGGAGACGTCGGCGGAGGCGGGGACAGCGCGGCGTCGGCGCTTGATTCCGTTTCCATTGAGACCACCCTCGGGCGGTGGAGGTGGGGGTCGCGCTGCGGGAGCGGGAGCGCGGCGAGTGGCCGCTTCGATAGCGGCGCTATCTCCGTCTCGGTCCTCTGCCGCTTCAGAGGGCCTGTGACAGGTGCCGGCTTGTAGGCCGGTATGGGCGTGTAGGCCGCGAACTGGTTCGCGGTCTGCAACTCCTCCTCGGTTGGCGTTGGGAGGTCCTGCATCGCACGCTGACGGTCGTTCAAGTTCATTGCGATGACCTCAGCTAGAGTCCCCGATAGCAGGCCCGCTTCGTGTAGGCGGGCGGCTAATATTAAGTCCGATTCTAAATCGGACTTCGGGGATCTGGTCGGTCGCGCGATGTCCTGCGACTGCGGCGGCGGTTGGCTGGTCCGTTGAGCTGCGTCGGTCGCAGCGGGTGTCACATCCGGTGCAGCTCGAACTGCGCCTCTGCTCGCGCCGGCTAGCGCATGCGACGGAAGGGCGTCGCGGTGCGGGGGCCGGGCGGCTGGCGTACGTAGCTCGGAGCTGTAGTCAATTTTAGTACTCGCCTTACTGCCACTATTGCCGGGCGGTGCAAACGGCGGCGGTGGGCGTGCGGCGGGCGTCATTTGTTGCTCGGCGGCGGGTCGGAGGCTCTCGCTACGGTATTGCAGCGGAACCACACCCCCTTCCGCTCGGGCGACGGCGGGGACGGCGGTGGGAGGTGCCGCGGGAGGTGCGGCGGGGACGGCGGCGGGGACGGCGGCGGGCGTCGCGGGGAGGCGGGGCTCACCGGAGCTCTCGCTGCGCTGTCGCGGTGCGCCTCCTCCGCGGGCGGGGCCTGCGGCGGGGGGCGGGGGAGTACGATAGCTCAGTATCGCTACGCTCGTTTCGTCGACGCGCTGGCTAGCGGTTTTCCTGTTTGCTCGATCCGCAGACGAACTCGACGAGGAGCGAGGTCTGGGCTTCGAGCGGGCCGGTTGGCCTTTCGGTGGTGGCTCCATTTTCCACTACACTATTCCACTTCACTTTGCACTGTGCACTTACGCGGTCATAAACCTGGATCGTGCACTCCAGGTTGGGCTTCGCGGTAAGGCGCGCGACGCGACGCGGTTGCATCCGCCGCAGGCTCAACCCGATTGGACTGGGCCCGCAGGTGGTGTCGGGCCAGATTTGCTAATCAAATCCGCCGGACAGACGTATTTGGTTTGCGCACTTGTGACCCGTACGAGCGAACGAGACGGCAGTAATCGTAATGATTGACCCGTTCACTCGGCGCACAGTAGGCGATCCTGACTAGTGTCCACTCGTCTTGTGTTCTTATATACTCATTGCTAAAAGTCGTTAAAATGTGTTTTGCATTCTTATCTATCATAACAGGATGTTGTTGTTATTGTTCGCTTATCTCTTTGCAACATTGTATTTAATTGAATGTTTACGTATTCTTATCTATCATAACAGGATGTTGTTGTTATTGTTCTCTTATCTCTTTGCAACATTGTATTTAATTGGATGTTTACATATTCTTATCTATCATAACAGGATGTTGTTGTTCGCTTATCTCTTTGCAACATTGTATTTACACGTATAATTGGAAAATATGTTAACGCATTCTTGATCGAAGCGAGGACGAGTGAACAAAAGTGAGGACGAGATGTCCTCACTTTTGTACACTATGTAGTTTGTACTCTTGTAATACTGCGCTGTCACAATCTTCAAATATTAGAAAAATTAATTTTATTTTTACTCTATATCAACAAACCTATTCTGTGGTTGGGACTAAGTGTCCTCACTTAGTCCCAACCCTATCCGTCACAGACCATAGTGATGGCTCTTTGATTAAGGTCATAATTTTCCCCAGTGAAAGTTGTGTTTAGAGTTCTTTGAAATAATGACATTAACAGGTGACAAGCAAAGATTCCAAACCACAGAATAGGTATGTTGATATAGAGTAAAAATAATTTTTTTTTCTAATATTTGAAGATTGTGACAGCGCAGTAGTACAAGAGTACAAACTACATAGTGTACAAAAGTGAGGACGAGATCGCTTCACACAATTGGGGATTGGACGTCACTAGGTAAGTTAGTCCAATCTCTTAATTATATTAAAAAAATATAGGGTGACTCATCGATCAAGAATGCGTTAACATATTTTCCAATTATACGTGTAAATACAAGAGTACAAACTACATAGTGTACAAAAGTGAGGACGAGATCACTTCACACAATTGGAGATTACATCTTCAGAAAGTTCAGTTAATTTAACTTCCCATAACTTTCTAGAATCATTATCTAATTTTAAACACAAAATGTAAATAATAATTACATCCCATTGGTCAGTATTTATTCCTACATTGTTTAAAGCGCACAAACATTCATTACTAGTATCGAGAAGTTCCTTTAATGCTGATGCAGTTTCAGTTGTGATAGTTTTTTGACTCATAAACCTTTTTAAAATTCCATTTTCCAAAAAGCGTTTATTATTATATCTTTTATCCAACTGTTGCCAACACATATCATAATTTTGAGCGGTGATGGCAATGTGTCTTAACAGCCGCTCAGGCTTCCCTGATAGATGTGTTTTCAAATAATGTAGTTATTATGAATTAGAGACACAAACAGAGCCCCGAAACTGAGCTACTCACTATAATTACCAGTAAACAAGGGCAAACTAATTTGAGGAAGCTTGACAAATGAGCTGTCATTATTATCACTACAGTGGGATGGTGAATTGGACAACTTACTAACATTAAACTTTTTTAATAATTGTTTTAATTCTGCCTTAAAATCCAAAAATAATTCTTCAGTTTTTTCATAAACTTCATTTGAAAAATATTCAAAAAGGTTTAAGTCCCCTGTTGCTAATGTTATAATTTTGTTGTGATTGTCTAAAAATGTGCTAAATTGTAATTTTAGATTTTCTAGTCGAGCTTCTATGATTATGATGATATATGATTTAGTAATCCTACTTCGTGGGCTCTTTTTAAAGTTAATTTGGGCTCGTTCTATGTTTGATATAATGTTCATTTGTAATTTAATGAACGATTCCATTTCGTATCACGACACTATCACGCACTTTTTAACCCAAGATTCACTAATCACTTACTGCAAAAAAATTGTAAGTCGCTTTTCTTACAGCAAGTTGGTACTTTTATGTAGTTTTGATTGCTTCTACTAGCAGATTTAGGTAGTGTTGTGTGAAAGTGGTACGAATATCACTAGGTTTACAGTTCATAATAAAAAAGCATGCATTCACTTCTAATGCACAATAACAGCAGCTAGTATTAATATTGAAGCTATCAGAGACAGCAGTTGAATCAATAGTTTTTTTTGTATGTTCATTCGTTAAAACGAATTTTGATTATTTTAATATGTTTGCTGAGGCAATGTCCTAAAAATACTTTTCAAATCATTCCTGCCACACCTTAAATAAAACTGCACTAATTAAAAGTGTAGTGATCCATATGTTATAAATAAATATTAAATAACTTGTGAAAACAGTCAATACGTTTTCAATGTATATTGTATACAATGTTTAAAAATTAATATTATTTTATATCCTACGAAGTGCTAATAATACATTTTTTGGAGTAATATATACTTTGGTCCACACTGTTGATTTTACCAACAGAACTTTCTTTGAACTTCTACATTGTTTAATCTATATGTTTAATCTATGAGTAAACTTAGTATTGTCTGGCAACACCGAACTTCCGTCTTGCGGTGACATTTGGAAAGAATGGATGTAAAAATTTATTGGGGAATTAAAAGAATATTTAAAGTTTAAAAATTCCAGTTTTATTGTGCTTTCTTTACAATAATCTCCAAACCCAATCTGAAATTAAGTTCGACAAATGAACGTATGGTCCTTCGAGCCGGATTGCAAGAAAAAATTGATGTCGTGCGCGTGACATTGCGGCTAGCACGTGTCCCCAAGCCACGCCAACCTACGCCGAGCTACTTACGCTGAGCGGAGCTGAGCTGAGCTTGTTTAAAACTGACCCAAGTACTGCGGCGGAAGGCTCTGAACCGTCTGCGGGTTTGGATTCTACTGGCTAAGTCTACTAGCGAGGCAGCGACCGGGGGCGGCGCCGCCATTATTTGGTATGATATATTCACACAAAATACGGAGAATTGGTATAATATATTAAGGTAGATTTGCAAGTTAGTTTCTTCCATAAAACAAAAAAAAATAGCGCTAGCTGGCTTGGTTTATGGTATAAATATGTTCCACAAACAATGTTAAGTTTTAACACTCTTTATATATATTGCCTTCCCATATTCTGCCAAAGTGACTGGCTGATGGCGGATTCAATCGCCACTTTATATAATTTTTAGCTATCTCTGAACTAAATTCTTTATAATAATTATTAGATTTTAAAAAAGTGTGTAATTCATTTAAATAGGATTCCTCCTTCCTCAAATTCCTTAGAAGAAACGAAATTTTTCCCTTGGTCAGAATATAAGATTTCTAGATTTCTTTCTAATATTTTATCTAATTTTTCAGCGGTAAAAAAACATAGTGCGGGAGTGCGTTTATTGTTTGAAATGACAGGAGCGTCTCCCTATTATATAACGACGTTTGATATGCTGATGATAAATTTTTATTTCCGATTATCTTATTAGATTTTATTATTCGACAGTAGGTATTTACTCCTAACAATATTTCAATAGGTGCAGGCTCTGCGAAATCATCATCTGCTAAAGGAATATTTTTAATTAAATTATAATATATCTACATAAGAGTTTGGCAATTGAGACGTAATTCGATCCACTACTAGAGGTTGTATTGTGTATTCCTCATTGTTATCAAAACGTGAACTGAATTTAATCTTAGAAACTCCAAGTATTTTTTGAGAGACTCCGCCTATGCCTTGGACTTTAAATTGTTTAAGATTATTAATAGGCAGAGATAAGTTATTGCAACAATCAGCTGATATGTAATCCTTTTGCGACGCGGGATCAATGAGACATCTAATTAAATGTGTACGACCACTATTGTCATATATCTTTATTTTCGCGGTGCCCAACAAGGTTGTAGTAGTAATGCGATCCACACTATCATAAGAAACGTTACAAAGCGAAGTCAGTTTCGGAGTGTTCATTGTAGAGTTATCATTCTCAACTGTATGCTTAATAATTGGTTTAGAAGCGGAAGAGATTTCAACCCCTTTTAATTTACTCGTATTATGATAATGTTTATCAAATTGTAATGCGGTATGATGAAAAGCCGATTGACAGTTTTTACAATTTAATTGTGAAGAACAGTTTAAAGTCTTATGAAGAGTGGATAAGCACCGATTACAAAAAGATTTATTTTTCACATGTAAGTGTCGCTCTTTAGGAGATAATTTCATAAATTCATTACAGGAATAAAAATGTTAGTGTTGGTTATTCTACTCTCATTTATTTATTTACAATTATTTTAAAAATTTTTAACAATGCTTCTAAAATTATAAAAAAATAAAACACTATTAAAAATTTATAAAAAAATTATTCCGCCTGCTGCGGGGCCCGGGGGTCCAAGCAACCGGTGGTCGGGGCTCCAGAGTGAGGAACCTCCTCACAATGCGCGCCGTTTCAAGAATTACTGCCTTCTGTATCCGACCCTTGATATATATATATATATATATATATATATATATATATATTGGTTATTCTTACTCAAACTGCTGAAGAGGTATGGTTACATGTAACAACTTTCTCACAACCAGGAATCGAACCCGGAACCGGACTAATTTGTGAGGTGAAGCGATTATAAAAAACTCCGTAAAACGACTAAAATTCTTTTATTACTCAGACCACCTAATTAACAATGGTTTACGATCTTAAGTCACCTCTACTCACTACCTCCACGCATTTTATACCCGCCTTTTGGGCTCAATGGGCGAGGTGGCAAAAACTGTGATGGCCGCCGGCACCGAACAATAGATGCGCTTGCTGCCATCTTTCCGACGCCCGCGCATCAACCAATCGGCGTTGGATAGGGCGGAGCTTGTTCGCCGCCGGCGCGTGACGTAGTCGATCACGCCACATCGTATGATTTTTGTGCTTCGTTGTAGCGAGCAAGACAAACAGACTCAGACAGAAGATTCTTAGGTGTTCCTGATGTTGTCGGCTGCTGGAACTAAAGATCAGAATGTCATCGATATATCCTAAACAGAAGTCCAAGCCCCGCAGAACCTCGTCCATGATGCGCTGGAATGTTTGGGCGGCGTTACGAAGTCTGAACGTCATGAACGGGAATTCGTAAAGCCCGAAGGGTGTCGTGATTGCTGTTGAAGCCACATCATCCTCATAAACTGGAATCTGATTGTAGGCCTTTATAAGATCCACGGTGGAGAAGATAGTACTTCCAGCTAGCTGGTGAGTGAAATCTTGCAAGTGCCTGACTGGGTATCTGCCAGGGATTGTACGAGCATTCAGTGACCGGTAATCTCCACAAGGACGCCAACCGTGGATTTTCTTCCAGGCCAGATGTAACGGTGAAGACCACGGGCTGTCAGATCTGGATGCTGTACCGTTCTGTAGCATCTCATCGAACTCCTGCTTCGCAATCTTCAAACGCTCTGGATCTGAGCGCCGTGGACGGCTGGACACCGGTGGGCCTGGTGTGGTACGAATATAGTGCACCGTAGCATACTTCGTTACCTTAAGTTTCTCAGCAGGGCGAGTGACATCAGGATATTCTCTAAGCAAATGATTATCGGCAGAATCGTCGATTGTAGTACGAACCGAAGAAATTGCCTCCGTTGACGGTTCAGCTAGTGCGGCGACTTTCAGTGCTGTCACGTTGTCAATCAAACGTTGATTGCGACAATCGACTAGTAGATTGTAGTAGCCTAAGAAGTCAACACCGATGATTGGCTTCGACACGTCAGCTACTATGAAGCGCCAAGTAAAAGCACGTCGAAGTCCTAAATCTAGTGTCAGAGGTAAATAACCATACGTTGCTATGACTGTTCCATTGGCTGCGAACAACTCGTACTGGGTTTTGGTACGGGGTTCCCGAACAGCGGATCGCGGAAACACGCACAGGTTTGAACCCGTATCTACGAGATATTTCATCTTTGTTTTGCGGTCCGTTATGAAGAGGAGGCTCGTAATTACTAGGCAGTCGTTTACCGCCACTAATGGCTGCCTGAGAAGTTTTCCTTCTTCTGGTAGGTACATGGTTGAGTTCATTTGCGTGCGCGATCTCCAAACCGGTAGAGGTAGAAGCAGTGTAGGGTGATCATGTGGGCGAGATCTGGATCGTTGACTGCTCTTCCCTCTTGGTTCTCTAGAATTAGAACGGGAACGTCTGCGCTGTTCCATACTCATGGCCTCCACCTTGCGGCTAAGCTCGGCAACTACTTGCGTCAACGCCTCGATAGCACTCCCAGGTCCTGTTGCTAATGCGGACGTACTGGGTACTTGACCAGTTACTTGCCCGGTAACTTGTATGGTTACTGGCACGACATCATTCACCCGGTCAGCTAGTTCGGCGAGGTCCTCTAGCGACATCTTCGTCTGCTGGGCTACTATGCAGGTCTGCAGGTGTGTAGGTAGTCGGCTAGCCCACATCGTTCGAATAAATTCTGAAGGAACGTTGTCACCTGCTAAATGTTGCAAATGCCGGAGAAATTGAGTCGGCTTGCGGTCTCCCATCTCTTCATGCATCAACAGCTGCTTAATCTTCCGTTCCTGGGACGCAGACAGTCGTCGTACCAGTTCCGCCTTTAGAGTTTCATACCTGTTTGTGGTGGGTGGTGACACTGCCAGATCCCTTACTTCCGCTGCGTGATGAGGTTCCAGTTGCGCCAGGACGAAATAAAATTTCGTGGCATCCGCCGTTATGTTGGAGAGCATGAACTGGCCCTCCAGCTGTGCGAACCAGAGTTCCGGGTCATTGGGGTTGAACGGAGGGGTCCTTACTCCAAACCGGCAGGCTTCTCCCAAAACGTCCTTGGTCCCTTGCATTCTGGATATCTGTGAGCGTCAGGGTCACCAGTGAAGAGGTATGGTTGCATGTAACAACTTTCTCACAACCAGGAATCGTACCCAGGACCGGACTAATTTGTGAGGCTAAGCGATTATAAAAAACTCCGTAAAACGACTCAAATTCTTTTATTAGTCAGACCACCTAATTACAATGGTTTGCGATCTTAAGTCACCACTACTCACTACCTCCAAGCATTTTATACCCGCCTTTTGGCCTCAACGGGCGATATGGCAAAAACAATGATGGCCGCCGGCACCGACCAATAGATGCGCTTGCTGCCATCTTACCGACGCCCGCGCATCAACCAATCGGCGTTGGATAGGGCGGAGCTTGTTCGCCGCCGGCGCGTGACGTAGTCGATCACGCCACATAGTATGATTTTTGTGCTTCGTTGTAGCGAGCAAGCGTACTCGCCTAGTCGCTACACTGCATGCAATACGAATTAGTATTTTCATTTGTTGTGCTTACAAAACTTTTAGTTGAGGGTTTCGGAAGGTCGTTACCTTTATTATAAATTTTGCCTTTAGGCATCCGAATTTGTTCGTGACAACACTTTATTTTGCTCTTTAACAAATTCTATGAGACTAATATAAGTTGGAATTTGTTGATTTCTTTTTATTATTTCAAACATTTTTAATGTATCTGCGTCTAGTTTAAGCGTAGCTAAATGAAAAAATATAAAATCGAGAAGATCAAAGTCCAGTTGTCTTAGGACCTTTACTGAGGAATCAAAAGTATTTATAAAACTATCTCAACAGTTGGCGTTTGTGCTAGTAAGCGGTTTAAAATTAAATAATTTATTAAGATAAGCACTAGCCATAGAACGCGGATCATTATATTTTACTATCAAAGACTCCCAAATAATTGTATAATTCTGCGCAGTGGCTGGCAACCCTGTGCATATGGAGGTTGCTGAGCCCTTTAACCTTCCGACTAAATAAAATACCTTTTCACTATTCGATAAATTTGGATTATCATGGATCATGGTCTCAAATTGTTGGTAAAATAAAGGAAAATTTGTTGATTGACCGTCAAATTCTATCAAATCCATAGGCGGTAAAAGTGTTTTCATTTTTTTGAAACCCGAAAGGGGGCGCGAAGTTTCATTCTCAAAATTAGTATTTTTATGAGTATGATTATCTAACTCTTTTAACGTAACAATACATTTCTTCAAAGGCCGACCATGCTTGATAGTTAATGGGGACTTTAGGATTTATTTTAAACTGAGTTTCGTTATAACAGTCCTAATTCTGTTCGAACTCTTTACGTAATATGTCTTCATTAGATGTCTGGTTCAACAAAGAAGAGCGCTTAGTGTTGTCAGATTCAACCTCAATGGCGGTGTCAAATATCTTTTGCATTTTAGAGAACATAACATCTCGCTTTCCTTCCAACATTAATAATTTACATTCATCTTTATTAAATTGAGCTGAGGAAACCCCTGCTTTTTACACATGTTGGAAGAGAGAAAGAACTCCTAATTATAAAAACAATAATATTATATAATTATTATTGCTGCGTTTTATATTATGTTTAATATATGCGTGTTATAAACGCGGTATTTATATGTAGTTATGTTATATAATAACAAATGCGTTTATTCTATAAATATTTAGGTAGTGAACGCACGATAAATAATTAAGTTATGTGTAAAAACTATTATGAATGCAACAAAAGACGCTTGACCTTGTAAGCGGTCAAGGTAAGAACGCTTGCATTGCAGAGATAAGACTCGATGCCCTGACCTCATAGGTCGTGTTGTCAATGCTACAATCTTATATTAATTATAAGCATATAAATATATTGAAATAATAAGTGCGAGCGTGTATAGTAGTAGCAACCTAAAAGTATAAATAAACCTATTATTTCTACCTAGAATCAAATAACTAGGTACATAGTACCTACACTAAGTTCCGTCACACAATACAAGATAGGTATCAGGTAGTTTTATAAACCAATGCAATTTCTAATGTTTCAATTTATACTCGTTACGTCAATGAATACGAATTTATTTGTTATTCACATACGAGAATACATCTTTAAATGAGTAAATATGATTTATATAAAGTTGAACTGAGCCAAAATGCGATATTGTAACCAAACATGTGGTACAAATCCGGCTCGAAGGACCATAAAATGATGGAAATAAAAAATTGCGAAGCTGGGGACAGTAAAGATTATTACCCCATTTCCTTAATTTTACTTTTATTATGTTTAAGTGGACTGTATTAATACGGAATTGTCCCTAATGTAAATTATTGAAAAATTGCATTCAAAAGGATAGGTTAAAAAAGGAAGATTGTACCTTATCACTGCTCTTTTTAACCGACGAAAAAAAAACGGAGAAGGTTCTCAATTTGACACGTATATATATTTTTTTTTATGTATGACCACGCATAACTTTTTACAGAGTTGTCCGATTTTGATAATTCTTTTTTTATTAGAAAGGGCATACTTCCAAGGTGGTCCCATTGTCATCATGTTAGGATCTGATGAGGATATCCTGGGGAAATTGAAGGAATTCTTCAAATTTTGGAGGCACGCTTACAGCGATTACGGTTTTTGTCTCGGTATCGGTAGCTTTTTGGCTACTAGTGCCGTCTAATATACTATGACAGTATATTACGAGTACGATACGTGGCGATAAATCACTAAAAAGTAAGAAATAAAAATTTTAAATAAAAATAGAACCGACTCAAAACGCACTAAAAAATAAAAAATAACTGTGTCATTTAGTTGCTTCAAATTACTTAAGCATATCTAGGAGTCGGTGCCAGCCAAGGTTTCTACTTTAAGGACATTATCTAGAACCCACAAACTGCTTTACTACGTAAAATTAATGTTCCTTAAACTTAGCTTTGAATCGGTTCTATTTTTAACCGACGAAAAAAAACGGAGGAGGTTCTCAATTCGACACGTATATATATATATATTTTTTTTTTGTATGACCACGCATAACTTTTTACAGAGTTGTCCGATTTTGATAATTCTTTTTTTATTAGAAAGGGCATACTTCCAAGGTGGTCCCATTGTCATCATGTTAGGATCTGATGAGGATATCCTGGGGAAATTGAAGGAATTCTTCAAATTTTGGAGGCACGCTTACAGCGATTACGGTTTTTGTCTCGGTATCGGTAGCTTTTTGGCTACTAGTGCCGTATAATATACTATAACAGTATATTACGAGTACGATACGTGGCGATAAATCACTAAAAAGTAAGAAATAAAAATTTTAAATAAAAATAGAACCGACTCAAAACGCACTAAAAAGTAAAAAATAACTGTCATTTAGTTGCTTTAATTTACTTAAGCATATCTATGAAGTCGGTGCCAGCCAAGTTTAAGGAACCTTTATTATATGTAGTAAAGCAGTTTGTGGGTTCTAGGTAACGTCCCTAAAGTAGAAACCTTGGCTGGCACCGACTTCATAGATATGCTTAAGTAAATTAAAGCAACTAAATGACAGTTATTTTTTACTTTTTAGTGCGTTTTGAGTCGGTTCTATTTTTATTTAAAAATTTTTATTAGAATCCAAGTTCACCAATTTTGTTTTTCTTCCTTCTTCCTATCCAGGCCAGGGTATCACTTCAGAAGGTTCAAAGCACTTATCTTTACACAAAACAGTTTATTTTAATTAATCGCGCGATCACACCATGCGTTTGCGGCGAGGCAGTTGATATCGGAATATCAGATTGAAGGAACATTACGGGAGAGAGGTTAGAGGGGTTATATTAGAGAGAGACGGAATAAGTGCAATTCTCCTAATGCGTTCGTTTTGGAACCAAACATTAACAAATCTGCCGCCAACGGACAAATACGAAAAACTTAAACGCGAACTAATAAATCGCCTTTCCGCGTCACAGGAAAAACGGATACAACTTTTGGTACACGAAGAGCTGAGAGACCGGACCGACGCCCACGCTCACGCTCTCGCTCTCGACCATCAGGCAGCCACCTCAATCGCACCCGCACTGTTATTATCACTACACCTTCGGAAGTAAGGCGCAGAAATGTAAACAGCCCTGTACATTTAATTCGGAAAACTCAATGGGCGGTCGCAAGTAGCGGCCAACGACTGTCCTTCTTCAACAGGCCGTCTATTTCTAACCGATCGGACTACGAAAATGCAGTTTCTTTTAGACACTGGTCTGACTTGTGTATTTTCCCACGGTCTGCTATCAAGACGCCCTGTATGAAATTCAAATATAACCTGGTGGCAGCTAACAATACTGTTATCCATTCCTACGGCCCCAGAAATCTACAGCTGGATCTCGGGCTCAGAAGAAACTACACCTGGAATTTTACAATAGCGGATGTTTCACAAACGATCATTGGTGTTGATTTTCTAAGCTTTTACAACTTACTTGTTGATTGCAGAAACCAGCGTCTAACAGTAAAGTCTGTTGTTGGGGAAACTCCGTTCCATCAGATATTACGTGAGTACCCAGAAATAACGCGACCTCCGGGTACGCATGTACCAGCTAAGCAAAATACACTTCATCACATCAGAACAACACCAGGACCTCCGGTGTCATATTAACCTCGACGTCTTGATCCTGGACGATTGCAAGCTGCTAAAAAGAAGTTCGACATGCTTGCAAGTGGCGTAGCCCGCCGTTCAGAGAGCCCTCGGTCTTCGGCTTTACATGTGGTGAAAAAGAAAGACGACGGATGGAGACCGTGTGGAGATTACAGAGCCTTAAAAGCCAGAACCATACCTGATAGGTATCCCATTCGTCGCATTTACGACTTCTCCTACCAACTATCCGGTTATAAGATCTTCTCTACTATAGACTTAGTTAAAGCCTACAACCAGATTGTCATAAATCCAGAGGATATTCCTAATACATTTGGCCTTTATGAGTTCCCCTATATGACATTTGGTCTCCGGAACGCAGCGCAGACTTTTCAGCGATTTATAGACGAAGTTTTGCTCGGATTGGACTTCTGTTATGGATATATCGATGATATATTGATTTTTTCATCATCTCCAGCAGAACACAAAAATCATCTACGCAAACTGTTCGAACGTCTGCGACATTACGGAATCGTCATCAATCCATCCAAATGTAGTATTGGTCAACCTGACGACATCTTCCTAGGATATCGTGTATCATCTGAAGACACGAAACCAATAGAGTCTTAAGTTGAAGCCATAGTAGACTATCCTATAGTTTCTAAGAAAGCATTACGCCGATTTTTAGGAATGATAAATTTTTACCGACGTTTTGTTTCTAACGCAGCTCACATTCAAGCGCCATTGAACGCAGTTCTATCTGGACTTAGGTCCAGGTGAAAGGTTCTCATCCCGTAAATATGATGACGGAGCTAATGAAGGCATTCGAAGACTGTAAATCATCTTTATCTACAGCTATTCTTCTGTCTCAACCTGATCCATCAGCAGAGTTGGCGATTACTAGAGATGCATCAGACTCAGCTTTAGGTGCTGTTCTTTAGCAAAGAGTAGGTCAAAATTGTCAACCGCTAGCGTTCCATTCGCACAAACTCAGCAGCTTACAGAAGAAATACAGCCCGTACGATCGTGAATTGCTGGCTGTCTACGAGGCAATTTAATAATTTTAGATACATGGTCGAGATCAGACCTTTCGCAGTCTTTGCTGACCACAAACCGCTTATCTTCGCTTTTAAGCAGAATAGAGACAAACAGTAGCCAAGACAGTTTCGCTACCTAGACTTCATTGGTCAATTCTCGACAGACATAAGGTACTTACCAGGAAACCAAAACGTCGTGGCCAATGCTTTATCGCGCGCACTGAAGATGCGACAGCAGCAATCAACTTCGAGGAACTTGCACGACTTCAGGAAGAAGATCCTGAACTGCAAGACCTACTTCTGCATGGCTCTACATTAAAGCTAAATAAGATTACTACTCTAAACAGTAAATTGCCAGTTTACTGCGACACTGCCGTTTCAACACCTCGTCCATACGTAACTCCGCAGCTGAGGAAACAAGTGTTTGACTCTCTTCACAATCTTCATCATCCAGGAAGTTCAGCTACTGTACGACTGGTCACTCAATCCTTTATTTGGCCAGGGATTCGTAAGGACTGTAAAGAGTGGTCTAGGCAAAGCTTGCAATGCCAAACTAGTAAAATTTTCCGTCATACAATCTCTCCTCCTTCTTCCAGATTCTCCCATATCCATCTCGATCTCATTGGTCCCCTAATACCATCTTCTGATTTCAGATATTGCCTTACAGTCATTGACAGGTTTACACGGTGGCCTGAAGCGTATCCCTTAAAAGATATGACAGCAGAGGCGTGCGCAGCAGCTCTAGTATCTGGTTGGATAGCAAGATTTGGATGTCCAGCCCGACTGACCACAGATCGAGGCAGGAACTTCGAAAGTCAGCTTTTCAAAAACTAGCTGTATTGATCGGTGCACATAATTTCCGCACCACAGCCTATCCAGCTGCTAATGGTATCATCGAGCGCTTCCATCGTCAGCTTAAGGCAGCCATCATGGGTCATACGTCCCAGCCAGTGGACGGAACTTCTTCCAGTAGTCCTGTTGGGAATCCGAAACTCGTAGAAAGAAGACATCAAGGCTACACCAGCTGAACACTTGTTACGGAGAAGCACTCCATCTACCCGGTCAATTTCTATCTCCAGGACCAGATTTTACCACCAGTGTCATAAGACAATATGCCACCCGTCTTCGGTCTTATATGGCCCAACTTAGTACTAAAACTACTTCTTGGCATACTAATTCGCCATTCTATATTCTTAGGGATCTTAATTCGTGTTCACACGTATTCATTCGGCGAGACCACGTTCGGAGCTCGCTAGAACCCCCATACTCTGGACCGTATGAAGTCCTTCATAGAACCACAAAGTTCTTCTCATTAAAAATTAAAGTCAAGCCCAACAACATCTCAATCGACAGGCTAAAACCGGCTTACCTCACAAAAGAGCCAGAAGAAGCCTGAAGACTAGAAGAAAAAAAGATGTTATTCGAAGTCAAGAACCAGATGCTTCAACTACCGCTCAAGAACGAGTAACTAGAAGCGGCCGTCGTGTGAAGTTTCTAGATTTCTATCGACCGTAGTTACGGTCTGGTCAAGGGGAATATGTAGCGTACCTACTACTGTTGTAACTAACTTACATCAAGCTAAGCCGGCGCGCGCGCTGCATAGGCGCGCGCTTTCCCCCGCCGCACGGGGAGATGGCCTTGACCGCGGCCGACACGGTCAATGTGAAGGCGACGCGTCCCTTCACTCGGCCAATATCGAATCGACAGTTTGATCGCGTTTATTGCCTGCGCGTACTACCGTACTGTTATATTATTGTAATTACTTCTCTTTAAAATAAATCTGTTAATAGTGTGAAGAAAAACACCATATATATGCGGAGCAACACGCCACATACTCAAAAACTTCAGCAACAACGAGAGCATCCTACGACGGTCCTGCATCTCAAAGTAAGATCGTTCTTTTACTCTTGCAATTTTCGTAGCTAGCAACAGATTCAAAATGGAGAGTGTTTATTTTTCTCAAACCGAGATTGCAGCAAATTTGAAACAGATGCTTACTAATTTTAAAAAAGATAGCGTAGAGCGTAAAACGGGAAAATTATGAGAAAAATCATGAGAAAATGGTTTCCTTTTGAAAGAACAAATCACGGATATTTTCTTAATATTGAGTATGATAAAACGTATGAACTTTACTTGACGATACAAGATCTCATCAATAGACGTCAGGAAGAGTTGAACGAGCAAGGTCAAATTTCGACTGGTGAGCAAATAGTTGAAGCTGGCACTTCAATGCCAGCCTCCACAGCAAGGAATAGCAAAACCTCCGTCGCATATCTAGAGGTTCTTTAAGTAAGCTTGACGACATGCTCCACAAGCAGTCTGTCAATTTTAAAGCATTTGAGCGAACAGTGGGTAATATAGATTTAGAGTCATTAATTGACAAATGGGAATTTAAAGGTTCACTCCAAATTTTACAGAACCGCTGGAGCGCCATCGAGCATCAACCATCATTGGGAGATCGTAGGCGAATCTGGTGAAAAACCAGATTACGAAAAACATTTTACTAAGCATGAGCGCACCTATAACAGCTTGAAAAAGTCTATAAACTCTAAAATGTGTAATAACAAAAAGCTTATTTTTACATCGCACGTTAATGTGTTTATGAATCTGCCTAATATACAGCAACAATCATTTATAGCAATTAAAAACTTTAATGATCTAGCTTTAGAGAAAATGAGATGAAGTAACAACTCATTTTCTCCCCTCGGGAGCATGTTCGGTGCAAGATATGATCGAACACCTTATTGCTGATCAAGCTATCTAATACGGCCGCCGCAAGTGCGCGGCGACCTCAGTGCATATTCGGACAGCAACCGGGTGCATTCGTACTTATTAGCAAAGCTTATATCGCCCATTGCATCTTAGCATAAAGCAGACTGACCATTTTTCATACATTGCTGGGCCCAAAATTTAATGAACCGTTACTGTGTTGTCATTCGGTAAATAATAATATCAGTTTTAAATATGTTTAGTTTCAGTTTAATTAACAATTGCACAATCAAGATATGAGCAGAAATACACGAGTTAGGTTATGTGTGTTATTTGACATATATGTACGATTTTGCAATTAACAACCTATTTTTATATGAATCAGACGACTAATTGACTACTATGTTAATACGTTTTCAATACCTAGTCTTATAACAGATTTAATAGTCTGAGTATATACCTAATATAAAATATTCTACTTAACCGACCGACTTGCCAAAACACTCATAGTGAGTCATATTTAAGCATAAATTATGACAGATAGGTAGGTATTTATCACCTTATTTATAGTTATAAACGCACAATTAGGTACTAATATTTACAGTGTATTGGAAGGTTAGGTTAGGTATGTTTTGCCTTATAAGGTTTTGCTTTGAACCCACCTAATCCTACCTGGCTTACAAGGAAGTGTCCTTGGGCCCTTATTATTTTTAATATATATAAATGACCTACCTAGTGTAACAAAACATGACTGCTATTTATTTGCTGATGACTTTTCAATAATATTGACATGTAATGACATAAAAAATATTAATAATTTCGAAACTGACATTAATAATGAAATTTACTCAATTGTTAATTGGCTACAAAGTAATAACTTGCAAGTTAACATTAAAAAAACGACCTACATGCAATTTTTAATAAGACATCGATCCCATAATTTACATCTAAATATTAATTATAAAGACTCACCAATTGAAAAATCAACGCATTCCAAATTTTTAGGTCTAATCGTTGATAATAATTTAAATTGGAAAGAACATATAAATATGGTATGCCTAAAAATAAACCGATATGTGTATGTATTGCATAGGCTACGCAAAACTTCTTTACCAGGGACAGCCCTTACTGCTTATCATGGCTATGTAGCATCAGTGCTAAAGTACGGACTGATCCTATGGGGAAACGCAACTGAAGTCAAAAAAGCGTTTATAGCACAGAAAAGATGCATACGGGCTCTAACCGGAGCATCCTATTTAGATTCATGCCGGCCACTATTTATAAGTCTGCGTATCCTTCCACTACCATGCCAATACATCTTTGATATATGTGTTTTTGTGAAAAGGCATGGTGATCTATTTGTTAGTGCAGGTGACGTAAATAAAAGAGATACTAGGAATAAGGAAAGATTGGTATTCATACGAAAACCAAATACAGCATTTTATCTCAAAAATAGTTATGCGATGGCTATAAAGTTGTTTAATAAACTCCCACCAGACTTGCGTAAACTACCACTGCAGCTGTTTAAGAAACGTTTATACTCATGGTTGTTAGAGAAATGCTTTTATTCTGTCAAGGATTTTTTATAAGCTTAGTGTATAATTATAATTTTATGTTTGATTTAATATTTTGAATTTTGTATTTTTGCATGCCAGAAATGGTCGAATATTGTTTTTAATAATATTAATGTATTGTTATTAATATATTCAGCAAGTAAAGATTTGATTGATTGATTGATTGATACCTTATTTCTGATTAACAAACGGTGCCCTCGATATCGTCCGCTTGAAAACTATAATTATATTATACCTAACATTCTTCTCGAATCACTCTAACTATTGTTGAAAACCGCATCAAAATCCGTTACGTACTTTTAAAGATCTTAGGGTACAAAAGCGGTAACGACGTCAATTGATAGGGAATAGGTATGTAAAGATTATAGAACTTACTAGGGCCATTAATATTTGACTCACAATAGAGCATCGTCTTAGACAATACATAGGTTATTGTTGACAGGTAGGTAAAATTCTTAGGATAAGGATAATAGGTA
Organism: Mycalesis mineus; assembly: GCA_034621355.1. NCBI lineage: Eukaryota > Metazoa > Arthropoda > Insecta > Lepidoptera > Nymphalidae > Mycalesis > Mycalesis mineus. Next base: position 518,519 of record JAXAVZ010000219.1, on the reverse strand, counting down.
AAATGAATACAAACAATACATAGTTTTAAAAAAGTTTATTAGTCATCTTCATATACAATTAGTATGAGCGGGAGGTGAAATATGTTAGGCTAGCCCAGATACCATATAATCGACATTATGTGTGCACAACACCCTACTGTACTCCTTCCCACTATACAATTACAATGATATTTTAATATTGCTTCCTTTCCGTCAAGAGAGCTGTCCACCCATCTATAAACAGAATATGTTTTGCGACTAATATGTCTTGAATTTATTTTTCCCCTCAAGAGCCACGTACTGTTAGAAGTGGATAGCTCTCTTAATATATTATTTCTATTTATATCTTTCCATACTTCGATTACATTGGAGCCAATTGCCCTCACATGTTACCCCTAATAGGAACGTGCCTGTTTAATTTGATATGTTCCTAAGGAAACTAATATTAGTTCATTAAATGTAAGCCGGGGAAAATCTGTTATAACATTACTGCTTACAGGTGTTGGTCTAGATTCCACTCTCCTTCTATTTAAATTATTTTTTAACACATAGCTAGCCAACACATTTTCTCTATTCATATTCCTGTTCATTATTTCGAGAATTTCCCCAGCATCATAACGGTTTGTTATAACAGGATGAAAACTATTTATAAGTGCGGCAGCCATCTTAAAATCTTTCATTAAGTGATCAGTAGCTGTATTAAAATAATTTTGTCGAAGGAGCTTGAAATTAGTGGTGGGCGTTGAATGAACGGACTGGTTCAATCAACCGGTTGACGTTGCATGAATTGTTGAACGGTTTACGTTCCTCAGATAGACCAGTTGAAATTGTAGGCCACCGATTGCAGACGAATAGACCTTAGACGACAATATAAATATATATTCACAGTTATCGAAACGTTTCTATCTTCGTCGTTTATGAACTTCAAGTTTCAACTCTAACGTCACATGAAGTAAGTTCATATTTGTTTGTAATCTACTAATAAGTTGCTGAAAAGGATGCCGAATGCATGATTTTTTAAGTGCGAAAGAGAAATAAATAGCGCCCGATGCAGCGGCTTTTTCGCGGCAATTCAAGTGACGAACCGGTTTAAGCAAGTTATTTTCTTCAAAATAATATTTCTAATTTAGACTTGCTTTTGTTTGATTTTTTAGTCCGTGACAAATTGCGCGCAAGGTCAAAAGCTTACGCTATAATACATAATTAGTTTTTTCGATTTTAATAGATATTAGGTATCGTGTAATTATTAGTAAATTGTGTATATATTATTTTTAATTATTAAATAAGTGTTTGGATATTACGTGTAAAATTGTATATATTTATTATTAAAAATAAAAAAGGGTTAGGTAAAATGTCGGGACGAAGTGAATTGTGGCATCATTTTGAAAAGACGTTACCAGTGGTAAAGCCATTTGCAATGTGTGCAAGGAAAAACATGCATCATCAACCGTCAATTTAAAAAATCATTTAAGACGAAAACATGTTTCAATTTTTTCTGGACTTCAATCGAATTCGACAGCAACCCTGACACGTCCTCTGCCTCAGTTTGACACATTGGGTATGAGTAACATCGCCAGTGCATCTACGAGTAGCAACGCCAGCACCAGTACTTATGATATAGTGGGTTCAAATGATGGAGAAACAGAATCGGTTTTTGCTGCAAAACGTCAAAAAATCATGGACCTTTATGTAAATAAGAAAATAAGCAACGAACAAAAAATAAAAATAAACCATGATTTATTAGACCTTTGTGTCGACAGTTTCCACCCATTTTCGATTGTGGAGGAGAGGGCGTTCCGAAAATTTTGTAGGTGGATACCCGGATACCAACTGCCCACCAGAAAAACTTTATCGAACTCAATTATGCAAGAGGTTTATACAAAGCTGTATGACACCGTACAAAACCAATTAAAAGAAGAAGTCCACACCATTTGTCTAACTGCCGATATGTGGACTTCACTGAAAACTGAGCTACATTGCACTTACCGGGCACTATTTAACAAACTATGTAGAATTTAAGACTGTTCTTTTAGGATGTGCCATTTTACAGGTCATCACACGTCTGAGAACATCGCGTGTGAAATAGAGAGCATTGTAAATAAATATAATTTAAAAAATAAAGTGAATTTCATAATAACCGATAACGCAGCTAATATTGTTAAGGCTGCAAAAAAAAATTTGGGCTGGAAACATTTCGGTTGCTATGCGCATAGCCTTAATTTAATCGTTGAGGGTGCACTCCATCCTATAAAGCCGCGTTGCACCGTTAACATAAAAAAGACTACAATTTCTTCGGAAAGACTGCAAAAATATCAGACTCAACTAGAACTTGAACCTAAACGCTTTATTCAAGCAGTTGGGACTAGGTGGAATTCCACATATTTTATGCTTAAGCGTTTTGTGGAGCTGGAAGATGCTATCCGGGCTACTTTGGGGTTTCTAGATAGATATTTGCCAACTATTAATCCTGATGACTTGATACTATACAGACAACTGTGCCAGATATTGCGCCCCTTCGAAGAGATTACCTCTTCCGTGAGCGGAGTAAAATATATTACAGGCAGCTCAGTTATTATAGTAACGAGATGCCTACAAGAAGCTTGCCAGAAATTGACAGATTGTACAGATCTAGAAACAGGTGCACGCAATACAATAATTCTGCTTAAGCAAGGCTTAGCAGATAGATTTCATTCTATAGAACAAAGTGGCACTTTTTCAATGGCGACATTTATGGATCCCTGCTTCAAAATGCAGGGCTTTTCAGACCCCAATAAGGCCCTTAAAACAAAATAGAGGGTCCGAAAATTAGTCGCCTCTATGATCAACAGAGCAGAAGACGCCACAGCACCAACTACTTTAATCGCAGAAAGCGGAGATACTGATAACGACAACGACCTTAGTCCATGGAGCGTCTTTGACAAGATGGTAGCAACCAGCACAAATAAAGGTACTCCGCTATCTAAAGCTATAAAGGAAGTTGACATGTACCTCTCTGACGAGTTGTTGCCACGAAAAGATCAGGCAGGCAAATTGACGTGTCCTTTGGAATGGTGGAAACAACACCAATATATATACCCAAATTAAAAAAAAATATTTGTCACGCAATGTAACATAGTGGCCACATCCGTTCCATGTGAGCGGATGTTTTCTAAAACTGGTCTTATATATAATGAAAGACGCACCAGACTAACTACTGGCAAAGTAGAACAAATAATGTTTATCAATGTAAATAGTTCTAGTGAAAGATTCAAAAACTTTTAACCACTCAAGATGAAGACGTGATTGAAATGTAAATATTAAAACAAAAAAAATAATAAAAAAAAATACAAAAGAATACAGAAAGTAAGAAAAAAAATATTGTAGAATAAGTATGTTAATAATTATAAATTAATCATGTACAAAAAATCAATTGATCTTCTAAGTACGCCTGAAAAAGTGATTGTAGGTATACACTTTATTCAGCCAGTCCTAAGCCTGGAAGAAGTATGAAGGGGAGATCAATAAAAACAATTAGAATATAAAGTAAAAAATACGTAATTAAACAACACACTGTTACGCATTTAGAACTGCAACTGCAAGGTAATAGATGCGTCAACCTTGTAGTTTATATTAACAATATTGTTAATTAAAAAGTATAATCCCACATAAAATACGTATATGGCAGTACATAAATTAAAATAAACAGAAGAACAGATTAAAATAAAAATTAAAAAAGAAAAATTGAAATAATTATTTAAATTTAAGATAATTATTCAGTAGAATTAACGTCCCGTTTGCTTCTTAAACGTATAAGGGAACGTTAAACGTTTGGATTATTTGGCTCCATAAATATGTCGACTGTCATGAACTATGGTCTACGATTTGAACTGGTTATTCGACTAGTCGATGAAAGAAAATGAACGGTCTAGTTTCGTTCACGCTAAAAACGTCGACGACCCATCACTACTTGAAATCTCGTTCGAGTCTCCCATTAACTACCTCCACAACCCAACGGCAAATGGTGACTGCCCTGGACATATTTGCGTCTATAGTTGACAATTGTGTTTCACCCTGTTGTAATGAAGCAGGCACATATGTTCTATAACTACAAGTATTAAGTAAGGGCAAGGAAATCCCCTATCCAGTACAAATGCGTCACCTGCCTGAAAATATTCTCCTATTGCAGAAGTATCTTTAAATTCATTTTTCATTATATCGGCATCTGTCGTTGTAGCTGGATAGGGACCGATAACATCAATTATGTATCCATCTGTGCAACAAATTATAAAAGGTTTCACTAAATTCTTATATTTATGTAAACTATATGTGTCTTTTTGGTACATGTAATTTGAGCTTTTTTGGATATATATTTATGTGCCATCAAAAATGACTACAGGTTTAAGCTCATTATTGTGATATCCGAACAGAGCACTGGGAATTCATAAAGTTCTTTCTATAATTTGTTGGCTACTTATATGATTGAGGCCTAAGTGGTGTGGCACATAATGGTCGATCATATTATTTCTTGCAATCCCCATCAGACATTCTAAAGTTGTCCTCAGTATTTTTAATAGAGTAGCCAGTCTGTCACCAGGCTTTCCAGTACGCTGTTTAATTAGATAAGCTGCTAGAGCTGTAGTACCTCTAGTTATAACACAAAATAACACATTCACTTGGGCGTAAACAAGAAGCGAATGACAAATTGTCGAATTGAATTTATGAAATTGACACAAGTAATGGAATGGAACCAGTGTTGCCTGTTTAAATTATGTCGGACCCACTATTATGTTATTATTTGCAAAACAAAAACCTAAAATCTACTACATTTTTTTATGAAACTTAGAAGATCGACGAGCCTAATAATCTAACAATATACATAATAAAAATAATAGGCTACCTAACGGTATGTAGTCATCACAACCTATGGAAACTGTAGTTTTGACAACAAAAAAAAAGTTGAGAGGTGTCAAGGGACACCCGGATGGAACGAAGTTTCTTTCGATTAATTAGTGAAGGAATTGTAATAAAATTTTATTTTTTTTAAGTAATAATAATATTTTTTTTATTATTAACAAATATAATGTTATATAAACTTAAACGCGTACCACACACGCGTTTGTTGTTGTACACCGAAACACCAGAGGGCGCCACGAGAGCGCGAGACAGCATACAGCGCGGGCGCCACCCGCCGCTCACGCGCACACACATCAAAGGCGGCGGCAAGATCCTTTAATCAAAAAGTGTCGTGACAACTTTTCGTACCAATTTTTTCCGTCTAGCCCCCTTTCACAACGCGCGATAAGGAACTTCGTTCCAAAAACATTATTTTCAAGTTAATGGTATACTTTTATAACTAAGTGATACAAAATAAATCATTAATTAACAATAACCACCAGCCACTTGAATTATTAAAATGGGATATATACTACCAGTTTTAGTGGAAAATCCTCTAAGTTGAAAACATTGTTAATAATGGTGCTGTCTTACCATAGACTATCATTATAGTTAGCAACGTTACATAGATTAAAGACTACTAGATGGAGCCCATAGCGTGTTCGCTCGTGAGACAGCCTTATTTAAATATACATGTGTGTGTATGTATTATATTAATATGTACATTATACTTGTGTTCGGAAATAACATAACATAATGTTGCCATTCAATTTTTTACCATGTTTTTGGGGTAATCTACATATAAATAAAAGTGACTGTTTGTAATTTCCAGCTTTTTACTAAATGCATATGAATTTCATAATTAAAATATAACTTTCATAATATGAAAGTTATATGGTATTTAAAAAACGTTTTTAATTATTTTTTTATCTATCTGTTTATTCGGGCTAATCTTTGAAACAACAAGGCGGATCGTAAATTTTTCATTTGTACACGATAAGTAAAATCATGAGGAGTGACAAAGGCTAATTTGTTTTGTTTACTTTTAACCTTATTATAAAATAACAAAGGTCTGGTCAACGTAGGCTCACTAACATGAAGTAAAACTTATCTTAAAAGGTGTCGACTAAAGAGCAGACTCTACGAGTATTTTTTTGTGAATCACACTAATATAATAAAAGCGAAATTGTATGCGTGTTGTTACTATTTTACGCCACGAGATAGACCCTATAGATATAACCTTGGATAAAATATAGGCATATTTGGTTTTACTCAGTAAACTTCAGATATCCTGATCAAATTTTTTATTGTCCTTTAAATAAAATAATTTTGTTTAAGTTTGTCCTGTTTTTGACAATTTTTCATTAAAAAATGAATCCTTACCTCTAAGTATATCAAACAGATGGATTTTAGAAGTAAGGATACATGATTATCTAAAACACTTTGTTCTTTAATGTGTTCTTTTAACTCATCGAAAATATTCTGAGAAATAAAATGTTCAAAAATTCTGCAAATCAAATTTGGCATGGAATTATTTTTTGTGAGTGAAGTACGAAAGTCCATGGGCGTTGACTGTATTTCTTAATATTCTTTCGGCGTATAAACAAACTTTTACAACAACATCTTTCATTGAAATGAGACCGTTATATTTGTTGTTTGATGACAATGCATGCAGACATTCTGTACAGGTAATTAATTTAGCCATTTTCGCAATAATATAACCAGCTATATAAATTGTTACTTGTCTAGTATACTCTGTCATTTGGTTACTCCCAATATAATCGTGAGTATCTGGTACACCAACATAATTCATACTTTCCTCATCTAAATTATTATCAGCCTCCATAGATAATAACGATTCTTTTCTTGAATTGAATTTTCTACATATGGTGTTTTTGTTTAATTTTAATATATTTATGGATTCTAAAGGAATACAATTTCCCGTTGTCAATTTCTTTATTTCCCCAAGTAAAGTAAAAAAAATGTAAGTGCTTCAGCGACAGATTTACTGAAAGTTTGGGCTGCAAGATGGACTTTCATTATTTGTTTTTTGTATTGAATGTGACGACGTTTCAGTTTATTTGCTAAATGTAAACCTTCGTTTTCTTGTAAAATATTTAATTTTTCAATATATTCCCACGATATAGTTTCGTTATTACAGTTAATAATATTTTTTTTATCTGCTAAACAATTTCTAACTAGCTTTAGCATGTGACAAACACCCGGTATAACTACTATGGTTTGTCCTTCAATACAAATTTCTGATTTCATATTACTTTCGTCATCAAAATGTGCACCCAAAATTTTGGCCATAGCAAAATTTGCAGGACAACCATCAAAAGTAATAGAAATTATTTGTACATTACATTTCACAAGCAAGCTTACACAATTACGCAATAATACGCTTCTCTGTATACCATTAACACCTGCGGTTAAAAAATAACCAACCGGTAATTTCCAATTGTCATTCACAGCTGTCACCATAAAAACTAGGGCATCTTTTGCAAGAGGCAAATTATCAGAGTCATAATTTTTCCCTATGTTAATATATCCTACAGCCTGTTGTAACGTAAGGGGTTTGGGTAGAAATGAAACCGCCTTAGTTAACACGAAAGAAATTATATTCGTAAAAAATTATGGGCCGTGGGTGTAAGGCCCGCCTAATTTAAGCCTCGCGCAGTCCGGTACTTCCCTGGAGCCGGGCGCGACTCGGCGACAGCTGATGGCCGGTCACGGGATGGGACGGCCGAATGATGCCACGACGCCGGTGATGATACGACCACGGTGACGTCACGGGTACGGCGGCAGTTGTTGATTGTACCGGGATCGTAAATGGTAGCTTGGGACCTGGAATTCACGTCCAGAAAGGTTTACCATCGTCCTTCCCATCTTTTCTGGTTGTGACCACCACAATCAAAGCTACAGGGGAAGCCCGAAAGTGTAGGTAGTGAGGTGGCCGTGAAGACAATCAGAAAGGAGAGAGAAAGAATACATGAATGTTAAGAAAATGGTATTTAAACAATGAGATAACAATTAATTAATTACGTAATGAAAATAATTAGAAATAGCAATAGGAAAGAAAGTTAACAAAAATTATACGAGAGGTAGGTAGGTACATATATAAAAAATGAAAGCCTATATATAAATGCAATGATTCAGCACTTACCCAATATGTGGGAATTATAATAAGGAACACGAGCACGTCGTATTTGTATTTTTAAATATGAATTAAGCACTAAGTGCAGCTCAATTTTGTTAAATTAAATAAATGAAAAATTGGTAACTATTATGAGTAGTGACGGCCACTAGGTCGTTGATCGTGAAATGAACTGTCAAAAGCGCCCGTTTAAAAAACAATTAGCACGGCCGGTTAATACGAACCTTCCGTATTTGGGAGTATTATAATGAGTTTACGAGAAACTAATGTTTCTACGTTACACTGTTTACCATCCCACTGAAGATGTTGGCGGATCGACATTTCATCGAGACAAATGCTACACAATATTTTTCCCTCTGTTTTAAGGATTCAGAATATTTCCTTGGAGAGCCTTTTTTGTTGGGAACTTTTTTCAAAAAATCTGTTTCTTTTGTATTTATATTTGAAAGTAACTCTAGTTCTTCTTCAGACATTCTACATTTCAGGTCGGCGATTACGTTTTCTAAACGAGCCACTTTCTTTGTGTATCTTCGTTCACTTTCACGTACAGCCCGTAATTTTTTTAATCTTTGTGTAGATTTAGCCTATTCTCTTGCCAACAGTTGTTTCAAATGAGCAGTGTCATCAGTTGCCTAAAATAAAATAAATTATTATTCATTTATAATTTACTTTTAAATCACAAGCTTATCTCTGGTATTTACTTACTAAACGTAACTTTTTAGGTGGAATATTTTGTATATCTTGTAAAATATTCTGCGAAGTGTAATGGGCCCAATATCCTGCAAAATATAAAATAACGATAATATAGGATTCGTTGCAAAGTATTGTAATTTGCTGATATTTACTTACTTCATATGGTCTTTTAGCCGGTGTGGTTTCTATAGTTGTACACTTGCTTTGTAAAGTCGTAGAACTGCTACAATCTACAATATTTCGAGAGCAAATGGGATCTTCCTGCAACATCAGTATATTCCCCTGCAATATAGCGCCAGATTAATTAAAAGTCCTTTCATAGATTTGTATAACAGCAAACCGTGAAATATTCTGTCATTTTATTTCAACCTAGGCACAATGACTTAACCTGATCTTCATTTAAGTTTGGACAATCTCCTTTAAATACTACAACCCACCATAGCACGATAACGTTTAAATTAATATCGTAACCGCAAAGTTGTATTATTTATCAACAAATTTAATAAAAAGCTAATAATTGCTCAGATATGTCCTGTGTTTGTCACAAACTCCACTCTTGACAAACAATGAAAACGAACACGCTGAAAGGGACAAAAAATAATCTTGTGTCACTTTCTAATAAAGGCTGAATGAAATAAGTCTGTCACGCTCTTGAACCTACAGCCGCGTTATGACTCCATCTAGTAGTCTTTAATCTATGGAACGTTAGGAACATAAAATGCACGATATCAAGGAATATTACAAAAATTTGACATTCTTATTTAAGTCGACTGTTACGGCACTGCAAGCGGTACTCAGCATCGCAAAAACGACCGAACGGAAGTATTTACAGGTGATATTCCTGGACATTTCGGGCGCCTTCGATAACGCCTGGTGGCCAATGATCCTTCTTAAATCGAAGAGGGGAGGCTGCCCCCCCAACGTGTACCGCATGCTGACGCACTATTTTGTGAACCGGCGTGTAGGCCTATACGTCGGGGACCGCGTTCGATGGAAAACTTCCACTATGGGGTGCCCGCAAGGATCTGTGCTGGGTCCCACATTATGGAACGTCCTTCTCGACGACTTGCTTCGGTTGCCGCTACCGGGGGGTGTCAGGGTTATAGCGTACGCGGACGACGTCACGGTGACGATTGAAGCTGACTCTCGCAGGGCGATCGAGTTCGCAGCGGCCGAGTCCATCCGGCTGATTGAGAACTGGGGTCACCGCAACCGGCTCAGTTTCGCTCCTAGTAAGTCGCAAACTATGACACTCAAGGGCAAGCTCGGAAAGCGGCCCCCCCTCATCAAACTCGGGGGAAGCTCTGTCAGATCCGTGTCGGAAGCCGTCGTGCTTGGCGTGACGATCGACGCAAGTCTCTCCTTCGCGCAGCACGCGTCGTCAATTGGGGAGCGCGCGGCGCGATGCTTTGGGAAGATGTCCCGTGTGTCGACGTCTTCCTGGGGTATCCGTTACCCAGCGCTGCGCATCCTGTATTACAGCACATTTGTAGCTACGTTGACGTACGCTGCGGCGTGTTGGGCGGGAAGGGCGGAGCTGCATGTTGTGCGGTCGACGCTCATTAGAAAGCAGAGGTCATCTCTCATCCTCTTGACCAAGGCGTACCGCTCGGCGAGCTCCGCCGCCCTGGCGGTGCTGGCCGGGGTGCTGCCTGCGGACCTTGAGGTTATTCGCGCTGCAAGGATCGACGAGGCGCGCCAGTCCGCGCCCATACTGGAGTTGAGCAGACGCAAGCGAGAGATTGGGGCAGGAGTGACTGACATGTGGCAGGAACGGTGGTCCTCGGAGGTCTGGGGCGACGAGTTGCGGTGCTTCTTTCCGGACGTCCGGAGCAGACTCAGGGCATCCTGGATCGCTCCGGACTATGAGACTTCGCAGATCCTCATCGGGCACGGTTGTTTCCGGGCGCGTCTGCACGGGATGACGTTATGCGAGAGTCCTGTGTGCGACTGTGGCCAGAGTGACGAGGACGGACACCACGCTTTGTGGGAATGTCCTCTGTACGAGGACCTACGGCTGCGGATGTTGGACGGAATCGTTCGTTCGGAGGCGGGACCGGTGTACTACGCGGACCTCGTCTCGTCGGAGGTAAACTTCCATCGGCTGCGGGAATTCGCGCACGCGTGGCACAAGAGGCGGAGTAGCTCGGAGCGTAATGGAACCAGTGACGCAGCCTCGGGGGAAGAAGGTGTCTCCACGTCGGAGTGATGTGCATGCCCCAGAAGGGGGAGAGTGTAACAAAGGGACAAGGATGAAAAGACTAAATACTTGTACGGGAGTCAAGAAGGCGGCCCGGTGATGAAACGCGGAAGAAGTGCGGATTCCGGGTTGCCCTCCTGACGATTCGGCCCAAATAACCGCGAGGTTGGTGGGGCCATGGGAGGTGGTGGGTTGTCTCATTTTTAACGACTCCGGTCGGATCCAACTTTATTTTAATTTTTTTGTTTTATTTCTTTGTTCAATACACGAAGTGTAGTTTGGTTGCGGGACTATCATGGACACTGACTCTGGGCGGCGGATGCTGCCTCACCCTTTGCGCCCAGATCCTCGTAGGCTAGGACTCCCCCTCGGGGTTCACGGCTGCGAGGGAGGACGACGATGAGATGGCGACCTTAACGCCATTCGCGCCGCCGCGCAGGAAGAGCCCCAAGGTTCCGGAGCCCAGTGGAGCAACCACGGCTGCGACTAGGGCAGGGGGTGTCAAGCGCCTCTTGACCTCTCCAGAGAAGCCAAACTGCTGGAGCAGATTAAAAGGTCCCCTCCGTCCATCCATCTGTAACACCGACCAGCGTGTCCTATTCTTCAGCGCTACGATTAGGAAAACGGGCAGAGCCAATTCCCATACCGCCGAGCGGACCTGTGCTCGCCTTTTACCCGGCTCCCGACCAGACCGACAAGCTAAAAACAGCTGAGGACACAAAAGCGGAATTAAAGCGGGCAATAAACCCGGGCACTATAAGCGTCCAAGTGGATAAGGTGCGTAAGCTGGGGAACGCGGGCGTTAAACAAACATCGTCCCCCTCGGCGGCCGAGAGGCTACGTAGTGCCGTGCCACTCACGTTAAGGGTATCGGAGCCTCAACGGCGGTCGCCAAGACTGTGCCTGCGAAACGTGGATGGAAATCCTACAGAAACAGATGTTCTGGCCGCCATCTATGACCAGAACCTCAGGTCGTCCCCTTCGTGGACACTAGAGCGGGTCACTAAAGAAGGGAAGATATATAAGCGCCACGGACGCAGGCCGAACTCAGTGACGGTGGTCATAGAATGTTCCCCAGCGCTCCGGGACGCACTCATACAAAAAGGGCACATATAGGGTGGCAGTCCATGGAGATCATGGACTACGTCCAAGTGACTTGCTGCCACAAGTGCCAATAGTATGGCCACCCGGAGCGGTACTGCAGGGCTGCGGAAGCAACGTGCGGCAAGTGTGGCGAAACGGGACATGAAAAAACTGCATGTAAGGCGACGGAGACGAGGTGCGCCACATGCCATAAATTTGGACGGGCAGATGCAGCCTCTCACATGACGGCGTCGAGAGATTGCCCAGCGCGCAAATACGCGGAGGAGAGGGCCGTCGCAAGCACCAATTATGGCTTTTGAGTTAAAGATTGGCCAAATAAACCTGGGTGGCTCATCACTGGCCACCCATGAGCTGTCAACAATTGCCAGGGAGCTGCGTCTGGATATTGTTCTTACAGTATTCTCAGGCGCATTCTAATAGTACGAGATCCCGCTGCGGGATTGGTGTGCTCATCGACTTTTTGTTCAAAACCAAATTTTTATGTTTATTTATAATTGATAGAATATATATTTACTAGGGTGCCTATCAAAATTTGGCCGCCATTATTTTTAATTAAATTATTTTTAATTGATTTTTGGTAAAAAATTTCGTTTATTTATTTTTTAAATAAAATAACGTCTACATCACGGTAATTAATATGAAGATTCTAAAAAATCACAATTGCCGTTGCGCACCTGGCCGCACCTCTTTGCAGCCAGGTGTAAACAGGTATGATTTCGATAAATTTATACGTTTATAACCTATTTTCATTAATTATATGTCAAAATTGAAGCTAATTTTTTTCTATTAATTATCATATAAAGTTGCTTAATTAAATCTGACCGCAGATAAGGGTTACTGGTTGTTAAAGATAATAAATATTTAAGGTAGAGTGAAAGAGAGTTAGCGCGTAACATCATTTGTCAGACGAGGACAGCGATTGCCGGCTGTGCGACGCTTTTAAGCCATTGCGCATGCGTCGAATGTTAGTGTTCTCAACTGAACAAATGCAGCATTTTTATTAAAAATGTTCCGGAAGTACACATCATATTTGATAGATATTTAACACCATCTATTAAAGATTGTGAACGACATCGAATCGCGAAGGAATTGATATTCCATTTACTTTATGTCTTGCTCTTCCTGCTTTTCACGCCTTCACGGGTTGCGACTACACGGCTGCATTTTTCAACGAAGGGAAACTTCGGCCCTTGAATTTATTAATTAAAAATCCAGAAATACAACAGGTTTTTGCGTCTTTAACGAATCCTACTAACATCTTCAATGAAAACAAAATTGATGCAGTCCAAGAGTTTACGTGCCTTATGTATGGAATACCAAAGTGTCAAAGTGTAAATTCCGCAAGATTTTTATTATTTAACAAAATTTACGCTTCAAAACAAAATAATGAAAAATTTATGAAGAGAATTAAAGGATTGGACTCGACGCACATTCCACCGTGCTGGAAATCTTTGAAACAAAAATTGTTGCGGACAATTTTTGTTAATTCGATGTGGTTAAATGCCACTGAACCAGACTGCATCAAATTCAGTCCAGAAAATAATGCCTGGCTGGTACTAGATGGTTTTTTAAAACCAACATGGTTCCTGGGCGACTCAACTCCAACGCAAGTAAATAGGTGCTATGTGAATCCACGAACAAAGCTTCCGATAACGACGATTCTGATATTTGTAGCGATGAAAGTGATAGCTCTGATGACAGTACAACTGAAAGCTCCGATGATTCAGATTTTTAAATAAGAGTTACGGAAATATAAGAATTATAAGATAATTTTTTTAATTTTTTAATTGACTTAAATGTTTAATTAATATGTAACAGACAATTAAATACTTGAATAAAATCTAATAAAATTTTTAAATAATACTTTCACAATACAATTTTCTTTTACTTAAGTCACCTTGGTTTAATTTTTTTATTTTTTAAATTAATATTAAATATCGACGTTCGAATTAGCAAATTATCTAACTCCATTTTAGAGAATCTTTTATTTGTACGAAAAAAACAATTACTTCAAAATTTATTATCATTTTAAAGAACCATTTAATATCATTAATATCTAATAGAGATGTAATATTTAAGTTTGAATCATTCAAATAATTTGTAATTCGATTATTGCTTCATCAAAATGTTAAAAAACCCTCTAAAAAATAAGGAGATAGACAAATTGCTAACTAGACCGTCGATATATCAAATCAACATTAATTTTTTGTTGCAATTTTTAAATTTGTCATTTTGATAAAAATTACATATTTTTGGAGTATTTATTATAAGTCGTCTCTATTACTCCCCGGTGGTTGAGAACACTAACGTTCGACGCATGCGCAATGGCTTAAAAGCGCCGCACAGCCGGCAATCGCTGTCCTCGTCTGACAAATGATGTTACGCGCTAACTCTCTTTCACTCTACCTTGAATATTTATTATCTTTAACAACCAGTAACCCTTATTTGCGGCCAGATTTAATTAAGCAACTTTATATGATAATTAATAGAAAAAAATTAGCTTCAATTTGACATATAATTAATAAAAATAGGTTATAAACGTATAAATTTATCGAAATCATACCTGTTTACACCTGGCTGCAAAGAGGTGCGGCCAGGTGCGCAACGGCAACCGTGATTTTTTAGAATCTTCATATTAATTACCGTGATGTAGACGTTATTTTATTTAAAAAATAAATAAACGAAATTTTTTACCAAAAATCAATTAAAAATAATTTAATTAAAAATAATGGCGGCCAAATTTTGATAGGCACCGTAGTAAATATATATTCTATCAATTATAAATAAACATAAAAATTTGGTTTTAAACAAAAAGTCGATGAGCACACCAATCCCGCAGCGGGATCTTAGACTATAATATATTTGGCTCGGTTTTTTGAATTAAAATTAGCATTAAAGTGACTCATTATCACAAATACCCCGTGATAATATTTTCATGTCGATATTTGGTATTAACAGTTGTTTTTGTTTCAGAGCGAGGCAACGCTGCACGGCGGTGCGGGCACCGGGAGCCGCCTGCTCTGCAGGCCTCTCCGCCGCTGCCGCTGCCGCTGCAAAGGGCCAAGCTCACTAAAGACTCTATTGTGTATAGTTTTAGTGTTTTTATTTTTGTACAATACGTGTTGTGAAGTATGAACCCTAGTGCTTCTCAAGTTGAATGCTTAGAATGTCCACATTACAACGATGGCAGGCTGTTTAAGGGCCGCAGAGGGCTGAATATTCATATCGCACGCTGCCACGGACCACCAGCGCAGTCTTTGACTTGCCCGAATTCTACGTGCGATCAAACAAATACCGATAACCAGGTTCCGTTCCAAATTTTATTGTGTAAGTACAATCAAAATATTCCATTGGTGAAACGCATTCCGCGGGGAGCTAGGACATCATTAGCTAGAACCCTATCTCAAACCATCCAAAATGTTTTATCAACAACTTGGCAAAATCTCTTTTTATTTTCATATAGACATTTCTATGTCAATAAATCAGAAAGCGGGTTGTTATGCTCAAAATTAAAGAAAAACCGTTTAGATGACTGCGTTTTTCCAATTCCTGATGTTTCATTTCGTACACAAAATTACAATTTGAAGAAAATTGTGGAAAACAAGGTTATGGATGGGGATCTTAAAAACGCCGCCCGCATTTTGTTTTCTAATGATACACTAGCTCCTTTCAATGATATAACTCTGGAAGCCTTAAACGAAAAGCATCCTTTACCAAATACCAACTCTTTACTTCCAGATCCACCACTTAAGAGTTCTTTTTTGCAGATAAAGGATGAGGATACTTACGCTGCGATAATGTCATTTTCAAATGGCTCTGCTGGTGGCCTGGACGGCATAACTCCACAACATCTTAAAGATCTTGTGGCGGTTACTGCTGGTGACGCCGGCAGAGCGCTATTGAGTGATATTACCAGACTATGTAATCTATTGTTATCTGGCGAGGTAAATTCATCCTTTTTACCCTTCCTTTACGGTGCAAGGCTTTGTGCTTTTAATAAAAAGGACGGTGGGATCCGCCCCATCGCTGTTGGCTGTATTTTTCGTCATTTAGCGTCAAAATTAGCGTGTAGACACATAGTCGCTTCCTTAACCCTTTCACGCTCAAGGGAAATATTTTTCCCTTCAACAAAAATTGTTATCGATTATTCATTTATTATCGATATTTATTATATATCGAATCGATATTTTTTTTTAGTGAATGTCAAAATAAAACGTATGTCCAAGGCGGCAAATGTGTTTCTGAACGATAAGAAAAACAAAAAACTGTCAAACTTTATTGCGCCAAAATCAAAACATTCGTGGGCTGAACTAATAATATCTTGAAAGTGTGTTGGACTTTAGAAAATAAAATAACAATATTTTGTAACGTGTTTTATATTATTTGGTAAGTATAATATTATATATTCATACAGTAAACTGCAAAATATTAGCACAAGTACCTAAAAATTGCAAATCATCTAAGGGGAAATATTTTTCCCACTGGTCCATATCTGGTGTTTTCGTTGTAGTACTATTATATGTAGTGCTATATGATAATGTATGGTTTTCTTGTATTTTTATACAATTTACCTTAATTTTTTTACAGAAATGGCGAAAAGAGGGTGCAGAGAATTTTATATTCAAGATGACGAAATATTGCAGTTTCTTATGACAGATAATAGTGACGGAGAAGATGACTTACAGTAAGACGAAGAAGACCAGCAGTTCATAGCTCAAGATGTAGAAAATGGAACTGATGTTGTTGAAATTGAAGATTCTGTTCAAGAACCGTGAAAAAATCAAAGCTCATTACCCTCGTGTTCAGATATTTCAGAGACTATTCCTATTTTCAACTGGAGAAATAACACGTATGCTCCTTACGCATTTAATGAAAGTGAGTATGATTTTGGGCGCGTCTAAAAATTACCGTATAAAAATTATATGGTAATTTTTTATAAACATTTTTTTTATTATAATTATGTCTTTTTATTTAAACTTTCCACTTTATAATTTAATCATTGCCCTTCTGAACAATACTTTCTAGGTATTGTATGAATATTCACATCGAAAGGCGAGCTAATATAACAATTTCAAAACCTAGTAACGGCACATACTAGGTTTTAGAAATTGTTAATCAGACAACAAACATGTAAAAAAAAAAAAAGTTGAGAGGTGTCAAGGGACACCCGGATGGAACGAAGTTCCTTTCGATTAATTAGTGCAGGAATTGTAATAAAATTTCATTTTTTTTAAGTAATAATAATATTTGTTGTTGTACACCGAAACACCAGAGGGCGCCACGAGAGCGCGAGACAACATACAGCGCGGGCGCCCACCGTCGCTCACGCGCACACACATCAAAGGCGGCGGCAAGATCCTTTGATCAAAAAGTGTCGTGACAACTTTTCGTACGAATTTTTTCCGTCTAGCCCCCTTTCACAACGCGCGATAAGGAACTTCGTTCCAACAATTTATTCATTAGTAAGTGCTTTAAAACGTGACGTATTGTTTATTGATAATTATGGTAACATGCATCGGAAAGCCAATGATATACCGCATCTTTTGATCTAACTCTCTTTCCTGTAGCATTTATAGTTTCGGAAGCTCTCTAAGTAATCAACCGGTTTTTTGGCTCTCCTGAGTGCCTAGTGTGAGATTTTACCGCGACGATACCGAAAACAATAAAGGCAAATTTATATGGAACTGAAGCAGCGCCCCTGGCGGGATTGAGAGAAAACTCAAATGGGCGAGTGTCAGTTTTTATTGACATTTACTTAACGCCGAAGTTACCGAAAAAGTGAATAACTCTCATTGGTTAATACAACTTTTTGCTGAGTGTAAGTCACAAATAACCACCGATCGAATAGAAAAGTTTTCGCAAACGCGATGGTTAGCTGTCACTTTAAATTGCATAGTGATTCGCTGTGATAGTGTGGTTGTCAGAGTCTTGTGTTTGTCTTTAAAAACCTTTATTGTAAAAATAAATTATTATAAATATGTCAGCGGGCCGTTTCTTCGCTTGGAGTATGTTGACGGCTGCAAAAAGTTACAAGGGCCGTTTTTAGCGCCAAGTTACAAGCACGATCTCGTGCATCATTAAATCCAATGAGAGATCTCTCAGATAGACAGTTTAAATTGCGATATAGACTTACGAAACAGCAATTTAAACTGTTACGTAGAGAACTACGCCAATTGACCAATCTAAGGTCCTCTCAACGTGTGTCCTTGGAACACAAGGTATGTATCAACATCAAGCCTATAGTAGTTACATTTTTTGCTATTTACTAAAGTTGATAAATAAATATTATAGGACAATTACACACATCGCTATATAGCCCCAAAGTAAGCGTAGGTAGCTTGTGTTATGGGTACTATGATAACTGGTGAATATTTTTATAGGTATATATTATACATAAATACTTATAATAAATAGATAAACACCTAGACACTGGAAAATATCTATGCTCAGCACACAAATATTTTTCCAGATGTGGGAATCGAACCCACAGCCTAGGACGCAGAAGCAGAGTTACTACCCACTGCGCCACTCGGCCGTCAAGTTGATGACATGAATTTCTTTCTTTTTAGATTCTAACCGCATTATTTCATTTTACAACTGGCACATACCAAAGACCAGTCGGAGTGGCAAAACATTTGTGCCAAAAAATGGCCAGTGTTTATATTGAAGAGGTGACCACAGCTTTAAACCACGCAAACATTATCAATAAATATATTAAATTTCCAGCTACTACAGCTAATAGGCAAAAAGTTAGCCCACGGTAAAAATTACTTATTAAAATACATCTACCTAGCTGAATAGCATATTTGCAAATGTTTTAGTTTGATGCTATTTTTACCCGACTGCGTCAGAAGGAGGCTAATGTTTTTCGAGCGTATGTATGTATATATGTCCATTTCTTCGGCACGCGCTACAGCCTAAACGGCTGAACGGATTTTGACATGTGAGGTGTCGTTGAATTTGTCAAAATTGTGGTAGTGACATAGGCTATATAAATTTTCAAAATGGCGCCTGTAAATGGGGGAAAAAGGGGAGATGTGTGTATTTTTTTTTCTTATCTTAGCAATATGGGTACCAATTGAAAGGTCGTAAAAAGATCATTTTAAAAATATAAATATCATATCATGTTCACATTCCTTTTTAACAAAAAATGGCAACGAGTGTACTAAGTGTACCGTCTCATTTCTATACCATAAACTAAAACTAAAAAGTCTCAAATAAAATTATTATTATAAAAACAAAAAACCCGACTGCTTAGAAGTTATGTTATTTTTCATAATAATAATTTTATTTATAAAATTGTTATATTTAACCTCCAATAAAGTTGAGCTTAAAGAGATTCAATAAAATACGTAAATTATTTGGAATTGTAGATTTTACAGAAAATATGGAATGCCTGGAGTGGTTGGCTGTATAGATGGGAGCCACATCAAAATTATGGTTTCTAAAAAAGAAGAAGAACACCTTTATCACTGTCGGAAGCATTTTCATTCTTTGAATGTTCAAATGGTACCTATTTATACTAGCTGTTGCCTGTTGTAATTCTACTTTTACTAACATCTACATTTTTTTCAGATCTGTGATGACGAGTACCGTATTTTAAATGTAAATCCTAAGTTTGGTGGTGCAAACCATGATTCTTTTATTTGGGAAAATAGCAATGTAAATAGCTATTTACAATCTTTGCACCAAAATGGAGAAATGGTCTGGTTATTAGATGCCTAATCAATTTAATAATATAGAATTAAATTAAACATGATATACCATTACATTAACATAATAATTATTGTCATCATATTGAGACTGACAAAGAAAATAATTTAACTTTTAAACGGGAACTGATAAAATGGCTTATACAGAACTGTTTTTATAAAATAGATGAGTTACTACAACTCTAAAACAAATCTTATCTTGACTCTAGACCTACATTGCACCTTGACATTATACTCATATCTAATGTTTAATATTCAATAATTGAAAACCTATCTAGGATATTCACCCACTAACTTTACTAAATTATAATTATGACATTCTCTTTATACATTACTTGACATTATACTTTTCTTGACATTAACTATATTTAGTGACCTAATATTAAACACATAATTTAATTTAATATACTGTAATTATTGATAATTTATAAATATGATAAATGTGTTAATGTATGTAACGATATATATCTTTATTAATAATAATAATGTAAATAATGTTAGCGACGCCCTAACGGGGCCTCATGTGTATGTACATGAATGCTACAATAAATGAATAAATAAATAAATAAATTTACATTCTAGGAGACTCTGGGTATCCTCGACGGCCATGGCTGATGACACCAATTAGATATTACACCAGGAACTCCTGAAGCGAAATATAATCACATCCACTCCAAGGCTCGTGTGGTAATTGAAAATACATTCTCAAGGTTGAAAAATTCGTGGCGTTGTCTGCATGAGGACAGAGTGTTGCACTACAAACCGCTGAAATGTTCACGGATCATTTTATCTTGTATCATCCTACACAATTATGTCATTGATTGTGGCATTGAGGACAAGAAGATGAAATATGTAAGTCTTATAATTATGAAAATATGTTAATTCTAATTAATTAATAGTAAATTTATTAATTATCAAGTATTATTTGTAGATCAAGAACCAGATCATGAGCCTTTAGAAAATGAACCAGTCACTGAAAGAGGAGAGACAACCTCTGACTTAATGAGGGGGAGAGTTATAAGAGATCAATGGTTAGAAGATTAACATAAAACATTTAACTACTGTGAGTATCTACCATTCTTCTGTCTTATTAAAATTCTATCTAAATGTCTTTCCATTTTTTTTATAATTTCACCCCTAAGAGTAATATTTTTGTAAAAATATGATGTTTCAAGTTATATTTATTATATATTAGTATAAGGACTACCAATCTATATTAATATTATAAATGCGAAAGTAACTCTGTCTGTTTGTTACACACCCTAAATTATTGAGCCGATTTAAATGAAATTTGATATAGATAGATAGATTAGAGCCTGAGAAAGGGCATAGGCTACTTTTTGAACTCACAAAACAGGATTTATCACGGACGAAGTCGCGAGAGTCCGCTAGTGTAAATAGCATAGTTACTACAAACAACCCTCATAATCGTTATCAGTCTATTTTTAATGGCTTCTTTATAGGAGCACGTTACAGATAGATTTTAAACCTTTAGATTGGCTGGCCTAAGCCATAATGACTAGAAATGATATGTGATGCAAACCAAGATTTCTTGTGTGAAAATATGCTTAAAAAATAACATTAATTGTGTAAAGTACATCATGTTATTTTGGTTATTCAAGTTTGTAAATATTTTGTCAGCAAATAAAAGATTTTTTTAATGAAACCATTCTTTTATTTTACAGTAAATTAATTTTACATTTTACATGTTAAATGCACCTATTTACCAAATACCAGTACCAAATTAGCTAATAGTTGAGCAACCAAAACAATAAAACAAATAAATCAATTCTTGGAAACTGACATTTTTGGTTACAAGAAATAAGGACAGCAAGCATTATATTTGTCCGTTTCCACCTTTGTTTACTTTCATTCCTTTAATTAAATGGCCACACAATACTGCTATAAATCATGCCCACGTGGAATGAACTAAAATTATGAAATTTAACTGGGACCAACATGGACTTACAAA
Organism: Mycalesis mineus; assembly: GCA_034621355.1. Lineage (NCBI taxonomy): Eukaryota > Metazoa > Arthropoda > Insecta > Lepidoptera > Nymphalidae > Mycalesis > Mycalesis mineus. Next base: position 496,830 of record JAXAVZ010000219.1, on the reverse strand, counting down.
TCTTAATATAAATCATTTAGGAATTGAAATTAATGAAACAGATGAGACCAAGTTCTTGGGAATGATAGTTGATAAACAATTAAATTGGAAACCCCAGATTGACAAGATTTGCAAAAAATTATATTCTTTCTTGTTTGCTCTTTACAAATTAAATAGAACAGCTTGTTAACGCGAATTAATAAATTACACTGCCACACTATTTTACATATATCCTCCCTAACGTCTATTCCTTTCCTTGTCATTCCGCCCAAGACAGAAAGAGAACGCCGCCACAAAAAACGTCACTTGACATCGCTACTGCACCGAGTGTGCATCTCATAATTTTTCTTCGTTAATTAAACCTAAAAAAAAAACTATCAACAAGTCGACTCCGCGAACTAATTATAATGCATCAAATTGTATTGTTACGGATGACCCCTCGGAGGAATTACGAAGTAAAAGAGTTTATAGTTGGAAACCTCATTTAGATTAAAAGTAAATGAAAGTTAAGAAAGGAATAAGTTAAAAGAATGGAACAATTAAAATTTATTTCGTGTGCAGAACATAGATTCAGTGAGTTCAAAGCGAGCTGTCGTTGAGTCAAGACGGTTGAAGGAATGAAGGGAGATGTTCCCTGAGAGTGAGCGTGTAAGGACGATGGATCTGTAGTGTTCCACCAGTGTGGTTGGGGTGTGTGGCCGTGAGGTGCAGAGGCAGATCATCGTCGCCGCTGTGATGGTTTCCTTCAGGCTTAGAAGCGTGAAACGACGGCGTCGCAGCGTGCTGTATCAAATCTTGTACGCTTTACTATTTATTGGTTAATAAACGTCTAGTTCTCCCTGTTGTGTGGTTGTTCTTCCAATCCCCGACCCCTAGGTCGTAACAGTATCATATCAAAATTGTGTATGGTGTTTAAGAGTGAAAAAAAAAGAAGATTTCGAAGGAACGCCTGCGCAGCACTCAAATAAGTCTTGGGTTCCCTTTTTACTCTTTATCTCCATAATTCTGGTCCTTCTACCTCGGATACATTCCGCTATCCCGCTATCTAAGTATTTATCGCCCTTCTTCTCTTAATCTGCTTTATTTCACATACATTCCACGCCGCACTCACATCAAACACGTCACGCCGCCAGTTTGTCATTCTTACAACGCCTTCGTAAAAAGTTTGCCAATTTGCTAAGCAATGGCTGAAAAGAAAGACTTGGACATCGAAATGACAATTCTTGAAGCTAAGCAACAGGCTTACTATAAGCATATACAGACTTTGTACGATCTATTACAAAACTTAAAGGATGACTTAACAATCAGACAATTTTTAATAAGGGTTAAATGTCTAGAAGATTACGTCTTTGTGGGTACGGTCAACTTAATATTTTAAATTTAAAGGCCAACCCAAAAGCATTAATTAATTTTGACACTATAACGTCGTTCGACGAACTATACTGTCATATTAAAAGTATTGAATCGGACGTACTCGCAAAAGTTACGCAAAATCAAAACCATAACTTAGACCTCCTGAAGAAGCTCTCCGCTCTCGAGCTGAAAGGCTTTGATGGCAATCCCAGCCTATGGCCCGCTTTCTTTGAAAATTTTAAAACCCTTATACATAATAACGCCAACTTATGTAACGCAGAAAAAATTCAATATTTATTAGGTAAATTGTCTGGCAAAGCCTTGCTAGTCTGTTCTGGGATACAGCCGGAAGCCAGTAATTATAAATTAATTTGGAATTCGCTTATCGAAAAATACGAAGATAAAAGAACGCTAGGATCAATGTATTTAGATCAAATATTAAATTTCAAGGGTAGTCAAACGCTCACACAAAACTCACTAGATTTGTTTATTGACCAGTTTTGTTCTTCGCAAGCTGCCTTGAAACTTCTGGATTTAAGTGACATGACAGACTTTATATTTCTTCATATCGCTTTCGCATCGGATTCGCATTTTCGAATTTTGCGCATCGCACTGAAAAATTACCATCCTTTGAGTCCTTAGTACAATTTGTTAAGGAACAAAGTAAAATCAATGCGTTACATACATGTATAAAGAAATGACATTTCTTCATAACATTTTGTTTTCGGTAGTTAAGATAACTTTAAGTATCAAATAATAAAACAATTATTTCACTTTGTGTTCGTTAAATTACCTATAACAATATTTTTTACTAAAATAAAATTTTATGGTACTGATTATGCAATAACCCCTCTATCTAGGGCCAAATATACTATTTATTATTAAATTAGATAGGATTACCAACCCAATGGTAAAAGTTTCATTGAGACGCATAAACATTTAATTTTTCCTGGGGCAAACAACGTATGGGCGGTGGGCCATCTCCTTTGTCGTATTATTTAAAGGTCTATTAAAATGCTAAAGAAGGATCTCATGTTAACTAAGGCTAAAAAGTACCACAAATTGTTAATTATCATTAAAAAAAATGAAAATTATTTTACATAGACGCTACGCCTATGCAGACGTGCATTTTGTTAATTATGATGAAAATAATTAAATAGTTGCAAATAATTACTTTAGTAAAATTAAAGTGCAATATAGCAAAAAGTGTGTCGTATCGAAAGTGTTTTGTTTAGTGTTGAGAAATTTTGTTGGAGTTCATAATGTTCTACACACAAAAAGTGGGTCATTTATTTTATATAGAATTGGATGTGGCTAACTTAGACCCTCCGTTTAGCCGTAGCCAAAAGATGCACCGAAGTCCACCGCCGACGCCTACGCAACGGGACCCGCCTATGGCTGCGGACCCACCAACTGGTTACGACAATACGATACCGAATGAAGTTGTGCCGACGGCAGAAATTCTGAGATGGTTGGGAACCATAGGTGATGTATTAAACGAAGACTGCGCAATAGTTGGGGAAGGAAAAATGAACTCAGACCAAAAACTCCCGAGTAAACAATCTGTGCAGGAATGTATCAAACGGTACATCCCAGATGGCAGTTATGTACCAGTCGCTTAAGCAGAAGATGATCCAGGCCCATGATAGACTTGAGTACCTTAAAGGCTCAACAGAGTCAAAAGCACTAGACCAACTTAAGCAGACCGTTGAGACGAAATTGCAGCCAGCAGAACAAACCTCTTATGCGCACATTGTCATAAAAGGAGCCGATAATCTGGTCCGTCCAGCAAACCTGAGCGCCACTGCCATCTACCCTAACGACAAAACTAAAACCAGTGACGAGACTAAGGCACTTTTGCAGAAGATTATTTCACCAGAGGCCTTTAAGTTACAAGTTCGTGGCCTAAAGAAGGTTAGAAACGGAGGTGTCCTCAAAAGCACCGAAAATAAACTAAGATGTTCAAATAAATTAGCATCCTCGAGCCTTACAATCGAAGAACCATCCAAGCGCCGACTGAGGAACATAATTATTGGCGCCCCACTATCCCTAAGTGAAAAAGAGGTACTTGATTGTATCTATGAGCAAAACCTCTCAGATAAGGTGCCGAACATTATTCGAGAGTTCTACGTGCAGATGGTCAAAATTAGCCATAAATCGGGTAAGAAAAATCCTACCTTTTGTAATTATATTATTGAGATCCCCCCGACTGTCAGAAAGGTTTTGATAAACCAGGGCCGCATATTTATTAATTGGACATCATGTCCCGCACGTCGATTCTGTAAAATTCAAAGAACAACTCGCATTTCACTTCACTATTCGCTCTCACTTGGTATAAGGTTCAAAATGACCTTGATTTTGCATTCTGTAAGCATCACCTAGGCACTTACGAAGTGAAATGACCTCCGAAGCGACCAATACTGAACTAGTGACTACCACACTCAACAAAATGTATGTAGATATTTATCGGTTTTTTATTTTACCACTTTTTGACAGAATTTTAGCTGTTATGATGTTTAAATTAAAATTTCTTATTTTAAGGAATTTGAGGCAGCTCATAAGTAGTAGTAGTCATAGTAAAAAAACAGAAAACTCTAAAATTCGTGCCGTGGATATAATCTATGCTTATCTTACGAAAAAAAAAGACTGACAGCCAATATCATTATTAATCTGTGGACAATATTTTCATTGATCGTTCAGTGCCGATACAGAATAATAGTGAAATAATCATGAAGTAAGTTTATATTTCTGGTTGTAAAGTTCAAAAATAATATTAATTAAAGAAGTGTTTATTTTGTTTTCTAATCCAACAATAATATTTCAGTCCAAATGAGACACATTCCTCTCACTCATCGTTGGCTCAGGTTGAAACTCTGATAGAGTTTATGGAAAGAAACCCTGGCATGGCGAAGGGTTTCTTGAGAACTCAAAATGCCAGAGAGCGAAGTCGACGCCAGTGGGAGGAACTAGCCGTCCGCCTAAATAGTAAAGGTGGCACCATCAAAACATACAAACAGTGGACTAAGGTTAGCAGTGCTTTTTTTACATGTTAGAACCACTTAACATTAAAATGTGCGACGAATCTTGGTTTAAAGTGTGTTCCTTGATTTCATAAATATCTTATTTTAATTTTACGTTAATTTTACTCAATTCTTGACTAATAATAATAAGAAAATGGAGATTTTAATTTAATTTGGAAAATACATGTGTATTTAAATTATAATAATAAATTTCTGATTATAATATTGGTCTCACAAAAAAAGCATCATAAAAAAAAAGTTGCAGCACGCTCTGCTGCTAGGCGTAGGACTGGTGGTGGGGTGGAGGATGTAGTGGAGCTATCAGAGCTTGAAGAAAGAATTTTTGCTATTTATGGTGGTGATAGCTTTTCAACAGGAGATGCACATTTAGGCATACAGCCATTTCCGGTAAGAAAGAATCATGTCCACTTTTAACCTGAAAAATTTCTAACACATCTTCTGATGTGATATATATTAAAAACAATGTTAATATGTTTATCATGGTGAGTTGCTGTGAATTTTAATTAGAATTTTTTGTTAAATTTACCTACCTGTTTTAGGAAAATGATACTCTGTCGCTATCACATCAAGTGCAACAAAGACTACATGTTGATGCTCTGTCTCTATCACATGAAGTGCAACAAAGACAAGATGCTGATACTCTGTCTCTATCACATGAAGTGCAACAAAGACAAGATGCTGATACTCTGTCTCTATCACATGAAGTGCAACAAAGACAAGATGCTGATGCTCTGTCTCTATCACATGAAGTGCAACAAAGACAAGATGCTGATGCTCTGTCTCTATTACATGAAGTGCAACAAAGACAAGATGCTGATACTCTGTCTCTATCACATGAAGTGCAACAAAGACAAGATGCTGATGCTCTGTCTCTATCACATGAAGTGCAACAAAGACAAGATGCTGATACTCTGTCTCTATCACATGAAGTGCAACAAAGACAAGATGCTGATACTCTGTCTCTATCACATGAAGTGCAACAAAGACAAGATGCTGATGCTCTGTCTCTATCACATGAAGTGCAACAAAGACAAGATGCTGATGCTCTGTCTCTATCACATGAAGTGCAACAAAGACAAGATGCTGATGCTCTGTCTCTATCACATGAAGTGCAACAAAGACAAGATGCTGATGCTCTGTCTCTATCACATGCAGTGCAACAAAGACAAGATGCTGATACTCTGTCTCTATCACATGAAGTGCAAGAAAGACAAGATGCTGATACTCTGTCTCTATCACATGAAGTGCAACAAAGACAAGATGCTGATGCTGACAATGTAAGAAATTTAATTTTAATTCATAACTGTATGGGATTAATTAATGATATCTAGCTGTTAATAAAACTGTTATGGAATACGGTGGGTTTCAAAAATGTTCTTGTATTGTGACGATGGAGCAAAAGCAATGACTGGAAACGTTACAGGACTCACGGGACCTTTAAAACAAATTGGCATTGAGTGTCCATTAATCCATTGTATCACACATCAAGAAGCCTTATGTGGAAAATTTTTGCGCCAAATGAATGCCATGAAAATAGTTGTTAAAATAACAAATCTTATTAGAGGCGGAAACAAAGCTTTGAGTCATCGTCAATTTCGTAACTTTTTAACTGAAATTGACGCAACATACGGAGATCTGCTATTGCACTCAGAAATCCGATGGTTAAGTGCTGGTCAGTGCTCGCAGCGCTTTTTCGCTTTACTGAAAGAAATTCACATATTTCTTAAAAATGAAATAAAATCTGATACAACTGATATGGAAACTAAAATGTAAGATCCTGCATTTCTTGCTGATCTAGCATTTTTAACTGATATGACAAAACATTTGAACGAATTAAATTTAAAATTACAAGGTAAAGAACACAATATAGCCAACTTGTATGGATATGTGAATGGGTTCAAAAATAAACTGGGATTATTCAAAACATTACTGGAACAAAATGATTTTTCTTTTTTTCCATGTTGCAAAGAACTTTATAGCGAAGTAGAAAGATGCAATTTTTCGGACCACCTCTAGTATATCGACGAGGTAATATTTGAATTTGAGCAGCGTTTTGCTGATTTCAAAGGATTAGAGAGCGATTTATCTCTTTTTACGAATCCATTAACAGTTGAAATAATAAGTGTAAAGACTGAATACCTGTTAGAATTGTGACGTTCAGTCAGATCCCTTTTTCAAGAGTAAAAAAGAGACAGGAATGGATTTATTTAAGATCCTTGGCGACCGTTTCCCCAAGGTAAAAAATTTTGGCTTGAAAATGGGATCGATGATTGGCAGCACTTATTTATGTGAAAGTGCATATTCAACAATGAATTTTATAAAATCCAAGTATAGATCTTCACTGTCAGATAAATCGCTCCTTCTGGCAACAACGAATGTTGACGTGGATATCGATACTATTGTTAAAGATAACTTAACGAAAAATCAATAAACATAGAAAGACAAAATTACCGTGTATTTTATTTACTTGACAACTGAAAATATTTTTCTGGCACTCCAGCTTTTGTATGAAATTTAATTAGCCCGCGAAGGTGTAGTTTGGACAGCTCTGCCGTATATAATGTAGGGTAGAGTAGGGTAATGGGAGTCAGCGGGCAATGGGAGTCACACATACCACTACGAAACACTACATGAGACCGACGCGTAAACAGCGTCCTCAGCTCCCGCTTCGCAGCCGCGAACGGCTCGCGCCAGTTGCCCATGCGCCACTGAGAAACGACCGTGTTTTGTTTTTGCGCTCCACTGATGTAATTTTACGTAAATGCAAATTAGAAGCTAAGCCAAATATCTTGCAGTATGCGATTATGACATTTACACTTAGACGTTTCAAACTATGATGTGCAGTTCAGATTATATCAGTGTATTAAACATTTTTTTTATTTTTATTTTTTATTCATCATTGTAGTTGTGTGAAATGGATGTCACGTGACTCCCATTACCCGCAAATGATTAATATTGCCCACAACTGTTGAATCATGTTTTTATTATTTCTTTGTAGATGCCGAAAGTACGCGTCAGGACAACTGAAAAGGCTTCCTGGTCTTCTGATAGCCTAAATAAAGCTATACAGCTCATTGATGGCGGTTCTTCTATAAGAAATGCTGCTAAAGTTATGTGAATCCCTATTTTATTCAAGCCTTCAGAAGAAGATAAAAAATGGTTCAACCTCAGGACCACATCTGGGACGATTCATTGTCTTTAGTCCAGAGGCAGAAACTAGCGAACTTGGTGAAGAAAATGGCAAATATTTTCTATGGTTGCACTGCTAATCAGAAAAGTTGCTTACGAATATGCTAAAAAATTAAATTTCAAGCACAGTTTTAATCAAGCTTCAAAAATGGCTGGACGCTGGTTCAAAATTGGTGGCATGCTTTTATGGCTAGAAATAACATTTCTATTAGAAAACAGAGGTAAAGTCTGTTCTTTAAGCTACTTGGGAAGCTGATGGAAAAACAGATTCGTTGGGTATTTCAACAGTTCAAACACTGGGAAAATTTTTAGCTGCAAAAGGACAGAAGAGAATAGGATCTATCACCAGTTGGGAGAGAGGAAAAAACATCACCTTGTGTGCTATGAGCAGTGCTGGGGGGTACATTCCACCTATGTTTTTCCCTAGGAAAAAGATGACTCCTCTACTAGAAGGAAGGTCCAGCAGGCGCGCTTTACAAATGTTCAGACAACGGTTGGATAAACGAGCATCTCTTTAATTTCTTTAATTATAGTTATCTCAGTATAAGTTCCTTTTTTTATTGCCATAGTCTAGCGCTTGACTGCAGTCATACCTGATGACAAGTGATGATGCAGCCTACGGTGCTACGCGCTTGCCCAGAGTTCTAAAGTCAAAGTCAAAATATTCTTCAGTCAAATCTTTATAATTATTTTTAATCGCTATGTGTAATTTTTAGATAACGTATAAGTGGTGATAATTAAGGTCGAAAACATAAAATTAAAGCCACGAGAGTTCCAACGCGCCTTTGTTAGTCACATTTTCTCTTTGATTTCTTAAAATTTTATGAGCATCTATTATATTATTATGTTCGTTGTTGTCTCGTCCGCGATGATAATTAATAACTAATGTAGTACCGGTTATGTATCCTCTGACGTCACACAAGTTTAAAATATAAAAGCATAAAATGGAACACTATTACTACGACATCTTCTGCCCGACGCTTGTCATTCGGTTTTTTGTGTCAAAAACGGCGTCACGTATATATTAGACAAAACTGTTAAATTATTACAAATAGAATAATACGATGCTGAAAGTGATGGCTGGATGAATAGGCGATAGATGTCGCCTAATGGAAAAGGCGTCGGACTTCGGATCCAAAGTTTGCAGGTACGAGTCCTTCCACAAGGTATAGTTACGAAAATCTTTTTTCGTAGGCCTAAGGACATTCTGCGGGAATGCACGTGGCCAGATTTTAAAGCGTAACCTTAAAGGGGTGTTCTGCGGGGACGCACATGGCTCGCTAATGTACTATATCATAATGTAATACATGACCTAGGGGTATTCTGCGGGAATGCACGTGGTTTTAAAATGCATAATTACTATTGCAAAGAAAGGATGAGAAGAGGAAGGATAGATTGCTGGTAGCGAGATTGATATTCCACCAGAGGGATCAACTAATTAGTTGATCCCTCTGGTTTCAATTGAAAATAGGCAAAAACAGATATCCTCTGCCCTAGCATGTGTCTAGAATCTAAAGGACGGCGGTCACTAGTATTGTTTACAATCAATAAGGATCTTAAAGATTCTTGATCAGTGACAGAGATATGAGAATATCTTTTTTTAAAGCAGTACAAAAATCTAGTATAGATTTAGAGATAGAGGACAAGAAAAAGCCTTTTATTAAGCGAACCGATACCAGCAGGAAGAACACCAATCGAACTTTAAACTGGCGGGGCCCTCCTTGAGTGGAGGTGAAACTGAGTTTCCAGAGAGGAGAGGGGCCAGCATACATCCGACTACAGACGGTGAAGAAGCCGTGTTGTTGTAAGTAGGTACTTAGTTACTTTGGTAGTTAAGGTACGGATAGACGTGCTCATTACAAGCACAAAAGCATGCTTTTATTGAGCAAGTGCTCATTAGTAGCACGTGTGTTAGAGCATGCTCAACATTCAACCGACGTTTGACTTTCGAGCATGCTACCTGAGGCGCGGGTAGAAGGGGGCGTGCTTCGAGTGCGCCTGAACACGTTTGCTTATTTAGCATGCTATTTTCTAGATCTATTTTTTTTTATTTCTATTTTATAGACCTCAATTGGCGGGTGACAGTTTAAACGTATGATGTTTTTAAAAAAATATACAAAAATAATTAAATTAAATTAAAACTAAAATTAAACTCACACAGTCACATTATCGAAGTTAGGAATTTTTTTAATTCAGAAGCACAATTCCGTTGCAAGCAATATGATTATTTTATTGAGTTCTGTATGGAAAGCACTGTCACTATATCTTTGTACATCCATTTTGTCTAAGAGCCTGGTGCCAATTAGTAGCACGTCTGTCCGGTAAGCATGCTCAAAGCAAACGCTTTGAGCATGCTTGAGCTTATTTATGAGTATGGTGCAAGCAAGTATGCTTATTGCTGGCAAATGTGAACAGTTGCATCAGCATGCTAACTTCAAGCATGCTTTTTTTTAGCACGACTGTCCGTACCTTTAATCATAAATATTTCTCTCCTTGCTTCAAAAGTAAAACGTTTATCTTTATAAATTTTTAACGTTTTCTCCTACAATATCTAAGGGTCGTGCTAAAGTTATAAATAATTCGGTGTCATTAATACTGTTTGGCATACCCGATGACGTAATAAATTTGGTACTAAAACATGTCCTAGCAAGGAAACAAAAGTTGTATTATTGCTTCTAGTTCATTTTCTGAACCAAAATTTAATGTAAATATAGCTTGATATATAAGAAATATTGTAAATGACAGCACTAAAGCTACTCGTATGTTACTTGAAAACTATTGGCAGCCTCCCTCAAATTACACTCTCCCTTATTGTATTGTTACCAAAAAGTATACACAGAAGTCGCACTTCGACAAGTTTTACTGGCTTGTTTTGTCGCCTAAACACCAAGGTCTTTACTGCAAGTATTGTGTATTGTTTGCTCAAAACATAGAGGTGAATCCAAAACACTTTTAAAACGACCCTTAAGAGAACGATTAAAAGCCTTCGATGATTTGCTAGGACATCCTGCAACCTGGGAATTATCATCTTCGACTTCGAAAGTCTTCGAAAAACTGTTCCTGTCGCACATCACGCTTAATCTCTAGCCACGCATTGAACAATTAAGTTTCCGTCCCGAACACTCCACAATGCTCCAAGCAATGAGAGTACAGCACCATCTCGCTGCCGACCACAACAAGCGAAAGCACTCTATGGCAATCTTCCTCGACAACTGACAAAAATTAAGGGAAACCTGCCCTATTATGTCTAGATAAAAATCTGAGAAATTTAACCCTTAAGCAACGCGTATTCTTCAAAACCACCACCCAAAAAGAAATCGCAGCTATTTTCAAGCAAAAGCAATTGTCTATGCGAATTCCGCCTTTTTGGATAAGCCACAATTCTGGTTTAACAGTTTCAAAGTTGCAACGAGCGACTTCAAAAAGAGCCAGAACCAGCTAGCTCACGTGTTATCGCTAAGCTAGAAAAAGAAGATATCGAAGAGGATATACTATTAAACCCACTATCATCAGACATGTACAGTGTACTGAAGAACCGTAGTATCTCAGACTACGAAGAATCTGAAAGTCGTCAGCTGCAAATCCACTGTCAGAAATTGAGTTGGGACATCAAAAGCATACTTACATTACGTCGTATGAGATTTCTCGCCAGAGATTAAGTCCTAGATTCAACTTTACGTCTAATGTGGACTAACCACTTGTAATCACATGTACGCTACGTGCTCGCCGCCAGTAAATCTACACCAACATAATCCAAATATTGTTCATGTGACTTAGAAACTTTGGTCATTTGTAATGCCCTAAAATATTTCCGAATATACTCATTAGGAATAAACTTCACAATAGTTACAGACTGCAATTCTATTAAATCCACTATAAACAAAATGGATTTAACCCGTTGCGTAGTTAGTTGGTGGACTTTCAATTTTAAATTTCCTACAAAAAAGGGGCTTTTGTCAATCATGTTGATTATTTTACTCTCAACTCTATTATAGAGAAAGAACCGGTAAAAATAGGATTTGCAAAACCCTCCACGTAATGGCTTATATCTGCCCAACAGAATGATAACGAAATGCAAGATTTAATGAATACAGTACAAACTGGTGACATTGATACTAATAAATTCTTATAATCAATGACTTTATTATAACAGTGACTCTAAGTGTGCGGGACAGTGATTTATAGTGTGAGATATTAAAACTGTTTAAATACTGTGTAATAATAGACTCCGTAATACTAGACATTAATAGTGTGATCATAGCGTGCATAAATAATAGTTAATAATAAGTATAATGTATAGTCATTAAAATTTAGGTCGCGCAACAGTACAAATCTTGTAAATAAGCCTCGCGTGACCAATTTATCAAATAAAGGATAGATATATAGGCCCTCTCGCTCTAACATTAACCAATCAGAAAGCCCGTTTTAATAGAGCGAGAGGGCAGACGTTAGATAAGGATAGACAATAAAATTTGATTGGTTATTATATGGGCTCTCTAATTGGATATCATTATGTACCAATTAGAGGGCCCGAATCAATTTGTATATATACTCGGGGCACTGTGCCGATAGCACACTCTCGGTCGGGACCGCCGTGGCCTACCTTACGAGACACCTACCGAAGTAGTCGTGGCGGGACTTCGAAGCCTGGGCTTCCCGGCGGAGAGCGCCAGAGCCATCCCACCTCCAAAAGGAAAGCACGGGTGCACCTACTTTGTGGCCCTTGCTCACATGACCACGGAGGAGCTGCAGAAACTGTTTAATACCAGTGAACTGTTAGCGATGCCGTGTGTCACCATCGAGGCGTGGCGCGGAGGGAAAAGGCCGCCGCAATGTCATAGATGCCAGGCATTTGGACACGCGTCGGCCAATTGCTTCCGCCCGATGCGCTGCGTGCGCTGCGCCGGCGAGCACGCCGTGCGCGACTGCCCGCGACCGCGCGACGCTACACCGACCTGTGCAAACTGTAAGAAGGCCCACCTTGCAAGTGATATACACTGCAAGGTGATGAAGAAGGAGGCCAGGAAGCGGGGAATCACAATCCCCGCTCCGCGTCCCCGGGCTCTGCAGCAACAGCAAGGACGCCGCGAGCCGTGGGCCGCACCTCCGCCGTCCCAGCCGCACACAACACAACCGCAACAGCCGCAGGCGCGCCCGGCGCAGCCGCGCCCGGCGCAAGCGCACCCGGGACAGGCGCGCGCGGCGCCGCCGTCGACGCAGGCGCCGCCACCGACGCGAGCACCGCCGCCAGCACCAAACACGACGACGAACCTAAACCCGCCGGCCAACCCGCCAACCGAGCGGGGCCAAGCGCTGCGGAAGAAGCGGCGCAGGAGAGGCGCTCCCGCACCTACAGAAGCTCCGACTGCGGCCTCAACACCGAGGCCCAGCGGAGCTCAACAGGAGACGGCGGCGCCGACGACCCCGGCAAGCGCTACCAGCTCTACCGAGCACCAACCTCAGCCCCAGCCGCCAACTACGAACACAGCGGGGCCGCCACCGCCCAAACCACAGCGCCCACCCAACGCGAGGCGCAGGGAGGACCCAACCACCACACAGCCGACCGACTCTACCACGTCGGCCGCCCATCAGCCCGCCACCGATACAGCCACCCAGGGGGAAGCGCGAACCAACCCGGACCTCGCGGTCATAGTCCGGGTTGTGGTGGAGGCGCTGATGGCCGGACTAACTGTGTACCTCCAAGGCCAGGGACCAGTGGCGGCCATTCAAGCCGGGATGGCCGCTCTACTACAGCACCTTTCTCACTATGGGTGCTGTATTGGAACCCTGGCGGCATAAGGGGCCACATCAAAGACCTGACCATACTCTCCCAGTCGCAGGATGTACACGTCATCCTCCTGGGCGAGACCAAATTACTACCGACTATAGAGCTCCGAGTTCCCAACTTCTTCGTGTACCGTCGCGACGAGGTCTCCGACCGCGGGTATGCCTATCAAGGCACTGCCGCGCTGGTTCGGAGAGACCTAGTACATGAAGAAATGGACCACACACCGTACCAATCGATGCGTACGACTGGTGTGAGGGTCCAAGCTGGGGACGAAGAACTGCTGCTCTACGCCGCCTACAAGCCACCACGCGAAACCTTCTGCAGCACCGACGTCCAGACCATCCTAGAGTCGCAGCGCCCTACACTGATAGTTGGAGACCTTAACGCGAAGCACCAAGCCTGGGGCTCGCGCGTCTCCAACCCAGCAGGAAGGGCGCTCCTCGAGGACAGCGAGCAGCACAACTACGGGGTGTTGGGTCCAACAGCGCCAACCAACATCCCGTCCAACCCGCACAGCAAGCCTGACGTCCTGGACATCGTGCTGCACCACCGGATCAGACAACCCATCAGTGTTGAGACTCTATACGACCTCAACACTAAACACCTGCCCATTCTTGTCACGCTCAACCTCCGGCACGACTGCACTATACCGAGACCTCCCAGGCTATCAACAGACTGGGAGAGGTACGCAGCCGCGCTGTCGAAGCTTGAGCTTAGAGGTACCCTGTCAACACCGCAGGAGTCGAGCAGGCAGCGGAGACCTTGACGGCAGCCATGAAGACCGCCAAGGACGCAGCCACCTCGACCAATCGGCCAACCGGTCGACGGGACCTCCTACCAAGCTCGCTTCGGGACATGCTGAAGAAGAAACGCGCTCTACGTAAACTGTGGGCGCGTTCTCGCTGTCCGAGCGTAAAGCGTGACATACTTCGTCTTGCAGAGAAGATTAAGCAAGCTCTCGAGACCCATGCCGCCGACGACTGGGACAAACAAGTCGACGCGCCACTGGAGCTCCGAGGTACGTCAGAAATGACGTACTTCACCGGGACACCCGAACGCCCACCGTGGAGGAATTCGTCCGAGGCCTGGCGCACCGCATGTTTGCGCGCGCGGACAACGGGCCGGACACGCACCTCCGCGCACCTCCGCGGTCCTTTGACTATAGGGAATATGATATCTACATTGAAAAATGTAAGATTGACCCAATTAGGGCCTACAAAGAGCACAGAGCCCTCTGCATCTCCGCTCAGAAATTCAGAGACTACCTAAATGGCGTCTAAGGACAGGTTGAAACCACACTCATTGACTATAGTACACTTCAATGCAAACGGCCTCAATGATCAAATACCCGAGGTGCGCGAATTTGTGCGCGCACACAAAGTAGATATCCTCCTAGAGCAAGAGACCTTAAAACCTAGTAGACGCGATCCCAAAATAGGGAATTACATAATGATAAGAAATGACAGGACCGCCGCCCGCTTAGGCTACCGCTTAGGCCGTCGCATCTATCCTTCAAATTTTCTATCCCAAATTCCTGACGAGATAGGGACCGTAGAAGAAGCACTCGCAGCTTCGCAGAGTCTCAGTAGTCATTTACGCGGTGCAATCACTGAATGCACAAAAGAGGTTCCTGCCCTCAGCACGAACACTCTACCGCCCGAATTGCGTGCTTTAAAAGCACAAAGAGATGCCCAACACAGACTCCGTGACTCAGTACCGACTAGACAAAATCGGAGCCTACTCGGGACCCTCCAGAGACGTTTTAAGCGCCGCTTACGACAACTCCGTGACGGACAATGGGACGACAAGCTGAGACAGATCGAGCCATCGCACCTAGCGCATTACGAATTGGCTCGTTCTCTCAAAGCCGACCCCGTCTCGGCCACTCCACCCTTAATTCGCCCCGACCTACCGCCCGCGTTCGAGGATATCGATAAGGCCGAGTGCTTAGCAGACAGTCTGGAAGCACAATGCTCTCCAAGCACCACTTCCGTAGATCCAACTCACGTTTACCAAGTTCACTCAGAACTTGCTTCCATCCTCTCGCTCCCTCCCGACGGAGACGAGATCCCCCCTACGACCTACGACGAAGTCTCTAGGATCATCAAAGGTTTAAAAAATAAGAAGGGCCCCAGGCCCAGACCAAATTAGTAACAAAGCTCTAAAGCTTCTCCCCGTTCAACTAATAAATCTATTAGTTATCATCTTCAACATGTTTTTAGCCCACTGCTCCTTCCCTCCAGAGTGGAAGGAAGCCACAGTCATAGGCATCCCAAAGCCGGGCAAGCCCCGCAACCTCTTAACTAGCTATCGCCCCATCAGTCTTCTCAACACCCTCGCCAAGGTGTATGAGATTCTTATTCAAAATAGACTCAAGGCTGTAGTCTCCGAGAAGAAACTTCTCAATGACCCACAATTCGGCTTCCGAGCCAAACACTCCTGTGTCCAACAAGCTCACCGCTTAACGGAACACATTCTAGCTGGCTTCACCAGATTTAGAAATCCAATTCCCACTGGGGCCCTCTTCTTCGACGTAGCCAAAGCGTTTGACAGGGTCTGGCACGAAGGGTTGCTATTTAAGCTCCACACCTTTGACGTGCCAAACAAACTCATCCGATTACTACACAGCTATCTCACAGGCCGTACCTTCAGGTACCGCCTTGATGGCACTCTCTCCTCCCGCAGGCCTATCCGAGCGGGAGTCCCTCAAGGCTCAGTCCTAGCACCGCTTCTCTACGCACTCTACACGAGTGACATTCCCGATGACATTCCCCCCGACGTCCACGTGGCACAGTTCGCGGATGACACCGCACTATTCTCCACATATAAAAGCCATCGAGTAGTAATACCGAGGCTTCAAAAAGCGGTCATGCTCCTAGGACAATGGTTCCGTCTCTGGCGCATCGAGGTGAACCCCGAAAAAAGTGCTGCCGTACTATTCACCGGTAAACCAATGGGCAGAAACAAATCCTACGCGGAAGTTTCACTGTATGGTAAACCTATCCTCTGGCAACCCAAGGCCAAATATCTTGGGGTAACCTTTGACACCTGCATGAGCTTCTCGGCACATATCCAGAAGGCTAGAAACAAAGCCAAATATGTGTTAGGTCGATTTTACCCACTTCTTTGCCCATCAAGCAAACTGTCCCTTAGATTAAAAGTCACACTCTACAAGGTGTGCATCCGCCCCATTATGACCTACGCTAGCGTAGTGTTCGCCCATCGTGCCAAGAGCGCAATACAGGGCTCCCCGTGGTTCGTTCGCAATAACGACCTCCACCGAGACCTGGATCTACCCACCTTAGCACACTACATGAAAAAGCCGCCACACATCCCAATCCACTCGTAGTTGAAACTTGTTCTTACACCCCCGAAATAGACGCCGACTGCACACGCAGACGCCCTAAAAACGTCCTTTACGACCCAGACGACGACACGACTACGGACAACGCCTCCCAATACACACACACACAAATACAGCGTCTTCGCCGGCGAAGACGAGGTCCCCGATTCTTAACGTCACCCGGACGTGGAACTCACCCACGTCCATTAAGGGGACGCTTTGGCCTGATTTAACAGTCACGCCAAAACCACATGCCCATTCCAAACGTCCCTCTAAGCCGAGGCCCGAGTCTCACAGGAGACGCCCTTAGAGAGTCGTTACGCCCTCTTATATTTCTTCGCCTTCGGGCACTCTCCAGCGAGCCTACGGCATTTACACAATCAGAAAAAAAAAGCCGATAGCGACACAGTTCCCAAGCGACCACCAGGCAGATTGTAATAGAAGCGGTTCCAACAGAAGATTAAAAAGGCGTTCTTGAAGAGGTGTTTTATTGAAGAAAACCCGCCCAGATTCGTCCAGAGCAATCCAGCAATAGTTAATGTACTATACCGTACATTGAATGGTCCTTGAAGCGCCGGATCGTCTCTACGAAACTGATGAAATAGTGAAACAGTAAAAATTCGTCGTGTTGAACATCGTCATCAAAAAAATGCCACAGACACGTCAAGACAGTCGCAAGGCGAAGAAGTCTGACGACGGCACCGCTACCTCTTCTTCAGAAACCAACACGTGGGACGCAGGGTCCCCGACGCCTAAGAACTCGAACGCGTCCGCCGCGTCTGCGCACGCATCCACTATGTCTGCGCCCGCGTATTTGTCCGTGCCTGCGCGCGCTTCCGATGCAGCCGCGCCCGTGTCCGAGTCCGCGCCAGTGTCCGCCGGGAGCGCGCCAGTGTCCGCCGCGTCCGTGAGTGCATTCGCCCATCCGGCGCCGCGCACGCGGATCCTGCCGCTTCCGACGCGTCCGCCACAACAGTACAGTGTGTGAAGACTTCGACAAAGAAGCAAATAGAACGTGGTCAAGTTATATTAGTTAAGCCTCTCCAAAGAATTATCCATATCTCAATATTTTAAGGAATACCAGGCTTTAAGGAAATCAACTGGATGTGTATTAGTAAGTATCTATATAAAGTATAAGTAGAAATATTATTATTTTTACCAACAGTCCATTAACCACAAGTCCTCTAAAGCGTGTTATTTTTTGTTTTATCTTCTTCGTCTTTATTGTTGATCATACATTAATAGAATATTAAGAAGACGAAGGTCTTCGAACAGTGCGTGTTGCCAGTGATGACATACGGATCCGAGACTTGGTCGCTAACTGCGGGCTTCATAAGAAGGCTCAGAGTCACTCAGCGGGCGATGGAAAGAGCAATGCTCGGAGTATCTCTGCGTGATCGAAGTAGAAATGAGGAGATCCGCAGAAGAACCAAATTAACCGACATAGCTCAGCGAGTCGCAGAACTGAAGTGGCAATGGGCGGGGCACGTAGTTCGAACAGCTGATGGACGTTGGGGGCCGAAGGTGCTAGAATGGCGACCCCGCACCGGAAAGCGCAGTGTTGGTCGACCCCCCACCAGGTGGACTGATGACATCAAACGGGTCGCAGGGAGCCGCTGGGCACATGCGGCTCAGGATCGTTGTGTTTGGAAGTCCCTAAAAAAGGCCTATGTCCAGCAGTGGACGTCTATTGGCTGATAATGATGATGATGATTTTACACTGTTCCCTCCGTTATAAGCTGCTGCTTAGTATTTATTTTAATTTTCAATTATATGCATAAATTATAGTTTATATTTTACACAGCAGCCCAAAGAAAAGCTTTTTGTTTCAGCGTCCGAAGAGCGCGTCAACACTGCCTGCATGTTATTGATTCCTACACTTTTGTCCGTAACAAGGATACGTTTAAAAAACTGTATTAACAAAGTCTGGCGGCCAACGAAAGCTGAAGTCAGGGAAGGATTCATCACACATGTGCACAATGATTGCCATATAAGGTCAGCTATAAATACTAGGAAAGAAAAATTTACAACCACCTTTTATTGTAATTGTGGGTTAATTACTTGACACAATCATATCTTATTTTGTAGTGATCGATGAAGAGTGGTACATACAATCTTCCATATATTTTGTCTGTTGTTAATTTATGATTTAAATTAATCTGGGTAGTCAATGCTACATATACAGAAAAGATTTCAAATTATAGTTCCTTTAAAAAGCACTTACAGAAATGACATGTATCTAAAGAACCGGGATGTTCCGCTACCAACGATGATGACTAGGATGCGCGGTGAGGTCCATAAAAAATGAAGTTAGAAAACGCATTTCATTTCATATAATTAAAATTATGTATTGTTTTTTTTATACAAAAATTTTATTCAAAAGACAAGAAGTATAATTATCTAATCTCTCTAATTTAATGTTTTAAGCTTACTTACCTAATTCACTGTCATTAATTTGTGATAAGATGACTAGCGATTTATTCCTTCATTTTCAATTTATTCGTTTTAATACATTCCACACCGAGTTAGGCTTTAGTATAGATTAGGTCTTTTATTAAGTTGTTATTAGGTCATAAAACTGACATAGATTAGATTGACTTTGAATAAATACTATATGTAGGTATTATTTTGGATATTACCTAAATATATCGATTTTTGAAAAAGTTGAAGAGTTGCTGCCGGAACAGAGGGCAATCGATAGACATGATATTATTGCAAGGGTTTTTCGATTAAAAGCTTATGGAAGTTGTCAATAAAGGAAATGTGTTCGGTGAAGTACTATACTTTATGTACTCGATAGAGTGGCAAAAACGCGGGCTTCCTCACGTGCATATTTTAATCTGGCTGAAGGACAAGCTGAGACCCGATCGAATAGATAATGTTATTAAAGCGGAAATACTGGATCCAAGTAGTGACCAGGCACTTCATGAAATTATTATTAAAAATATGATTTATGGTCCTTGCGGTTCTGACAATCCTCAATGCCCCTACATGAAAAATGGAAAATGCTCTAAAAAATATCCTCGCACGCTTATTAAAGAAACTGTCCATAATGACAATGGATATCCGCTGTATCGAAGAAGAGCACCAGGAGATGGGGGACAAACAGCGTCTGTAAAAGTTCGAAATGTTTTTGTTACTATTGATAATAGTTGGGTAGTTCCTTTTTAGCCCGTATTGTCAAAAATCTTTAACGCCCATATTAACGTAGAGGCTTGCAGCTCAGTGCGCGCTATCAAATATATCTGTAAATACATAAACAAAGGTAGCGACCAAGCTATTTTTAATTTTAAAAACACCGATGCTGCTTATCCCATAAATGAAGTCTAAACGTATCAGTCTGGTCGTTATGTTAGCAGCAACGAAGCCGTGTGGCGGCTTTTAGCCTTCCCGTTACACGAAAGGCACCCGACAGTCACACACCTGACTGTACACTTGGAATGGTGAACGTGTCTATTTTACTGCAAACAATTTCCAAGAGAGATTAACCTCTGCTCCAAAAACAACACTCACCGCTTTTTTTGAGCTCTGCACAAGAGATGAATTTGCAAGGACGCTCCTCTATGTTGATTTACCAAGATATTACACTTGGAACGCAACAAGAAGGGAATGGAAACGACGAATCCAGGGAGTACCGGTTCCGAATTGGCCTGGTGTCAAATCTGGAGATGCCTTAGGCCGAGTTTACACGGTCCACGTTTCAAATATGGAGTGTTTATGTCTGAGAATACTGTTACACCACGTGCGGGGGCCAACTTCTTTTGCAGATCTCAAAAAGCTAAATGATCAAGAATTCTCGACATTTAGGGAGGCATGTGAGGCAAGAGGACTATTAGAGAATGATAATCATTAGGATCTAACTCTAGAAGAGGCCGCACAATGCAAATCTGCGCCAAAGGTGGGAGAGCTTTTTGCTATATTAATAGCAACGTGTGGACTCTCAAACCCTGAATATCTCTGGGGAAAATATAAAAATGATATGGCGGACGACATTTTACGCAGATTTCAAAAAGAGGAGCCAAATATTTCGTATAATGATGTAATTTACAATGACGCTCTGACCAAGGTTGAGGACCAAGTGATAACTATCACTGATAAATATTTGTCCGATTTTGGTATGAGCAGACCACAAAGAATTGGGGAAGTCAGTAATGATTTAATGCGAGAGCTAAATTATGATCCAGTTTTGTTACAGCAACAAATAACAGAGGCCCTTCCACTTTTAAATCCAGAACAAAGATTAGTCTTTGAGACAATCATCAACAAAGTTGCCAGTGGTGAAAACAAACTTTCAAGAAAACAATATGCAAATCTCATTACAGACCTTCAAGCAACGAAACAGTCACATATTGAAAGTGTTATACAATACTCTACTAGAATTAAATATTAAGAATATTTAGGAAAAGATATATACCGTATAACTCAAGTGTTTCAAACATAAGAGTGATTTACTGTGTGAAGGTGCGAATGATGGTCAAATTTGAACATGGCACAAGGTGTACTGTATTAGGTTAATCCAAATACTGTTTGATGGAAGGTGAATTTAATAGAATTAGGGATTTCGGAGCAAATAAGTACGCTAGTATATCTAATTTAAACCAAGTTAGGGATGCATTTGTTGTAAATCAGGAAAGTTTAGGAAAATGCAAAGAACACTGTTGAGCATGATAGCCTCCCTAAGTGAAAAGAATCCTCAAATCCTTAACGATGTTCTCAAGGGTAATTATTTCACAAAACACCTCACTGATTGGACTTATGAAGTCTGTTCATGCAATAATGTCCCATCTTGTAATCAAAGAGAATTTCATTCAGAAAATGTAAGATTTTGTGGGAAAAATGTAAATTCTAAGGGGATATTTGATGTAAATAAAACAATTGATTATTCTGTGGATGATGTTTTCAAGTTTCAAGGGAAGGACACTCATATCATTGATTCTGTAATGGAAGAAGAAGAGAAAGGCTCTGAATTCCAAGATAATAATGCGGCCAGATCTTTTTGGCAAGGCATTACAGATTCAATGAATCCCTTCTTATGGTTTAGTTATAGTGTTGGGTACATTGCTTTAGTAATTTCTATTTTAGCATACCTTAAGAGGTGACCTTGTAATAAAGTATTGTTCGAATAAAAAGAATTTTAAAATCAACAAAAATATTTGTAACTGAAAATAGTAAAATTTGTGCTGAACATAAAACTACTTATTACTTATAACTGGGAATTCCTAAATGAAAATCTATTTTTAAATAACTTCACTAAAACCGAAATAAAATCAATGCGTCTAGACCTTAATATAAAACTTAATAAACTTAAAAAACGTTATTTCATTTCATTCATTTCACCTTATTACTCATGAGTCTGCCATTATTAATTTATACTTTGAAAGGGTTAATGTCTACTTGCTTAAATACTGGGCTGGGCGTACTAAAGATGATAGTATAGTAGTAGTTGAATCATGTTCAACATTAAACTGTTTGTCACAAAAATCGGCAATTAGAGCATATTTGATAAAAATTAGAACCGGGGACTAACATGACATGACTGTCTTCTCTTTTATGTATCACTAAGACAGAACTCGGCAGTCTACTTCAAATAGCTTGAGATGCCTTAACAAATTTGTTTGTACCACATTACTTAAGAATCAACCATTTAACTCATGAAAGCCTAACTTATAGAAACTTGATAAGTCCTGAAGGCTTATTTGGTAATAGGGAAGAGAGGAAGCCAATTGTTATATGCGATGGAACCTATATACCCAACAAAAATCGTGTAATTATTTGTTTCAAATTAGTAGGCATAAATATCGCAATATTGTAAACCCATTTTTATTAGTAGCTAACTGATGGTCCCATCTTCGACATTTTTTCCGTTTCTCGAAGATTTAGGTTACATTATACGCAAGCCAGAGAATCTTGAAGAATGGGAAACTCAACTATCGACATTAAAAGCCAATAAATCCAGATGTGTGACCTTGTGCAGTTGGGTGGTTGAGGTGGTCAATGGGACATTTAAAAGAAATTTTAATTTGTTTCGGCAGGACCACCCATAAAAAACGGTTCTTCTCGATTTCCGGCAAAACTCTAAGTCATATGGAAATGAGTTGAATGACAAAGTTGTAGGTAATAAAAAGATTTAAAATTTTTTGTATTTACACTTTTTTCACATAACCTCAAAATGTGTGTGAAAAATTATCAAGTTTTTTATCTTTTTATGCCCCTCAGGCTTATGACTGTGCTATAAAATATAAAATAATTATACCAGACCCATAACATACAAACAAAATAGCTGGTAAAGATTGAATGTCCGTTTTTCTTACTCTAAATTCAAGTCCCTCCATTAGAAAACCTGAAGCAACAAGCCTCAGTCAAGCTACGTCATTCGACAGAACTTATATACTGCGCCAAAATTATGGTATTTTTGCACTAGGTGGCTATTTACAAGTTGTTTGCAATAACAACTAGTTTGCCGTGGTAAGATGAAATAACAATAAATGTGTCACATTGATCAGTTCCTTTATCGACTCTGAAAAAGTTGTTCAGAAGATAAAACGGTACTCCAAGATTAATGCCGACAATAGAAAGGCCTAGGGCAAGTAGAAGACAAGTTTTAGCGTCAGTGGCCCACTCCATCATCCTATTTTTAAACGTGAAATGCTGGTGGATCTTTATCGAAGGAAGCTGGAGCTGGAAGCTTTCTACTGTCCGTGCGAGCCAAATATACCCTGCCAAATGGCAAAAATCCGTAGTGATCCGTAGGGGAACAACAAGTTTTCCGTGGTAAGATGAAATGACAACAAATGTGTCACATTGGTCAGTTCTTTTATCGACTCTGAAAAAGTTGTTCAGGAGATAAAACGGTACTCCAAGGAGGATTGTCCTAACGTAGTGAAGGACTAAAACAAGCATGAGTAGTCTCGACCTAGCCGACATGCTGGTCTCGCTTTATAATACGCCATTTAAAACACGTCGTTGGTACTTGGCATATTTGCTAAATGAATTGATATCTGTATCAATAATGCCTTGATTTTGTACAGAAAGCACCACTGAAAAAAGAAAATCAGAAGCAAAGCTAAAATTGAATAATTTCCAACAAGAGATATTATCTGCTTTGCTCAAAATTAACAGGTCAGCTAAACGCACTAAGAAGAGACCACGATAAGGAAGCCCAAAGGAAAATATTGAACAAAGGCGTTTAATAATTACTGCTGATGGCACATATATATATATATATATGAATACACAAAAAAAGCAGTAATTATCTGTTCAAAAAAGAAACATACCTCTACACAAATACCATAAGCAGAAGCGCTTTTTAGATTAATGCTGACAATAGGAGGGCCTAGAGCAAGTAGAAGACGAGTTTTAGCGTCAGTGGCCCACTCCATCATCCTATTTTTAAACGTGAAATGCTGGTGGATCTCTACCGAAGGAAGCTGGAGCTGGAAGCTTTCTACTGTCCGTGTGAGCTAAATATACCCTGCCTAATGGCAGAAATCCGTAGGGATTTTTTCCTCTCCGCATAATAAAAAAAAGATGCAGTAGGACCATATCCAGTTACAACTAATGATGCTTCTATAATGAACGAACTTTTCATTATATATATTTATCAGTGCCTCGGATTTTTACAGACTTATTTAGAGAGGATGATGTGTTTATCTTAGACTGAATTTTCAGTGACATGGTGGCTAAAGGGCACACACTAAAGACATGCCTGAGACAATTTCAGCCAGAGAAAGGCAACTTTAACCCTTCAAGCCAATATTTATAAATGCATTACCATGAATAGATGGGTGGTTGACACTATCAATGGATGGTTCAGCAGGGACATCAAAATATTCCATGAAGATTTTCCATAGCTGCTGCCCTTCTAAATCACTTTGCAGTACAATTTAGGGAACAAGATAACTGAAATTATTGATGAAAAAATTTTGAGAGTAATGAACTAGCTCAAGTAGTTCAAGAAAATATTTTTAATTTGAGGCACAGTTTATTTCAATACATAAAAAAAACAAATGTACGGTTCCCTGAATTATCAGAACATGATCTATTATTGCTCTCGGTACTTACCAGATAAAACAAGCAAAATCTTATGTTGGAGAGCACCTGAGAGCCCATGGATTATATTCCATTGAAGTATGTAGAGATATTTTACCCCCAGAAGGTATTTTTAAAAACGGCCATTTATTTTATGTGCTAGAATAAAATCTAAATTTTACTTACATTGAAGTTGATAGAAAGAAGGTTGGGAGGAGTGCTATCTTAGGTTGCTATTGTCAATGTCACATACAGGAGCTTGTTCCATATTATGTCCATTTCATGGTACATAGGTTATGGAAGAACGTCAAAGGTCTATTACAGCACCGGCCTTGGTTTTAGATAGTCTTCTAATTCATTAATTGATCATCCCTCTTACTTCTATCCACACTGATATGGGGATGTTCATCTGATTTACTTTTATTATAAATAAAATAAAAGAGCTTCCATTATGTTGACATGATAACTGTCAACACATGGCTTTTCAGAGGCAATGATTTTACCATGCCGAGTCGTGGCTACATTTAGCAGAAGTGCAAGTTGCTGAAGAATTATGTCATGCCAATAAAGCTCTCCCTTGTAAGTGTTGTCAACCATTTTCCAATGTAATTGAAAACTGTATTCAAATTTAAAAAATGTGAGGACCTATTGTGATTATGCCAGGACATTCAATTGAATCAATTAGATCATTTAGCTATCTGACCAGTGTTGTAAGGTACCAGAATGCAATGGAATCTTCCACATGGAGTGCCAAAAATGCAAAGTTTGGATGTGCCTTAATGATAAATGAAATTGTTTCTTGTTATTCCACACTAGATAATACTTTCCCAATAAATATTTAACTATATTTTTTTTATTTCAGCTCTATGTGCCAAATATGATCCAAAGAGAAACCGATATTTCTTTATTATAATTACTTAATAAAAAAGAAAATTCCTAAAACATGTTAGTATTTTCATCACATATATTTTTTATGAATAAAAAAATCATGCAATAAGGGGTTAAAGAAAACATGTGTAGCTAAACAAAAAAAATACCTGGATTATTCAGATGGGACTGAAATCAAACCAGACCTCAACTAACCAGCCCTTTTACCAAAGAGCAACTGAAATTTATTTTTTAAATTTTATACAGACATTTATATAGCAAAAATTGCTCAAACATCAGCAATTTTCAAGAGTGACCTGAAATAAAGTAGCTGAAGAAAGATCAGAATGGATAAGGTTGGAGGAGGCCTTTACCAATTGGCAAACAGATCTACAGAAAATACATAAGGTACAAATACTAGAACAAGTTTTTTTTCTTTCAAATATTTTTAAAGGTTTAAGTTATTATATATCTGAATAAAGACTATTATTATTACAAGTAGACTAATAAAACAACAGTTAATTTATTTGCTAAGCCTGTGAGAGCAAAAGAATTGTAACAATGTATCAGTAACATCCAAAAAATTACAAAAAAGGTAAAATATATAAAAATTTTCTTGACTATTTTTTTTACAGACCATTTATCAAGAACTAGCTTACTTCATACTGAATGTTATTTTCATCTGTTCGACTAGAATCTATACAAGGATAGAATAAGTAAAGATTACTTAGAATCCTCACATTTTTACTCACAATTACGAATTGCGCTAACGATCTATAGTTCAAGCAAACATCAGGTAGGTTGGACAGACTTTGTTAGGACACAAGTAAAATAAAACAACAAACTAATATGGCTGTCGCAGTACCAGTATTAACAAAATAGGTAGTAATTTTAATTTGGAATTTGGATTATACCTCAATGGTACAGACATCTACAACATTTTAACAAAAGGGCGGTTATACTTATAAGACATCATTGACAGTTAGTCACAACTCAGAACTCACAAGCCATATTCAACCCATTTCTAATACAGCTGATATGACAAGAAAATAGTATTTCACGCTTTCACTGATTACTACAACATACAACACAACTTTATAAATTACAAATACACAAATCCTAAATATAGAACTGTATTAGTATCCATCCTATTTCTGAAAACAAAACAAGCGAGAATTCAACGAGACTTCCTGATTTAACATTCACAAACAAGATATTCTAAATCCCGGCTGGTATGAGTTAAAAAGTAAACAAACGTACCCCTTTGGCAATGCCCAATTTTGATGTCAATTTTCAGAATAATCCAATGGTTTAAACACGCACAATCTCGTTGCTGTCTACAAGCAACGTATGAAGAACTATAAAAACGTAACATTTTTTTAATTTAAACAGGCTTTAAACAATTTTTTTCTCAAAAACCAAAAAGAATCACTAAATTATGTCCACAGCGTAAACTAAAACATCAATTTGTCAAATCGCATTCTGTCATATGTATAGGGATGTGCAGATAAAACATTGTAACCACAGGGCAAAAATGAATGATTGAGTGAATGTAAGTATCGAATATATTGTTAGTATCGAAATCGTAATCGGATAATTCAAATTAAGTTTTTTATCATTATATATCATACCATAAAGTTGTTTATTGCGTTTATGAAGAATTTATGTTACTGTTTTGGCGCGGAAAACTAAATATGTTTTTTGTTTGCAAAGCGGAAGCGAATGAGAACGTTCATCAAGTCATCAGCTTGTTTGAAAAACGTCCTGTACATAGTCCGTAAGTATATTTTAACAAAAAAGTAATGTCTATTTTGAAATTCAAGATGGCGGCAATATTATGTCAAGATATTATTCTACGCTTTACTTAAAATATATGTGATATTAATTTTTTAATTATGCAACTGTTGTCTATAAAATAAATTATGATTCCTAGATACCGAAGAAACAATAAAAATATCAAAAAGCTGCGTAGAAGCGTACTAAAATATATCGCGCGTGATATTGTTGTTGAATGAACGGTGTTGCCAAATTATTATTTGGCACATTTTGTTTTAACTGTGGCATATTATTACCTTGTTTGGCATATTTATATGTTATTTAAGCATATTTTTTTGGTTAATCATATAACCTTTTTTTTATTGTATGGCAAATAATTAATTAAAATGAAAAATTATCTGCTATCAACTTGATACCATGTCCAAACATGATTATATATACCTATTTATTTTTAGTTGTTATTTAATATACTTATTATTTATTAATAGGCGTTTTTTTGACATAGAATATTATGACAGTTGTTTAGTACGTTGTTGGTAACACTGAGAGTAAAATTTCGCGCTAGTTGCTCATTCGTTTCGTAACTTTGCTTCATGCGGTGCGTCTCGGGTGCTCTCTGGTGTTTTCTCATACTTCTAACGACTTGGCTCTCTCATCGGATTTGTGTTTGCTTTGCGATTTGGGTTGTGTTAACATCTGGAACGACGACAATAGCTATTCTTCACGGACTTCGAAACACTTGGATCTACTTTTCTTACACAAGGTGAGTAATTTTAATGAATAATGATGAATTTTCATTTAAATCTATATGTACGGGATAGTACATTCACTATTTACTGGATTGCTCTGGACGAAACTGGGCGGGTTTTCTTCAATGAAACACTTCTTCAAGAACGCCTTTTTATTCTTCTATTGGTACCTCTTCTTGTTACAATCTTCTCGGTGGTCGATTGGGAACTGTGTCGCTGTCGGCACAGTGCCCCGTATTTATACAAATTAATTCGGGCCCTCTAATTGGTGCATAATGATATCCAATTAGAGAGCCCATATAACAACCAATCAAACGCGTTTATCTATCCCTGTCTAACGTCTGCCCTCTCGCTCTATTAAAACGGGCTTTCTGATTGGTCGATGTTAGAGCGAGAGGGCCTATATACCTATTTCTTTACAAACAAGTTGGTCACGCGAGGCGTGTTTACAATATTTATACTATTGCGCGACCTAAAAAATCAATGACTATACATTCGCTTATTATAAACTATTGGCTATGCACGCTATGATTACTATTAATGTCTATCGTTTAATATTACTGAGTTAATACACTATAAATTACACTATAAATACACTATAAACAAATTACGCACCATAAATACACTATAAATTACACACTATAAATACACTATAAATTACTGTCCCGCACATTCTCCCGCCGTGCGACGGGTGTCGCATCATCTCCCGGTGCGGGCTCGTCGCTCGTAGGTAGAGGCAGGATGACCAGCTTCCGCACGGGTCGTCGCAGCACGCCTCCCTTGGTCCGGATGTCGACGGCTCGAACCACGCCGTCTGGTCCCGGGTACGTGGCGATCACGCGCCCACGAACCCACACGTTGCGCGGCAGGTTGGGGTCAACGACCTGTACTAGGTCATCGACGCACACAGCCGGTCCACGGCCGTGCGGCTCCCGCCGGTGTTGGAGTTCCGGTAGGTACTCTCGTACCCACCGCGTCCAGAAGAGGTCAGCGAGCCTCTGTGAGGCCTGCCACGAAGATCGGGATGCTGCATCTCGCTCGTCGACCACGTGTTGCACCTTCTCTTCCCCAGAAGGTTCTTCTATGACTGTAGTGGAGACTTCAGTAGGCCAGAGTTCTTCCGCTTCGTACAGGAAGTCGGGTCCCGTGTACCAGCGATGGTGCTTGCTGAAACCGCTAGGTACGTCGCGCGTTGCGTCATCAGCCACGTTCAATTTCGTTGGAACCCATCGCCATTCTGTGACCTTAGTAGTCTCTTCTATAGCTGCTAAACGATGCGCTACGTACGGCTTGTAGGTACGTGAGCCGGTACGTATCCATGTGAGCGCGGTCTTGCTGTCCGTCCAGAAAATCTTGCTATCTGGTTTTCTTTCGTGTTCATCTATTACTGTTTCAGCTAAACGCGCGCCCATGACTGCTGCCTGTAGTTCCAACCTCGGGATGGACGTCAACTTCAATGGAGCCACCTTGGCTTTGGCCATGATGAGTGAGAGGCCAACTTGACCGTCCGGCGCCACCGCCCTCCAGAAGAGTACTGCTGAATAGGCTGCTTCGCTTGCATCGGTGAAGACGTGTAGCTGTAGCGAAGTCGCGTCACTATAGTGTAGGTAACGCCTGGGTATCGTGACGTCGCTTAGCTGCTTCAGATGTGTCATCCAGTCTTGCCACTGCGTCGCTAAGTCTTCGTCGAGTTCGTTATCCCATGACGTCCCTCTTCGCCATACTTCTTGCAGCAGCTGTTTCGCCCTTATGGTGACGGGCGAAGCGAACCCAAGAGGATCGAATAACGACATCACTATTCTCAGGGCTTCCCTTTTCGTAGGCGCCTTGCCATCTGCTATGGTGGGGGCTATGCGCGCGAGGTTGAGGTTGAACGTCAGCTCGTCGGTGTTGATTTTCCATATCACACCCAGTACTCGTTCTGTTTGCTCTTCTGACTTGTAAAGCTCTCTATTTTCTATTGGGTCGTTTTCTCCGAGTGCTTCCAGTAGACACGGAGAGTTTGACTTCCACTGTTTTAGTTCGAAGTTGGCTTTCGAGTGAACTTCTCTAACGCTCTTCGTAATTCTGACTGCATCTTCTATGTTTCTGAAGCTGTCAAGGTAGTCATCAACATAGTGTTTCTGTACTATGGCGGCGGCGGCTTCCGGATGAGAGTCTTTGTGCTGTTTCGCGTTCAAGTCTTTTACGTATATTGCTGTAGATGGGGAACTTGACGCGCCGAATATCAGAGACGTCATTCTGTACTCCTCCGGAGGCTGGTTGTCTCTTCTATTTCCTCGCCACAGATAACGAAGTGCGTCGCGGTCTTTATTTCGTAACTTCACCTGCATGAACATTTCTTTGATGTCAGCCGTCACCGCGATCATGTGTTGCCGAAACCGCATGACAACACCAGGCAGCGACTGTAGAAGGTCAGGCCCCTTGAGCAGCATGTCATTGAGAGCCACCCCTCTGGTCTTTGCCGCGGCGTCGTGCACAACTCTGAGTTTCTCTGGTTTCATTGGATTAATGACTCCGAAGTGTGGTAGGTACCAGGTCTTCCCTTCCGGCTTCTGTGCTGGAGCTGGTTCGGCGTATCCTTTTGAGATAAGGGCTTCCATCTGTTCCGTGTACTTCTGGTTCAGCTTGGGATCTCGATCTAGCTTCTTTTCAATATTGAAGAGTCGTTTAAGCGAGTTGTCGTAGTTATCCGGTAGAGTGACGTCTTCTGTGCGCCAGAGCAAACCCGTTTCATACTTGCTGTCGTCTATCTTGATGGTGGTCTTCTCCAGTAGGCGTAACGCTCGCTCCTCCGGATCCGATTTCGGTTTCTTCGGCTGTAGGCAGAGTGCATCCATTTCGAAGTATTGCTTCACGAGGCCTTCTAAGTTATCTTCTGATTCTTCTGTGACGTGTGACACGAAATCGATTGTGCGTCCGATCGTACGGGTCTGGCTGCCATGTAGCACCCATCCCAGCGGAGTGAGGGAGGCCACCGGTTGATGTATGCTTCCTCTCTTCACCTCTGTAGTCAACAGGAGATGCCAGTTGTCTTGCCCTATTAGCACTCGTGGTTTCACGTTCGTGTACACGAGATATTCGCGTATGTCTTCTAAGTGCTTGCACGTGTCTACCATTTCCTTTGAAACGCGTTGCGATGAAACTTGGAGGTTATTCACAGTGCGCGCTTGAATTCGCTCTTCGTGATCGTTTAGTCCCCTTAGCTTGATGTTAACTCTTCGCGAGGCAGACTCCGAGGTTTTCATATCGTTGATTGTTTCTATTTTCAGAGGATCGATGGGTCCCGTCGCGCCGATGCTTTCGGCCACGGCGCTGTCTATCAATGTCACTGTTGACCCGTCGTCCATCAGTGCGTAGGTATCGAGAGCCCCCTTGGGTCCTACCACTTGCACTGGTATAATCTTTAGGTATGACTGTTTCCTCTTGATGGTCCACGCGGAGTTAATCACTTCTATACTATCTTGATCTTCTTTTTTATCTATACGTGTAGCTTTGTTGTAGTGCAGCATCCTGTGGTGGTAGTACTTGCACCCATCCAGTCCACACATCCTTGGCCGACAGCTGTGCGACTTGGTTCTATGGCGAAGACATCTAAAGCACAGGTGCTTGGCCTTGGCAGCGTCCCATCTACTGTTGGAATCCAAGTTCTTGAATTTTTCACAATTGACCACGGTGTGAGTTTCATCGGAGCATACGAGGCACTTGTTTGTGAAATTCTTTTCCGATGTCTCTCTCTTTTCCGTGACGCTGTTCACCTTCTGTGGTCTTCTTTGAAGAGTGACTTGTGCTACCTGTTCAGGTAGGGCATAAGGTCCACACAGCTCCGCTTCGCGCATAAGGAATTTTTCTATTTTCAACAAATCGGGTTCTTCCCTAGGTCGTAGTGCTGCGAAGTCGTAGTACCTATATCGAAGCGTAGGCGTCAATTTGTCCACAATAGTTTTCGAAATTTCTGGATTATACATGTAGTTTGCACAGTTCAAAGTCTTCAGTGTAGCCACCACATTAGAAATTTTCGTAGAAAATATACAGATGTCACGAGGAGAGTCGGTGAGCCGCGCTAGTCCACGAAGAGTTTCCATTTCCATTATAGCGATCGACTCTGGTCTTCCGAATCTTGACTCCAAGGTTTTCATGACGTCTGAAGGGTGTGCACTGGTGATGAGAAGGCCTTCTACAGCTTCTCGAGCTCTTCCTTTCAAGTTCCTCCGCAAACGGTTTGTATTTTCCACTGCTGTGAACGAATTTTCTGTTTCGTAGTACGCCGCACGAAACGGTAGCCATTCTTGATGAGATCCACTGAAGATGGGCAGTTCGATGAACTTGGGGCGCTGCGCTGCTCTAATGGCGTGGGTGATAGCCTCTGCTAGCTGAGCGACGCCGTTCGATTCTCCCGCCGGTATGCCTGTGGGCGCGCCGGTCGGAACACTCGGCGGCGCTCCCGCCGGTGGCTGTAGTTCACTGAAGTGACCCCGTTGCGCTTCTGGGTTCTTCCGTGACCCCGCCGTACCCTTGATTGGGTTGTGAGGCACTTCGGTGATCGCTAATACGGGGCACGGCTGTGGCGGCGGCAGCAGCGATGGCGGAGGCGGCGGCGGTGGCGGCGGCTGGTCTTGTAACCAATTATGCACAAATTCATTTGCTTCTATTCTCGAATGCACGGAGATGTCGTCCTCTTCATCTATTTCTTGATCTGAGTTCTCCGTTTCTAGAGTCGCGAGGCGCGCGGCTGCTAGTTCGACTTGAAGGCGTAGTAGTTCCTCCTTCGCCTTTGCTATTTTGAGCGTCTTGGATTTGCTATGAGTGGACGCCCCACCTATTCTCTTCTTGAGCGGGGGTCGCGCTGTCTGATGATCCATCGGCTCTTGATGTTTGACAGTTCCTTTTTCTATAACGTGACCACGTTCTATTTGCTTCTTTGTCGAAGTCTTCACACACTGTACTGTTGCGGCGGACGCGTCGGAAGCGGCTGGCTCCGTGAGCGCGGCGGGCGCTACGGGCGCCATCGCCGGATGGGCGAATGCACTCACGGACGCGGCGGACACGGGCGCGCTTCCGGCGGACACGGGCGCGGACGCGGACACGGGCGTGCTTCCGGCGGACACGGGCGCGGACGCGGTGGATGCGTGCGCAGACGCGGTGGACGCGCTCGAGTTCTGAGGCGTCGGAGACCCAGCGTCCCACGTGTTGGTTTCAGAAGAAGAGGTGCCGTCGTCAGACTTCTTCGCCTTGCGACTGTCTTGACGCGTCTGTGGCATTTTCTTGAACACGACGAATTTTCACTGTTGCACTATTTCACCAGTTTCGCAGAGACGATCCGGCTCGAAGGACCATTCAATGTACGGGATAGTACATTCACTATTTACTGGATTGCTCTGGACGAAACTGGGCGGGTTTTCTTCAATGAAACACTTCTTCAAGAACGCCTTTTTATTCTTCTATTGGTACCTCTTCTTGTTACAATCTTCTCGGTGGTCGATTGGGAACTGTGTCGCTGTCGGCACAGTGCCCCGTATTTATACAAATTAATTCGGGCCCTCTAATTGGTGCATAATGATATCCAATTAGAGAGCCCATATAACAACCAATCAAACGCGTTTATCTATCCCTGTCTAACGTCTGCCCTCTCGCTCTATTAAAACGGGCTTTCTGATTGGTCGATGTTAGAGCGAGAGGGCCTATATACCTATTTCTTTACAAACAAGTTGGTCACGCGAGGCGTGTTTACAATATTTATACTATTGCGCGACCTAAAAAATCAATGACTATACATTCGCTTATTATAAACTATTGGCTATGCACGCTATGATTACTATTAATGTCTATCGTTTAATATTACTGAGTTAATACACTATAAATTACACTATAAATACACTATAAACAAATTACGCACCATAAATACACTATAAATTACACACTATAAATACACTATAAATTACTGTCCCGCACACTATATATATATATATAAGAGATTCCCACCTATATATTGACTCATCACGATATTTCTGGAACCATAAGGCGTAGCGACTTGAAATTTGGTAGGAATATTCCTTTCGCCGAGTAGAGGTCAGCTAAGAACAGATTTTACGAATTTCCACCCACAAGGGGGGTTGCGGAGACTGCTAGTTCATATTAAATTAATTTTTTAAACTTTAATATGTTTCACATGTAGGTCAATTGCAATGTAATATCTTTAAGGATTGTGATAGTTGCACTTTGTTTTGATGCTTAATTTAACTGTTGGTTTACCTTGATATAGCATGATGTAAAGGGCATGTTAACTAAAACGTAAACCAGTGATTCAGTACATGATTCTAACTCTCTGAGCGTTAGAATTTTGTATATTTGTCGCTTATTTCATATTAATTGCAGCATTGAATTAATTACGTAGTCTATAACATTACGATTTCAAAATAAAAACCAAGAAATAAGGATTTCGCGTTGCCCGCTATAGGTATAGTATAGATTACGAAGCCTTGTTATTGCATACATTGCCCACTCAAAAATATCAAAATCAGCCCCTCATTTCCAACATATTATGTGGAACGTCTTCCCGTACTTTTCGTTAACATACTCTTTACACCTGGCATTTATAGTTATTTTTATAGTATTATCTAAAGTTATCAGAACTGCAGCTGTGTCCAAATTTTCATTTATTATTTTATTGCTTAATTGTTTAGCTTAGTAAGTCTTTGTTTACATTTGCTGTCGGCTTTATACTTGCCTTTGTTTGTGATTATCTTCCACGAGTTTGCCTCGGCTATTCATTTACACTATCGCTAGGTTATTATATAAATAAAATAAAAAAACTTCTTTTCAATTACAAACAACTTAAAAATATGAGATCTGCCGCTCTATTGCTGTTTTATATACGGTAAGATAAAGTCATGTATTTAACTATTTCTTTATTTTATTTACAGAATGAGTAATTCTGAACCTACACCTGGCCCGTCTGGCTTAAAACGTAAAAGGATCCCTGATCCTCCATCGTTTCTTCAGTCTCCCATGAAAAAAAGACCTAAACGTGGTTGTTTAGGATCGAACGAAAAGACTGTTGTGTTGAATGTTTATAAACTCATTATGCACATGATGACCACATATCCATATAAGACTGATATTGTCCAAAAAGTGTCAGAGGTAATGGGAATTTCCAGACCAACAGTCAATCGAATTGTGGCTGAATATAAAAAAACAGGAAAAGTGACATCACCTAAAAAATCAAAACCAAATAACGTAGTTATAGATAAATTAGATGATTTCACATTGACTGCCATAAGGAGAAAGATACACCAGTTTTTTTTCAAGAACGAATTACCAACAATAGACAAAGTTTTAGCAGTTGTTAATGATGACCAGGACTTACCATCATTTTCCCGCTCAACTATGTATAAAATTTTTAAAAAATTAAAATTTTCCTATGTGAAGAGGACGAGAAAGAGTATTTTACTCGAAAAGCCCGATTTGATGGCATGGAGAACCAATTATCTCCTTAAAATCAAAGACTACCGCAAGGCAAATAAGAAAATTTATTACACTGATGAGACATGGTTGAATGAAGGTATAATGTTTTTTAATATTTTTATCAATTAAAGTTTTTGCCAATTAAATTCAATGAATCAAATCAATGAATGCGTTAAACAGACAGTACCTAAACGAAGTAATCATATTTGTTTTTCAGGACACACTGCAAACTACGTATGGGTCGACCAAGATATAGCAAGTAGTCGCCAAGCATTTTTAAATGGCTTATCTACGGGCCTTAAAAATCCTCAGAAAGGAAAACGATTAATAATTACACATATTGGTAGCGAAAATGGTTTTCTGGATGGAGGAGAGTGGATTTTTGAGGCCAAGAAAACAGATGCTGAAGGTGACTACCATGGTGAAATGGACTCGCACAATTTTGAAAAATGGTAACTATTTATTTTCTTACATAACGAACATTTATTTTTACTACGTCATGTTTTCTACATATTAGACATATGTAGAAAACATGACGTAGTAAAAATAAATGTTACCTTATCGTAAAGTATATGCATACATACACAATAAACTACAGTCTCACGTAGTGCTGGAGAAGAATCCAAATAACTTTATTATTTATATAATCTTCCACGGTCACGGTTTCCCACCAGCTCGACCTGGCCCACTCGAGAAATCTTATTGGGTTTAGCCAGGAATCGAACTTCCGCCTTATAAATAGACTGTGCTTATTATTGCGGTTGGTTGTGAAACTCATTTACTGATTTTTACTAACTTCTTGACTTTAGTAGTAATGAATATATGCAACATGTATTAATGAATTTCTAATCATTTTTACAGGTTCGCGAAAATACTGGAACTTATCGAACCTGGGTCGGTAGTCGTTTTAGATAACGCACCGTACCACTCCAGATTGGTAGATCGTGTCCCAAACATGAGTTGGCGGAAGGCTGAAATACAAAAGTGGCTGCACGAGAAAGGCTTCCCTTATAACGAAAACGAAACGAAGGCAATATTACTCACCAAATTTGAAAAAGAAAATTTTAAAAAGAAAGTCGTCGATGACATGGCAGCCAAAAAAAATATTATAGTTTTACGCCTTCCGCCTTATCATTGTGAATTGAACCCCATCGAGTTGATATGGGCTCAGCCGCTATATGCGGGCGCATATGGGCTAAGTCATACGTTGGAAAAAATAATAAAACATTTAAAATGGCTGAGCTAAAACAATTAGTCACCGATGGGGTTCAGAGAATTAGCGCAGCGTCATGGAGAAAATGTATAGAACATATTATTAAAGAAGAGGATAAAATGCTGAGACTTGATGGAATCATAGATAACCATACGGACACGACGCCATTTATTATTAATGTAACGACAGACGAAAGTGACAATTCAGACGGATCTTCGTCCACAGATTCATAAATTAATTTCATTAAAATTATTAATAATTTCATTAATTGTTTGGTATTTTTCTTATCCCGTATAATAAATAATTTAGGAATTAAATTAAGTTATTATATTATATATTTGTATTAAAATTAAAAATCACAGATATAAAAAAATTGTCTATGACTCTAATGGCAGTCCTACACGTAACGCTTAACTTGCGCAAGTGGCTAAAAATCTATAGTACCAAAGAGCTGACATGTCTTTCATGTTTTCAAAAGCCTAAAATACAACTGCAAGAATGCTTTTGCATGCTAATCGCACGAACCGTTTTTTGATTCACAAATTCGATTTTCGCTACAACAATCAGAATGTCACAAAGTTTCCCTTGCGTGTCATTCAATTTCAAACTATTTTGGTGGCATAGAATAGGATGTTGCTTAGTGACATTCTTATAATTTTTTTATTTCCTTTAGTTAAATAAATACAGATAGAATAAAGAAAGTGTTTCCTATGCAGGATGTAAAAGGATACATAAGATCTGATAAGATACAAACCTTGTAAAAATCAGTTGTACTTTTTCTGTGTATTGGGCAGTCAGGAGGCTTGGGCATTTCTTCATTTCTCAAAATCTATTCTAGATATTTTGTCTTTTCTACCAAAGTACTATGGTTTAATAACTAGCAAAACCGCTTATCAAGTGTTAGCTGTCATTTCACTTAGTTGTCAAGTTACATGCGCTTAACGGTTTGTTGCGTACAGAAATAAATATTTTGATTGTGATTTGAAGAAACATAACGAAGAAATCTGCAAGAAAGTGTAAGTATCTGTGTTAACTTCGCCTATTGTATTTAATGAAGATTATATTTACCTGTCAATTAGGATTCAACATTTGATAAAAATAAACTTATTCAAATTTATTTGAAAAGTGAGGGT
The DNA here is from genome assembly GCA_034621355.1 of Mycalesis mineus. Classification (NCBI taxonomy): domain Eukaryota; kingdom Metazoa; phylum Arthropoda; class Insecta; order Lepidoptera; family Nymphalidae; genus Mycalesis; species Mycalesis mineus. The sequence continues at coordinate 458,907 of JAXAVZ010000219.1, read as the reverse complement.
ATTGGAAGCATTGGACCTGCTGGTAGGATGGAGGCTTGGGCATGTCCTTTACCCCCTTTGTTTATAGTGTCATACATTTGTGCCTTTTTATATGCCTGTTGTATTGAATGGTTAATCATTTCTTTTCAGGCCAATACCGTTTTCACCAGAAGCTACCAGTCTGTCACGGGCCACAAGTTTCAATAAGATTTTGTGCAGCTTATTGATTCTAATTTCTAACTTACATTGTTTAATTTTGTAAAGATAAGAAAAATGTTTATATGAATTACAATATTTTATAGCAATGTTGTACATTACTTAAGCGTAAAGCAATATAGTGCATATTAAATACAGTGCCAAAACCTCCCTCCCACTGGGAGGTTTGGGCACTTTGGACATGATTGTGTCCGAAGATCTTTTGTAACTTTAAGACTAATTAGAATGCCAAAACTTTTTGTAGCAATAAATACTGCCAAATATGTGTGCTCAATATATTTGTAATAAAATTTTGATTATGATGAAAGATAACAGTTTTATTATCATTTATGTAAAAAAGTGCTCAATGCTCCCCTACCTCCCTTACTTACTTATTTTTCATAGTGTTTTCCTTTTTTCCAATGAAAGATAATAAAAGACATGATCCCAGGCCGTTAAAAAATTAAAAAAAAATGTCTGAAAACATTATGACACTAACCACATTTCCGTAGATTAGAGGTGTGCTAAATGAGTACTTCGTTGTATTCGTTACAGTGATTACAGGTACTCTGAAGTACTGATTACAAATACTGGCTCCAAAGTACTCATGAGTACTTTTGATTTTTGAAAGGAATTGTAACCTTAGAGTTGTATTATGACGACAAGATATAAGTACTCAAAGTATCATGAATACTAATGAGTTTAGAACATAATTATACTATTAGGAAGGAGGAATAGTAATTTAATTGACTGATAGATAGGTGAATCTAGAGTCTGTAGAGATCGCACCACGGCTTAATCAGAAAGTAAAATTAACAGCAATTGTCTTTTAAATTTGATTACGAAGATAAGTTACAATTAAAAAGTGTTATAACAATGCTATAGTGAAGTTCGGGAAATGATTCTTATGGTGAAGAAGATTTGTGAAAATAAAAACGTTTTGATTCCATTGAAAAATGTTCGACCACGTATTTCTGCCATTATGCCTCGCGACAGCAGCGCTCCGCTCCAAGGGACTTCTTTCGTGGTGCGATCTCTATATTTACTCCGTATAACTGAGTACCGAAGTCACTAGTCACCGTCTGTATTATTGAATTGAATACTACGTGAGTACTTGTCATCAGTACTTAAAGATTTAAGTAACGGTTACAGGTCCTCTCATAAAGTAACGGGTACAAAGTAACGAGGACAGTACATCGGACACACCTCTACCGTAGATAAAGATTCAAACGATTCAAAATTTTTAAAAACTTTAGAACTCAAATAATTCCAAATATATTACACAATTAGTGTTACCTAGTGATTTACGGTACAGATTGATGGCCGAAAAGATTTCCTTACGTTTTGATCGTCTTGTCTGGAACACTAGAAAGAGATTGAAGTATTTTCCATTGACGGTAATAATTTCAATTCTTTTAAATGAATTACTTACGTGTTTTATGGGGCTTGTGATGTCTAAGTTCTGAAAAAACCGATAAAAATAATGTATTACATTTTGATCTGGTTGCCTTTTCAACCTATTATCGCGAAGCGTCTGGAATTTTACACCGAGGCGTGCTAAACTTTAAACTTGACGAATCGATATTGACTTTAAAATTATATTATTTTCTCTACTTCTTACAATATGGCTATATTCTATTCGAGAGTGAAATGGCATTTATAGTAGTTGAGCGCGGTAGATGTATATATGGGTGATGAAAGTGCATATCGAAAATCTGTCGATTTTAGTCCAATTTGAGTGAGCTACAAGGCTTCCAAAGTTGCAAGCCTCCCAGTACTACCATGCTGCTCCAATGCAGGTTAGGCTTCATCATCATGATCACCATTACCAGCCTGTAGACATCCACTGCTGGACATAGGCCTTTTTTAGGGACTTCCAAACACAACGATCCCGAGTCGCCTGTTGCCAGCGGCTCCCTGCGAGACGTTTGATGTCGTCAGTCCACCTGGTTGGGGGTCGACCAACGCTGCGCTGTCCAGTGCGGGGTCGCCAATCTACCACCTTGGGCCCCCAACGTCCATCAGGTGTTCGAACTATGTGCTAGGTTAGGCGAGGTTAGGCTTAGGGTGATAATATTTACATTTAAACAGCTCATATAAAAAGTTGTGTCTCAAAGAAAAATATTTATTTAATGTAGACACAGTTCCTGGCTTATGGCACTGGCACTAATAACTATGTAATTATTATTTCCAAAAAATGTGTTAAAATGTTATTTTCCCTTGCTTGCAGGCAGTCAATTCTTTATAAAGACATTGTACCTGGAAACAAAAACCTTAATTAAGAAAGAAAAATATCACATAAGTTACTTTATTGTAGAAATTTTAAGAGAATCAAAATCATGGGAAACATGTTTCATAGTCGCAAAATGAGAAAAGACTCTATAAATGTAAAACAGTTGTACAAAGCCATAAAATTGTCAAAAAATTTAAAATTTAAAATAAATATCATAAGGTTGTCTACAGTGCTCACTGAAAATAGAATTAAACAAATCAACAGGAAAACTAAACAAACAGTTTTCACAGATAGAGAGAAGCTCATTGCACTGAGCTTGTATAAACAGGGCGAACGTCCGTATAGGTTATTGTGTAAGATTTTTGTACTACCCACTGTTTCTGAACTGCACAAATTGACATTAAAACATTACATTGATCAAGGAATAAGTACAAGAATATGTGCAAAACTAAAACACAAGACTCAAGGAATGGGCAGAGTTAATAGAATGTGTGTTCTTATGTTCGACGAGGTTGTTATAGCACCGACTATTAACTACGAACAAAGACAATATCTCAAAATGACTAGAGTGCATTCATTTGCCGATCACGTCCTTATATTTATGATCAGGTTGATTTTCAAAAAAAAGAATCAGCAAGTGGCTTATAAGTTCTCGTTTGGAAGGATGAGTCAACATGAAATGAAGGGGTATATTGAAAATGTTATATCTGATCTACAGCATTGTGGGTTTATAGTGATGGCGACAGTTTGTGATCAGAATGCGAGGAACGTTGCAGTTATTAATGCGTTGATTGAAGAAACAAATATGAAATTTATAGGTAACTATTTATGGTATTCCCATGAGAGTTCTTAGTGAACATTTGCATTGCAAAGTTTTTTTTATTTGTCACAAGTAATTTAACTGCAATCACGGTAAGTGATGATACCAGCTCCGTAACTAGGGCAGTGCAAGCGGTGCACAGGGCGCAGAAATGACCAGACCATATACAAACAGTACCTTAGTTAGAGTCAGTTACAAGTCCGTAGGGCACAGTTACACACGCTGGCACAGGGCACATAAATTGTTGGTAAGATGGTAGTGGGCTAACTTGTTAGGAGTTGGATATTATCCACACCCCACCAGAACCAGATCCAGATAACATCATAAAACAATTTATGGAAGGATGGTTTCTCTTTGTTAGGTCTACATAAATGTCTGATGGCTTATCTTTTGATGATAACTTGCCCATATTATATTAATACATACACACATACATACATAGCATCGCACCTCGTTCCTATAGGGGCAGGCAGAGACTACATCCTTCCATTTGCCATGGTCCTTGCATACTTCTTTAGCTTCTTCCACTCTCATTAATCTCACCGACGATCTTGTATGAAAGGATTACATTAAAGTTTCACAGCCCCGAGGGGTCCCCTGGCAACCGTCAGGCAAATAATGACAGCTGTCATTATAGCTCCGTCGCTACCCGGGTAGCCGCGGGCCTCAAAGAAGGTTTGAATGTCAGGCCCACAGGGGTTAATACCCTTTTTTTTTAAAAAAAGGTACCCTTTTTTTTTAAAAAAAGGTAAGGTCATCATTATCCTATTAACGGCCCACTACAGGGCCAGGCCTCCCTCCTTATAGCAGAGGGGATATGGAGCGTACACCCACCACGCTGCTCCAATGCGGGTTGGTGGGCTTAAGGATGTAATGTATAATTTATTAACGATAACTATCAGATGTTGATGACAGTGACCGGGACTGACAGCTTAACGTGCTCTCCGAGGGGTGTAACACCACCAACTTCCATACTCCGGGCTTGGAATGTACTCAACATTTCATAGAAGAATGAAAAAGCTCAAAATTATTCCATGACCCAACCCAGGAGTCGAACCCAGGACGTGATCGAAGCCACATAGGCTAACCACTAGACCAACGAGGCAGTCTACACTTACATTATTTTTACCCGACTGCGTCAGAAGGAGGGTTATGTTTTTCGAGCGTATGTATGTATGTCCATTTCTTCGGCACGCGCTACAGCCTAAACGACTGAACGGATTTTGACAGAAGAGGTGTCGTTGAATTTGTTAAAATTGTGGTAGTGACATAGGCTATATCAATTTTCAAAATGGTGGCTGTAAATGGGGGAAAAAAGGGGGGATGTGTGTATTTTTTTCTTTTATCTTCGCAATATGGGTATCAAATGAAAGGTCGTAAAAAGACCATTTCAAAAATATAAATATCATATCATGTTTATATTGCCGTTTTAACAAAAAATGGCAAAAAGTGTACCATATCATTTCTATACCATAAACTAAAACAATAAAGTCTCAAATAAAATTATTATTATAACAACAAAAAACCGGACTGCATAGAAGTTATGAACTGGAAAGAGAAAAACAAGGATCACTATACCTATATAAAATTTTAAATACTTTATGGTGCCGGGTATATGCAGTCGGGTTTTTTGTTTTTATAATAATAATTTTTTATTTATTTTTGGCGTTATTGAGAAGTTGCAATACCCTATTTACCATGCAGGCAAAGTCGCAGGCGACTGCTAGTATGAAATGAAATATTACTAACCATAATTTTGAATGTATACAGATATCAACAAGGACTGTGACAGTGCTGTTTTTGTTGTGAACGAGAGAATAATCACCCCGCTGTATGACCCGGGACACTTGATGAAGGGCATTAGAAATGATCTGATGAAGAATGATCTGCACGTTACAATAGGCGGTGATGACTGTGCAGCCAAGTGGGAGCACGTGGTGAACTTCAGTAAATTAAACCTCTTTGGTGATGAATACCCACCTGCAAGTGACGTGGATAGACGGACAATGAACAAAATGGATGCCAGTGTTGCGATACGAACTATTAGTGATAAGAATGGAAGATTTATGATGTTTGGGGCGTTGCATAATAGTGAGTATGTTTTGTTTCTGCTCAGCTCTGACTTTTTAACCGACGAATAAACGGAGGAAAGGGCATACTTTCAAGATGGTCATTGTCATCATGTTAGGATCTGATGATGATATCCTGGGAAATTGAAGGAACTCTTCATATTTTATAGGCACACTTGCAGCGATTTCGGTTTTTGTGTAAGTATCTGTAGCTTTTTGGCTACAAGTGGCGTATAATATACTATTACAGTATAGTACGAGTACGTTAGGCGATAAATCACTAAAAAGTAAGAAATAAAATTTTTTACTTTTTAGTGCGTTTTGAGTCGATTCTATTTTTTGTTAAAAAAAATTTTATTGACTACAAGTTGACCCTTGACTGCTATCACACCTGATGTTAAGTGATGATGCAGTCTAAGATGGAAGCGGGCTAACTTGTTAGGAGTGGGACGAAAATCCACACCCCTTTCGATTTCTACACGACATCGTACCGGAACGCTAAATCGCTTGGCGATACGTCTTTGTCGGTAGGGTGGTAACACGGCGAAAGCCTCCCACCAGCCAGACCAAGACAAATTAAGAAAAATCTCAATCTGCCTCGCCGGGAATCGAACCCAGGACCTCCGTCTTATAAATACACCGCGCATACCACTACGCCACGGAGGTCTATTGCCTACATAAAGAGGCCTCACTAGAACTACAGCGAGTTTTCATTTAGAAGTGGTATCTAATACTGCCTTGTTGGTCTAGTGGTTAGCCTAAGCCTAGCTTAGTCCTGGGTTCGATTCCTGGGTCGGGTCACGAAACAATTCTGAGTTTTCCATTCAATTACATTCAATTCTCAGTCAATTCCAAGCACGGAGTCAAGTTAGAGTTAGTTAAGAGGTAGTGCAGTATCCCAACAGTGGAAGAATTAAATAAAAACTACGTACTTTATTTTAAATCTAAAAAAAAACAAATAAAGAATATTTATTATTAATAAGTAGTGTATATCTGTTTTTTTGTTAGTAGTTTTTAATACTAACAAAAAACAGACACATAGACAAAAAAATTACAGATTACATATTTGGCATCCATTTTTGGCATCCATGTTGATAACCAATCATCCTCCAATATAAATTTTGAATATTCCTATTCAACCTATTCAATCATTTACATATTAATAGTTAGTACTATGGACTTCGGATGTAATGTAAAATTCACGACAAAAGTGTCCCAAGATAGCTTATATATACCAACTAAAACATTGTAATATATGTCTTATACTATTGTTATACAGTCTAATTGCTTGCAATAAGTAATCAGCTTTGACTGACGGTTGCCATGGCAGCCTTTTTTTGACATGGCAGCTTCTCGTGAAAATAGAACAACATAAATAGTGTGGAGTAGGGAGTAATTTTTTTTGGCATCTTTAACATATATATTATATTCACAGCAAACTTTAAATATATCAGTGACCTCTATACCGACGGGAGAAAACGTATTTGCTGTAAGTGCAAAATGCCAGGTTTCCAGTAGAGACGAAAAACTTTTTTGAAATCGACAAAATAGACATCATTAACCATAGGCGATACAGATATAATTTTTGGTATGTACAAATATTATTCCAAAAGCTATAGTCTGGTTTTATCCTCATTTCTCAATAATAATTAGAAAGTGGTTTTTTTTTTCACTTATAGCAAATTTACCCTCAATTAACAGAATGCAAGAATGTCGTAAGTGATAACAAGATTTATAAAGCGTGTCCTTATTTTGACTAATATTGAGAAATTTAAAATGCTGCAAATAACTGTTTAAAGCCAATCATATTCATTATAAAGATGTAAGTAAATTCTGTTAGTTGATACTGAACTAAGAAATTGCTTTAAATGCATGACAGAAGATGAACATATCTAAGTATTCTCGCGCATAATAAGGAGGAATTACTTTCTTATATATAAGTTTTTTTAGGTCATTATATTTTTGGAAGGATATGGGCAATTTAGTAGGATATAAATTAGGATTGGGCTCTACGTCATTAAGTGGGCCTAGCTGCACCTCATCCGATCTGGCATCAGTTGCCATGGAGCTCTTAACAGTCATTATGTTAAGCTTGCTTGTCTTGAATGTTGCAACACGTATTTTTGATTCTTTTTGAAGGTTTTCCTAAGAATTTCATCAAAGTTCCGAAAATCTTTTCCTGTAAGAACAGCAACTTCATATGCAGAGGGGTTTTTGCGAGAAAGGCCAATTACAGCTGGCCATTGTGTTGGAACCCATATTATTGTTTGACGAATTGAACGTTCAATAGTTGCATGCATACAGTCCACTGGTGTGTGAAGTGTGTCCGGGAAGAAGGTAATTTATCTGTATGGTCTCTAAATTTTCACATTTAGACAGAGCATAATGTAGCATGCATAAGACGGTTTTGTTTTTATTTTGCCCAAAGCGTGAGTCTGAATACAGGAGTAAGGATTTAACATGTCCTCTAGCATTCACATTATGTATGTAATTCAGCAAACACGATGAAATTTCGTTTGCTCCTCTGTGGGTATCAATCTCGGACCAAACATTACAAAAACCATGTTGTGTACCACTCTCATATATAGTAAAGTTGTATACAGCTATTTTACGACTTTAGTAAAGAGCCATATTACGACCATGTGGTGTATTTAGTACCTTTTGTAGATTAAAACTTGCACAAATTGTAGTTTTGTCTACGTCATTCAAGTTTTGATGAAAAATAAATCTGCTTTGAGTATCTTCTTTATCTTTCAAATGATTATTAAGTTTTTCCATTTGTTCTTTTGTGTATACGTCGTAGGTTTTTGCTTCTGAACACAAGATACATTTATCTTTTTTGGGTACATGGAAACCGATATTAAAATTTGCTTTGAAATAAGTCGAAAACACTTTGAATGACATTGGCTTCACTTCCTCTTCGGCGCACTTCTTTTCATAAATGTCATATAAGTTGGTTACATTTTTGAAGTCTTCAGGCAAATATACTTTTTTTGTGTCTTTGCGACAGTAGTGTGAGGGCAGCAGCAGTAAAGATAAGATTTTGCATGATTTAGAACAGCATCTGGAGTTTTGTTATGAGAAACATGTTTGCCTCTCTCATCCGCTTTCGCAAATCCATCTGTAACAGTTTCAGCTGTGTATAAGATGAACCGCTGAGTAATATCGAGACAATAAGAAATTGTTGACAAACTTGCCGCCTCTCCTCTCCCTCGTTTATATAATACTCATATGTAACTCCACGCCGCGATTTAGTAGGTGTATCTAAAGTACTACGTTTAACAGCTTTTCTCACAGTAATTTGCGCAATTCAATCTTTTTGCCTTTGCTGATTTTGAAAACCCCAAAAGTATTTGAATAAACTTTGTCTTCGTTCTTCAGATATGGTACCGCATTTGTTTCTGCATTTCTTTCCAGAGCAAGGATTGGGCTTCATTTCCTTTGCTTTGATCAGCTTTCCTTTTTCTGTGACATAACTCTCACCTTTTTGTTTATTTACTTTATTTCTTTTTCTTATTGTCGATTTTTTCTCACCCTTTTCTACCTGTTTATCATCGATTTCAACATCGTTAATTTCCTTTACGCTTTTTGACTTCTTTTTTTGTTTTTTGTTTTTCTTCTTTTTTGTACTTGTTTCTTGATTAGTTTCACTAGACTGCCCCTCTTCTCTCCAACTACCAGTATCATCCGATGGAAAAGCTTCATTCAATAAAGCATCATCTTCGTCAACGAAATCCAAGTAAGATTGATCAAATTGTAGTTTTTTCTTGCAGGTCCTTAGATGTTCTTTTATGATTTTTGCCTACGGTTTTCAGAAACAGGTGATACATTTCTGAGAACTAAACCTCCAAACTGGCCGTCATGCGAAGGTAAGTTAGTTTCAGGATTAAGAGATATTATACGGGTATTTTTTGTGTTCCGACTTAGATTATCTTTATGCTTCTCAGAAAAAGCTGACATGCTATGTTTTCCGTTTTCCGTTATGTAGCCCGTTTCAGGCGGAAATTATTATCGTAGTACATTATAGCAAACATGCAGCTCCCACGCTGCCGATCGACCCAACCGGACACCGTCATTACTTTTAGACACAGGAGACATGCAACATGGGAAACTGGCCGATCGACTCAGGCGAACATTATCATAATTTTCAGGCAAAGCAGCTATGCAATGTGGAAGGCTTGCCGATCATCGACTCAGGCGAACCTTAGGATTAATTTTAGGCACAGTAATTTTACATGGGTGGCTTGAAGAACGACCCAGGTTGACATAAGATTTTTTATCAGAAGCAACAGGCGTGTTATGTAGGAGGCTTGCAGATCGGCTCAGGCAAACACGAGCACACTTGTCTGTAACAGTAAATCTGCTACGTGAAATGTTTCAACTCAGACTCGGGCGAAAATCAGAGGTGCTTTCGGCAACAGGATACGTGTTAAGTGCAGCTTGATGTAGAGAGAAAACATTTGTACCACTTGAGACATTTTCCAGCTGAGAATCGCTTGATTTGTCATCATAACACGAAGTATTCATCTCTTGAAGTGAGTTTATTTCCTCGTGTGACAAACGGTCGACGTGCATGGTAACACTGAATGAAGAATTATCAGGTAGCGTTTGTGACGACTGCTCAGTATTAATGTAATTGCTATTATCATATTTATTTTCTTGGTAGAAATACAGATCGTCCAAAGATACATCATTAAAATCGTTCTGCGAACATTTGCTTTGAGCAATTATCTTTAGTACCTCTTATTTTTTTGCAAATAAGTTTTTGGTTTACGAAATGTTGGAGTTAATTTTTTATTGCCAAGTTTGATCTGTTGAGGTGTATTTGAAATTTTGTCCTCAGACTTCTTGCTAACTAATTTAACATCGATATAAACTTCTTCCCTTAGTGTCTTAATTCTGGATTTCTTTGGCTGTTCCTTTTCGGTATTGGGATTAAGTTCCTCCATCCACTGCCTACGTTTCGCCATCTGTTATAAGAAATACGAGATCACATCATTTTCAAGTATTCAATGCACATATTAATTTACATTTTTAAATTAAATTTATATATATTTTATTTTATAAATTTAATTTATATAAAAAGCCAGCTAAAACATGACATTTATTTACACCCATCCTGTTCATTAAATCTGCTTTATTTATTACACAAACTTGACAACATATTTGGACATTATACGATACCAATTCCAATACTTATAATCACTTCACTTATTAACTTTGTTTTTGTAGATTATGATCGCTTGCTCTCTCACTGTTGACTGTGTTAAATGTATTTTTACAATCACTTTTATGAAGTCGGTTAAGTGGGAGATAATGGTGCAATGCAGCATTTTCAGCAGTTCTGCCAACCAATCGCGTAGTGGGGCGTCATCAGTTCAATGTAGCCAACTGTGCGCCCACAGATAACGCACATTTTCCATAGAGGATTTCACAGACGACAACATTTACTATCTCCACTGAACTAAATTGATAACACGATACATTACCTATTAAAATAAAATAACACTTAAAAAACGATGAATACAGAATAGTACATACCTTGGAGCAATACTAAACAGTTGATGTTAAAGAGTAGACACGTCGAAATAACACTGGAGTTCACAGGTAACGCACACAACCACCCACAAAGACGCCGGCGCATCAACTGCGCTCCCGTAAAAATGTCGTTGGAGTTGCGTAAAGGGGGGGGGGGGGGGGGGTCACCGGCGAGGTATCGTCTTTAGACATACTGACCACGTACCATTAATGTAGTCGTATAAGCCAAATACATTTATTCTGTCGACCCTAAAAAAAATTGAGCGATGTTTCCTGGCCGCGTAACTTACAGCGATTTTTAAAGATATTCTTTAATTTGCTTTAAGTCAGAAATATGTGAAAAGTCACGATTTTTATCTATTTACAACATTTTGAACAAGATATGTTTTCAAAAAAGTGACGGCGTAAGTGATTTTTTTTAATCCTACCAAAATTCTACTCCAACTATTCTACGCAGTATTTTTTTCTGATTCCAATGATGTATTAAACTGAAATACCTATTTTTTCACTTACAGCAAATACGTTTTCTCCCGTCGATATGCTGGGATAAATCTAGTACCCACCAATATATTTTTTTGCTACAATGACGTTAGGTTAGGTTAGGTTAGGTTTTAAATAACTGTTCCAAATTTCATGTAGATAATTCTTATAGTTATCAAAATAATAAAGTGTGAAGGACGGACAGACGGAAGGGTTCCATTTTACCATTATGGTAAAACGCAAAAATGAAGGAATTAAAAAATTCAAATATTAAACAACAAAATAACTATGCAGTCGTTGTTCTAAAACATTATTGACGTGTGTTCTCTCAGTAAGCTAATATGAGACTGAATGCGATTAGAAATCTGTTTCGCGTTTTAGCTCTCTTTTGGTTCGGACACTTTTTAGCGCTGACCCGAAGTCCATAGTATTCATATGTCAATGTATTCAATGTACAGAATTCAACTCTCCACAGATTTATTATAAGTATAGATTAGAACCCACGCTGTGCTAAGATATTCATCTTATTATTTTTCAGATGATCCAGTCAAAAATCCAGCTTTTGACTTACACACTGGCATGGTATTAAAATTGTTTGGCGAGCTGTACTCATCGTTGAGCGGAACTTACAACGAGTATGGGGAAGACGATCCCCTTCTACGTCCTGTAACACCTAAACGTGTGCACCAAAAACTTTGGGAATCCTGTGCAAAGACTCTACAGACCGCTAAATTCATTAATAAAGAGGGAAAAGAAGTTGCCACACGTTCTATAGGCTGTTGGATACAAACTTTGAACAACGCGTCATATCTTTCGGAGATGATGTTCACTAAATTTCGAATTCGACTGTTTTATGCAGCACGTCTCAACATGGACCCCCTCGGGAAGTTTATTAAACGCCTGCAGATGGTATGTGGGCGTGAGAATTTGAGAACTGAGGCTAGATGTTTTAGACAATACAGAGAAGGAGGCTAGATTATGTTTGGTGATTTTCTAGAACACTTTATTGAAAGAATATTAAATACATACATTATATGAAAGAATATTAAATACATACAGCAACATGCAGTGCCGTAGCTAGCATAGGTGGCACCGGGATTTTGTAGGTGTCACCCCAAAACTAAATCAAAACTTCTGTACGGTACAGTACATTTACTATCGCTGGATTGCTCTGGCGGGTCGATGGGTTTTCTTCTCAATAAAACATCTCTTCAAGAACGCCGTTTATTCTTCTATTGGCATCGCTGCTATTTACATTCTGTCGGGTGGTCGACTGGGAACTGTGTCGCTATTTCGTACGAGTCTTCTCACAGGTCCGCCAGGACCTGGGGGAAACACCTTCGAGGCTATGCCTCCTGGGTGTGGTCTCTATCGCGCACTGTGAAGACAGTGCGGTCTTTGGGTTTCACCGCTGGGGGGTGATTCTTCATTGGTTTCTTCTTCTATTTATTTATTTAATTCCGTCTATTTTGTAGAGCGTCTCTCGGTAGAGCTCGTCGGTCCGGGGGGCGGGCGTGCCACGGCGCAATGTCCCTAATGTGCGGGAACTGCGACCTGTCTGCCCGGGCGTAGAGGCGGGTGGCGAGGTCTCCAATCACCGCATCTAGGTCCTCGATACGCAGGTCCCTAGCGATGGTCTGGTTCCTGACGTACCGAGGGGCGTTGGTGATCCGGCGCAGGGCGATGGATTGCTGGGCCTGTAGGATTCGCCTGTTTGTTGTCTTAGCAAGGGCGTACCACGCCGGCGTGGCGTAGGTGAGGATGGGGCGTACGTAGGTTTTGTACACCCCAATCTTCGCGCGTAGCGGCAAGTTGGATCTCAGAACCGGCTGAAGACTGAAGATGGCCGCTCTCGCCTGGTTCGCGACCTTCTTGATATGGTGCTTCATGGACAGTTCTTTGTCTATGGTGACACCCAGGTATTTGGCCGTGTAGGCCCACGGTATTTCTTGTCCCATTAGCTTGAGAGGCGGTGGTAAATTAATGCGGCCCATTACCATCGCCTGTGTCTTTTTGATATTAACCGAGAGTCTCCATTTCTGGAGCCACTCAGGTAGGCAGTCGAGTTGTCTCTGCATTTTCCTGGCTGCGTGCGTTGCGTTGGGAGATGCCGATATGTATGCTGCATCGTCAGCATACAGCGCTAGCGTGACTCTCTCAACGCACGGGATGTCGTCGGTGAATATAGAGTAGAGCGTGGGCGAGAGGCAACTGCCCTGCGGGACTCCCGCCCTCGCTAAGTGGACTCCGGAGATCTCTCCCTCGACCTTCACCTGGAACCTGCGGCCTTCCAGAAAGGACTTCAGGATGTAGATGATTCTCTTCGGAAGCGTGGTGGAGTTGACGATCTTGTAGAGAAGGCCTTCGTGCCAGACTCGGTCAAAGGCCTTCTCCATGTCTAAGAAGACCGCCAAGGTCTTCTCCTTCTTATTCATAGCACTAGCTAACAGGTGCAGAACTCTTGCTACCTGTAGCGTCGTGCTATGTTGGCTGCGGAATCCAAACTGCTCCGGGCGAGGCGTGATGTGTGGAGACATCTTTTTAAGAAGTAGAGTCTCAAAGGTTTTTGATAGCGTCGACAGTAGGGTTATGGGCCTATAACTCTCTGGTTTTCTTGGATTTTTTCCCTGTTTTAGTATGGTTATTATATGACTAATCTTCCAATTGTAGGGGAAGTGGCCAGTGCGTAGTATTCCGTTGTAGAGCCTGGTGAGGGCTACCACTGACTTCCTTTGCAGGTGGCGGAGCGCAGCGTTCGTGATCCCGTCTGGGCCGGGGGCTTTTTTAGGTTTCAGCTTCCTAAGAGTTTCTTTAACTTGGCCTGGTGTGAAGAAGAGGCCCTCTTCTTGATCTTCTTCTCCGGGTGTAGAGTTAAAGAAATCTCTGTTATGTTCTAGGACCCTCCGGGTATGTTCCGGGTTTAGGTCCTCGTTGGGCTTGAACTGCTTCTCGAGGTGGCGGGCCAGGGTACCTGCTCGGTCTGCAGCACGGTAACGTAGGTGTCCGTCTTCGTGTTGCAGTGGCCGTAGAGGGATCGGCGACCTCGTGAAGTGGCGGCATATTTTGTGGACTTTTGGTTGGTCTTCGGTGGCGGACTCTATGTAGTCCTCCCATTCCTTCCCAGCGTGCTCGTGGAGAAGGTTGGTGATCTTCTCCGCGAGGTGATTGAGCTCTCGCTTTTGGGTCGGACACCGGGAGGCCTGCCATTGTTTGCGGAGTTTCCTTTTCCTATCCAGTAGTGTTTTTATCTTGAACGGGAGTGGTGATTTTATTCCCGTGCAAGGGGTCTCTGTCGTCGCCTCTTGTAGAGCCTCTCGGATGGAGTTGGTGATATCCACTGCGAGGGACTCTACCTCCTCTGGTATGGACGCGGCGCCCTTCGGAATTGAGTCTTCTAGTCTCCTTGTGAAGGTATCCCAGTCGACTCTTTTCCTCATTCTATTTGGGGGGCCGGGAGATGGTGGCACGCCGGACTCTACTGTTGCAAGGACCGGTAGATGGTCGGAGCCGTTGTCGTAGGGAAGTACCTCCAGGGTTGGTGTAGTGAGGAGTCCCTTATACACGATGATATCCAGTACGTCAGGGGTGTAGCTGTGTCGCTATCGGCACGGTGCCTATATTTATATCAAATAATTCGGGCCCTCTAATTGGTACATAATTAGTTCCAATTAGAGAGGCCAAATAATAACCAATCAAAACCAATTTTCTATCCCTATCTAATGTTTGCCCTTTCGCGCTACTAAAACAGGCTTTCCGATTGGTCGATGTTAGAGCGAGAGGGCCCATAAAGATATCCTTTATTAAACAATCAGTTAAAGCAAGTCGTATTTATTTATTTATTTATCAAACCATTAAAAAAAATACAACATTTCCTTAACTATTGTGCAACAAAAGCTACCGCTGGCTTTACTGTGCACAGTTACACAATACAATAAATTAGTAATATATATACACTTTTCATACTATTTACTATATTTACAACATTTATACTATTGCGAGACCTAAATTTCAAGGACTATACAATTTTTAGTAACTACTATTTACGCTATCGAAACACACTATGAATGTCTATTACAATATAAGAGTCCATTATTACACACAAATTCACTATTTAACCCCTGGGCGCCTGACAGTTGACAACTGCTGTCAGTGTCAGTTACGGGCGTAGTGCCCTCCCGCTCGCGCGCTGTTTTCTATTTCGGTCTGATACGTTACTCTACAAAAAATTAATAAATAATCTTCTTTTAAGCCATATTTTGGCATTCTGTAAAATGTAATGACTTGATTGATATATTTCCTAACTTTTATCTATCAAAATGTTGATATAATCAAAGCTTTATATATTTATTTTACGGGTACAACATTTTGCAACTATGTTGTGCGTTCTATTACGAAAAATAAATGAAAATACAAACAAAGTCTAAAGAACTGGTGTCTATGCTATCTATTTATTGTAAATAACATAACAAAAACAATTGGTATGATCACCATAAAAACACTTGAAACACGATCCACCCGACACTTCGAAATATAAAAACAGCTAGGGATGTGTTCTTTTACTTTTGGTAATTTTATCGACAGTTATCCTTTTTGTAAGGTATTATTATATAATGTAAATAAAAATAAAATGATTCTAATTTTTATTAATTTTTACTTTTAACTACCTAAAGTATTTTCGAAATGTTAGTGTAGAACTCATTTCTCTTGTTATTTAATTTTACATTTTTTTAATACACCGTCATGACGGAGCAGGTCTTCGTCGGCGCTAATCTCAGCCTCATCGTCATAAATGAGGATGAGGATATCGGCCGGCGGGTTTTTGTCCTCTCGCCAGTTTTCTGCCATACTGTAAAATAAATAAATGAAAAGTTATTGTCATCATGTGAGCACGCGGATCTTTTGATTTTTCTTTTTGTTAAAAAAACTCTAAACATAAATTTTCAAGTAGCTTGTATTTGCTTTTTATAATTAATTTATACAAAATATAAATATAAATTGAACCAAATTTATCGACATCTTTTACACACGGCGATGTATCGATACATCATTATGTCTTACTTTACAAACAAACGGATTCTTATTGGTTACCGGTAAACCGTCCTTAGCGCTTCACAAATAAAGACCAAAATAGCTCGTTTTACCAATACCAAACGAAACTGTTTTGTTTGGTATTGACAGACCAAAACGGTCGCTTTGAACTCAAGAAACGTCAAATTTTAGTTGCACAATAATAAATAATTTTCTAATATTTTACAATAATATGTTAGTAAATACTTCCAAGTAAATTTTATACATTTTTAGTAATATTTACTATCATTCACATGCGCAAATAAGTCGTAATTCGGGAAGATACGTATCAGATGTTTTCATGATTTATTTAAAATTTTCGATGTATTTCTTAAAACAAATAACGTGAAAACAATCACTGTATGCAAAATAATGAGTTTTGTAATAAAAATTGTACTTACATTCAATAAATTTGCACAAATCACGAAAAAACACTCTTATAATTTCACTTTCGAGCACTGTCCAATAAGATTAAAAATAAACACAAAATAATACCAATTTCAATGTCAATGTCTTGGAAATTTATCACAGAATATGAAACAATTCTTTTTTTTAAACTAAAACTTAGTTTTTAGCGCCTAATAAAATTAAACCTTCGTTGAGGCCCGCGGCAGCCCGCGGCTACCTGGGTAGCGACGGAGCTATAATGACAGCTGTCATTATTTGCCTGACGGTTGCCAGGGGACCCCTCGGGGCTGTGAGACTTTAAACAGTTTATGAATCACTATCCCTCTCGTTTCTCTCCAAATTCAAAATCATTTATTTCAAATAGACTGTTTTACAAGCACTTTTGAAACGTCAAGTCTGGCAATACGTAGTGACTACCAGCGGTTCGGAAGGTAGATCCTGCGGAGAAAAGTCGGCAAGAAACTCAGCAGTTGCTTTTTTTAAAAATCAATGTTACAATTTGTATTCTAAAATTACAATTTTGGTTATCCCGTCACTGGTAACTTGGATAATGAATATAATTTTACGGATATGGTAAAACTTAGTGTCCTATTATCTTATGTGATCTATACTATGTGCAGAAGCGTTATTATGGTGAAATTATTTTTTTTCCTTATGTTATGTTGTGACTCTACAATCTGTCTTGATACATTGGGCCTTTTGTCTGTGGATTTAGTTTTATTTGATTTTATAGCAGGAGTAGGTATCTCCTCTGACAAAATCTCCTTTTCTTTGCTAAATCTAGCTTCATTTTATTGCTAAGTTTACTATGCTATGTAGCTTTAATCTGCAAACTAACAGGCTGCCATCTCCTGTCAGTTGATTTGACAAAGAATTAGCATGCATCGTTAATCGCTACTGATATTTCAAACTATGAGGCTGTTTCCTCTCTAACTGTTTTTGTATTGAGATCTGTCAAGATGTTTTTGTTTTGTATAGCTTTGAATATTGAAAGTGTATCTTCTTAGTTTCAAGTCTAGCTGTTTGTGCTTAATCCAAATGTGCTTGCTCCATGTAAGCCGTCTGTCAAGGTAGAGGCCTAAATACTTGGCGTCATCTGCGTGTGGCAACTCTTCTTTGTAGAGCTGCACCGGTGGACATGATTTTCTGCGAAAGATAAATGTTACATGTGTGCACTTATTTTGATTAGCTTTTATTAGCCACTTTGTGAGTCAAACTTCGATTTTACTTAAGTGAGTTTACAATTTATGAATTTTAATGTACTGAGAGAACTGCAGTATCGTCAGCGTCCGTTGCTATTGTAATGTTCTCTTGTATTTGCACGTCAGCAGTAAACAGAAGATATAGTACTGGGCCTAAAATAATTCCCTGTGGGATGCCTGATATTATGTCATAGTTTGGATACGTCATCTTGACATTTGAATTAATGGCATCTTTTATACAAATAAGATTCAAGAAGCCAGTAAAAAGAGTGGTAGGTAAAGTCTTTCTAATTGTATACAGAAGCCCTTTATGCCATACCTTATCACGAGCCTGACCAATTTCTACAAAGACTGCAGAATGGTGAAAATACCAATGCCAAAAATTAAGTGTTTCTGGATCACCTGAGACAAACACTTACTAAAACTTAACTAAAGTTTTCTCTTAATAGAATTTACTTGGGGTAGGTAAATTAACTCATTTATTTTATATATATACTAGTTGTACTCGCGACTTCCTCCGAGTAGATTTAGTCAATTGTTATAGAAAAACTGACGTTGATCGGGAATTACAATCATTTGGAATTGAAATGAAAAATTTGATGCTATGATAGGAATCCGTGATATAAATACTATTTCATCTTTTTCGCATCAGGATATTATACCTTCTACAACGTTTGGGTGCATCCCAGTAATACCTCATAGATAGCTCCCTATTGTGCCAATATGTCTGCGTTCTTCATTACGCCGGAAAAGTACTCTTTAGATGCGTAATCAAGCTGTCTCCAATAATAATAAGTATTCATTGAGATGTGGGATTATCTTTCGCTGAAAATCTACAGAGATTAACGGCATGCCATTTATTATTGTTATTTTATTACCTACCTACTACAACAAAGAGTGAACACTGTGAAATCAATAAAATCTCTTTGAATGTGGGTGGAACTTTAACTTCTGACATTTTTTTATGAGCCATCCTTTTACTTCTAAAGTTGCTCACCTCTGTCTGTCTGTACATCCGAGATTGATTGATGTGTATGTCGGTATATATTTGTTCAAATCCGAAGATCCAACTTCATTCACAGCATTAACAATTTCTTTGTACACCGAAGGAACAGTTTTCCAAATTTGTTATAAAATTTTACTTCTGTATTTACAATTTCAGAAATTAAATGTTCGTTGACGTATGATATACAATTTGCGATATGGTTCTTCAGTTTATCAATTTCCTTTTTTTAATTGAAGCTTAGTATATAATCCGATTTATATTAAAAATCCTAAACTTTGATGCGGTTGTCGTTATATTTTTTAACTTTCTCGCTAAAACGTATTTGAAAATGAAATTTGGCATATAGTTTTAAGGGGGAAGTTATTTAATACGTATCTATTTTTCTGTTCTGTGTATTTCAACGCCGTATCCATTCATTTAAGAGGGACACATTTAAATGGGTGGAGCCGCGGGAGAAACCTGGTAGGCTAATATAAAATCCCAAGCGAATATTTCGATTGGGATTATTAAAATAAGTTACCATGAATACTGTTATGAATACTGTTATGGATCCACTGTGACCCGGAAACGGATCACTTTGGATCCCTGCACGGGTATCAGTGAATCGACTGGGGCACATAGGATCAATTTAAAAAAAATAATTTTTTATTTATTTATTTATTACAGCTTTAATTTTAACAATTTATGTAATATATATCTAATTATACATCATTTTCTTCTTTTACTTGTTATGTGGCCCCTGTATGGGTAAAAGCCTCCTCCATCCTTTTCCATTTCTTCCTATCTTTGGCCATATTCATCCAATTCCTTCCTGCTGTTTTTATGATGTCATCGACCCATCTTTTCTTCTGTCGTCCCACTTTTCTTTTGCCTTTTGGGCCCTGCCATTTAGTTGTTTGATAAGTCCATCTATTATCTTTGTATCTTGACAGGTGCCCTGCCCAGTTCCATTTCTGTTTCACGCTAAAAAGAAGAGCATCTGTTAATTAAGTTTTCATGCGGATATCCACATTTCTAGTTATTTTTTAAGTATTAAAAAACATCAATTTTCATATTAAAACATTTTTATTTGTATTACTAGACAGTCTTTTATGTCAAAATAATCTTATGACAAATAAACAATAAATATTTATTTATCTTAACAATAGGTATTCCTAGACCTAAAATTAACAAATATGAACTAATTCTTTTAATAGTAACACTTGATTACATTACAAAAGAAACATAAACTTAACATAAGTTCGCTTCGGAAAAATAATTGCAAACAAAAACTATGGTACTTTTTACTTTTTCTACTACTATATACAGTCTTTCATGTCAAAATAGTTCTATAAAAAATATCAATCACATTTTGATGAACATAAAAATAGCTTTTCTAAGATCTAAAAATTAACAAACACAAAATCGTTTTTTCAACTGGAGGACACCCATACAATTAACGTAAATCAATTAAAATCGAGGTCAATGTTATACATACTCTGTTTTCTTTTTGTGTTACCAGAATATTTCGGCTTTGGTAAAATCATTTTAATGTCATGTAAGGCAACCGTGGTGATATCTGGTACGATTGGCATATGAAAATTATTTGGTATTTTGTTAGAAAAATAAGAAAACTCACAACAGTCTCATTTTCTAGTTCTATAACTTTGGCTATATAATAAATTTCTTTCCTTTTAACTTGGAATCAAACAATAATGAAATCTCCTTTGGGTAAGGTAGTGCAGGCAAGCAGTCAGGATCCACCACTGCACAATCATCTTCTTCATCTTCTAATATTGGTTCTTCTTCAGAATACACACTTATATCATCTTCATTTTTGCTGCAACTGTCTGGTAAAACTTCTCTTTTCTTTGTTTTCGTTTATATTGTTCTCTCATTAGTATTTCATTATTATTTTGTTACATTTGAGGAGAAGTTAATAGATGCAGTTGCAGTCAGATCCAAAATTATAGGAGGTTTGATTGAACACGAAGCATTAACTGTAGTTTTAGGTGATTTTTGTGGTGTTCTAGGATCTAGGAGATTGTAGTTGACAAGCCGACGAGATGTTTGTTCCATCGCTGCGAGTATCTGGAGCAGAAGTTGAACAACTTGAGAACCAGGAAAGGACAGCTCTAATATTAAGGGTGATGAAGTTCTTGATTGATTGTCTTCAGCAGGTATATTAATCTGGTTTTGGTGACTTCACTACAAGCAAAATCTAGGTCTGTAAAAACATTTCTGTCGAAGGTGAATATTCCAGTAGCTTTGAAAGCTGCGCAAATATTCCTGGGTGTCATAGCTTTCATATGGCCTTCCCTGACGAATCTAGCCACTTCATATATTGAGAAAGTTTTGCCTGGGTTTCGCAGCATCCAACTATCTACAGCATTGTTATATGCAGTTTTGAATGGCCCAAAAATTCCGACATCCAATGGCTGAAGTTTACCTGTTGAATGCGGCGGCACTGTTAAAATTGTCACACCATTTTTTTTTGCCAGATTCAAGGCCTCTATGCAAATGTGTGACTCGTGGTTATCATATATGAGCAGACTAGGGTTGTCCTTGCTGCTGTTTGAATAAGTAATAAAATGCTGCATGGTTTTCACGAACAATTCTGAGTTCATCCAACCGGATGGTGTAGACCTAAGGTTCCAGTTGGAGCCTCCGCAACCATATATTGCTTGAAATGAACTCTAGGAAATATAATTACTGGAAGCAAGGCATTGCCCAAAGCGCTAACAATATAACAAGTTGTTAACGTTCCACGTTCGGCGCTGGTGACTTTAGAAACTTGTCTTTGCCTTTTGGCTGCTAAAACTTTGGCACATTTTTGCACAGTCATAGTATTTATTTCGTCTAAATTGAGTACTCTGGGGCCATTTCCAAAAGAAACATGCCAATCTAGCTATTACATTTTATAAATTATCGAAGAACAAACCAACATTATGACGATTGAAAGACGTTGCTCTGGTCAAACTGCAACCCTCTGGAGTCCGCAACGATAATCGATTATCTCCTTTTCTGAGATTATATAGACACTCGATACCTGCTGGCTTAGTGTCATTCCATTTATCTGGTACTTTTATGCCATTCAACATCGCTACTTCGTAAATTGATCCTCGAACGTCTATGATGGTAAGTCCATAGAACATTTGACTACACTTAACAATGTAATCGACAACATTCTTTTCTTGTTCATCAGTAAATATTATATGAACTGCGTAGTTAGATGTAAGTCTTATTGGCTTTTCAGGATCAGGATTATTTTTAACTTTCATATGATAACTATATAACGTATTAAATGGAATACTAGTTGACCTAGCAACGGCTCTTATTTTTTGGCCATCAGAAATAAGTCTAAGAGCATTACTCATCTGTTCTTCAGTATGAAGTCCGATACTAGTCTTTCTTACTCGATCGCGAGGCATTTTTGTCTAAAACATAAAGAACTAACAAATCTTAGCTTGATAGGTTACAGTGGATCAACTGTTCACTGTGACCCAATCTAAAAGGATTCGCTGTGACGGTTAATGGAACCGTTATAGAAAAAGAATATAACCCAAAAAAAAGGATAAATCAACATATATTACAATGAATCTAAGATATGACAAGTATACTACAAAGCAAAAACATCTAAATTTCTTACTAATCTAAAAATTAAACAAATTTTAAAATCTCGTAAAAACATAGGTTAGGTACTTACGTAGGGTCCGGCGTTGGGTAGCGCGTGTTGCCGCTTCGATACCGCGCCGACGACTAGTGCGACGCAAACAGATACAGATGAGCGGCAAATACAGGTTTGTTTATAATGTAACAAATCAAATTTAAAGGATTACTGACAATCGCCTTAGCTTAAACACTATGGTGCATTTTAATCATTAGTTGCATTTTAATCATTAGTTGCATTTTAATCATTAGTTGCATTTTAATCATTAGTTGCATTTTAATCATTAGATGCATTTTAACCATTCAGTCAGGAATTGAGTAGAGCCCTAAGTTGGACGTTGAATCGGAGCATTTTTATAGAGATAAATTGCCACTTGCGTAAGTTTATCTTTTTTCAGAATAGACGTCCACTACAGTGCCGTATAGTCACCTTGTCGGAGGCAAATTATCCTCACTTTCTAAAACCACGCGTGTTATTTTTAAATCGGCAGTTTTGAAATCCCATTTGAACCTCTTCATAATCCTTCCTCTTTTGTGTGTTCATAACTGTTCTCTATTCTAAATTTAATAATCTTTTTACTGCAATCCTTCTAGTATTTCCAAATGTTGTAGTTGCAGTAGAGAATGAACGAAAAGGCAATTCCTCTATATAACGACCAGCGTTATCTCGACTTACAGTTGCATTAAAATGCAAGCGTGCAATGCTCTTTACGAGCGTGCTTTTCCGGAATTAAGACCTTGTGCTTTATCTTTGTGGGTTCAGCTTCTAGTTCCCAAACTTTTCCAATTAATTCATCATCTTCCATTTTAGTATGCATGTTCAAAATGAGATTATGTCTTTTAACGTTAACATTATTGTTGCTAGATATTTGACCCGAAAGAACCCACCCAAAGTACGTATCCTGCGCAATGACTAACTCTTTTGGGTGTTTGATTAACCCTTGTTTTAAAATACGGCAATATACTTCAGTGCCTAATAAAATGTCTTTTTTATCAGGGGTATTGTATTCCGGATCTGCTAGCGTGATTTGACTTAATTCTCCCCAATAAGGGATTACAACTTTTCTTTCTGGCAATACGGACGTTACCTTGCTTAATACATGAGCCTTTACGTACACTCGTGAGCAAAAGTATGGAATCACTTAGCTGGAATTGATTCCTCGCGACCTTGAGTACTAAATAATTTTTTTGTTAATAATAAAAATGGTACCATTTTAAAGGTTCAACTGTTAACTTTAAATTGATACCAAATTTATTAAAATCACTCCAGTATTTAAGGAGCTATCCCGGATTAAGTGACGGAGTTAGGAAAACAGGGAAATATCGAAAAATTATGAATGAAGAAAACAACAGAAATTTATTAATAAAAAAATTATTTAGCTTTAAAATTAAATTTCAATATTTTGTGTTCCCTCCCCTAGCCCTAATAACAGCTCGAAGACGATTCTTCATTGATCGAATCAGCTTCTGAATAGACTCTTGTGGGATACTTTCCCACTCCTCTATCAAAGCCGATTTTAGCTCATTCAAACTTGAAGGAGCAGGATTTCTGGAACGAACCTTCCTCTTTAGTTCATCCCACACGTGCTCAATCGGATTCAAGTCCGGGCTGAGCGCTGGCCAGTCCAATGTTGCTATACCGACTTCTTCCAGGTATTCAGTTGTGGCACGGGAAGTGTGACAACGAGCGTTATCGTGCATAAGGATAAAGTCATCACCGATATATCCCGCATATGGAATATATAGCGGTCTGAAGTTAGGCCGCCTCCTTGTCCCCCACCAGGCACGAAAGCAAGCTCCGTTTTACCGTCGAACGAAATGCCGGCCCACATCATACAGGAACTGCCCCCATAAGCCACTGTTTCAGCAAAACAGCACTGCGCAAAGCGCTCTCCAGGTCGCCTGTAGACCCGACCTCTTCGATCACTGCCGTGCAAACACATTCTGCACTCGTCGGAGAACAGGACTCGCCTCCATTGCTCAACTTCCCAATCAAGATGGGTGCGAGCAAATTGAAGGCGTGCCTGTCGGTGACCTGCCGTCAGTTTCGGGCCTGTGGCAGGCCTTTTTGAAGTCAAATTGACTTGCTTGAGTCTTCGACGAACTGTCCACTCGCTGGCAGCTACCCCACGAACATTTCTGAGCTCCTGCTGGACGTCGACACCAGTCAAATGGCGATTTCGAAGGGAGGTTGACACAATAAAACGGTCATCGATCTCCGATGTGCACCGGCGCCGTCCAGATCTTGGTCTCGGGATGTAGCTACCCGTCTCCCGAAACCGTTTATAAATTTTCGAAACACAGGACTGGCTTATGTGGAGCTGACGTGCGACAGCCCGCTGGCTGAGTCCCTCTTGCAATAGGGCGACGATTTGTGCAGTTTCTGTAGGTGTAGTTTCCATTTTCATCCAAGGTTAAGGGTCGAAAGTAGCGGAGATGTGTACAGGTCAACGTGTGAAAGCCGACTGATAAAGAAATCTCCGTGGTTCTTCTCACAGGCCCGCAAGGGCCTGGGGGAAACTTGTCTAGGACTGTGTGTCCTCTCCAAGTGGTGTCTACCGCGCGTCATTACGATGACGCGGTCATTGGATAACTCCCGTGTGGGAGTTTTGAGTAGTTTTCATGTGTTGTTATTTATTTTGTTATAACCATCTTGTTCGGTCCGGTGGTTACCGGCGCCTCACAATGAAGTCCTCTATGTTGCGTTGGCTGGTAGCAGATCCTGGGGCAGGCCGAATCTGTCTGGTGGACGAGCGTGCCACGGTGCAATGTCACGCACGTGAGGGAATTGTGAAGTTCTGATCCGGGCGAAGACTCGGGATGCGAGGTTTGTTATCACCGAGTCTAGGCCTTCGATACGCAGGTCACGCTGTATGGTGCTGTTCCTGACGTACCGCGGGGCTCTCGTGATGGCTCTGAGTGCCTTGTTCTGCTGCACTCTTAGGGTCTTCCGGTTCGGCTTTCGCGCCAGCGCGTACCAGGCCGGTGCCGCGTATGTGAGCACCGACCTGACGTACATTTTGTACACACCGATCTTGGTTTTGAGCGGCAGGCGCGAGGCGAACACGGGTCGGAGCAGGTATTGTGTCGTCCGGGCTTTCTTGGCCGTCTGTTTGATGTGAGGCTTCATTGTGAGCTTCCTATCGATGGTTATTCCAAGGTACTTCACGGTATTCTGCCAAGGTATTTCTTGGCCTTGAAACTGGAGTATCGGCGGTGCCGCGCCTTTGCCTAGTGCTATGGCCTGCGTCTTACTCACGTTGGCAGTCAGTCTCCATTTTTGGAGCCAATCTGGTAGGGCGTCTAACTGGCTTTGCATGTATATTGCGGCGCGTGCTTTGTTTAGCGATGTCGCTATGTACGCCGCATCATCTGCATATAGAGCCAGGGTAATCCCGGGGAGCGTGGGAATGTCGTTTGTGTAGAGTGAGTAGAGCGCAGGCGATAGGCAGCTCCCCTGCGGCACTCCAGCTGAGATGGGCTGTTCTACCGACATCTCTGATTCCACTCTAACGCGGAAGCGTCTGTTAGTGAGGAAGGACCTTATTATGTTTATAAAGCTCCGGGGCGTATTGGTGTTGTTTGCGATCTTATAGAGTAGGCCTTCGTGCCAGACTCTATCGAAGGCTTTCTCCATATCTAAGAAGACCGCTATCACCTTCTCGTGTTTATTTAATGTGCTCGCCATGAGGTGCAGTACTCTTGCGAGCTGGAGCGTGGTAGAGTGTTCTGATCTGAACCCGAATTGCTCCGGGCGTGGGGTTAAGTACGGCGAGAGCTTCTGCAAGAGCAGCACCTCGAAGACCTTTGATAACGTCGAAAGGAGCGTTATCGGTCGGTAACTTCCGGGCTTTCGAGGGTTCTTCCCAGGCTTGGGCAGCATAATTATGTTGCCTACTTTCCAGGTGTCTGGGAAGTGGCCGGTGCGCAGGATGCCGTTGTATAGCCGCGTCAGAGCGACTATTGTCTGCCTCGGCAAATGGCGAAGCGCAGTGTTTGTGATGCCGTCTGCGCCGGGGGCCTTTCTGGGCTTCATCTTCATTATGGCCTTGCTGACTAAGCCTGGCGAGAAGAACGTTGGGGTCTCTACTTCCTCAGGAGTGGAATCGAAGTACCTTCTGTTGGCCTCTTCCACCATCTCATTGTGGCTGATAAAGAAAATCTGATAACATGTGCTTTTATAGGGAGTCAATAGGGCGCAACTCGTGGCGTATAAAACAATTGAAATGTGTCTTTTTTCTTACTCCTTCACTTAATCCGGGACAGCTCCTTAAATACTGGTGCGATTTTAATGAATTTAGTATCAATTTAAAGTTAACACTTAAACCTTTATAATGGTACCATTTTTATTATTAATAATAAATTATTTAGTACTCAAAATTGCGAGGAATCAATTCCAAGCAAGTGATTCCATACTTTTGCTCGCGAGTGTACAATTTAAAGGATGGATCATGAAGTGATCGTAGATTTATCATGACTACATGCTTAGAAGTTAATTTAGTCTGATTGATTCCCACCTAACCCGGATATACAAGTTCTTTCCACAATTTTATCAAGGCTTAAAAGTTGAATTGCTGCTTCGGATATAAAAGATCCTTGAGATCCTTGATCCAACAGCGCTCTCAATGTCTGTGGTCGAGTAGTTCTCGATTCAACTTTCACTAAAGCAGTGGGTAGTAAGGGTTGGCTTTGTATCGGTTTCATCGCCAAATGGGTTGCAATATTGTGATTAAATTGTGGAATGGCTTCCACTTCCCCATCTTGGTTTTGTGCATTATCGCTATTAGTTTCCTTGGTGTCCGTAGCTATTCTGACTATACGAACTGGATTTTCCATGTAGGAGCGTGTGATGTCTCTTTTTGCATATTCGACAAGTTGTGGGTACCCGACAAGATTTTTCTGTATGATTAAGGCAATTATGGCAAAGACTTAGCGACTTAACTATATCCTGACGTCGGCTAACGTCTTCTCTGGTGAATTGATTACAGGAAAACAATCTATGATTTTCATTACAGTAAGGACAAATTGGATTGATTATGGTTTAC
This sequence comes from Mycalesis mineus, assembly GCA_034621355.1. Classification (NCBI taxonomy): domain Eukaryota; kingdom Metazoa; phylum Arthropoda; class Insecta; order Lepidoptera; family Nymphalidae; genus Mycalesis; species Mycalesis mineus. The sequence goes on along the minus strand of JAXAVZ010000219.1, from coordinate 431,217 downwards.
TAGGAATTATACACCGTAGTTGTTATAGATTTGGATTTAAATTTAGCGGGTTCGACAAATTCCAAAGCTCTAAATCGTCTTTCTAGAAAATCCTTTAAATGTGTAAACGTAGGCAATTCTTCATCTAAATTATTGACATACAATTCCCATTGCTTTCGCGTTTCAGCGTCCAACTTCAAGCTAACAATGTAGATTATAATAATTTTTTTATTTTATTTATTTATTAAGGTTACCAACAGGTTACAATTTTCATAAGTATAACAATAGTAAGATCTTAAAAACTAAATGTTTAATTGTAAACCTACTTATTAGTAAACATAACATGCTAACTTAAAAATACTACAGTAGAAAAGACAAACAAAAAGCAAACACAATTATAATTATAAGCAAGACAAACCAATTTTAACTATAGCGAATAAAGTATAAATAGTATAAAGTACATAAACTAATTCTTATATTATAAAAATTCTAACCTTATTATATAATTGTTATAATTCTAAACTATTCAGAAGAGTAACTTGCTAAAAGGTAGTTTTTAATTTTTCTTTTAAATTTGATAAAATTGTCACCTTTAATGTCTATATGAACAAAGTTATGAAACCAATTATAGGTATTTATCATTCTATTTATTGGCGCAGAACACCCGAGATTAGTTTTACTTGTTCTGGCCACTAACGGTATGTAATAATATCCCATGTAGGGGAGAGGAAGGCAAAGCGGACCACTTAACAAAAAACAACTATAAAAAAGAAACTATTCTGTTTTATTAAACATATTCAAAGTAATATTAATCAACATTCTTTACTCTACATTAGGTACGAATCAGACTTTGATAAAATCACAGACAATGAAGTTATTAGTTGATTTCTAATACCTTCAATATGTCCGTTTTACCTTCATGCGTGAGGCAAAATGGACCACACATAAAGGCAAAACGGACTTACATAAAATTTATCAGTCAGCACATCTTTCACATAAAAATACTGTCTCTTCGTCCTCATCTTCTACTCCTGCGCAAAGGCAGTGTGCCCATAAACAACATTTTGGACATTGCACCCAACCCCCGCTTGATTCTGAGTACAAACGAGAACAATACAGGCACTCAGTGTCATCTTCCTCAGACGAACTATAATTGTTTTTAGTTTCTGACCTTTTTATATCAGACATCTTGCTAGCTTTTCGCTTTTTTGAAATTTTTAGTTTATTTTCCTTGAATTTCTTTTTTCCTGTCTTACTTTTTGCTTCTCATTTTGTAGGTTTTATGTCTTTCTGGAAAATAAGTGTTTTCTTGATCTTATCAGCCTGTTTATTTTGAGAAGCTTCCAGTTCAAGGCGGTAGGGTGATGACGTAATAATTGTTGTTTTACCTCGTTTGACGTTGGCTCTTTTAGTCTTTGTTGTTTTCGGGAAAGGCATTATATCTTTTGGTCCGAAATGAAATACACTGCTAGTTTCATTGTCAATCATAATTTTAGTGGAAGTGGGAAGTTCAATATCACCTTCATTCAGAAGTAATGGCCATGAAACTGTTGGTTCGCCAGCATTTTTTGTTGGAGTGGTAGACAATGCAGGTTGGTTGTCAATTTGACTATCATTTAATATAGACGGCGATGACACCCTTGAATATCCACGATGGAAGGCGTAGAGGATGCTGAAATATTGTTAGCGTTGTTTGCTGCCTCGTTAGCCCTCGACGTCGAGAGCTGGTTATCCCGTGATATTAAGGGCTGAAGATCTTTGCTGCTCAAAACTGCTGTTGAGGGCTGACTAGCTTTTGATTTTGAGGGCTGAGGATCTTGGACGCTAGAAATATCTGTCGAAGAATACGGGTTCGAACTTGGATACGGTAGCTCGATGTCAGTAGCTGCTGCTGCTAAAAAGTCAGCTTCTATGAATATATCACGATTTAAAGGCCAAATTCCTGTGGCACGAAAGGCATTGAAGGCTGTTGTCATTGTAGCAGCTTTCTGGAAAGCTCTGTCAACCAATTCTGCAATCTGAAATTGTGTAATAACCTTTCCTGGGTTCATCCTCAACCAATTCTGCGCTGCTTCCGAGTAATAAGTTGACAAAGGTTTCATAAAAGCCACATCCAGTGGTTGGAGACGGTGAGTGCAGTGCGGTGGGGTTGGACTCCATTCTCTCGCCCTAGATCGATAATGTCAAGATTCATAATATGACTTTTATGTCCATCTAATATCAACAGCACCGGGTTGTCTTTGGAAGCTCTAGAAAAAACAATGAATTTCCGAAACCAAGAGGTAAAAATATCTTTCTGAATCCAGCCACTCTCATGGCACTCAGCCCAAGATCCACGAGGTGCATTATTCATCAATTCAGGCTTCATCCTTTTGCGGGGAAAAATAAACAGAGGTGGCATATAGGACCCATCTGCTCCAAAACAAAACACTACGGTGACTAGTTGACCCCGCTCAGCAGAAGTTAATAAGCCGATTTGTTTTTTCCCTCTTGTGCCAATAATTCTTGATATACTCTTGGGGACTGTTGTGATTCCTGTCTCATCTACATTAAAAATTTTATCTGGAGACAGATGATAAGTTTCAATTGCATGTGACAGCAAATCAAAAAAATTATTAACTGCAACTTGATTGAAGCCAGCTGCTCGGGCTGCAGATGTTAGTTCAGGTTTACGCAAGCTAAGATCTGGGTTACGCTTCAAGAAGTTCTCTAACCAAATTCTACCTGCCATCTTCTTGCAAGTATCAAAACTGTGACTTATGTTATTTCTCTCGGCTAGATCATATGCCAACTTCTTTACATTTTCCGTGGTTAATCCAAATAAACGACTTTCCGTCTGTTTCACATAAGTAGCTAATTCAGTCTCTTGAGCCTTAGTAAAAACTTGTTCAAATCTACCCAGTTCCTTATGTGTAGCTGCATCAATATTTTGAGTAGCCTTATATTTCTCTAATTTTCTCTTCAGAGTAGTCTTTGGTACCAGGAATTGATTAGAAGCCTTATTGAGGCCCATTTCTCCAGCTGCCACTTTCTCGATTGCATTTTTCATGCTGGCTTCATCCCAAGAATTGCGATTGGATTTTCTTTTATAATTATTTACCATCTGAGACCAAAGCAAAAAAATAAATGAAAACATTATATTCTTCTATTTTTATTGCATTTAGATTAATTAACATTTACGTTACTTTATAGAAGGCAAAACGGTCCCAGTGAAGGCAAAATGGTACACCGGTCCATTCTGCCTGGGTCCGTTTTGCCTTTTGGGTACTTACAAGGAAATCGAATAATTTAGAGGTTATAAATTGAGATACAGTCGGCACACCTTTGCCTTGCTAAATCGGTGCACGTGCGGCCGGTGGAACTGAGTAGACTGACCTAAAGCGGCAACATGGCTTCCAATATTTTGACGTATTAATCAGATAGATGGCGTTACATGTTTCATAAAAATCAAAGGTGACCGTTTTGCCTTCCTTTCCCATCTACATTAATACCTCGCATGTGGTAATCCTGAATACAATCGCATGTGGTATCTAAAATATCTTTAAGACCGTGAGATGACTCGGCTGCCATTGCTCGCTGAGTAAATAATCTTTTTAAATTTCTATTCATTAATAATTCATTAGGCGAAACATTTGTGCCTGCTACTGGAGAGGCTCGATATTGCAGTAATGCAAGTCTGACATTCGTTTTGTCTTCAAAACATTTTTTAGAATATTTTTTGCAATTTGCACTCCCCGTTCAGCCATGCCATGCTTGAGGATATCTAGGGCTAGTATACGTAAACTTAAATCCCAAAGTTTGAGTAATCGGTTTACATTCGTTAGAATCAAACGGTATGTGATCTGATATTATTTCTGTGCCAAAATTACTAAATATATCAATTAAGACTATTTATTATCAATTAAGACTATTTATTATAGAGTTTATCTTATTAGAAATATATTTAATATCTCACCATTTAGAATAATAATCCTATACCTAATTTTAAGAAAGGAAGATTAGGAACCTGATGTGATAATATTGGTTCCTTTATGTTACTGTTTTGATATGTTTGACATATTATACATTTTTTAACTCAATATGAATATCCATATATGGCCAATAATATAATTTTCTTGCCATATGCTTCATTTTTGATATACCTAAATGACCTTCATGTAACATTTTAATGATATCCAACCTTAAAGTTTGAGGTACAACTAATCTATCTTTATATAAACTATTTTTTCATCCACACTAAGGGCTAACGCTAAAACGCGGGCGGGTGCGGGTGCGGGCGCACGCGTCGGACGATCGCCGCGGACCACAAATCCTTGTAATATGGAAATGTTACTGAGTATGTAAAAATGCATATTAAACATATTTGTTGTGCGAATTGTATACCTATTAAATAACAATAAGAAGTTATCATTTGCAAAAGAGTGATTATGTAAAACTGAACAAATAGACAAAACAAAAGAACATTGATGTTGTAATAATATAGTCATTTAGCTGTTGATCGTTGACCGGCAACTTGTGACGCCTGGGATGTGTCGCCGCTCGGGGTAAGATGCGCGGGGGGTGCGGTATCGCCGGCCGCGGCCGGTAGCGTAGCGAGCTCCAACAGTTGCAGTTCATTCCGTATGACTAGCGCCGTTCAGTGTTGTGCTTGCGCCGATAAATACGCCCGGATTTAACCCTGCAGTATTCATATTTATGTGTTTTGACAAACTGGCGACATTTGAAGTAGGTATATGAATTTCAATTTAGGGCTAAGAAGCTCAGATACATAAATATTTATTTGTTCACCGTGTATACCCATGTGTTTAGTGCTTAGCTCTTTATTCTTTTTGATTTGCCGTTTCACTGCGGACAAAAAGTCACGCTTGTAGCCGTCGTTATTAAATTCGATCCAAATGTGCTGTGCACCCTCCTTGGCCGTACGTTTACAGCAAATATTAGTAATGTTGGCTTAACCGCTAGGTAAGGAGCGGAAGCGGTTCCAAATGTTACCGTTAGCAATTTGTAATCTTGTATTTCTGTTTCGAATTTTCACGCCATACTATGCGTTGAAACCTGGTGACCGCCTCAGTAATTCTGACCTGCTGATATAATGATGTCGGCTACTAAAACAATCGGTTGAACTCTCCATCTTAAAACAGTATGACGTAAATCAGGCTGTAACTTAGGTCCTATCATAAGGGTATCATTCAGTGATAAACTGAGTTTATTTTTGCTCAAAGCGTTAAATACTACACGCTCTTCTGTTGTAGTTTTGTCAGCTCTCAAGACAGCGTGGTGGGGTAAGTAAACTGCATTATTTATACATTTGTCATTTCTATTCACTGCTCTCATATGACCTAACTGCAAATACTCGTCTATCACATCCTTGTAGTTCTTTTTCAATTCGCAGTTCTTAGACACCCTTTTTTCTAATGCTTTAAATTTTGCTACAGCGATGTTTTTCGAATCACCTATGCAATTCGGCTGATCATCGCGAAAAGGGAATTTTACTATTTATAGACCTTCCTGTGACACCTTCGTTGTTTTCGATAATATTTCTTCATATTTTTGCTCTTCCTATGTCAACTTAATTTTTGTACTGTCATATTCTTCTATTTCACAAAATTTTCTCAAAATATCAGTTTTGATAATCTGTATGTGTAAACTGGATTATCATCATTGCACTGGTTTGGAGAGGTATTCACCGTGCCCGACAGTCTCCACCCGAGGCTAGTGTTTTGTGCCACAAGAGTGCCCTTTGGATCCTTATTTCCATTCTGTACTATTTGACTATATACGTTTCCTCTCAATTACAAATCAATTTTATTACACAAATTATGCAGCATCGTCCAGTCTATTTTATTAATTCGTTTTTCAGGCAGATAATTTGTGAGGTTCTTTAAAACGAACGCTGATACCTCAAACTTACGACTTCCGTCGACTCTAGATGAGGGTTATAGAGTCACTCTATGATTGGACTGAATCGTTCTATCTCCTCCTAGGCCTCGTATCATACCACTTACTGCAGTTTTCTTAAGGCGTAACAATTGTACAGCCTTTTCGGTAATGAAACGGAGACTTTGAAGGTATGTGTTGTTCATCTTCTAGTTAGTCTATTTAAAAGACGTGTATATCTGTGTCATCAGCGTACAAGAGATATTTACAGGTTTTTATACTGTTAACTAGCTGACCCGGCGAACTTTGTTCCGCCTTAATGGCAATAAATAAGCAGATTTTTTTTTATTGGAAAAAAAATCCAAAAAAAAAATTTAATAACTACATTAATCATTCATTATTATTTCTGTATTTTAGTAGGTACATAGGTTGCTCTCCACTTAAGCACCTTGTGATACACGACATTTTTTGTTTTATTATCAGGCGCAAAAACAACCAACGCAGATGGTCTTCCGACCCGTGAACATGCCACGTATAATTGACCATGGGAAAAACATGAATGTTCTAGATTTAAACCACAAACTTTTAAGGATTGGCCTTGTGATTTGTTGATGGTCATGGCAAATGCAAGACGTATCGGAAATTGAAGTCTTTTAAATTCAAACGGCATATCGGTTGGGATCATCGGGATCCTCGGAATGAGAACTTCCTCACCTTTAAATTTTCCTATCATTATCGTAGCGTAAATTACATTGTTCATCAATTTACTAACCACCAAACGCGTACCGTTGCACAGTTTTGGTTGGTTTATGTTTCGAAGCATGATTACTACGGAGCCAACCTTTAGGCGTAAATTGTGCGGTGGTAAGCCAGGCACGTCCAAAGAGTTTAAAAATTCAATTGGATAGTTGGTGGCTTCATCTTCATTTGTGACGCAGTCAATAGATTTGAATGAATGCATTGTTCCAATGATCTTATTTTGAATTATGTAGTTCAGGTCATCTACATCTTTATTCTTAGCCGCTAAAATTGCTCGCTCACTCAACCATTCATTATTTTTGTAGTTAGAAATAATATTTGGAAATACATTGTTGATAAGTTCGTCTTTTGATGAGACAAAATTACAGAAATTATTTGGAAATGAAATTAATCCGCTCGATTCATCGACAGGTACTTGACCATTACCGATAGTCAGCAATTGCTCCGAGAAATCTTCAGCAGATGTATCATTAAGCAATGTAACTCTCATGTTTGTTGTCAGCTGCAGTTTCTTCACATAGCGCCATAGATTTGACGATTTGAGGCAAGCGTTTATTTCGTCGGCAGCCGTAGATCTTGGAATTACTGGCAGTATTTGGCGGAAATCGCCAGACAGTAAAATCATTGCTCCTCCAAAACATCTCGAGTCATTGCGTAAATCTTTTAATGTTCGGTTAAGTGCTTCTAATGCACGTTTATGCGCCATTGTGCATTCGTCCCAGATGATGATTTTCGATGCCGCTAAAACTTTGGCCATTGCTGAGTGTTTTGCAATATTACACGTTGGTTCTTCAATAGTTTGAAGATTTAACGGTAATTTGAATGCTGAATGAGCTGTACGGCATCCTTCTAACAATGTGGCTGCTATTCCAGAAGAAGCAACTGCAACCGCTATGTTGGATCTCGCCCGAACAGTTGCTAAAACTAATGACATAAGGAATGTCTTGCCAGTTCCACCAGGGGCATCTAGGAAATATAAACCACCATTTTCATCAGCGATTGCCTTCATTAAAGTATCATAAACTTCCTTTTGTTGGTAATTCAACAGGGGTACTTTCCTTTGAACTACTAAATCTAATTCCTGGTGATCATATTCACGTTCCCGTTCCAATTCTCGATTAAATGCGTCATTCATTTCACGATTTGGCGCTGGCATTCCTAACCTGATTAATAAATTACCGCACATGAGGTAACACATATCTTCGATCAAAAGTAAAGCACGATTATGTATCTCCTCATTCATCTCAATATCGTGATTTCTGGAACTGACACGACTTTGATGTAAAATATCTTCTGACATACTATCCTTGTATTTGTGCCACAGGTTACATGGGTTTGATGGAAAACATGTCGAAATTATGATAGCGAATAATGTGCGTATCTGACTTGGAGATGCAGAGATAATGGCTTCAGCGATTGTCGTATCCCAATGGGTATCGTTTTCTAATAAGTTCAATTCTTCACATGCAGCACGATATGTTGGGAATATAACACCATTAACAGTTCGTAGTGTCTCAAATGAAGTTGGCCCACGCACATTTACCAGCAACAACCGCAAATAGAAACATTCATCATTCTTTGGATGAACTGTATACATACGACCAAGAGCATCAGTAGAACGCACATCTGGATACCCAGGAACAGCATCACCTTGCTTCCGTCTTTGAAAATTCTTGGATGAAGCATTCCAAGTATAATAACGTGGCATCTCCGAGTAAAGCAAAGTTCTTGCAAACTGATCGCTTTGGCAGATTGCAAAAAAACTGGTCAATGTAGTTGCTGGAGGTGTTTCAGCACGTTGCATAGCATTTGAAGCCGTGAAATATACTCGTTGACCATTCTCCAGATGCACCGCCAAATGTATAACAGTAGGATGACGTTCGTGAATGGGAAATGCGAATATACGCCAAATCGCTTCATTACAGTTCACATAACGACCAACTTGATAGCGTGAAATTTCATCGTTGGTATTCGAGGATTGCAATCCAAAAACCGCCATATCACTGCCTTTCGTGACATATTTGCAAATATATTTTATGGACTTAACTGAATTGCAGTATTCAACGTTGCAATGTGTCTTGAACGTTTTAGAAATAAGTGGTGAATATGGAACAATCCAACTGTTGTCGACAACGAAATCCATTCTTTTCACTTTCGTTGTGACAGTTCGACCGTTGTCATCTGGTGATCGACGCCGATACAGCGGATACCCATCGTTGCCAGTGACAGTCTCCGCCGTTAATTTCCGTGGATATCGTTTAGAGCACTTTCCATCGACCATGCAAGGTGATTGGGGGTTGATGGCACCACACGGTCCATGAATCATATTAGTAGTAACAACATCATGTAGGTCTGGATCGACTTCATGATCAGGAATCTCGGCACATATGATATCATCTATTTGGTCAGGCTGAATTCTTTCCACTAACCAAATAAGAATGTGTGCGTGCGGCAGGCCTCGCTTTTGCCATTCGATTGAATACATCCAGCATCGAGTATCTCCAAAGACGCGTTGTTTAACAATAAAGTTCATCACGGACCGAATTTTTTGCCTGAATATACGTGCTGTGATGTCGTGTCTATCATTTGATGTTTGTCCGGGAAGCAGCAATTGAGTAATTTCTATCCATTTTGGATTACAGGTAAAAGTAATAAAGAGATCTGGCCGGCCGTAATGACGCACATATGTCATTGCATCTTGTGCATATTCATGCATATGACGTGGGCTACCAATGTACGTCGCCGGCAGTATAGTTAATCGACCAATATTAGCTGTATTTCCTTCAGTACTAACTGCATCACGTAAATGGATGTACTCCTCAGAACGCAGTTTGGCTTGGTTCAACCTAATAAATGTTAAACGTTTCATGTACAAGGGATGATCGAAAGTAACAAAAATTGTCTTCTGGTTAACTTGACGAGCATGTTTAGCAGCATACATTAAAGAAGTGTACACAGTTGGCAAATCAGAAGGATTCTCCTCAATAAATGGCAAGTATTGTATGCGAGAAATAGTACATGGCATAGATGAAGATACTCGTTCCATGAAACCTCTGATTTCTGGTAGATTATTAACCTGTAGATAACTTCCCCAAATGTGAGTTGAATAACTAACTGGAATTTCGGTAGAAAAATAACCAAATTGTAATTTATTTATATCAATAAATTCGATTGATTCCAATGAAAACTTATTGGTAGGTAAAGTCATGATCATTATTTTATCTTCCTCGGATATTTGCTGAGCCGTTGGTAATCTTTCTAATTTTTTAACCTCTCCAGCGGTTGTTAATGCTGATGATGGTGTAACGCAACAAATGCCTCCCATGCAATGAAAACTATTTAACCCATTTAGAGTTGATGGATTATGATCAGCATTATCGAAAACATACTGAAGATAAGCGTTTGACTTTATTTTAATTACATCCGATTTAATTGCTGAAATTTCGTGAAGAGCCACACTGTGATAATAAGCACAAACACCTAATTTTGCCAGAATATTAATGATAGTTTTAGATCCGCATTTACGATTCAAGTATATGCCAGTAGCTAAGTGATACGATTTGGGACGAATTGCTTTTACTATCGACGATCCAATCTGATCTATTTTTATTTTAATGTCTTTAATCGAGTTATCGTCATGGCCAAAAAAGCTCTCACCTGAATCCATGGTAGATGATGTTTCATTTGAAGAAATATTACTACGTGAGCTGTCTTTAGTAGCAACACTTTCTTGGGATCCCTTTGACATCCTTTTTGCCTTTGCAATTCTTTTCTTCTGCTTGAAGTTCGCATCAAATAAAATTACTTCATTCAGAAAAATTTGTAAATATATGGGTATGTCATCACTCACTGATTCAAGAAAATTTACTGAAGAAGGATAGTGTTTATTTTTAAATTTTTTTCCTTTTATTTGTTTACGAACGAGTTCTGCAGCAGTCTTGATAATTCGAATATTTTCGGCCTCCTCTTCTTCACGATGCATGTACCATGTATCATTTAGCGTCTTTTTATCACTGCCACAATAACAAATCGTTTTACCTTCCTTTGGAGAATCGTAAATAATAATATTATTGCCATATTGGTCTTCCAGATGTTTCAATAACGTAGCTTCCGCAGGCTTGTAACTCATAGTTTCCAGTAATTGGTTGACAGTAAATTGGCTATCATTGCTGCTTTCAATATACTCATAAAGACGGAGTAAAGATTCTTGCAATTCTTTTCTTATTCCAGTAGAATCACTTTTTCGTAAATGACAGAAGTCACGGTAACATCGCTTATGATTACGAGCGCCGACTTCAATAAGAGATTCAATACTATTTATACGATTTTTAATGATCTCACCGTATTCATCCTTTCTTTGCACAGCGATTTCGATTAATTTTGATTTTAACAAGTCGTCTCTGATCAAGAATTTATCTTCTTTTGATTTGTTTTGCCATGGTCTAGAACACAACAAACACAATTTATCAAAATCGAATTCCTCAGAACCACGTGATGAGTAACGAGATGTTGAAGGTTGTACTCCAGTAGAAGCACGTTTTGCAGAATAGGTATAAGCGTCCCGACAGTTTTTATGCACATCTAATTCAGTTTGGTTAATTAAAATTCTCCACTTATTATCTTTCAACATTTTACTATGATTTATCATAGTATTAATTGCTTTTTGCTTGATTCGCACAGTTGGCAAAGTACTCAACAGATTTTCACAGATGAAACAACTCGCTTCCAAATCCATTTTTACAAGAAAATAACGTTAATTATGATATGTACAATGCAATAACTTTTCAACGATGCGTAATGTTCGAATGACGACTTGAGACTAAATTTGTGAACATCTACAAACTGTAAAGATAGGAAAGATATTCTCATTAAATAAACAATGAAAATTTAAATAATAATCGATTTTTTTTTTAATATCAACGATCAAGATAAATAATGATTTAAAAAAAATGGTTCCTTAATTTTCATAAGTGGTGAAAAAAAATTGTTATTTAACAAATGCGTTTTTAAGCAATAAAAAATTTTTTTTAAGAAACTATTTTTTTTTTAAATCATAATTATCATCAAAGATTATGTTATCAAAAAAATTTTTAAATTATCTCATAAACAACGCATTTGTTTATAACAATTTTTTAAACAATAGGAGATAAAAATTGTTAAAAATTATTTTTAAGTAGCTTCTGATCATATGAAAATGGACCAATAATAATATTGCAAAAAAAATTTTTTTTCAATGTTTAATTAAGCTTTATAATTTTTCCCTCAGCAAATTGTTAATAACAAAACGAAAATTAACAATTTTTGAATTTTTCCAACGGGAATCTATTCTAAGACCTTTGAATCTTTTTTCAAATTTAAATTTTCTCAAATAGTTTTTGAGATATTAACGAAAAACCAAACCCCTTTTTTTTCACTTAATTGTTTATAACTATTGCAATTTTTGCTAGCGGGCTTAGCATTTTCTCAAAAACTATCTACATGCCATTCCGAATCGAATGACACCTCAATCATAATTTTCGAAGAAGGCGCAAAAATTTTGACCTAAAAGGCATTTGTTGACTAGACTAGATACCTTCCGAGTTCAAAAGTGATGTTAAATTATTTTATTTGAATAAAACTTCGTACACAAGTCAGCTATTGTCTACTTCAGAGATGTACAAAATGGTTCCATATAAGCATTTTAATACAAAATGCAAAATACTTTTCAGATTTATTCAAATGCAAAATATCAAATACTTTTGCGTTTTGTTTTTCAAATGAAAATAGGTATTTTCAAAATACTTTTTGACCAAATCGAATGATATTTTTATTTATTTTAGAATAGTCACTTATAACATTATCTTAAGTTACTTACAATATTAGTAAATATAACCCTATAGGGATGAAATTTTGAAAAATCTTTGAATAACATATTTATTCAGTAGTTCGTATACAAATTGTCACTAACATAACTTGAAGACTTTGCATAGAAACTTTCAACCCCTTCTACTTTAATTTTCGCGACAAAAAGTATCCTATGCAATACCTCAAAATATGAACTACAATTGTGCCAAGTTTGATTTTAATACATTCAGTGTTTTAGAGTGAATTGCGGCCGACAAAAATCCGTACAGCCAGACAGTCAGACGGACAAACATTTTATACATTTTTGGGTTCAGTATTGATTACATAGTGCCCTCTAATAAAAATTTCAAAAATATCTTCAACAATGTACAGATTAACAAGTCGTTACAGTTTTATTACAAGTATAGAATATTACAATTCTCTTTTATTACTAACAATACCAGTTGTTCGAATACATCATCGCTCATTTTTCTTCTGTGAGGTCTCATTATAATTATCCCACCGTACGAAAAAAGTCTTTCTACTGGTGCTGAACTTGGTAAGGATGTGTTGTATTTTAAAAATAGAACCGTTTTTCCCCCGAAGGGTAAAAAACGTATATTTAGGTTTCAGCCGAAAGGCTTGACCCACTGTGAGATAACCCTTTGGAACATCAGCGCCATCTAGTAGTGCATACCGACATTATTCTTGAGGGTTGTCGGTATTGGTTCTGTGAACGGAGTGGGGAGTCAGCGCGAAGGCAGGCGGCGTTTGCCATTTTAAATTCAGTACCTGGAATCGCAGCGAGGCGAAAGCCGGCAAGGTATTTATTGGTGGGTCAAGCCTTTCGGCTGAAACCTAAATATACGTTTTTTACCCTTCGGGGGAAAAACGGTTCTATTTAGGTGTTCGAGCCTTTAGGCTTGACCCACTGTGAGATGTTTAATATCTGCCGGCGCTGACTTAGCGTACTGTGATAATGTGTGGTATAGATTCATAATACGATTTATTCGATTAATAAATAGTGTATGAGAAAGAAACAATTAATTTTTTGAATAATCAATTTTATCTTTCAAACTAATAATAGATCTCAAAGTTTTTAACTTTTTACCTTAATTGACAATCACAATAATGTATTTTAGGTACTTTACTATACTACATTACTTTAAATTGTGGAAAAAACATTAGACATTGCATGATTTGTCACAGTATTTCTTGTGCTTGCTTCTATTTCCTTAAAGTAGTGTTTTAAGAAAGTCGAGCAGCTACGCCAGTTACCCTTTATTAGTACTTCATCTATGTCCAGGTTTTTATTTATCCAGTTGTCAGAAGCAACAGCTGATCTGAAGCTGCCAGGTGAACTTTTGATATTAGCGTTTTTTAGAATTAGCCTTATCCAGCCAGCTATTACTGATCTGGATGCTGCTTTGACCTTGTTCCGGGTGGTAATGAATAAATTTGTTAAAGTTGGGTCCGCTTTCCGTCGTTGTTCAGATTTATTTATCAGTTTTGGTATCCAATAAGAAAGGTCAAATATAACATTGTTGCATTTTGTCAGACACCAACCGGGTTGTCGATAACTGGTACTGTCGGTTTTTGATCCAAATGAGGGCCATAATATAATTTGATTATGAGACATTTCAAAATGTTCTTGGTCTATATGGAGTAGTGTCATGAACACGGCGACCCGATGCAAGAAGTAATAAGGTAGCTACATGCTGTGAGATTTGGAATAGACTGGAGTCATCAATAGTCCTCTGAGCGATCCACTCTACGAGATCGGCAACATTCCAGATGCTGGTACGTCGTTCAGGGGGGTTTTCCAGGAAAATAGCTTTAATAGTTTTCTTTACTATCGGATGATTGCTAAGGGAGCATGTATTATCGTATATTATGTAGTATAGTGTTTGGGGCGAGCTTCTTAACGTTGTGTAGGTATATCAAGTACCTGGCCAAATCACTAGGGTTTGGTGTTTTTGTAGATACCTGATTATTAAGAGTCCACTGTAACCAGCATCTCCAAGCAGGTTGGTATGTTTTTAAAGTAGATAATATCCACGCAGATTGTAATAGATTGCGTTCAGACTCATTCCAATTTGTTATTTCATTGGCCCAGCCCGTACTTTCCATACCTCCAAACACATATTCTGTATGTCTTTGGGTGGCAGGTTGGTTTGTAAGTCCAGGAGATGATATTTTAGATCTGGGATCCTGTAGGGTGGGCTTATTGCCCTCTTCTTCACTTCGGACCTCCAGAAAGCCTTCTCCCACTTCGGTATCACTAGGAGGTAGTACCCGAGTAGTAGTCGAGTTCTACAGCATCTGAATGGATCCAAAATCCATTCAGATGCTGTAGAACTCGAGGAATCAAAGCTGGTGGTGGGAAGATCCAAGCCAGCTTGTAATTCCAGGGTCTGCTGAGAGCGTCCGTGAACTCGCTTTCCGAATCCTTTTGGTCTTCGCTCACATATCTTGAAACTATTGCAGAGGATTTGCTTGCAAAGAGGTCGATTTCTGGTATGCCCATCTTCTGGAAAATTAATTGGCGTGTTGGTAGATCGAGGTGCCATTCTTGTAGGGCTTTTAGCCGTGATAGGCTGTCGGCCGTTCCGTTGTATCTGCCTGGAAGGTATTTTGGAGTTATAGTGATCTTGTGTTGTTCTGCTAAGATCAATATTTTTGAGGCAATGTTTAGGAGTTTTTGTGATCTTGTTCCACCCTGTTTTCGTATATAGGAAGCCGCTGTTCTGTTGTCTGTTTGAAACAAGATTGTAGTTCCTGAGATGTCTTTTAGATTTGTTTGAAGAACCTCGAATAATGTCCATAATTCCTTTTGATTGCAGTGCCAATAACTTTGCGAGATGCTCCAGTGACCTGATTGCTTTTTGTTGTTTATTGTAGCTCCCCATCCGATTTCTGATGCATCGGTGGTTATGAATATGGATGCTGGAGCGACTTGAATGTCCGATGTTTTTGTAATGTTTTGAAGCCACCAGATTAGTTCTTTCTTTACTTGGTGTGGAAGTTGGAATGTCTTGTATCTTTGTAGTTCTGGGAGTGATTTTGATGCGATCTGCGTGTGCCTGCAATGGAGGAGACCTAATGGTATTACATTGGCCGCGAAGTTTAATTTGCCTAGTAACTGTTTAGCCTCCATCCAACACCATTTGTCTTTGGAGAGTGTATTAATGATTACCGTTTTAATATTTGCAATCTTTGCAGAAGGTAAGATTTTTTTGTTGATTCTTGTGTCCCAAATTAAACCTAAATATTGTATGCGCGTTCTCGGTCTCAGGTCTGATTTTTCTGCGTTAATGTGCCAGCCTTAATTTTTGAGGAATTTTACTGTCCAGTTTGCTTGTTCGGCTAATTTATCACAATTCTGATTCATAAGTAAGAAATCGTCTAGATATACAATAACCCTGATGCCTTTTTCTCGAATTAATGATGCAACTCATTTAGTAGTTTTACTAAAAATAGATGGAGCACTTGATAATCCGAAGGGCAAACAATTCATATTGTATATATTACCATCGAACGCAAATGATAGAAATTTCTTGTGCGACTCTTGAATGGGGATATGGCAGTATGCATTCGAGATGTCAATTTTGACTAAATAATCCCCCCGTTGTATAGTTTGCGCTACTTTTGAGAGACTTAAGAGTCTAAACTTTGGAGGCTGAATATATGAGTTCAAGGAACGTAAGTTGAAAATTAATCTATGAGAACCGTTAGGCTTTATTCTTAGAAAGATTGGTGATAGGTAACCAGTATTAAAGGAGTTAAGAGATATTGCATTAATATCTTGTAACTTTTTTATTTGTTTAATCATTTCCTCGGAAATTTCGGGTTCGTATAATTTAGTATTACACTGGGAAAAAAGTGTATTGGGTGGTTTCTTATTGAACGGTATACGGTAACCCTTTATAACACTCAACAATGTATTTGATGCACCTAACGATTTCCATAGATCAAAACTTAGCATAAGTTGACCTGCTTTAAATACCTGCGAGTCAGATTTTCTTTGCTGTAGTTTGATTAGGCCTGGCTTTAGACCCGGACGGGGCACCATCTTGTTTTGTCCGAAAGTCACGAAAATTACGTGTAGACTGTTTTTTGTTTTTGTGACCATAATTCTTATAATGTTTGGATACTTTCGGCGTTGGATTTTTCTTTGCAGTCTTATTGATATGATTAATTTTCTTAGGAAATATCTTATGCGCCCCTCCCTGATCCTTAATCACCTCAGATAACTTTTCTTCAGAGAAAAGATGCGTATCGCTGGGTGGTATATCATATAGAATGTTACTCAAGACTTTATTAACTGGCTTATAAGTTTCTCTTCGGGCTTGAATTATTTCGGCTCTTCTGCCACAAGAATATTGCAAAAGACCGTCCGATATCTTTCTAAATTGGCTGTCAGCGGTCCGGGTTTTTGGGTCCATTTTTTGGCAAGCTTCTTGAAAGGCTTGTCTTTGTAGTAATAAGCCATATGTTATAGCACCCAAGGTCATGTCTGATTTTTCTAGTTGTGAGGTTAGATTCCAGTTAGGAGTTATAGTTGCGAGGTGACCGTTAACCTTCAGAGCCGAGAACACAGGAGTAGCGTGAAACGTTTTCTGCACGTCTGCGTAACGTATATACTTCCACCCGTCTTCATTTAAACGTTGACACTGCCCTTGGTCTACCAGGTTTGGATCTGCTTTTACAAGTTTAGGTTCCGCCTCGGTGGTATGAGGGGAGAAATCGCATATGGGAACACTGTCAAGCGATTTAAGTTGGGCCAGTTTTCGCTGAGCCTCAGCAATTTGTGCTGTTAGTGTCGCCTCTTCCGAGTCCTTACTCATCAAGCTGCTTAATGGTAGAGCGTGTTCTCCAGTTATATTTAGTGGAGTGATACAAGGCTCTTCTATGCTGTCGGTGCTATCTGGTATTGACTCGAAAGATTCATCAAGTTCAGAAGAGTCTGTGTTATTGTGCTTTACCAGTTTTGTAACCTTACCTGCAACACTTTCTATAGCTTCCGTTTGTTTACTTAGAAGCTCCATCATTTTTTCATAGATAGAATGTGTTGCGGGGCTTTCGGCGGTTTGTAGAATTTCGCGGCGAGGTGTTTTGCTGCTGCGCACACTTACTGGAGACGTTGACCTTCTCTTTCGTGCTGGGCTACTACTCGATGCTACGTCTCTAGAAGTCAATCTGGGTTTAAGTGATTTTACTGTGTTCATAAATACCTCATAGGAATTTGTATGAATTTTTTCCATTATACTATGAGGAGCGTATAATAGAGCTCGTCCTAGTGGCCATTGTAACAATATCCTTTTGATGATACGATACTTTTTTTCCGAGAGGCTAGTATCGTTTGGGCAATATGCCGTGGCTAATTCGGCCGTAGGAATGGCGAATCTTAATTTAGCTTCAATTCGGGACGATATTTTTTCTCCAAATAATTCTGTGTATGAAAAATCTTTAATCTCCCAAGATCGCCAACCTTCGGGATAGTTGTTATCGATTATTTGTATAAGTCTCTCGAAGAAATCTTCTTCATCGCTTGAGACTGCTTTTTGTTTGCACAGTTCTCCCATTGTTAAAGACGCCATGATCTGAAAGAAGTACCAAAGTCGATATAAGCGATTTAATCGACGTGATTTTGCAGTTTTAATTGATGCGACCGGTCGTCTCAGTTGGTGCGTCTGGTCATCTAATTCGATGCGACCGGGTGCCTCAGTTGATGCGACCGGCCGTCTCAGTTGGTGCGTCTGGTCATCTAATTCGATGCGACTGGGTGCCTCAGTTGATGCGACCGGTCGTCTCAGTTGGCGCGACCGTTCATCTAATTCGATGCGACCAGGTGCCTCAGTTGATGCGACCTGTCGTCTCGATTGATGCGACCATGGGTTTGGATCGATGCGACCGGCATCGCAATCGATACGACCAGACGTCTCAGTTCATGTAACCCGACGTTTCGGCCGATACGATTGACATCGTCATAAGGTTGGTGCTATTCTGTCTTTACCGAAAACGGTTTAGACAGCTTGTCGTTCGTTGCGAGACGACAAGTGACTTCATACTAAAAGTATGAAGTGATTCGTGGAATAAAACACGAATTTTAGAAATGTATCGAAATGATACATTTTGCACCAATTTACGTAAATATTTTCCGTATCAAACTACGGATATTTACGCGGTGAAAATGTTTTAAAATAATTATGTACTTACATTTTAGAACTTCGTTCTTTGTACTGACGACGCTGAGATTCAAAAGCGTACTGAATTTAAAATGGCAAACGCCGCCTGCCTTCGCGCTGACTCCCCACTCCGTTCACAGAACCAATACCGACAACCCTCAAGAATAATGTCGGTATGCACTACTAGATGGCGCTGATGTTCCAAAGGGTTATCTCACAGTGGGTCAAGCCTAAAGGCTCGAACACCTAAATACTTTTTTTATTATAGGATAACTGTTCAGCTTCTCCAGACGTGTGCATTCATCCTTTAAATTATATTGTAGAGTTTCCAGGTCTATTGTAGTATTGGCACTCCCACCCTCACTGGTTGTAGAAGAGTCTGAATCCTGGAACATTTAGTAAGACTCGCTTTTTTAGTTTTTTCTTTTTGATGTCTGTGATTGGAGGCCACTTTTTAAATTTTCTTTTTTATGTTTCCTGACTTCTGTAATAAACAGCTCCTTAACGTGCTTCTTCTTACTTTTAGGCACCCACTTTAATTTGAAGAATGGATACGATAAGGCTGCCAGAATGCTGTCCTAGGATCTTGCGTCTTCTAAATGAAAATTTTTGAAACGCTTTTCAATATTTTTACGCTTTACTTGATTATTTCAATCAACGGTCCACAATATACTAGGTTGTCGATTTCTAATGAAACTAATATTTTTTGCATTCTTATCAATTCAGGTTGTAGACATCCAAAATATATCTCTTTGTCACCTTGCAAAGTCCGATGGCCTCAGCTATGGGTTTGGAAATTCTAACATATTCATAAACTGTATTTCAATTTCTTTCAGGACTGATAACCCCAGTATTATTAGAGCTTCATTTATGGTTTCTTGGACTTATAATATATCTGTTATACAATTGTATAATGAATTCCACTGAGTTGGGCAGAGGCTAATTGGAGATTTAACTTCCAAGTAAATGTTAGATGCTTTCGGTGACCTAGACTCTAGGTCATCAGGTCAAGAGTCTAGGTCTAGCTAGACATAAAAGTAATTCATACCGGAAACTACATGATGCAGCTATGACTAAATGTCAGGCTGTTTGGAATATATGCCCTAGGACTGAGAGCATATACTTTTCTAAAGGTTGGTTATAACCAACTTTTAGAAAAGTATAACCTACTAGAATTAAGATCTAAGAGGCAATTAAATGCCATGCTTTTATATGATCTGTGTCACAATAACTTTAACGTATAGACTTTGCTATTGTGTAATATAATAATATAGTGTTTGCTAGTGTGTGTAAAACAATTTACGGGTTTTCGATGTGTTTAATTTAGCATCATCTTCGCAGCTTAAGTAATAGAGGTTTGCACCGGAGCGAGATTTTAACAACCGATTGAATTCACCGGTGATCGGGCAATCTCCGGTGAAAAACCGGAGGTCACTGGAGAATAAATAATTTTTTTCTTTTTTTAATTTATATATTCAAAATGATGAAATAAGAATAAGCGATTATATATGATTATTTATTTAAAAAAAAACCTTTTATAATGTTAGCAAATGCTGATTTTGATTTAAGAAACACAACATGTCAACAGCATCATAGCGTAGCATGTTTCTTCTGTCGTTTAGTATTTGTCCTGTCGTCGAAAATACTCTCTCTAACCTTACAGAAGTAGCAGGCACAGCTAGAGGTATTTAAAGGCTATTTCGTCTATAGGCTTAAAATGTTTATTGAATTTCCACAATTGCACAACTTCTTCCCGATTGTGGCTTTTTTCAGGAAACTGTGTCTCCGTATACATTTTGAATAAATTCATTGCCGTGGCGGATGTCATATGTGCATTACTGGTGTTTCTTTTTAGAAATCCAAGCAAATCCGTGCGACCAGTTTCTCTTGTACTATTTTCACTTGACGTTGCTATTTCTTCTGCGCTTTGAGATATGTTTCAGATCCGCAAAATATTATTTATTTCTGCCTTTATACCTTCTTTAGCAGCCAATTTATTTTGCAATTGTCTAAAGCTGTTTCTAAAAACAGGATGCAGTACAGTAGAAATTCGACAAGCAGTTCGAAATTCGTATTCCAATAAGCGCTCATTTTCAATGTTTGTAAAAATATTTCACCTACCGCTGTAGAAATTCTGGGACCCAAACTTTGAACGTTATCTTATAGCCCGTAAATAATAGATATAATCAAAGAAGAGGTTGGATACTGGTCTCCGCTTATCATTTGGGTTGCTTGCTCAAATATATCCAGCAAAAGCACCATATCTTGTAATATTTTTTCTTCTTCTGGGCTAATTATTTGAGGTGCTTGAGGCAGTTTTCTCTGTGCGGCGGTTATACTATCAATTAACTTTAAAATTTCTTTTTATCATATAATAAAGGCTATTCCAACGAGTTGGAACGTCCTGTAGTAATTGTAAAGGTTCTACATCAGGATTTCTATCTTTTTGTTCTTTGCGGAGTGTTAAGCAGTATTAGATTATTTGAAATATTTAACAACTTTTTTACACTTCTCTACCAAGTTTATTAATTCTGGAATGTTTAAGGAATCATTTACAACCAAATTTAAAATGTGTGCAAAACAAGGCATGCTACGTACTCCTAACAGTCCAGCCATTGTTATTTCGTTGGCTCCATTATCTGTTGTGATGCACACAACTTTATCACGGATTTCCCACTCAGTCAATATTTTATGAACTACATCTTTGAAATGATCTGCAGTGTGCGACTCTGTCAAAGGTGTAGTGGTTAGTACACAACTTTTAAGCTCATTTGTAAAGAAAAAGTGCACAGTGATTGTAATGTATCCATGAAATGACTCGTCCAAATATTTGTGGTCAATGACAAGTTATCAACTTCAGATGAGATTTTTTTAGCTTTGTCTTAGCTTCATTAAATATTTTCGGCATAAATTCATAACGTATCGTTCTTTTATCTGGAATTTTGTAGTTTGGGTTAATCTTATGAACAAAGTTTTTAAAGCCTTTGTCATTTAACATAGAAAAAGGTTGAAAATCTGTAGCTAACATCAAAGTTAGAGTTTTGTCCTGCACTTTTTTAAGATTTATATTCGAGGACTGCTCCATAGTAAATATTTCTATACTATCATTTGTATCAGATGACATTGGAGCATCTGTTCGTCTCATAATATCAGAATGCTTTCTTTTCAAATGTGATAACATATTTGATGTTCCACCGCCAGTGGTTAGCACGGCATTGCATAAATTACATTGAACCTTTTTGCCGTCTTCATCTTCTTTTTCAAAGTGACCTTTAGTTTTTGACTGAACTTTCGGCATTCTGAAATATATCAATAAGTTTGAATAACACCACAATAGTTCAAAATATTCATATTGAAAACTTGATTAAGTTGGTACTGGAAGTTAATGTTAAGTTACACAGAAGTTGAATCTTAGTTTTTCACTGTAAAAGAGTATTTATCTCAAAATATTTTATTACGGTGACGCTATTATAGTAATAATTTAATGATTAACAACCTCGACTTATCGAACGAAATTCTACACATGTAATTTGTGTTTCACAAATAAAATGCTTTCGGGAAATTCCCGTTACCAAAGACTAATATGTTTCGTACCCAGGCACTTAGGATTAGGCCACATAACCCCAGAGCAAATAGCTGAAAGGAACTTATCACTACCTAATGCTTTATTTGGTAACCAAGAGCTACCATTAGCAGACAGGCCAGCTATATCAATTTGTGATGGCACTTATATATATATTCAAAAGAGTTCCAACTATCTTTACCAAAAACAAACATATAGTCTACACAAATACGAAAACTTGGTAAAACCATTTATGATTGTTTGCACAGATGGACACATAGTGGATGTTGTAGGGCCATATGCTGCCACAAAAACTGATGCAGATATTATGACAGAGTTATTTCCAAATTCCACAAGTCCCATGAGAACTTCCTACAGGTCTAATGATGTTTTTATTTTGGATAGAGGGTTTAGGGATGCAATACCTTTGCTACAGTCATGCTAGTATAAGGTACACAAGCCTGAAACTGTTGATGCAGGACAACAACAATTAACACCTCTGCAGGCTAATAAAAGCAGATGTGTAACATTGTGTGGATGGGTCGTAGAGGTGGTCAATGGTCGTTTTAAACGTGACTTTAAACTATTTAGGCAAGACTTTTTTAATATTGCATCTAATCATCTGATCATGGACTTTAAAGTTGCTGCAGCAGTAATAAATAGATTCCACCCATTAATCCGAGACAGGCCAGACTTTTCAGATATTTTACATAAAATTAGGCAATATTTATATACCCGTAATTATTTAGCTGAATATGTTGCTGAGGAAAATATGAATAGAAGACTAGCAACATTTTCTAGAATATATGGTAATATTCCACAACTATCACATTTTGCTCAATTATCTTATGAAAAATTGATATTAATATCTCTTGGGCCTTATCAAATAAAACAAGCTCGTTCCTATTACGGAGAGCATGTCCGGAGGAATGAAGTAGAAGTCTGTCCAGATGTTCAAAATGCACAAATAATGTTTGCCCAAGTACGTGGAAACAATCAATATCTTTTGAGAGGAAGGATAAGTCACGACATGCAAATAGAAAAAATATTATTCTCATATTTTATTTGACAGATCCCCTCTTCACCCTAATACCTTGGATGCCATATTAGGCTATTGTTGTAGTTGTGTTGTCGGCAATCGAACAGTTGGGTGTTGTTGCCACGTCATGACATTGTTATGGTATTTAGGCTATGCCAGGCATCAAACAAATATAATGGCACCAGCCTCATTTCTAGATAATGTATTATTAACATTTGAAGATGATTAGACTTCAAAGCAAAAAATGTGTGCGTGTACTAGCGTACACTCGTAAGAAGTGAAACTAACTAACTAACTTATCAACATTCAAGTATTAGAAAAAATCGATACCATAATTACACCCACGGGTTAGTGTATTGAAAAATACAATCAAAAACTGAGGTTAATTTTAAATAACGTGGAAAAATAAATACCATAATTACACCTAAGTATTCGAAAAAGAGATGTAATTACTTACTTTTTTTAGAAATTCATTGGAATTAGAATTAAAATAAACCCTTTGATTTTGCTGATCAATTCAATATAACATATATATATATTTATCATGTCACTTCCATAAGTCAAAGATGGCGCGTAACGGAAAAATGTGACGCGTAACGAAAAAATGTTACACTAAATTTTTTTCCAATACCGATAAAGAAGTTTCACTTCAATAAATATGTCGCCGGAGTAAAGACATTCTTATAAACTGTTTGTAAAACACGTTGAGAGTAACATATTAATTTAGGCACATATTATCTAAAAAAATAAAAATTTGCATTAATTTAGTTTTTTATTACCCACCTATCGATTCACTCATATGTTATTTAATGCATAATGTATCAGCTAGTGTAATCATGAGTTGCTTTGATATTATTGAGTAGGTATTTCATCGGCATATTTGAAAGGCCTACGACCAGCTAGCCTTTCAAATATGATCCATATCTTGCCAGATTAACTTGGAGCTAAATGGCGACGTGAGTATTGTTCCATAATATTTATTTATTTTATTGATGTTTTTTTTAATATGGAACAGTCATATGTTATGTTATAGTCTAACTATTGAGGTATTATTTGCTACTAACTATATTACACTTCGGTAAACGACAGTAAAATCATTGCTATTTAAAATAATTTGGCGCTTTTTTGTAAGATGGCATTGAGGACTTTAGAAAGTTCCTTAAGTACAAAAGTTAAGCGGTATTTTAATACTCGTAAGCTTTAAAACAAGGTACTGTATGTCACTGCAAGCAAAATTTTTTCTCAGGGCACAGCTCCATACTAATTCCGGCCATGTCCTTTACAGAACCGCTGGAAAGCTATCGATAACCTTCATTGGGAGATCGTAGGCAAATCTGGAGAAAATCCAGATTACGAAAAACATTTTACTAAGCATGAACGCACCTTTTTTGACGACCTCCGTGGCGCAGTGGTATGCGCGTTGGAATTATAAGACGGAGGTCCTGGGTTCGATTCCCGGCAGGGCAGATTGAGATTTTTCTTAATTTGTCTTGGTCTGGCTGGTGGGAGGCTTTCGCCGTGGCTAGTTACCACCCTACCGACAAAGACGTATCGCCAAGCGATTTAGCGTTCCGGTGCGATGTCGTGTAGAAACCGATAGGGGTGTGGATTTTCGTCCCACTTCTAACAAGTTAGCTCGCTTCCATCTTAGACTGCATCATCACTTAACATCAGGTGTGATAGCAGTTAAGGGCCAACTTGTAGTCGATAAAAAAAAATAAACCTATAACAGCTTGAAAAAGTCTATAAACTCTAATATGTGGTCTACTACGCACCATACTAAAGCAACCCCTCAAATGGATATCTCCCTGTTTAAGGGAAATTTTCATCAATGGGTCTCATTCAGACTTGTTTATTGAAGCTTGAAGCAAAAACACTGCTCTGTCAAATGATCAAAAAATGCAGTTTTTAAAAAGTTAAGTAAAAGGTGAAATCGAGCCTTTGATACAGCATCTGCCAATGAGTTCTGATAACTATGTTATTTGTTGGGAAATTCTAAATCACCGATTTAATAACAAAATGCTTTTTTTTACATCGCACGTTAATGTGTTTATGAATCTGCCTAATATACAGCAGCAATCATTTATAGCAATTAAAAAATTACATGACCTAGCTCTAGAGAGTCTTCACGCTATTAAAAAACTAAGATACTAGCACGTGGGGTCCTCTATTAGTACATATTTTGTCGCAAAAGTTGTATAGTGAATCTTATTCCGAGTACATAGAATCGCTGAAGAACTCTCGCGAACTACCAGTACTTCAAGATTTTTTTGACTTTTTGGAAAATAAATTCACTAGCTTAGAAACAGCTCGTCGGCAACAAGATATTGTTCCTAAAAATTATCCAGCATCCTCTCAGCAAAATAACTCATCTTCTTCATATTTTAATAATAGAAAACCTCATTATTACAAATTATACGATAGCAATGCGAAACCAACTAAAACAATTGCGAAATAGGACTGATATTTTTGAAAATGTCGGATTTTCGATATATCGATATTTTTAAATATATCAATATCGGAGTTTGATATATCGAAAAAAATATCGATATTTCGATATATCGGCTTTATTTAAAAAAAATAATCGTGAGGCAGCTAAAAAATGATTACACAGTTTATAGTCCAGTATATTTATTAAACAAATTAAATTATAAATGTATAAAAGTGTTAGGTTATAACTATATATAGTTCTTAGTAATTATTGTTTAATTTAAATTAGACAATTATGTGGACCAATATTTTTCAGTAAGAGTTTTTAAAAATACTCTTTGTTTTATATGTTCAGCTGTTTGACTACTACGATTATTAGGCAAAAGATTGATTGTAGAAGCAACTCGTTCAGATGCTACAGATGTAGCAGAAGAAATTAAATATTTAACAGCTATTTCTGATAGCACGGGAGTAAAATGCCTACTATCGATCCAAAATTTTAGCGCATTCGATGACCTTGAAATATTTGGCTGATCTAAATACTGCTTTAGTTCAGCAGGCATTGTACCAAAACATCTGCCAGAAACTTCATTGGCATTGGCCATATTTTTCATAAGCATATTTTCATGTCTATCCCATAAGGATGACGTTGTTTCTTTTTCTCCGCGTGGAGAAGCGCCTACTGTGGGTGAACGATTTTCTCTTATTTTGTGTTCTGCAATTATTTCTTTTGATAGATCTGATATTGCATTAGCAACAGCCAATGCTGACATGAAATGTAATTATTTGAAGCGGAGATCTAAGATAGCCAAAAAAAGGTTTTCTTGTAAAGGCACTAAATCTACCTTCAATACCTTTATTTATTATCTTGAAATGAAATGTAATTTTATATAGATATACCTCTGTGGTATAAAAATTACTATAAATTACTATAATCGAAGTATCGATATATCGTTCAAAAAATATTAGTAATAAATCGAAGTCGATATTTCAAAATAATTATATCGATATTTCGATATATCGATATTTTATCAACAGTCCTATTGCGAAATCATTGAACGTGTCTAATATCAAATGTTCAATTCGTTCCGAAGAACATAATTTGTACAATTGCGATAAATTCTTAGAAATGTCAAATGACGTAAAACTAAAAACTGTAAACAATTTGCAATACCGTATGACGGCGTTTAACTCGCGACGTATCAGGCCATCCTTTTGACAAAGTACCGAAATCACAAATCCAGTCACCACTTCTTCAGGCATCACGATCTTTGGAATTCGTTCTATTAAGTTCCACAGGCGAAGGGCGGACTCTGAAGCTGTTTCTTTGACTCCGATTTGGAATCGTAGAATATCATCGAAATAATCTTGAAATAATTTAGGTTTTGAGAACTTCGCTAAACGAGACTGCTTGATCACGCTCCAGGTCATTTCTTGTAGACTTAATTTAGTAATGCAAAATGCAGCCCGTCCTCCGTCATAAGCAGGTCTACTCCGCCCAAACCAATTTTTGCACAATTACTTCAGTTATATTGCACCAACCATCTATGTCCGCATCTGGGTCGTCTGGATTGAAAGGTAACAATTGCGTAGGTTGACTAGTGTTCACAGTCGGTGTTTGCTGAGCCGCGGGAACTCGAGATAGTAGAATCTCCATACTGTTGAGTAATTTCTCAGCGTCCGTTTTAGTCTTCTGGCCCTCAACTTGGGCCCCATCACGTCCCACTTCTGATGAAGAATATTTTATAATTATGTGGGTAGAATGGGCGTGGAAGTAAAATGAAATGTCTTCAGATTATAAATCACGTGTTTTAACTATTTACACTAAAATCACTATACAGTTAATCGGCTATTCATCGTTGCAGTAGAAATCGACACAATTAGATTTAAATATAACTTGATAGCAAAGATACAGAGCGATTCGTCACAAGCGTGATGCACGGAAGCCGTCTCGTTTCAAAAGTGACATCCAAGATGTCTGCCCGTACTCCCAAAGACAATGACGCTCCGCTAGGTTGTCATCTACTTGTTGTATGTACTTGTCAATGTCAACCTAATGTTAGACGTAAACGCAGTCATGTACTAATTGCATTTTTAGTCACAATGACAATAAATGCTTTTCGAATCGGAGAAAAAGACTGTGGTTGCAAAGGAAAGCTAAACATAAATTATTGTCAGTCACTGTACTCAAGCTACAAATTCAATGTCGATGTTTTAATTATGAAAAATTTGATAAAAAAAATTACCTACCAAGTCCTATGCAAAGCCTTGTTGGTCACATCGAGAGCATATTAACTTAGCTGATCCGGAATTTTACACAAGTCGCCCTGTAGACTTATTACTCAGTGCAGAAGTGTACGCTCTCATCATGTTAGGAGGTTCCATAAAAGACTCCAACGCAATGTCACCTTTAGCTCAGCAAACACAGCTTGGATGGATATTATGCGGTGGTGTAAATACATTTCACTGTAACGTTGTTTTAGATAATACAGTGGATATTCAGCAATTCTGGCAGATTGAGGATATTCATCAGCAGAATGATATGTCAATCGACGATTAATATTGTGTTGACTACTACAACTCAACTACTAAGCGACCAGAGAACGGTCGTTACGAGGTTCGATTACCGGTTAAGCAGCAATTAAGCGACAAATTAGGATTCTCAAAAGATATAGCGGTAGCAAAATTTAGGAATTTAGAAAGGAAGTTTAACAAAAATGAGCATTTAGCGCATCAATATAAACAATTTATCAGCGAATATGCGGAGTTAGGACATATGAAGCTAACATCTTTTAATAACAAAAAGCTAGAATGTTTCTTACCTTATCACGCTGTTCAGCGAGAATATTCTTGTACTACAAAGTTACGGGTTTAACGCGTCAGCTAAAACCTCATCAGGGTATAGCCTAAATTACCTTATGTACAAAGGGCCAACCCTCCACCTCCCGTGGCCCCACCAACCTGGCGGTTATTTGGGCCGAATCGTCAGGAGGGCAACCCGGAATCCGCACTTCCTCCTTCACACTCTTGCGTCTGTGTTCTGCCTCGGCACTCCTCCCCACGAAGTATCTGCTCTCGCTGTGCCAGACAGGTGAGTGCGCGTTCGCATCGGCCCTATAAGGATGTGCTTGCGGTCGTCCCC
This sequence comes from Mycalesis mineus, assembly GCA_034621355.1. Classification (NCBI taxonomy): domain Eukaryota; kingdom Metazoa; phylum Arthropoda; class Insecta; order Lepidoptera; family Nymphalidae; genus Mycalesis; species Mycalesis mineus. The sequence continues at coordinate 402,418 of JAXAVZ010000219.1, read as the reverse complement.
TGTCGCATTGATTTCGTCGATGACGCGGTCCAGATGCGCCAGGTGCCCGTCGATCCGGTCTGAGTACTGGAAGTACGCGGACACAACCACGCACTCCCAGTCCCCGGTCCTGACGGCCACGACTGTACAGTGAGAGGTCGATTGGTGCGCGAGGGATGCGACGCCAATGTCCCTGGCAAATACTACAACTCCTGGTTTCGGGTGAATCCCGTGCTGTACTATGGGCAGTCCTGGCCCTGGCTGCACCTGAGAATACTGTTCTTGAACAAGAACAATATCCAGGCGCAGCTCCCTGGCAAGGGCTGGTAGTTCCTGGGTGGCTAAAGTAGAGCCACCCAAGTTTAGCTGTCCAACCCGTAGTTCTCGGGCCATAATTGGTTGATGCAATAGCCCTTTCCTCAGCATAGCGTCGCGCTGAGCAGGAACTGGAGGCGGACACATGTGTGCCTGCATCCTGGCGACTCAATTTATGGCACGTCGCACACCATGCCTTGGCCTCCTGGCACTAATCTTTTTTATGACCAGTTCCCGCACGTCATGGAAGGAGCCCTACAATAGCGTTCTGGGTGCCCGTACTGTTGACACTTGTTGCAACAGGTCACCTGCACATGGTCCATCACCTCCAGGGACTGCCACCCGATGTGGTCTGAACCACCACACCCGCATTGCCCACCTTGCGCACTTTGTCCACTTGGACTTGTATGGTTCCGGAGTTGATGGCCCTCTTCAGTATAACCTTCGTCTTCTCCGCAGTTTTGATGTTTCCCGCCTGGTCCGGGGCTGAGTAGAAGGCCAGGAGCGGTCCACCCGACTGGATGGGAACCGGCATGCTCTTCTTTACTAGCTTCAGAGCCGTAGAATAAGACGACGATGAGGACGAAGGCGCCGATGTATCCTGAGCTGGCCTCGGGGGAGGAAAGGCCGCTGCAGCTGCTTCTCGCAGCTCGGCCTCTCGCAGTTTTCCTTCAACCACCTGCTGCTCAAGTTCAGCCATCCGCAAAGCAAGCACCGCCACCACTGCAAGGACGTTTTGCGTGCACACCGAGATGGCGTTAGTGGCCTCCTTGTAGAGTCGTGACGTTTGACTAGTCACTGCTGCCGTTACTCGTCCCAACTGCCGGTGTACTCGGTCCAATAGTTCTTGCTTGCTGACTGTCACCAGCGAGTCCGAGGGCACCGCCGCAGCATCCGGAGACTTCGGGCGATCCGGGCGCGCGGTTAGTATTCCCGACAGGGGCGGGGGCTGGGTCCTCAATGTTGCTGGCGCCGTGGAAGGGCAAAGGGGGGTGGTGGCTCGCGCCGGACGGCACTTACGCACCGCCTCCGAGTCCCGTCCGCGCTCCTCCGGTGAGGTCAGGGGGCGCTTAACACCCCCCGGCCGTGCCGTTGTCGCTGCTGAAGTCTCAGAAGTCGCAGCCACCTGTGGGCTCCGTCGTCTTGGCGGGACGGTAGGAGTTAAAACCTCCTCCGCCTCGCCGGTCCTCGCGGCAGCGAACTCCCTAGGGGGAGTCCTCGCCAGCGAAGCTCTAGGTGCAAAGGGGGAGGCGGCATCAGCCGCCTCCTTGGAGTCCATGTTGTGGCCTACCTACTTTTTGTAATTACAAGAACCACTTCTTGTATCAAAGAAGGACACTTCGTGTATCGAATTAGGTACGTTGTACCAGACCTAAGTTGGTCCGGCTCGGTCCGAGTCGTTATGACTCTGGTCGGGGAGTGTGTAGGCACTATTAGTCTGTGGTAGCACTTTGTCTCTGGCGTTGACAGCTGCCAGCGGGTGACAACTGTCACTAACCACGCACGTGGTTTATAGGTTAGGTAACCTACAAAGCACGTGGTCGACAAAAGTAACCTAAAAATAACCTAACTTAAATCCTAAATCTAGACATAAATGCACTATGTAATTGTCAGAAACTAAGTAATAAATTAAGCACATGCACAATAAACAAAGAGTCCTATCTCGAGTCCTGTCTCGAATAATAATTAAATATAAGACCTGGGTCCGGTCTCGTGATTTGTCCTTAAATACTAGAGACCTTTTTCTCAAACCTGGTCCTGGCGGCGCAGGATACAGTGGAAACCACACACAGAACACTTTAAAAGCATTTTAAAATTAAAGAAACACGTGCACTGTGCGCAAGACACGTCCGCTCACCGCAAGGGACGGCGGGCATCTCCTGATAAAACGGGCCATAGTCGGTGGTAGCAACGGCCCGTTCCTCCGTGTAGCGGCGCGCTAGGCAGGAGCTGGATGCCGTCAAGTGTGATGCGGCGTCGGCGCGACCGAACTTAAAGCAAATAGCGCACCGCGCTCGTTCCTCCTGGCACTCTGTCTTCTTGTGGCCGGAGGCCCTTTAGTTGTACTTGGAGATTAGAAGAAGAGATTTTTCAGTTTTAATTATATATTTGTATAATTGTATGATCATGATTTCATATAAACTTGGTCTAGTAATATGGACACAATTGGTCTTACAAAATTGATTACTTGATAAAGTATAGTGAACCGAGTCGACCAATCAGGGTCGACTTCTGTTGGTGCCTCGCGATATAAATTAAATTGGTTATCGCGAGCTATAAAATAGTGCGCTTTTGCCCGCGGATTCAGTCTTCAATCGAACTCCGAGCAGGCATGTTGTCTTCCGAGTCGGCGCTCCGCGGGATCGACACATAAATACCGGAGCGCGGCGTTGGTCACTTCAGTATCGCCGCGTCTTCCGATGCGGTCGGTCGTATGACTCGTATGCGTGATTTATGTAGGTCACTACATTACTCCCCCTTCAGCGAAGCGTACAGGAGGTTTTGAAACTCTTCCCGATCTGGTAACATATCCATGCATAGGTGTAGGCGTTTCTAGTTTCTCATCTTCTGTATTGAAGATGTATGCCGGCTTCAATCTATCTATGGATATGTTTGAGCTTCGATTATGATCTAACTGCACCTTGTAATATTTGCTGTTGCGCTCGATGACTTGATACGGCCCGTTGTAAGTAGGCGTCAATGGCTTGCGTACAGCGTCATTGCGTACGAATACATGTGTGCATTTCTTGAGATCGCTGTGAATGAACGTCCCTTGGTGCCTATTATTTTCTCTTTGCACCTGTGCTTTGTTCATTGCTTCACTGAGGTGATTCATGAATTGAGAGTGACTGTGTGCTGTCGCAGGTTCGCCGTAGAATTCTCCAGGAAGGCGTAGTGTTTGCCCGTACAAGAGTTCGGCTGTACTGGCTCCGATGTCTTCTTTATATGCAGCGCGTAGACCTAGTAATACTGTAGGTAATTCGTAGGTCCAACTCGTTGAATTAAGTCGCGCGGCGAGTGCGGTTTTCAAAGTTCGATGCCAGCGTTCGACGATTCCGTTACATTGCGGATGGTACGCCGTAGTTCGCGTTTTTTGTATACCCATGCGGTGCATCAATTTGGTGAATACTTCGGATTCAAATTGCCTTCCGCGATCCGTCGTGATGGTAACTGGGCATCCGTAGCGCGAAATCCATACTTCGTACAGTGTGTTTGCGACTTTCTCAGCTGTTATTTCATCTATGGGATGAGCTTCAGGCCATTTCGTTGCTCGGTCGATTATAGTAAGCAGGTATCAGTAGTTGTTTGACAGGGGAAGGGGTCCAACGATATCAACATTTATATGTTCGAGACGTCCCACTGGAGCGTAACTGCATAAAGGTGCTTTCGTGTGTCTATGTACTTTTACTCGTTGACACTGTATACAACTGCGTGCCCATTCTGTGATGTCTTTCTTCATTGTCAGCCAGAAGTAGCGCGTCGTTATTAGTCGCCTTGTAGCTCTTACGCCGGGATGATTAAGGTTGTGAATCGCTTGAAAAACTTGTCGTCTGAACGCCGTTGGTAGGTACGGTCGAGCAGACCCTGTTGACATTTCACAAGTGATCGTTGTTGTTGTCCCTGGCGGTGTTATACGTTTGAGTATATATTTATTACTCTGTATAATTTTCTTTAGATCCGCGTCGTGAGCTTGAGCTTCAGCTAGGATTTGGTAGTCAATCGGTGATGGACATGTTATTGTTTCCACCCTGGATAGTGCGTCGGCCACGATGTTGTCCTTTCCAGCTATGTGTTCGATGTTAGTGACAAACTGACCGATGTACTCCAAATATCTCGTGCGTCGCGGTGTTTCGTTCTTGCTGATTTTACTTAGTGCGTGGACTAGTGGTTTGTGATCTGTAAATACGGTGACGTCACGGCCTTCGAACATCCGGCGAAAGTGACGTACAGCCATGTATATTGATAGCATCTCCCTGTCGTATGTGCTGTATTTCTTCTGCACGTCGCTGAATTTCTTTGAGAAAAAACCAAGTGGTTTCCAGTGGTCTTCGATTTTTTGTTGTAGTACAGCTCCAGCACAGGTGTCAGATGCATCAGTTAGCAAGGCGAAAGGTGAATTCGATGATGGATAAGATAATATTACAGCATTTGCTATATCCTGTTTGCACTTATTGAATGCTTCTATTGCTGTCTCGCTCCATTGTATCTTCGTCTTATCATTCCTTTTTGAACTTTTGAGATACGCGTTCAACTCCTTTTGATGTTCAGCGGCGTGTGGAATATTTTGTCGATAAAAATTCATCATGCCCAAGAAACGTCGAAGTTGTTGAATCGTTTGTGGCCGAGGATAATCTGCGATCGCCTTTTATCTTCTCGGCGGTCGGTTTGATTCCTTGGGACGATACGGTGTAACCCAAAAAATCGAGTTCCTGCTGGCCGAATGTGCATTTAGCGACATTAATTTGTAAGCCGTTGTCGCTAAGTCGTTTGAAGACTTCTTCTAGCTCCTTTCTGTGTAGCTCTTCGGTTTCGGATGCCACAAGTATGTCATCAAGAAATGGAAAAACGGGTAGTCCTCTCAGCACGTTATCTATATGACGCTGAAACGTCTGCCCAGAACTACGGAGACCAAAGCACATCCTGGTGAACTCAAACAGCCCAAACGGCGTAATTACTGCCGATTTAGGGATATCTTCTTCACGGGTTCTTACTTGGTAGTATGCTTTCTTCAGGTCGATAACGGAGAAGAATTTTTTTCCCAACAGATTGTAGGTGAAGTCATGCAGTTTCGGTATTGGGTACCTATCTGGAACTGTAACCGCATTTAGCCGGCGATAATCTCCACATGCTCTGTAGGTTCCATCCTTCTTTAGCACCAGGTGTAACGGACTTGCCCACGGACTCTTTGAAGGTCTACATATTCCTTGCTCCATCATTGCCTCGAACTCTTCTTTCGCTGCCTTGTACTTATGTGGGGGTAGAGGTCGAGCCTTCGCGTATAACGGTGGTCCCGTCGTTTCTATGTGATGTTCTACCTCGCTGTAGCAGAGTTTGAGTGTTGGTCGAGTGATGTCTGGGTACTTTGCAAGCAGGTCGTGGTACGGTTGCTGGTTGTTCACGGTGTTGATACTGTGCTCCGACGTAGGCGTGACGTAACCGATGACAGACAATCCAGTTTGTTTGTCGATCAATCTTCGTCCATGTATGTCGACTGTAAGTTGATGCTTATGAAGGAAATCGGCTCCCAATATTGGTCGAGTAACAGCAGCGATCACAAAATTGCAGATGTAAGGTCTTCGTAAACCAAGATCAAGCTTCATTGTTTGTTCACCGTACGAAGGTATGATGCTTCCGTTGGCGGCATACAGGTTGTCGACTTGCCTTTGCCTGTGTTTGCTTGCACTTCTTGCCGGTAGTACGCTCACGTTAGCGCCAGTATCAATGAGAAAACTGAGTCCAGTAGATTTTTCTTTGATGAATAGACGACGGTGTGTTACTAATTCGTTGACTTCAGCTTCCGTCGCAGCCAAAGTCTTCTCTAGTTTTCCCGTAGCTGGCCGGTCTTCTTTTCAAAATTGCATGGTTTCCGACATTTGTAGGCTTCGTTTCCAAACTTGCGATGAAAATAGCACACGGACGTTGTAGCGTTTGCTGACTTCGAACGGGATCTTGAACGACGTCGATGACTGTAGGATTGGCGATAGCTGCTTCTCGCTCTCTCGATTTTCAGTGCGTTTACTTCTTTGGTTAACGAATCTATCATTTCGATTATTTTTTCGTTTGATGATGATGAAGGTTTTGAAGATGATGCACTTTCATGGCCACACGAACATATGGATTGGGACTCCTTCGTATGTTCGTCCATTTTGTCCGCCATTGCCGCTAAAGAGTCTAATTTTGATTCTTCGCTGACCGCCAATACCGCTCGCGTTGCAGGTGGTAGATGGCTGATCCACAGCATCCGTAGCGTGCCTTCGGGAATCTTGTCGCGGCCCAGATCTCGCATTCGCCTTAGTAGCTGTGAAGGTCGCTGGTCGCCTAGTTCGACTTCGTTGAGTAATTTTTGCAGTTGCTTATTCTCTGATTCCTCGTAGACAGACAGCAATCTTTTTTTCAGTGCTTCGTATCTGCCCGTGTTGGCTGCTGACAGGATAATGTCTCCAATTTGTTCGATGTCCATCTTGTCAAGTTGTGCGACAACGAGTCCAAATTTGGCTTCATCGCCAAGCTTCTGGTTGGCCGTTATTGTTTCAAACTGCGCGAACCAAAGTCTAGGTTTATCGCGCCAAAACTGTGGTAGTCTCGACTTGATTGAGACCAGTTCGATGTCTTGCTCCCTCGGCGTGCTTGAGCGTTCTGACTCCATGGTTCTTCTTAGCAGCCTGCTTCGTAGGATGTGTTCGTACTTGCGTTCGGGGGTCACCACTTTATATGTCTCATTCCCTTTAAAAACCAATGGTTCATCTGACATGATTTTTAATTACCTATAGTATTCCAAGTAACGATGAATTAATGATGAGAGAGCTTTAGCACAGGCCTAAATCAGAAGGTTGCGTGTTCAGATCACGTCGGGGTCACCACTTTAGTTGTACTTGGAGATTAGAAGAAGAGATTTTTCAGTTTTAATTATATATTTGTATAATTGTATGATCATGATTTCATATAAACTTGGTCTAGTAATATGGACACAATTGGTCTTACAAAATTGATTACTTGAAAAAGTATAGTGAACCGAGTCGACCAATCAGGGTCGACTTCTGTTGGTGCCTCGCGATTTAAATTAAATTGGTTATCGCGAGCTATAAAATAGTGCGCTTTTGTCCGCGGATTCAGTCTTCAATCGAACTCCGAGCAGGCATGTTGTCTTCCGAGTCGGCGCTCCGCGGGATCGACACATAAATACCGGAGCGCGGCGTTGGTCACTTCAGTATCGCCGCGTCTTCCGATGCGGTCGGTCGTATGACTCGTATGCGTGATTTATGTAGGTCACTACAGCCCCGCACTTACCGCAAGTCATCGTGGCTGCCCTGCAATATCTTTCGGGGTGTCCATACTGCTGGCACTTGGAGCAGCTGGTGACCTGCACGTAGTCCAGTACCTCCAGCGTCTGCCACCCGATGTATAAATGCTTCTTTACAATTAGGGCATCCCTTAGCACTGGAGAGCATTCGATAATTACTGTGACCGTATCTGGTCTTCGACCGCGGCACTTAAATTTTTTACCCTCTTTTAATACCCGCTCTTGGGTCCATGTATTGCACGACCGCAGGTTCTGGTCGTAGATGACCGTTAGCACGTCCTTCGCCTCGGAGTCTCCATCAACATTCCGTAGGCATAACCTCGGCGAACTCTTTTGTGGCTCTGCCACTCTGAGGGTTGGTGGGACAACGCTCCGCAGCTTTTCTGCCGCCGATGGGGATGTGGTCTGTACAACCACACCCGCGTTACCAATCTTGCGGACTTTCTCGACTTGAATTTGGATAATCCCCGGATTTATTGCGCGTTTCAGCTCCTTTTTGGTATCCCCGGCAGTTTTGAAATTGCCGGCTTGATCCGGGGCTGGGTAGAAGGCCAGGACCGGACCACCCGACTGGATGGGTACCGGCTCGCTCCTCTTACCCAGTCGGAGCGCCGACGAGTATGTTGGCACCGTTGCTGCGGGTACAGGAGCAGCTTGCGCCGTTGCAGCAGCTTCTTCCTTAAATCGGGACTCTCGAAGTTTTGCCTTCAGCAAAGCAGTTGCGACTCCAAGTCACCCATCCCATACGCTGTCCTGCGTGCACACAGCTATGGCGTTAGTGGCCTCCTTGTTAAGGCGCGACGTTTGGCTGGTCACTGCCGCCGTTACACGTTCTAGCTGCCGATGCACGCGATCTAGAAGCTCTTGTTTGCTGGCTATCACCAGCGAGTCTGAGGGGGGCGCACGAGCCGGACGGCACATACGCACCGCCTCCAGATCCCGCCCACGCTCCTCCGGTGAGGTGAGGTGACTCTCACATAACGTCATCCCATGCAGACGCGCCCGGAAACAACCGTGCCCGATGAGGATCTGCGAAGTCTTATAGTCCGGAGCGACCTAGGATGCCCTGACTCTGCTCCGGACGTCCGGAAAGAAGCACCGCAACTCGTCACCCCAGACCTCCGAGGACCACCGTTCCTGCCACATGTCAGTCACTCCAGCCCCAATCTCTCGCTTGCGTCTGCTCAACTCCAGTTTGGGCGCGGACTGGCGCGCCTCATTGATCCTTGCAGCGCGAATCATCTCAAGGTCCGCAGGCAGCACCCCGGCCAGCACCGCCAGGGCGGCGGAACTCGCCGAGCGGTACGCCTTGGTCAAGAGGATGAGAGAAGACCTCTGCTTCCTAATGAGCGTCGACCGCATAACACACAACTCCGCCCTTCTCGCCCAACACGCCGCAGCGTACGTCAACGTAGCTACAAATGTGCTGTAATACAGGATGCGCAGCGCTGGGTAACGGATACCCCAGGAAGACGTCGACACACGAGACATCTTCCCAAAGCATCGCGCCGCGCGCTCCCCAATTGACGACGCGTGCTGCGCGAAAGAGAGATTTGCATCGTTCGTCACGCCAAGCACGACGGCTTCCGACACGGATCTGATAGAGCTTCCTCCGAGTTTGATGACCGGGGGCCGCTTTCCGAGCTTGCCCTTGAGTGTCATAGTTTGCGACTTACTAGGAGCGAAACTGAGCCGGTTGCGGTGACCCCAGTTCTCAATCAGCCGGATGGACTCGGCCGCTGCGAACTCGATCGCCCTGCGAGAGTCAGCTTCAATCGTCACCGTGACGTCGTCCGCGTACGCTATAATCCTGACACCCCCCGGTAGCGGCAACCGAAGCAAGTCGTCGAGAAGGACGTTCCATAATGTGGGACCCAGCACAGATCCTTGCGGGCACCCCATAGTGGAAGTTTTCCATCGAACGCGGTCCCCGACGTATAGGCCTACACGCCGGTTCACAAAATAGTGCGTCAGCATGCGGTACACGTTGGGGGGGCAGCCTCCCCTCTTCGATTTAAGAAGGATCATTGGCCACCAGGCGTTATCGAAGGCGCCCGAAATGTCCAGGAATATCACCTGTAAGTACTTCCGTTCAGTCGTTTTTGCGATGCTGAGTACCGCTTGCAGTGCCGTGACAGTCGACTCACCCCGAGAGAATCCGTGCTGCAAGTGCGAGATCCCACTTGTGATCTGGGGCGCGCACAATAAAAGTACACGCTCTAAAATTTTTCCAACCACTGGTAGGAGCGTAATCGGACGATAGGCTTTTGGGTCAGTGGGAGGCCTATCGTTCTCTTTCGGGAGAACGACAAGCCTGCCATCCTTCCATACATCGGGAAAAACCCCTTCCACAACACACGTGGCGAACACCCGATGAAATTCAACGGATGCCGCACTTCACTATCTTCGCCGTGATCCCGTCGATCCCGGGCGCGGTATTAGGCAGTGACTTAATGATACCTCCCAGTCCCTCGATAGGCGGAGGAGAAGCAGACGTTCCAGAAGGGATAAGCGAGGCTACAACTCGGCCTTGCCTGTGGTACTCTGTGTCCAGAGACAGGTCGTCATCCGGACAAAGGGCACGGAGCAGGCTGTCCGCAGCCTCGTCACCCCCCCCCCCCCTACCCCCCGAGAAACCTTCGGCGTATTGGACCCCATTGACGACGTTAGAAGGCGGCCGAAATGTGCCGCTGGCGACCCTGTAGGCTTGGCCGTACGGGTCGGCGTTGCCAGACTCCGCCGCACGCATATGATACGCATTCTGCTCCTCCACCATCAGCTGCCGAAACTTGCGTCGTTCTGCAAGGAACTCCACATGTGCCCTCGTTAAACTATCACTCCGTTCTTACGCATTCCCTGCCACTTCCTGCGTAACTTGGCGACTTGTCTCCTCTGCCTGTCTAGTCCCGATGACCACCATTCATAGCCTGAGGACCCACGACTTCCCTTAACACCGAGACATTCGTGTGCAGTCCGCGACACGATGTCGGTGAAGGCGCTAGCTTGGACCGAAGCAGGTTTGTTGGACGGAAGGTACCCCAAACGGGTACCCACCGTCGCTCGAAAACGGACCCAGTCAACCCCACATACCCGAAACCTCGGCGGCTCGCTCACCACCGGCTCAGCGCACTCTACAGCTCTTGAGCGCAATGGTTCCAGCGTGTATGTGATCAGTCTGTGGTCGCTCGAGGAGATGCTGTCGTGAACGCGCCAGCCACTAATCAATGTACCCCTGTTGGAGAGGGTAATGTCTATGTTGGATTCGCCGTTCGACCCGCTAAAAGTGAAGGGTTCCCCAGAAACGTTGTGGATAATCAGGTCGCGGGAAGCTATAAACTCTTCCACACTCTTCCTTCGGTGCTGTGCCATAATGGCGAGTGGGCGTTCACGTCTGCACCTATGACCAGCCTGCGGCTGTCTCCTGTGGTGTTCAAACGATCCTGGACCATGTCCAGGTGCGCAAGATGCTAGTCGATCCGGTCTGAGTACTGGAAGTACGCGGAGACAATCACGCACTCCCAGTCCCCGGTCCTGACAGCAGCAGCCACACAGTGACTGTTTGATAATTGGGACAGTGCTGCAACTCCGGCATCTCGACTGAAGATCGCTATCCCCGCCTTCGGGGAGCCGCCGTACTGAATGATAGTCATTCCCGGCCCTGGCTGCACCTGAGAGTATTGTTCTTGTACAAGAACAACGTCCAGGCGCAGCTCTTTAGCAAGAGCCGGAAGCTCCTGGGTGGCTAGTGCTGAGCCACCCAGATTTATTTGGCCTATCCTAATATTACGGGCCATAGTCGGTGGTAGCAACGGCCCGTTCCTCCGCGTAGCGGCACGCTGGGCATGAGCTGGACGCCGTCAAGTCGGCGCGACCGAACTTAAAACAAGTGGCGCACCGCGCTCGTTCCTCCTGGCACTCTGTCTTCTTGTGGCCGGAGGCTCCGCACTTACCACAAGTCATGGTGGCTGCCCTGCAGTACCTTTCGGGGTGGCCATATTGCTGGCACTTGGAGCAGCAGGTTACCTGTACGTAATCCAGTAGCTCCAGCGACTGCCACCCGATGTATAAGTGCTTCTTTGTGATCAGGGCATCCCTTAGCGCTGGCACGCGCCGGACGGCACATACGCACCGCTTCCGGGACCCGCCCGCGCTCCTCCGGTGAGGTGAGGAGGCGCTTAACACCCCCTAACCTTGCCGTTGTCGCTGCCGTAGTCGTTTGTGAGCTCCGTCGTCTTGGCGGGACGGTAGGAGTTAAACCCTCCTTCGCCTCGCCGCTCCTCGCGGCAGCGAACCCCCCAGGGGGAGTCCTCGCCAGCGAGGCTCTAGGTGCAAAGGGGGAGGCGTCAGCCGCCTCCTCGGAGTCCATATTGTGGCCTACCTACTGCTCTTAATCACAAAAACCACTTCGTGTATTAATTTATTTATTTATTTAGCAATCATGTCTTATAATAATATTCTTAATTCTTAATAATTCTACTAGCTTAACATTTTGTGACATGGGCCCTGTAAGGGCGTTGCTAACCTTATACATATAAACTTAAGTATCTATTTTTGTGTAATTAAATTAAAGTATATATTAGTCAAAGCACAAAATAATGATCTATCAATAAAATAATATATGTTTTAATATTGAACAATTGCTTTAATTAGTTGTGAGGTTTATGTCAAATGAAATTAAATTAATTAAAATTAAATTAAAATAAATTCATTTAAATATTTTGTATGTCAAATTTTATGAGAAAGTATGTCAAGCAATTATTGAATATTGTTTTATTGAAATTATTGTATTATTGAAAATTCACAGTGTATATTTTTGGTAGGAATGTCGCTATATTGAGGTCTATGATTCATTTAGGTATTCATTTATATTATAAAAACATTTACATACCAGCCATTTTTTTAGGTTACTTTTAAATGTTGTGAACTTTTCTGCATTTAGAATTTCTTTTAGGAGTTTATTGTAAATTATCACAGATCTATACTGAGGGCTATTTTTACCTATTGTTTTTAGGCTGAAGAAAGGCGTAACAAGTTTATTTCCTCTTCGGGCATTGCAGTTACTTACACTTCCTATAGTTTTATACAGCTGGAAATTTTTCCTGACAAATAAAGCTGTCTCCATTATGTAAATCGAGGAAAGTGTTAAAATGTTTTTCTTTACAAAGTGTGGCTTACAACTTTCCCATTGCTTTAAGTTCGCTAAAATTCGGATACATATTTTTTGAACAATAAATAATTCATCTATATCCGTACTCTGTCCCCACAGAATTATCCCATACCGAAGCCACGAATAGGCATATGCGTAGTATGCAGACAACGCTGTTTCATAGTCTGTGTTCGCCTTAAGGACTCGTAAGGCGTACACAAACTGTGAGAGCTTCGTCCTCACACTTTGCACATGCTGCTTCCAGTTGAGAAAGGTGTCAATTGTGAGTCCTAGGAGCTTAAAGTCTTTAACTTCGTCAACTCCTGTTAAATTTGATAATTTTTTCATGTCAAGTGGTAACTTTTGCCAGGGCCTAAATTGTATGATTTTAGTTTTCTACATATTTATTTCTAAATTGTGTTCTATTAGCCATTTTTTAGTGATTTGCAAGTTTTTTGTGATTTGAAGTTCGCAATCATTATTATCAGAAATTTCGGTAAGTAAAGAGACGTCGTCAGCAAACATTACAACATTACAGTTAGGACTTAGTGTTTTAGGCAGTTCGTTAATGTAAACTTAAAAAAGAATACACCCGAGCACGCTGCCCTGTGGAATGGACCAGTTGCTAGATTGTGTGGTAGATTGCACATTATAAATTTCGTTTGTTGTTTCGTCGCAGTGTTGCAACTCAACATACTGAGTTCTATTGTGCAAGTACGACTTTAACCACTTCCACGTGTTTCCTCTAATGCCCGGATGATATAATTTGTCTAAAAGAATTTTATGAGACACTTTATCATAGGCCTTCGTCATATCTAACAAGAGTCCTACTGCATATTTTTTATTTTCTAAACATTTTATGATTTGTTGAACGTAGTTATGTACCGCGACAGTTGTAGATCTTGTTTTCCGAAATCCGTACTGATTGTCGTCAAGTACATTAAATTTTTCTAAAAATTGATAAATGCGATTACATATGGCTTTTTCGAACACTTTTGATAACGATGGCAAAAGCGCAATGGGTGTGTAATTTTGGATTTCAGCACGTGATCCGTTATTTTTATATACTGGTCGAATTTTTGCTATTTTTAATTTGTCTGGACAATAGCCTTCGTCAAATGATTGATTAATTAATAATGTCAAAGGTGTTATTAATTCTAGTATGCATGTCTTAATTAATGTCACAGGTATTTCATCTATGCCGTAGCTGCGTTTGTTTGCGAGATTACGTATAATGTCATATGTTTCCTTAGGAGTCACGGGAGATAGGTATATAGTGTTAAGAGGCGGCTCTCGCACAGCACAACCGGCCTGCACTGAAGACGGCTGTGTAATGACGTCATGCGCACATCGTCCGACATTTATGAAATACTCATTGAAAATGTTAGCAATATTTTTTGGTGATTTTATTGTCTCTTTTCCTTTTTGAATTGTTATATTTTTAGTGGTTATATTGTCTGTATTTTTGTTAGTTACGTCATTAATTATGGTCCACATCATTTTGGTTTTATTTAGGGAATTTGCCATTCGTCTACTGTTCATTAATTTATTTGAAGTTTTAATACATTGCCTTAACATCTTACTGTATTTATAATGGTGGATTTTTAAAATTTTGCTGTTAGATTGATTAACTAGTATTTTAAGCAGTCGTTTATGCTGGCACGATTTTTTGAGGCCTTTTGTCAAGAATATTTTTTTGCTGCCTTTTAATTTGGTGCATTTTATAGGTATGCACTTATTTAGGGTATTTGTAAGAAATATTAGAAAATTGTCATAATTTTGATTTACGGTGCTACATTTATTGATTAACTTGGGCTTTAGAAAGAGCTGATTTAAATTTTATTTATATTTTTCTTAGTAAAATGACGTTTTCTCATACATATATTTCTATTTACGTTTTTAATATTTTTGTGTGTTGTTTTGTAAATTATACTTTTATGGTCCGATATTCCGTGGTCTACTACTGTGTATGTATTTGTTTTATTATTTGTAAATAGAAGGTCGATACATTTCGATGTTGAGCTCGTCTCTCTTGTCGAAGAATTTATTATTTGTTTGAGATTATATTCTAACATGACGTTTTGGAGCAATTGGTAATCTTTAGACTTAGGTATGGCTGAAGCGTCAATATTAAAGTCGCCTGTTATAAAAATTTGTTTGCTATGTAATTTCGGTTTAATTTTACTTAGAAGAAATTCTAGAAATTTGAAGAAGACCTCAATATCACGACCCGCTCTATAGATGGTAATAAGCAATATATTTTGGAGAGGAAGCTCCACCGCACAACATTCTATGACGTATTCGGTTGATAGTTCCGTAGTTTAAAAATAACCTAAACTATATTATATATTTTATTGTTATCTTATCTTAGAACACAAATCACAAAAAAATAAACGATCACAAATGAGTCCTGTCTCTGTCGAGTCCTCTCTCTTAGCAATTTAATGAAAATAACATACGTGTTTGGAGTCCTGTCTCATACCCTAATTAATGGAGTCCTGTCTCGCGTCCTGGGGATGGGATCCCGCAAAAACACACAGATTTCACGGGACGCACACAACACACCACTGGCACAATAAGGAATACGGCAAGTATCGAGAAATTAAAAATTTTTACACAAGAAATATGCGTAGCTCGCACGACACGTCCGTTCACCGCGGGGGACGGCGGGCATCTCTGTACAAAGGGCCAAACTTACAAAAAGATTTACAGGAACCTTTACTGAGGTAGAGGATATAATTATCGTGACGTGTACATGGCTGACATCGAAAAGATGTATCGCCAAATTTTTGTTGCCGAAGACGATCAATGTCTTCAGCAGATTGTTTGGCGAGAACACTCAAAAATGCCTATAGCAACATATCAGCTTACCACGATATCCTACGTGACCAATTCAGCCCCATTTTTAGCATTGATGACCCTTCGACAGTTAGCGTATGATGAGCAGAAAGAATTCCCAAATGCAGCTAAATCATTGCGGCAAGATTTTTTTATGGATGATCTGATTTCGGGATCTCATTCGATTGACGAAGGGAAATGCAGCATAGCAGAGCTACTTTTGTGTCTCCGTAACGGTGGCTTTTCATTAAGAAAATGGTCATCAAACGATAAAAGTATATTGGCTAATATCAATTCATCTCAACAAGATAACAATACAACGGCAAAATTTCAAGGCAGAAAGCACATCTAACACCTTAGGTTTAGGATGGGATTCTGTCAAGGATGAATTTACTTTTCAATATACTATTTCAAAAGAAGCTACAAAACTCACTAAAAGACAGCTACTTTCTGAAATACTAGCTATAAATGAGACCTGGATTCGAGAAGGAGAAGAGCAGCTCGCCCCTACGATACCAGGCTATCGGCTTCATCATATACCGCGGCCCAGTGATGTTCGAGGGGGGCGAGGAGGAGGAGTAGGGTTCTACACGAAGAAAGGTCTTAGAATTAAAAAATGTGACCCACCGAACCTGCAATCTATTGAGCAAATGTGGCTTGAAGTTATGTTATATGGTAAACGCATCGTTGTAGGTACAGCTTACAGGCCCCCTTGGCAAGATGTAGTTTCATTTTTAGATTCATTAACCCAATCTACCATGTACTTTTCAGATTGTGACTATATAATTCTACTAGGTGACTTTAATATAAACTTGCTTAATATAGGAAATAAAACTAAACATTTTAACGATTTCATTCATTGTACAAGTTTAAATCAAATCGTATCCGAGCCTACACATTTCACAGAGCATAGCGAAACACTCATTGATCTGATATGTACAGATGCAAAGGTGCGTGAGGTCAGGGTCAAGCACATACCTGAGTTGGGAAGTCATGCGATAATTACAACTACCTTAAATTTGAAGAAAGAAAAAATTAAAACTCGTTGGATGATGGCTAGACCGCTGAAGGATATTGACCTCAATCTTTTCAACCAACATCTAGACATCATACCCTGGACAGATATAATTGACCAAAGCGACGTAAATAATATGGTAACTTTATTAAACAATTTTTTATATAATATATTTGACACACATGCGCCCTGTAAGAGAATACCTATTAGAGAACAAACTCAATACCCATGGATAACTTATACAATTAGGTCAATGATGAAATTAAGGAATGATGGTCTTATGAGATATAAGGCAACCAAGAAGGATTCACACAAAACTTATTATAAGGAAATGAAGAAAATAGTTTACTAAGCGACGGAAGCAGAAAAATGTGCCTACTATAAATACAATATAAATACACACATCAACAAGCCTGTCATATTATGGAATAATTTTAAGAACATTTTAGACATTAATAAAAAAAATGACATTGAAATTGACTTGATTGAATTGACTTAGTACTCTAAGAGATCCTGAACTGATAAACAAACATTTTCTCGATGTTCCATATAGTACCCCTACAAGCTTATCTTGTTACACTTATTACGAATTCCATAGATATGGTCCAAACTGCTTTAGCCTTAAAACAGCCAGCGAAGAGGAAGTGCTAAAAATTATTAGAGGTCTAAAGTCGAATGCTATAGGTTCTGACCAGATTTCTTTAGAAATGTTGCTACTTACAGTTCCACAAAGCCTTGGCGCCATAACAGCAATAGTAAATCGGTCAATCCAGACTTCAACATTCCCAGGCGCGTGGAAAACAGCCGTAGTTACGCCTCTACCAAAAGTAAGCAACCCTACCGTCTTTAAAGATCTAAGACCAATCAGTATCCTTCCATGCATGTCAAAAATTGTAGAAAAGGTAATATATAACCAAATGGCCAGTTATATCGAAGAAAATAGTATATTACCTATTTATCAATCCGGCTTTAGAAAACATCATAGCACAGCTACTGCAACAGTAGATGTAGTTGACAATATCTTCACAGCACAGGATCAAGGTATGGGCACAATGCTCCTTCTGCTAGATTTCTCAAGGGCGTTCGATTCTATAAATACCCATCTGCTCCTCTCTAAACTGTCATATTACGGCTTCGACAACAACACAATAAGATGGTTCGATAGCTATTTTGAAAACCGGGAACAATTCGTCAAAATAGTAGAGATGAATGGTAACCAATGGAACTCTTCAGTCGCACCAGTCCCTAGGGGGGTACCGCAAGGTTCCATCTTAAGTCCCTTATTATTTGCGCTGTACACGACAGACATATCGCGCTCTATCACGCATTGCAAATACCACCTTTATGCTGATGACGTGCAGCTCTACTACTCATTTCGCACAACGGACACACTGGAGGCGGTAAAGAAAATTTCGGAGGATCTTTAATGTATTGCCAAGTGGTCGGACTTAAACTCACTGCATTTGAATCCCCACAAAACTAAACTTTTAATACTAGGAACTAAAAGTACATTACGCAAAATAGAATCTTTTAAACCGGTAATAAAAATTAGAAACGAGACGGTAGACCGAGTTTATGAAGCGCGAAATTTAGGGTTAATTTTCGACGCAAATTTAAATTTTGAGACACATATTAAAAACGTTGTCCGAAATTGCTTCTATAGATTAAAAGTTTTATATAAGATGCGTCCTTGCTAGTCTTTTCCATTCCAGCCGTTTGCCGTTACAATATAAAACGTTGTTCAAGTTTTTTTTGCAAATCTTCCAATTGCTTTCGCTTTATATTACTTTCGTAAAGTGTTTTAACAAGCAACGGAACAATGGTAAAAGCCATCAATACCAGTAATTTGCAAACGCAGAGAAGACAACAGACTAATCTCAAGCGTCAACTTAAACCCATAAAAAAAAATGAGGCTGAAAGGATAAAAAACTGTATAGAAAAAAGTATTACTGCTCTAGAGAAAGCAAGACAAATATATCTTGATAACTATTGTGACTTACTACAAACTGAGCCAACTAAAGAAAAAGTGATGTCTAGATCAGAACAAACAAAAATTCAGTTATTAAAATGGCAAGAGGAAAAGAACAAAAAGAAAATGGAAAAATTAAAAAATCAAATTGTTCCATTCAAAGTGGGTACTGTAAAAAATGCTATAACCTTTATACCTCCTCCACTAAGAATTTTACGTAGTTCAAAAATAATACCAACTGATAACCAAGGTCCCTCGTCAAGTAAACATAAATCAAAACCTACAAAAAATACTGTCCAGAATAACCTAGAAAAAAATGAAAAAGTAACATTAACAACTACAGATAAAAATAACAAGGTGTCCCCAAAATCTCAGCAGAGTGGATCAACAGAGGGACCTATTGGTGCTGATAACCCCCAAGAAGGTGTCTTGGACAACGATTGCGACACAGAGGTGCAGAAGTTCAAAGACCTATTGAACTCTGAAATAAGAAGCATCTCAGACAAATGCCAGACTTGGAAGGAGATCATACAACACATCACACTACCGCAGGATATACATGAGGCGGTGCTTGCGGCCGTTGGGCAGGCTCGGCTCCTCATGTCACAAAAAATGAAACAGTTCGCGTCACTGGTGCGGCGCTGCGAACTGACCGAGCCGGGGCAACAGCTGGTCACTACCGCGGATCTGCAGGGCACCTGGGACGTAATTTATAAGCAGGTGCAAAACGTCGACCTGCGCTTTAAGAAGTTGGAGGCAGCGCGCTCTCGCGACTGGGCGCCCGAGCCGCCCGTCCAGACCGTGCCGAAGCGTGCGCGCAAGCCTGCGCCTCGGACCCACCGTTCCCCGCGTCCAGCGACCCTGCCCGGCAACTCCTCGGGCCCCGCGCCCCCGCTCCACCGCCCCCTTAAGGCCAAGACGATGCTACAAAACATCGCAGGTAACCGCCCTGGAGCTTGTTTGTACAACATTGAGCTGGAGGCGGCGCGCGCTCGCGGTTGGTCGCCGGAGCCGCCCGTTCAGTCCGTGCCGATGCGCGGGCGCAGGCCCGTGCCGCCGCTCCCCGCTCCACCGCTCCCTGCGCCTGCCCGCAAGCCCAACAATGCTATGCTGCGAGATGTCACCACCCTGTCGCTTACTCGTGCTAGAGGCAATGCGAGTTCTATGTACACGCTCACTATAAACGTGATACTCCCTCCACTCGATACTCTCATGGGAAAAGGTTTTTCTCGCGCTTGCAGGGGTTTTGAGGGGTGTAGCGTGCTGCTACGGTGGCCATACAGTCCCAACCTCCCTGTTAGCGGCCCATTCCCCATGGGACCGAGCGGGTCGGCCGGTTTGTGGATGGCCGATAGTCCCTCCTTATGAGGGGCCCTGAACAAGGGGTCGGGCCGGTTACACTCCCCACACCGGCAAGGTACCTAAAACCCAATTCCCATGACCCCGTAGCATAGGAACCCACCCTTATAACCTTAATCCTACCCTTTATAACGTCCCCAACATTACATTCACTTACACACACACTAATACAGACAAAGACTAAACAGATTACACAATTTCGGAAAAACCATGAAGACGGCACTGAATAGAAACAAACTACCCCAGGAGGGTGTTCAATCCCTCTCTGCAGCGGCAACGCCTGGCAAACCTGTCACTAAAGACGGCGACGATGGCGGCGCGGCTGCAGGCTGCTCCACGTATTCTGGGGGGAGCAAAGTTCCGCCTTGTGCGTCCGCGCACACCCGACGACCCAGCAATGAACAACGGACAGACAAACCGACCTTACTTGAACCTACCTCTTGCCCGCAAAAACTAACAATTGAACCCAAGCCCTCTGACACGACCCTGACCAGACCTACGCTAACAGGGAGGTTGGGACTGTATGGCCACCGTAGCAGCACGCTACACCCCTCAAAACCCCTGCAAGCGCGAGAAAATCCCTTTCCCATGAGAGTATCGAGTGGAGGGAGTATCACGTTTATAGTGAGCGTGTACATAGAACTCGCATTGCCTCTAGCCCGAGTAAGCGACAGGGTGATAAGGGCGCATGTTGGAGTCGTGGGCAATGAAAGAGCAGATGCCCTTGCAAAAGAGGCAGCTCTGAAGAAAAAATCTGCTCCAGACTACAGCGCGTGCCCTCTTTCATATATAAAAAGAAATATTCGGCTCGAAACAATAAATATTTGGCAAGAAAGATACAAAAATAGTGAGAAGGCTGCAATAACAAAAATTTTCTTTCCAAAATTAACGGACGCTTATGTACTTCTTAAAAAAATAGAATTGACCCCGATAATAGTACAGGTGTTTACTGGGCATGGAGGGTTCGCAGATTACTTGCACAGATTCAAATGCAAAGAGGACCCGGGCTGCGTGTGTAATAGTAATATTGCGGAGGATATTCCGCACTTGCTGTTGGAATGTCCTCAGCACGACAGCGCAAGGGAAGACCTCCAACAACAACTGCAGATGAATCTCTGCAAGGAGTCAATACCTGAAATCCTGCTAAGTAAACACCTAAAATTATTAGTAAAATACTGCACTGGGGTTGCCAGAGCTGCTATAAAGAGGAATAAGTAATAAAGATCTGATGTGTATCTACTATTATTGAATAGTATGATTCACACGGATATAAATTACAGCCCATTATTGTCTCTTTATAGCGGCTTTGCAACATACAAATTGGATAAAAAACGCCTCCGACCACCTTATCGGAGAAGAACTATGGCTATTCTTCTTCATATTGAAGAATAAAAAAAAAAAAAAAGCGACAGGGTGGTGACATCTCGCAGCATAGCATTGTTGGGCTTGCGGGCAGGCGCAGAGAGCGGTGGAGCGGGGAGCGGCGGCACGGGCCTGCGCCCGCGCATCGGCACGGACTGAACGGGCGGCTCCGGCGACCAACCGCGAGCGCGCGCCGCCTCCAGCTCAATGTTGTACAAACAAGCTCCAGGGCGGTTACCTGCGATGTTTTGTAGCATCGTCTTGGCCTTAAGGCGGCGGTGGAGCGGGGGCGCGGGGCCCGAGGAGTTGCCGGGCAGGGTCGCTGGACGCGGGGAACGGTGGGTCCGAGGCGCAGGCTTGCGCGCACGCTTCGGCACGGTCTGGACGGGCGGCTCGGGCGCCCAGTCGCGAGAGCGCGCTGCCTCCAACTTCTTAAAGCGCAGGTCGACGTTTTGCACCTGCTTATAAATTACGTCCCAGGTGCCCTGCAGATCCGCGGTAGTGACCAGCTGTTGCCCCGGCTCGGGCAGTTCGCAGCGCCGCACCAGTGACGCGAACTGTTTCATTTTTTGTGACATGAGGAGCCGAGCCTGCCCAACGGCCGCAAGCACCGCCTCATGTATATCCTGCGGTAGTGTGATGTGTTGTATGATCTCCTTCCAAGTCTGGCATTTGTCTGAGATGCTTCTTATTTCAGAGTTCAATAGGTCTTTGAACTTCTGCACCTCTGTGTCGCAATCGTTGTCCAAGACACCTTCTTGGGGGTTATCAGCACCAATAGGTCCCTCTGTTGATCCACTCTGCTGAGATTTTGGGGACACCTTGCTATTTTTATCTGTAGTTGTTAATGTTACTTTTTCATTTTTTTCTAGGTTATTCTGGACAGTATTTTTTGTAGGTTTTGATTTATGTTTACTTGACGAGGGACCTTGGTTATCAGTTGGTATTATTTTTGAACTACGTAAAATTCTTAGTGGAGGAGGTATAAAGGTTATAGCATTTTTTACAGTACCCACTTTGAATGGAACAATTTGATTTTTTAATTTTTCCATTTTCTTTTTGTTCTTTTCCTCTTGCCATTTTAATAACTGAATTTTTGTTTGTTCTGATCTAGACATCACTTTTTCTTTAGTTGGCTCAGTTTGTAATAAGTCACAATAGTTATCAAGATATATTTGTCTTGCTTTCTCTAGAGCAGTAATACTTTTTTCTATACAGTTTTTTATCCTTTCAGCCTCATTTTTTTTTTATGGGTTTAAGTTGACGCTTGAGATTAGCCTGTTGTCTTCTCTGCGTTTGCAAATTACTGGTACTGATGGCTTTTACCATTGTTCCGTTGCTTGTTAAAACACTTTACGAAAGTAATATAAAGCGAAAGCAATTGGAAGATTTGCAAAAAAAACTTGAACAACGTTTTATATTGTAACGGCAAACGGCTGGAATGGAAAAGACTAGCAAGGACGCATCTTATATAAAACTTTTAATCTATAGAAGCAATTTCGGACAACGTTTTTAATATGTGTCTCAAAATTTAAATTTGCGTCGAAAATTAACCCTAAATTTCGCGCTTCATAAACTCGGTCTACCGTCTCGTTTCTAATTTTTATTACCGGTTTAAAAGATTCTATTTTGCGTAATGTACTTTTAGTTCCTAGTATTAGAAGTTTAGTTTTGTGGGGATTCAAATGCAGTGAGTTTAAGTCCGACCACTTGGCAATACATTCAAGAACCTCCGAAATTTTCGAATCGTTTGTAGACGATATCATCGTATGGGGTTCCACTGCCGAGCAGCATGATAAGAGATTGAAATGTTTGTTAGAAAGGGCAAGACAGGTAGGAATTAAATTTAATAAGGAAAAGTGTGAGTTCAGTGTACAAGAAGTGAGTTACTTGGGGCATACGTTCAGTGTCAATAGTCAATAGTTAATTAATAGTAGCCGAAATTTATTACGAATTACTCAGATATTGCATCACCTCTTCGTAGTCTACTGAAAAAGGGTCGCGTGTGGTACTGGGACGAGGTTCACACAGCCGGGGTGCGTCGTCTTAAGGACGCCTTGTGCGCAGCGCCTGTGCTGGCGCTGTATTCAGTGAGCCATACTTAAAGGCAAAGACTCAAAGATCAAAGTTCACGATATCGCCAATGGAAAAGCTGACAATACATTAAGGTAAGGTTACACATAACTTAATAACGTATCTTTTTTTTTGCTCTCTGGTGGACCGCCAAGATAAGAATGTAATGTGTGGATTCAGTGTCGTGTGACAGTAACTTGAGTATAATAAGTAATCTACTCTTTTCCATACTTGTCTTATCACGTAAATAAATACGTCTTGTCACGAATATCACATTTTTTTTACAGAAATCACTTGTTTTAATTTAGCAATAAATGTCTTGACCTTTTTATTAAACGCGTACAATGCACACATATAGATATATATATAGGTGTATACATTGTAAACTGCTTTAAATTTTTCATTTTATCATATATATTTTCACAAAAGAAAATAATAACAAGACTCAATTTGTAAACCCGCTAAGACATTTATCAGACATTTATAAAAAAAAGTGATATAGTATGTATTTATTGCATAAATCCCCTCTGCGAACTAGGTAGTTAAATATTCTTTAAAAACCAAATTGCAATTTTTTTCTCTCATTTATCTTTATTTACATTTTTTTTTAAATTTTTAACAATGTTATAAGTAATACAAAAATATATATAAACACTATTAAAAATTTATAAAAAAATCTTCTCCTCCGTTTGCGGGGCCTTTGCGGGTCCAAGCAACCGGTGGTCAGGGCTCCAGAGTGAGGAACCTCCTCACAATACGCGCCATTTCAAGGACTCTGTATCCGACCCTTGATCCAACAATTAAGCGAAAGCTTCTTAAGGTGTTGATCGAAGCTTTTCGCAAAAAGACCATGGACTGAAACGACTATCGGAACAACAATAGTTGACTCAACATTCCACATGGGGCAAGGTCCAAGTACTTTGATACTTTTTCCTTTTCGGCTTTCACGAGGTTATCGCTTTGGCAAAATTGCAATTATTATTAATGACTTTTATTAATAGGAATCGCTCACAGACTATTTATGTAATAAATCAAGATCTGTGTATGTTATACTATTAAGTTGACAGAAAAGGAAGAAATAATAAACAGCAGCTAACTAATCTCAGTCTTTATTAAACATATTTACTAAAAATTGTTCATCCTAAAAATAATTATTTTTAACAATAATCACAGTCATTGATCACGACAATAATTAGCCTTACAAAATAACACAGTCATAGTCTTTAACACTATCAAGTCTTTAAAATCACAAAAATTACAGACTAACACAGTCTTTAAAATCATTAAAATTACAGACTAACACAGTCTTTAAAATCATTAAAATTACAGACTAACACAGTCTTTAAAATCATTAAAATTACAGACTAACACAGTCTTTAAAATCACAAAAATTACAGACAACACAGTATTTAAAATCACTAAAATTACAGACTAACAGTCTTTAAAATCACTAAAATTAAATGGTAAGTATTCATTAGCACCTGCTAGCCAGTACCTTGGTCTATCATATAGACAGTAAAAATACCGTAATTAGCTTTTTATTTAATATAAGTTTCCATCAATTTATTTCTATATTTTGAGTTTCGTCATAAATTTGAGTATTAATAAAAGATAAATCATTGATTTAAGACTTCAATTAAATGTTCCATGACCTTGGTTCTAAATATTAATTTTTGGTACGTGTTAAATTTTTTTATTATAGGCATTATTGACATAAAGAAAAACATATCTTCATCATTTTCTTCAATTCTTCTTTGGTTAACTAATTTAAGCAGCTCTTTTTCAAAAACAGTTGGTGATGTTGATTTGCGTGTGCGTTTTGACGTACTTGGTATTGCGCTATCCTGTTCAGAACTTGATGAACTCATCCTCAATAGAAACTAAAGATTCTTGACTTTCACACTTTGCAATTGATTCTAGAAAAGTCATCATGTGATAGTAACTGTATACTTTTCCTTTTTTGGCACTTGACCTTAATTTCAAATTTTTGTTGCTTACTTTTGTTTTAGTATAACAATTCCTCGCATTTTTCCACCGGGCTTGTATTTTTTTTACTGCAACAACATTTTATTGCATTATTTCAGGTACTTAGCGATGAGATGATTATGAGAGCCAATAAACTTAAGAAATCGGATGCCCAAGACCGGGCAAAGTGGGCTAGATTATGCCGGAAAGCGGACCCCACCTAGTGGGATAACGCTAGGAAGAAGAAGAAGAAGATTTCAGGTACTTAGCGAGCGGGCATACGTTTGTGGATCTACACTTGGCATATCAAGCAGGAGAAACCACCATAAGAAACATAGTGCATGAAGTCTGTAAAACTATATGTTAACCGGAATTCACGCCTACAAAATGGGAACAGATAGCAGAAGGTTTTTTGATTAACGCTAATTTCCCAAACTGCTTGGGTGCGGTAGACGGAAAACATATACGAATTATAAAACCTGCTCACAGTGGTTCACTATATTATAACTATAAACATTTCTATTCTATTGTCTTACTTGCAATGTGTAACGCTAACTATGAGTTTACTTACATAAATGTTGGCATACAAGGTATGGCGATCCTACCACATACATACATACATACACTACATGTAAATAATAAACTATAAAATATTTAACTTGCACCGCGCGCGCTCGCCGGACACTCGCAAGATAACAAACCGGTTCTCTATGACGTCACAGCGGCCGGCAGGCGAGACGAGTGGCCGGCGACAGTTAGTTATAGTTAACTCCGCGCGGCGAAAACTTATGTGTACAATCTGTACTGTACTGTGTAAGTAAGTGTACTGTTTATTATATTCGTGTGTGAATAAACAATATTTCACGGTGTTTCGGTGTTTTAATTACCATACACTATATTGATCTAAACTCATTATCAAAATAAATTATTTAATAATCACAAGGATATTATAGAGATAAGATTTGCCTTTTACAGTGTGTTAATTAGTTGTATAGTTTCGGAGATATTACAAAATTTCTAAAAAACATAACAATGCCGCTATATCGTCCAAATTAATTGTTATTACACGTACTGAATAGTTGTTTTATGTTACACGTACTGAATAGGGGTCAACATTTTGGTACTGATAATTATTCTTTGAGAATTCGATCTTTGATCTTTTCTTTCTTTTTTTTATTTGGCATGGCAGACCATATTTATATAATATACGAAAAAGTTTGTTTGTTTGTTTAAACGGGCTAATCTTTAGATCTGCATGTCGGATTGTAAATTATTTTGTTTATTATGAAAGCTAGACTCAAAAGTGAAATAAACTATTAAAAGCTATACACATCAGCTTGCCATAAATATATATTGTTAATGTTAATGTACTGTAATATCGTACAATGTTTAGCAAAAATGTAGATCTTTAGTAAACGGGACGGGACGGAGGATATTGCTTCACGAGAAACTATAAAAAAATGAAATTGAGAGGGGAAGCGGGGAAAGAGCACGCTTTATATGGAAGTCTGTCTTTAAAATTAAAAGGGTGCCTAAGAGGTTTTCACGCGGACGAAGTCGCGGGCGACTGCTAGTCCTGTATAAAATTATTGTAAAGTAAATATTAAAAGTATTGAAAGGTATAAACATACCTATATCTTTTTTCTCCGCGTCAGTGAGTACTTCAAAATTTTCGATTAATTGTCGACTAACTTCAAGCCATGCTTCTTGACGGGCATCTCTATCTTTATTTAATTCATTTGCCATATCCCATAATACTGGCCTAAATTGTACCTCAATTATTACGCGCTCTGTATCGATTTTCATGTTTGTACCTAAACTCCGGCGCGTGTAACCGTAGCATCTAGCGGCGCTCGACTGATTTGTAGAAACAAACCCGCTCGCGTGTGCCCGTCGCGGTCACCCGCGCTGTGTACCCGCCACCCGCGCCCGCGCTCCGTCGCACGTCCTGTCTATACTATTTTTCATTATACACCCGCGAGCGTGCACCCGCGCGAGTTTTAGCGTTAGCCTAAAACTCCGAAACGGGAGATCTTTTATAACATTGGGAATTTTATTGTAAATTTTGATCATCATAAAATAACAGCTGTTGCTGCCGAGAGCTGTTTTACACACTTTTTGTGACTTTGTACCCCTCACAACGTAGCCGCTAATAACCTTTATAAACTTTCCATACTACGAGTGTCTAACACAAAACAATGGAAGAATTGAGTCGATATCAGTTGGATTTACTTGAAAATCTCAAAAAGTATGAGCGTAACTTTAAGAAAACGCCCAAAGAGAGATTAAAACGCCATTACATTGAGGCGCGCTCAGAACAGCTTCAGCAGTTATGCGCAGAATTCAAAGAGTGTCATAAAACGATAGTTTGCAAAACAAATCATGAAGATAAATTAAGACTCGCATATTTCACAAATAAAACACAAGAATACTTTGAAGATATTTATTTACAGTACGTAGTCTCAAGGAATCATTAAGTAATGTCAGCCCCGAGGAATCGTCATCATCACCATCGTCAGCGGCAGTCAAGTCAGTCAACGAAGTCAAACTGCCAGTCATCCAGTTACCTGTGTTTTCGGGAAAGTACGAGGAATGGCAAACTTTCAAAGATTTATTTAAATCACTAATACACGAAAATACCAGGCTAACACCTGCCCAAAAGTTACATTCTTGGAGCTGAAGTATATAGTACAATTATGTTGGAAGGCATTTTAAAACACCCACAAGGAAATTTATTAGCGCAGAAAACAATTCTTGGTTGGGTACTATCAGGGAAAATGTTACAGGAGTCAACTTCAGCAAGGAGAAACCTAACTAGTCTACATATAAACGTGAAAGAGGATGAAATATTAAAACAATTTTGGGAGTTAGAAAACGAGCCTAACAGTATACAGAAGAAACTATCAAGATAAGAAGAAAAATGTGAGAATTTCTATAAAACAACAACAATCAGAGATAAGGATGGCAGATATATAGTGAAACTTCCATTTAAAAATGAAGAGCCAGAGTGTCAATATGGGAATTCAAGAGAAATAGCGGAAAAAAGACTAAAAACTTTAGAAAGAAAATTAGAAAACAATGAAAAACTTAGAGAAGAATATGCTAAGGTCATGGATGAGTATATAACCTTAAACCATATGACAGAAGTTGATGCAAGAGATGTGGACAATCCTAATGCAGTGTACCTACCACACCATGCTGTTTTGAGAGAAGATAAATCTACAACCAAGGTTCGCATAGTCTATGATGCATCATGCAAGAGTGGAGTCAAGGATGTTTCATTGAACGATTGTCTACTTATTGGTCCCAAATTACAGCAAGACTTACGCCACATATTGATGAGATGGAGGACACATAAAATATGTATTACTGCAGACATTATAAAGATGTACAGGATGATACGAGTAGCAGAAGAAGATACAAACTATCAAAGATTATTGTGGCGAGCTTCATCTAGTAAACCTATAATTCATTATACATTATTGAGATTAACGTTTGGTACTACATGTGCACCATACCTAGCAGTAAAGACTCTACAGAGATTGGCTGAAGATGAGCAAACAAGGTATCCTGTTGCATCTGAGATTACAAAAAAGGATTTCTACATGGATGATTTAATGACTGGGTGTGATAGTTTAGAAGAAGCAACACAAATTTATCAGGAAATGAATCAATTGATGCAGTCAGGTGGGTTTCAGCTCCAAAAATGGTGCAGTAATAATGACACATTACTAAGTTACATTGAAGAAAATAAAAGGGAAGATAATTTCATTTCAATTAATGCTAATAACAGTTTGATTAAAGTATTAGGAGTGAGTTGGAATAGAAAATCGGATACATTTGAGTATATATTAAACTTGCCAGAAGTAAAACATCCTATAACTAAGCGACAAACTTTATCTGAAGTAGCAAAGTTATATGACCCTTTAGGATGGTTAGCTCCTGTGGTAATTTTAGCAAAAATATTAATACAAAAATTGTGGAAAACAGGTTTACAATGGGATAAACAAATAACAGGAGAGTTGCTAACAGAATGGTTGGACTGTAGAGAAAAACTGAGTTATATTAGAAATATTTCTATTCCAAGATGGTTCCACTGTGTTCATACAGCAAAAGTTGAACTACATGTCTTTGCAGATGCATCTAAAGTAGCTTACGGAGCAGCATTATACATTCGAGTCATAGACAATGAGAAAATAACACAAAGCTTAGTGACTGCAAAAACAAAAGTGGCTCCAATTGAAAAGGAAGTCTCAATACCGAGACTTGAACTTTGTGCTGCTGTATTGGCAGCTAAACTTATGTCAGACACGTCTCAAGTTATGAAAATACCTAAAGAAAATTTATATGCTTGGTCGGATTCAATGATAGTGTTGGCTTGGTTGAAGGGTGGTCCTAGCCGTTGGAATACATTTGTCAGTAATAGAGCATCAGATATATTAAACATACTTGATTATGAGCAGTCGGGACATGTTAGTACAGATTCAAAGCCAGCAGACTGTGCCTCACGAGGTTTAAATGCTACAAAGTTATCAAGTCATAACATATGGTGGGACGGACCAACTTGGTTACTTAACCTAAATATATACTTGTGACATTGAAGATACAAATGAAGAGGAGAAACTGAGATGTTAAACTGCCTTAACAATTACTGAAGAAGATTTAATTTGGTATAAATAATCATCATTATCTAAAATGTTAAGGATAATGTCATATTGTAGAAGATTTCTAAATTTAAAATAACCTAAGGAAAATCGTATGAGTTACAGTAAAATTGTTACACCAACAGAAATAAATAACACCTTAGATAATTGTATAAAGCAAGTTCAGGCTAGTTCATTCAAAGAAGAGATAAAGCAGTTAACATCTAAAGATTGTGTACCTAAAGGAAGTCAGCTGCGCAATCTTTATCCCTTTTTGGATCAAAATGGGATCTTAAGAGTAGGCGGGCGTATACATAAGGCTCATGTGGATTATGATGTGCGACATCCTATCATTCTGTCTTTTTTTTCGCGGGTAGGCACATAAACAAGTAACACACGTTTTTTCTTAAGCTAGTTATAAAATTGTAATTTTATTATAAATAGTAAGAAAACAGTGATGAATTAATCGAAAGTGTACCTGCCAGCAGTGGATCCATTCAGCAAATTCATAAGTTGCAGCATATCTTGGTATTTACTACACTAATCACACTTGCATATTCACTATACAAAAACAACATGGAAGCAATTCAAGAATCCATTCAATCAATGACAAGTCACTTTAACAATCAAATGGCTGAATTTCAGAAGAGCTTGCAAGGGGCTATTCCTGCAACTAGCCCTACATCTAATATTGCCGGCCAATTTAATGCATTCAGATGTTTTGTACTCTCTGCACTCGCTGGCCTCCAAAAACAAGTTGAAGTCCTTGCTTTGCAGTCTGATCAGCTAGAGATGAGGAGTAGGCGCAAGATGCTACTTCTTCATGGGATTCCGGAGACTAAAAGTGGAGACAACTTGGCTGCTTTGGTTACTGCATCCCTATCCGATCGCCTTAATATGCCAGAACTGCAAGAGCAGTGCCTCAGTCAATGTCAGCGACTGGGTAAGCCTAAAGTTGACAAACCACGTCCTATGCTTATTAAGTTTACTGATAAGCCAACTAGGAATCAGGTTTGGTTTGCCAAGACGGCTCTTAAGAATACTGGCATCACACTGTCAGAATTTTTAACTAAAGGCAGACATGAGGCTTTTATGGCTGCACGACAGAAGTTTGGTGTTTCCAAGTGTTGGACGAGGGAAGGCCTTATATTTATTATTGGGCATGATGGTAAGCGGCACCGAGTCACCACCTTGGCAGAAGTTAACTCCATCAGTCTGCCACAGATTGATATCCAAATTCCTGGTACTTCGGAGGCCTCTTCTAACGCAAGATCCAACCCTCCTGCGCCAAAAACGATTAAACCATCCACGAGGTCTCCTGTAAGGCAAAAGAGGACTGCTCGGAAGTAAGCAGCTGATCGTCGGGTACACTATTTTGGTATGCATAGTTCCCTCGGGTGTTTCGGTTTCTCTTATCCGATTTGTAGTAATTATTAATATATATATATTTTTTGTTAAAACACCCACAACCGTGTATTTTTTTTTTATATAAGAAATTTGTAACCACTTAGATCTTTCGTCATTTAACAAGTTTGTGTAATTTGTCAATCGAGAACATAACATTTCAAAGTCATCTGACATCTGTCACTATTGTCAATGGTAAACGTAGGTTCCGAGATTTGTATAGTACGCACAGCTGTGGGTTCGTACGTATTTGCCTTAGACAAAAATTTTGAATTCAGACTTTGAAAAGTATATGATTTCAGCAAAATTGTTTTTTTTTTTATGTCTTACTATTAATGTTTATTGATTTTGCGTATATTTACATGTTTTTCTTTGTTTAAGTCATAAGAAAGCGATTTCCTTCAATATGTTGGTAGGTCTGTACATGTTCCTTGATATAGTAAAAGGGAATATTTGTAAAATTTTATATACCTAGTATTAGTAAAATTGTATATATATATATATATATTATATATACGTTATATATGTATTATTTAATTGTTAGTAGTAATGACTTTAAGTGATAGCGATCACAATGATAGTAATTCAGTTGATATTGAGGATATTCATGTTTCGGGTTCGTCGGAGTCCGATGGTAGCTTTCACAGTGCAGCTATACCGCTGTGTTCTGCGCTTAGTGATTCATTTTCATTATTACATAAGAATTTTAATGTAGTGCACATAAATGCACAGAGCATTCCATCGCATTATTCGGACTTGTTGACAACATTTGACAGCAACAACATACATGCGATCTTAGTGTCGGAAACTTTTCTGAAACCCTGTCTTCCCTCAACCTCCTACAGTTTACCCGGTTTTCATTTAATTAGAAATGATCGTACAGGCAAGGGTGGAGGCGGTGTGTGCATCTACTTGCGTAGTCACATACCTTTTCGTATTCTCGATAAATCTCCATCTTTGTACTCCGAATCCTCTGAACATTTATTTATTGAGGTTCAATTTGGTCAAAAAACTCTTCTACTCGGGGTATTCTATAGTCCGTCACTTCATATAAATTACTTTGACACTTTTGAAACATTACTTGAGCATCATTCCTCCACAGTCGACCATACAATAATTATGGGTGACTTTAACACCTGTCTTATTAAAAATGATTTCCGTTCTAAACGCCTTATGTCAATTATTAATAGCTGCAATCTTACACTACTACCAACGCAGGCTACTCATTTCTTTCCAAATTGTGTACCTTCTCAATTGGATCTAATGTTAGTCTCTTCCTCTACTCTTGTTGACACTTATGGGCAACTCCCTGCGGAGGCCTTCTCTTACCACGATCTGGTTTATTTATCTTTCAGGATTCGTCCCCCCAAAGCTAAGCCTACTGTAGTTATGAGACGCAGTTTTCGAAATTTCGATAACGATACATTTTTGGCTGATCTTTATAATATCGATTGGGACGCAATTCTTGAGGCTTCCACTGTTGATGATAAACTTA
Organism: Mycalesis mineus; assembly: GCA_034621355.1. Classification (NCBI taxonomy): domain Eukaryota; kingdom Metazoa; phylum Arthropoda; class Insecta; order Lepidoptera; family Nymphalidae; genus Mycalesis; species Mycalesis mineus. The sequence goes on along the minus strand of JAXAVZ010000219.1, from coordinate 369,834 downwards.
ACATCTTTAATTCTCTATTGACTGGCCTTTTTGACGTTCACGCTCCTCTTCGACCTATTAAAATTAAACATCTACCGGCGCCTTGGCTAACAAATGAAATTAGGATTCTTATGTCTAAACGTAACGCAGCTAAAAATAAATATAAACTGTGTCCAAATGACGCCAACTTAACTAGTTATAAAAGACTTCGTAACAAGTGTAACAGAATTTGTCGGGATGCGCAAAAACAATACATACATTCTTCGATCGATCAGAATAACTCTTCAATGACTTGGCAGTTTCTGGCTACACTTGGTATTGGTCGACGACGTCATCAACGTATATATTTTGCAGATTTGGATACACTTAATAGTCACTTTACAACTGCATGCACGTTTGATACATTAACTAAGCATGGGACACTTAATTATCTGAGGTCTTTGCCTGCTCACAGTGGGCCAGAGTTTCAGTTTGGCTCTGTTACTAGTGATGAAATAAGGAAACATGTCATGGCTATTAAATCAGATGCGATTGGTTGTGATGGAATTAGCCGAAAGATGATAGTCCTTTCACTTGATTGTGTGCTACCAATACTATCTCATATATTTAACTCTTCTTTATCTTCTGCTACTTTTCCGACTGCTTGGGCTAAAGCCTTCGTGGTACCTATACCTAAAGTAAGTAATCCTTCGAATCCGTCTGATTTTAGACCTATCTCTATCCTTCCTTTCCTATCCAAAGTCCTCGAGCGAATAGTGCATCAGCAACTTAGCCTCTATTTAATCAGACATGATATGTTCACTCAATTTCAGTCAGGTTTTAGATTTGGACACAGCACTACTACGGCTTTGGTTAAGGTCTGTGAAGATATTCGCTTTGCTACTAACAATAAATTCCTTACAGTACTTGCTCTCTTGGACTTTAGCAACGCGTTTAACACCGTAGACTTCGACCTTCTTTTAGCCATCTTAGTGACTAATGGTGTGTCGCCATGTTATAAGTTGGTTTCAAACCTACTTAGCTAATCGACAGCAGTGTGTGCGTTTGGACAATAGCATATCCTCTTTCATTACTGTTAAGTCTGGAGTGCCGCAAGGTGGAGTTCTTTCACCTCTTCTCTTTTCACTTTACATAAATTCTATTTCTTCTGTTATATCTTCCTCATACCATTTATACGCTGATGATCTGCAGATCTATACCTCAGTTCCTGTAAATAACCTTGTTGACGCCATAGAGTCTATTAATATAGAATTAAATAAAATTAACGCTTGGTGTAGATCTTTTGGTGTTCATGTGAATCCGAGAAAATCACAAGTAATTGTCATAGGTTCTCCTTACTTCGTTTCCTCCATTTCCTATGATAATTTGCCACCTATTCTTTTTGATGGTACAATTATTCCATACAGTAAAACTGTCAAAAATCTGGGATTAATCATAGATGACTCCATGTCTTGGGTACCACAGGTGACAGAGGTAAGTCGCAAGATTTTTTCTGCTGTTGGATATCTTAGACGGTGGAAAAACTTTTTGCCCATTAAAACCAAAATTCTTCTGGCTAATGCTTTATTATTGCCGATATTAGACTATGCAGACACTTGCTACATGGATCTCTCTGAGACTTTATTAAATAAGCTAGAAAGATTGCAAAACCTGTGTATCAGATTTATCTTTGGTCTTCGTAAGTTCGACCATGTGTCTCTGTATCGAGCTCAGTTAAAGTGGCTACCTATACGATCTCGTAGAAATTTACACGCTCTTTCGCTTCTATATTCTATTTTATATTATCCTCCAACGCCGCAATACTTGAAGGAGCGATTCAATTTTCTGGGTAGCAATGCTGAATGCAGCTTGCGGGCCAAAAACGATAATAAGTTGCAATTTCCAGTAAGTCGTACTTCTGCGTACAGTAGTTCCTTTACAGTAAAAACTGTAGCACTGTGGAATGATTTGCCAAGGGACATTAGACAGTCTGAATCAATGAATGTCTTCAAAAATCGTTTAAGGGAATACTACTTATCTCTATTATGAATATGTATATACCTATGTATTATTTTATGTAGGTTTATATATCTGTATATATACATTACCTATATATTTTGTCTTATTATTATTTATGTATTATTAGTATGTAAGTGTATGTAGTCTATTTATTATTGTGTTGCACTATCCGCTTTCCCTTATTTTATTCCAACTGTGCGGGTTGTCTGGAGGAGATCGCTTTCAGCGATAAGACCGCCCTTGTACATATGTAATCATTGTTTTATATATTATTCTGTTTGTTATTCTCTATATGTGTGCAATAAAGATTTTATCTATCTATCTATCTATCTATCTGTCAGCTAAGAATCATCTTAGCAAGTTGCTGATTGAAGATGCTCACCTGAGAACCATGCACGGTGGTCCACAAATCATGTTGCAGTATATAAGATCTAGATTTTGGATCCTTCGAGCTAAAGATCAAGCTAAAAAGACCTATAGAGAATGTGTAAAGTGTGTTAGATATTCAAATAGAACAACTACTCAATTGATGGGTCAATTACCAGAGGCAAGATTGAAACCTGATAAAGTCTTCAAAATCTCAGGTGTAGACTATGCCGGCCCAATCAACATCAGGTTCTCACCAGGAAGAGGATCTAAGTCATATAAGGGATATATATGTCTATTTGTGTGTTTTTCTACACGAGCTGTACACTTGGAAGCTGTCACAGATATGACTACTAATGGTTTCCTTCAAGCATTCCGGAGATTCACAGCAAGGAGAGGTCATTGTAAAATCTTGTACAATGATAATGGTACTAACCTAGTTGGTGCTAGTAGACAGCTTAAGGAAATGTTTGATAGTGCAAAATCAACCTTCCCAAGTGAGATAGCTGTTAGCCCATGAGTGCACTACATGGCGTTTCATTCCACCAAAAATGCCAAATTATGGAGGATTGTGGGAGTCTGGTATACGTAGTACAAAAACTCATCTTTTAAAAGTAATAGGAGACTCCACTTTAACTTATGAGGAACTCTCTACGGTGTTAGCACAAGTAGAAGCTTGTTTGAATTCACGTCCTATTAGTTTATTGAGTGATAATCCTGAGGACCCCCTACCGCTGACACCTGGCCATTTTCTGAATGGTGAACCTCTCATTAGTATACCTGATCAAGATTATTCATTGTGCAAACTTTCTAACATAGATAGATGGAGACTAATACAAAAAATGGTTGCAGACTTCTGGAACAGGTGGTACAAAGGATATCTAGTTAATATGGTTCATAGATACAAATGGAATACAAAAACTCCTGATCCAGAAAACGATGACATATTTATTTTAAAAGAAGATAACATGCCACCTTGTAAGTTATTACCTACTACCTTTATTAGGTAGAATAATTCAAAAACATATAGGTTCCAATAACCTTTCTCGTGTAGTTACAGTCAAATGTCAAAATGGAGTTTATAAAAGACCTGTGAGCAAAATTTGTAAAATAACAAAACATGATTGATTTCATAATATATTTATTGAATGTAATTGTGTGTTACAGAGTCAATCTTAACTATGAGCTATGTTTCATAGGAGCCTTAAACTAAAAATATTAAATACTAATCTATGAGTGTACTTTTCTATATAAATAATAGACATTGTTATAGTCAGCTGCGACATTGGATACTGTAATTATATTCTAAGTTGAGTTATCAATTTCTTAGCAAGCTATAGTGTACTAAGCACTTTAAATTTGCACTGTAGTAGGTAGGAAATGCTATAAAGAGTGTTGTTTAACGCTCTAATATGTATCATTCTTAAGATAATAAATTGAACTAATCTAGATAAAACTTATGTTCCTTATGTGTTAGTGTTGGTTATACTACTGCTTGCTGTAAACCTATGTAACTTATTCTTCTTAACAGCTAGATTATATAATTACAATTAGTTAAAACTATGTACTAAATTACAATATAATTTACTTTTATTTATTTTTTATCAATGATATACTTGATACTTACTTATTCCAAACCACTTTCTTGAAAATTGTTATCAGAGTTATCGATATAGATATTGTGTAATTAAAAGACTGCGTCTTTTGGCGGGCGGGATGTTTAAATCTGTTTCTGAACGGAGATGTATACTTGTCATCTGAATTTTTGTCTTCTGTGTCGTCCGTCAAACTGACAGTTGCAATAAAAAGTTTGAAGTGAATCCGTATCGTTTTAATTAACAAACTCTGCATAACGTATTTAATTGAAATCAGGGGGATAATAAAACTGAAGGAACTTAAGCGCCGAACATATCTATATAAATAAAAATAAATTGTTGTTCGTTAGTCTGATTAAAACTGGAGAACGGCTGGGCCGATTGAGCTGATTTTGGTTTCAAAATGTTTGTTGTAGTCCAGGGTAGCTCTAAACGGTGAGCAAATAAGGGAAAATTGCGAGTAGGATAGAGTAAGACGACAATTCCATTTTCTCATATAAAAGTTGACCAATTACTTTCTGTCAAACATGATGGTATTTGTACTCTCAGTTCCACTCGAATTGAAGAACGCATTAAAACATGACTTTTGAATCGACAACATAATATCAACTTTGCTCATAACATCGTGTATTTAAATTTCAAAATATAAAAATAATTAATGTGTTGACATGTTTGATGGGTGCCAACCTTACAGTGTTACCAACTCTCAAAAATATTTTTATTATAATAATAAGTGTATCTGAACGTTCCATTGTTTTGTCTATAGATTTAGAAACTTTTAGCTGCGCTCCTACTTTAACATCCTTGGTTTTGTCATCTCGTGTTAAAAAAAAGAAACATTTAATTGGAGAAATACTGAAAGTTTGCTAAAAGTAATTTTCTTCTCGCTGCTTACAATGCCTGACCTGTCATAGGTCGTCGAAGTCGTGTAAATGTGCAACGAGCTACTTTACGCTCCAACCGCACTAATGACCAGCGAGAGGCTGATAATGATAACAGCCTTGACGACCTCCGTGGCGCAGTGATATGCGCAGTGTATTTATAAGACGGAGGTCCTGGGTTCAATTCCCGGCGGGGCAGATTGAGATTTTTCTTAATTTGTCTTGGTCTGGCTGGTGGGAGGCTTTCGCCATGGCTAGTTACCACCCTACCGACAAAGACGTGTCGCCAAGCGATTTAGCGTTCCGGTACGATGTCGTGTAGAAACTGAAAGGGGTGTGGATTTTCGTCCCACTCCTAACAGGTTAGCCCGCTTCCATCTTAGTCAAGGGCCAACTTGTAGTCGATAAAAAAAAAACAGTCGTACAAGTATGGGAGAATTACGTTCAAGAGTAAATAACTATGAAGTGGATAGGCAGAGAATGGAACGAGTTCGTGCACATCGATCACAACAGCAGCGAGCACGGGATAATGAATTTATTCGATTCCGCAGACGCAATGCTCCTGTAAACCTCGAACGAGGAGCATTTTCCTACGATCCGGAAATTGATTATAGTGCCGACAAATCTGTGACGATTGGAGAAATGTCAATCATTTGTCAACATTGTAAAGCATTTAAATACAGTAGTGAACCTGCAGGATTATGTTGTGCTGGTGGCAAAGTACAATTGCCATAATTGGTTCCACCACCTGAACCGTTACACTCATTAGTTAATGGGATAGAAAGTGAGTCTAAACACTTCTTGGCTAACATCCAAAAATATAATAATTGCTTCCAAATGACATCGTTTGGTGCAACGCATATAGTACAAGACGGGTTCATGCCCACTTTCAAGGTAGTATACCATAATTGTTTTAGTGAAATTCTAATTTGTATTTGTATCACAATTAATTTAACCAGTTCTTAAACAATTACGGATACAAGGACAAATTCATCACCTACTGGGGGCAATGCTGCCAGTGCCAGATGCAGATCAAAAATTTTTGCAAATTTATTTTATGGGCAATCAAGATGCGGAAGTTGATACACGTTGTGGTCATAATCCAACCGTCAAGCGAACCATTGTCCAACAACTGCAAACATTTCTTCACGAGAATAATGAATTAGTGAAGGTGTTCAAAATGGCACTGGATCGGATGCCATCAGACAGCCATACTATTGTAATAAGAGCCGACAAAACACCTGCTGGAGAGCATGCAAAGAGGTTTAATTCACCGGCAATAGATGAAGTGGCTATTGTCGTTGTTGGAGAGAATTTGCAATCAAGAGATATTGTACTTCATCGCCGGAACAATGAATTGAAACGTGTATATGAAACGCATAGAGCTTATGATGCTCTACAATACCCATTAATTTTCTGGCAGGGAGAAGATGGGTACCATTTTAATACCAAAATGGTTAATCAAACAACAGGTAATTAGATTATACAAAATAAAATATTTTATATATTCAATATATAGATGTATTTTTTTATCATTTTTACTTCCAGGTGCTGAAGACACACAAAAAAGTCAGTGCCATGAATTATTATGCATACAGACTCATGATCCGTGAAGGTGAAGTAAATCACATTTTGATGTGTCAACGGCTCTTTTGTCAGTATGCAGTGGACATGTACGTCAAAATTGAGACTGAACGATTGACATACATTCGTCTAAACCAACAGCTTCGATCTGAAGAGTACATTCATCTTCGCGATGTAATCAATGCTGACGTCAATGTAAATAATGTAGGAAGAATGACAATTTTACCGGCCACTTACATCGGAAGCCCGCGCCACATGCACGAGTACGCTCAAGATGCGATGTCTTATGTTCGAAAGTATGGCCGTCCAGACCTATTCATTACATTCACCTGTAACCCACAATGGATTGAAATAAAAAAAGAACTGCTACACAACCAAACACCACTTGATAGGCATGACATCACAGCCCGAGTTTACAAGCAAAAATTAAAATATTTAATGAATTTCATTACAAAGCATCGTGTGTATGGCCAAGTACGTTGTTGGATGTACTCTGTTGAGTGGCAAAAGCGTGGTTTGTCACGTGCTTATATATTAGTCTGGTTGGTTGACAAAATAAGGCCAGAAGAAATTGATTCCATTATTTCAGCCGAAATTCCTGATGAAACGGTTGACCCAAAATTGCATACGATAGTAACTAAACACATGATACATGGACCTTGCGGAGTTATCAACAACAGCTCACCCTGTATGATCGACGGCAAGTGCTCCAAACGGTACCCGAGAAACTTGGTTGCTGAAACCATCTCGGGAATCTATGTTTACCCATTGTATAGTCGGCGATCAGTTGAGGACGGTGGACGATCTGTTGATATCAAGATAAAAGGACAAGATTTTCATGTAGACAATCATTGGATTGTGCCGTTCTCGCCCATTTTGTCCAAAACTTTTGAAGCTCACATCAATGTGGAATTTTGTAACTCTGTGAAATCCATAAAGTACATATGTAAATATGTTAACAAAGGTAGCGACATCTTCGCAGTAACAAACACAAATGATGAAGTGTCTCACTATCAGATGGGTCGCTATGTAAGCAGCAATGAGGCTATTTGGCGCATATTTTCGTTTGCAATTCATGAAAGACATCCCACTGTATTCCTTTTGGCAGTTCATTTGGAAAATGGACAACGAGTGTATTTCAACGCTGTGGATAGAGCACGTCCACCTGTGACCACATTGACAGGTTTCTTCTTAATTTGTGAAACTGATCAATTCGCTCGCACTTTGCTGTATGCTGATATGCCGCGCTACTACACATGGAACGCATCATCAAAGTCTTTTCAGCGTCGTAAACAGGGAACACCACTGGAAGGATATGAAAATGTATTTGCCACAGATGCTATAGGCCGTATTTATACAGTACATCCTAATAACGATGAATGTTATTATCTTAGATTGTTATTGGTGAATGTTCCACCTGTTACCTGCGGTGACTTACCGTGAGGCGTGTCAATTATTACGGTTGCTTGAAAACGATTCGCTTTGGGATGATACGCTTATATATATTAAATGTATTTTCTCAGTGGTTTGATCATTTTTTAAGTCATGCCAAACCGACAGCAGAAGATCCGGCTCTTTTGATATTGGATGGTCACCTATCTCATACCAAAAATTTGAATTTGGTATTAAAAGCCAGGGATAACCACGTCACTATTCTATGCCTGCCACCTCATTGTACCCACAAACTCCAACCCTTGGACGTTGGAGTCATGTATCCGCTAAGCGTTTATCATAACCGAGCGTTGGAGAAGTGGATGAACAACAATCCTGGGAGAGTGGTAACCGTGTTTCAAATAACGAAAATTTTTACAGAGGCCTATCTTAAAGCAGCAGTTCCACTGAATAGTATGAATGGATTCAACAAAACAGGAATATATCCGTTCAACCCTGAAATTTTCACTAATGTGGACTTCATTGCAGCTGAAACGACTGAAATGGATGTCGACAGTGACACGATACAATCTCCCATTTCGATCCTTGGGACGTCAAATCTTCTATTATCAGAAACTGTGCAAATACCTTCTACTCAAGCGAGTAATCCAGAAACTGAAACACTGCAGCCTTCACAAGTGGATGTCTCAAGAATCCCTTCATTTAACACCTCAGCTGTCTCCACTTCAAACTTCGACTCCAATTATGACTAAAAAATTTCCACAAGCACCACAGTCATCGCGGCAAGCACCGTCTTTCCCAAAAAATACCTCAACGTCTGAATCTTCAGAAAGATTACCTCCAGCTTTGGCTGTTGGTCTTCCATCCACATCTTTTGGTGTTGTTACACCCAGGGAAGTACGACCAACACCAAAGATAGTTGGAAAAAGAGCGAGTGCAAGAAAAATAAGAGTCGACACATCAATACTGACCAGCACACCTTACAAAAAATACCTTGAAGAGGAAGCCAAAAAGAAAACAGACATAGAACAAAAAAAAGCCTTTAAGGGAACGAACAAAATAAAAGAAACGGTGACCAATAAACAGAAATATAAAGGAAAAGGTGGTGGGAAAGGAAAAGGAGGTAGAAAGGGAAAAGGCAAAAAAAAGCAAAACAGATCAGATTCATCTGAAGAGGAGAGTGATACCGAATGCCTCTTCTGTACTGAAAGCTACTCCAAAGACAATAAAGGCGAAGGGTGGATTAGGTGCGTTGTGTGTCTTAAATGGGGACATGAGGCTTGTGCGGGAGTAGACAGTTTTTTTTTTTAATCGACTACAAGTTAGCCCTTGACTGCTATCACACCTGATGTTAAGTGATGATGCAATCTAAGATGGAAGCGGACTATTTTGTTAGGACTAGTATGAAATCCACACCCATTTCGGTTACTACACGACATCGTACCGGAACGCAAAAACGCTTGGCGGTACGTCTTTGTCGGTGATGATGAAGACGACTTTACTTGCGATATTTGCATTCATATCTGGTAATCAATTTGATTGTGTGAAAAAAAATTAAGGCTATAGAATTATTTCTAATGATTTTTCTATTGCTTTTTGACATTGATAAAAATCCTTTGATAGGGATGAGTATTATTTTTGTTTTTTATATATTACAAGAAGAGTTTATTTGTTTTTTTTTTGCTTGACTAGGTATATTGTTAATTTTGTATGTAAAATGTTGTGAGTAGTAGAAAATTACAGGGATCATTTTATACATAGGTGTGTATAAAATGATCCTATACTAAACTTTAACAAAAAACTGTACTAAAAAAAAATTACATTTATATAATAAAAAATAAGTATGCAATTACAAAGTTAAGTAAATTCACTATTTTCAACAATAGAAGTTTTGCGATTTTACCTTCAACTTTAGCCACATTTAAGTTTTTTCCATAAGGGAATCATTATACCTCACCTTCCCCTACATTTTTTACACAAATAGTTATTTTTATTATATTAATAAAAATGTCACCTGCCACCAGTCTGACATAACATCAAATCTATAAAATAATTTCAAATATATATAAATAATTCGCAAAAACATCAAAATAACAGCTAAATAACACACAAAATTATAAATAAAAATGCACACAAAGGTATATTATAAAAATGAGACGTGGTGGCGGCAGAGCAGAAGGCGCACAACTAATACATAGAACATCGTCGTCGTCGTCACCGCCGTCGGACGAGTATGGGACCCCGCCATCATCTGCGAGGGATGTGACGCCCCCTCCAGCTCGGAGGACACACCGGGGCGTCACCACACGGCGCAAAGCAACGACGACGGACGACGGACCACCAGCGAGCTTGGGGCAACAGGAGCCGATGGCCCCCGCGAATGCTCCCGCTGCCGGTGGTAGAGTGCGCCGCATGAGATGGTCTCATAATATGAATGAGAGTGTCATGCGCGCGAACTACGGGGCGACAGAGGGGGGAACTAACCTCACTGCGTACCGTGCAAGAATGCTGTCTCTGTTTCAGGCGCTTGAACCAACAGTGACCGTGACTGCACAACGATTGGCGGATCAAGTACGGGCCATCCAGCGACGTCATCTGCTGGATGAGGCTCTACTTGAACGGCTGCGTTCAACTCTACCACAGGTTAATACCACTTGTAACTTACCTCAGCATGCAATACCAACAGCATTGCAAATTAACATCCAAGAGGAGTTACAGAGTGGTATCGATCTGACAGTAAGTAACCAGGATGATGAGCAACTGAGGAGAACTTTGGAGGATGCGATTCTGATGTACAGGTATATGCCTCTTAATTTAAGACCACGTTTGCCTCGGTTGCCTATACATAGACGAAATATGGCATTAGTGGGGGTTCTAGACCAGATATTAGGTAATTACCTTTTAACATCTGAGGACCAAAGTGATACGCATTCGATCCTATACTGTGGAGCCGTTGCGGCGTGTCGAATCGCGGGAGTTAGATTCCTTGAACCACGCACGGCCCCGCAGAGGACGGGTCAAGCTCCAGCTTGGCAGACCAGAATCGAAAGGCGTATCACACTGGCTAGAACTCTCATTGCTAAGCTAATCTGCTTTAAGGAGGGCAATAACCCCCCTAGGGTCATGCGATTAGTGAACCAGGCTTTTGCTGGGACTGTTACACGTCCGTCCCAGTACTTGGACTGTGTCACGGAACGCATCGACTTCTTGAAGCAGAAAGTCTATGCATGGGCAAAACGTATCAGGCGTTATAAAGAGCGCAATGACCGATACTATCAGAATCGGATCTTTCAAAGTGACCAACGGAAAGTATATAGGAACTGGGAGCAATCTAGTGTTTGTGTGACTAATGGAGAGTTTCCAACTTCTGATGCTATGTCAGATTTCTGGCGAATTTCCAATTCTGTCTCCTCAGCTGCTCCATGCACTTCATCTGCACCAATAAACATATCGGTTTCATGCGAGGGCAATAGTTTAGGCTTATTCTCAAAATTGAAATTTGATGGTAAATCTTGCGTTAGAGGTTTCCTACAACGAGTTAGTGAATTCTGCACAGCACGGAGTATAGATACCGATAAAGTTCTTAGAAATGCCACCGAAGTATGTACGGGTGATGCTCTTCATTGGTATCGTAGCATCAAGGACTCAATAACTAGTTGGGATGACTTAACAGTTTTGTTGGAGCGTGACTTTAGCCAATCGGACTACGATTATAGACTACTAATGGAAATTCGTTCTCGTACGCAAGGCGAAAAAGAAAACATAATTATTTATCTCTCAATTATGTCTGGTTTATTCTCACGGCTTGCTAAACAACTATCTGAAGAAGAAAAACTTGAAATAATCCTTCACAATATTAGACCATGTTATGCGAACTCTTTGTCTTCAGTCTCGTCAATAAATAGCATCGACGAATTAAGGACCTTATGTCGTAATTACGAAAATATTCAATCGCGCCTTGCGCATTTTAAGGAACCACCAAGAGCAACAGCAGATACTTTAGCACCTGACTTTGCTTATTCTGGTAGTTCAACTTGTAAATTTACGTCTAACTCCTATCTTAAATTTAATAACTATAAGTTTAATAGAACACAATCAAATAATAATAACCAAGGACATTCTAGTAGTAAGATTTCTCCATCTGATAATAATTATGTTCATTCCATTAATTCTAATAATAATATTAATAATAATAATATTATGTCACCTGCCACCGGTTGACACGGTCAAAATTTTTCCGAGGCAAAATATTAAAATTCAAATAAATAGTTCAAAATCATTTTAAATAGTAAATAAATAGTGAAAAAAAATGTATATAAATTATAAAAATAATGCAACGTGGTGGCGGCCGAACATTATGCGCACAACTAAGAAGTAACATATCGCCGTTGTCATCGTCATGCTCGGACTCATACGAAACCCCGCCATCATCTGCGGGGGATGTGACGCCACCTCCAGTGCGGAGGACACGCCGGGGCGTCACCGCACCCATTTTAAATCAAGATGACGATGACACGCGCATGCAGCCACCGGAAAGCTTGGGGCGACAAGGGCTAAGGGCCCCCGTGAGTGCTCCCGCTGCCGGTGGTGTAGTGCGCCGCATGAGATGGTCTCAATCTATGAATGAGAGCGTCATGCGTGCGTACTATGGGGCGACAGAGGGGGGAACTAACTTCTCTGCGTACCGTGCAAGGATGCTGTCTTTGTTTCAGATGCTTGAACCAACGATGACTGTTCCTCATGACGAGAACCTCGTGAAAGTCGAAAAGGAAAAAGTCTCAAAGTACTTGGACCTTGCTCACGAGATTACCGCCATGTGGAATGTTGAGTCAACTATTATTGTTCCGATAGTCGTTTCAGTCCATGGTCTTTTTGTGAAAAGCTTCGATCAACACCTTAAGAAGCTTTCGCTTATTTGTTGGATCAAGGGTCGGATACAGAAGGCAGTAGTCCTTGAAACGGCGCGTATTGTGAGGAGGTTTCTCACTCTGGAGCCCTGACCACCGGTTGCTTGGACCCGCAAAGGCCCCGCAAACGGAGGAGAAGATTTTTTTATAAATTTTTAATAGTGTTTTTATGTATATTTTTGTATTACTTATAACATTGTTAAAAATTTTAAAAAAATATGTAAATAAATATAAATGAGAGAAAAATATTAATAATAGTAAAAGGCCTCAGTACTGCGTGCGATGCCGTAGTGACACACATAGTACTAAACTTTGCACTGCTGACAGATCTAAAATATTTTGTTTTGTTTGTGGCCTTGATAATTTTAAAACACCTGATTGTCCTGACTGTGCTAAAAACAGAGTTACTAAATCAAAAAACTAATTTCGGAGAATTGTGTGACAAACAATTTTGATAACATAGATTGGCAAGAGGACGCATGACTGCAAATCCTTTCTATTATCTATATCATTGCCTGCTTTAAATCTGTAGATCGTACGGAGTCAAAAACTTTTGACTCCGTACAATCTCGGTTGTGGCAGGCACATAAAAAGAATTCATCTCACGCAATGTGTAATAAAACTCACATTCTTGCAGTTTTTATTGCACACTTGCACTGTAAGCGTTAGATAAACAAAAAAGGACGAGCCTTCGTGGATTGAACAATCTATATAATTTACGCCGTAAATTTGCAGTATTTAACGTTGGCGACATAGTTATGAAGCGAGCTTATTTTCTTAGAAATAAGGAGAACCAGTTCTCTAAAAAACTGGCTCCGAAATTTATTAAGACTAAGATTATTCAGAAGAAATCTCCTTTAGTATATGTTTTGGAAGATATGTCAGGCAAAAATCTAGGTACCTGGCATATCAAAGACCTAAAATAAATTAAATTGCTTAGTTAATTTTTTTTATTTTTTCCCTCTATACTTTCCTCTCAGAAATTTTGTTCTCATTTACGTTTCCTCCAGTGCCTGTTGTTTTGTCACCTAATAGCTAATCTCGTACAAGAGTCATGGGTTTACTCTTACAATTCTTGACTCTCCTCCCCTAAAAGGATGCGTCAGTATTTCAAACTATAAATACTGCTGCTTTTATTGAATGTGTGAAGTATGGAAGTTTATGGAAGGCTTTGTGAAAGGTTAATTGTACTTGCATCTCAGTTATAGCGTTTTAGCGGATTTTATTTAAAGGTAATAAAATCCTTGGTAGGCGAGGGGGATATGTAACGTTGTATTCACTAAAAAAGCAGGTATTTCATAAAAAAAATACCTGTTATGATCTACGCGTGAGCTGCGATGAGTCGAGCGCGGGGTGCGCGGGGTGCGCGGGGTGCGCGGTGGCCTATGCGCCGTCACTTGCATCTCGATCATTCGCATAATATCGTGATTGCCGACAACTGTGTCGAATTAATTTAATCCCGGAGTGCTGACTTATTGTGCATATTATTTAATACGCCTAAATTCCCGTAATATAACGGGTAAGTGTTGAAGCAATCTATACTAGCGTTTAGATTTAAACTTATTGCATTATTGCACAGGATTCACCCATAAACATTTTCATTAGTAGTTACATTTAAATTTTATAAGTTGTGTGTGGGATATTAATTGTTCAAATTCAATTTTTAATTCCAGTATGTACCTAATAATTTTGTGAGTTGTGTTTAGATAACTATTAGCGTAATTATAACATAATTCGTTTATTTTTGAGTAGATTCCTAAATATTATTTTGTTGTAGCTAGATATAATTATTTTTTTTTTGTAGTAGGTACCTGTTAACGCCAATCGTAATTATTACGTGCATTGTTAATAGGTACATACTTACTCGAATTCATCTAATTTAACATCGATCATTACGCTTTTATTCTCTCATTCTTTTGTAAACTCCGTCAGCCGAAAAGCGCACCGCCATTTTGTTTTACCCTCGTTTGCTTGCGCGTGCGGTTCGGCCAACGGAGAAGGCTTTAACTACACACCCTAACATGCTGGATGTAAATTCCAGGAGCCAGGTGTACGGTTACGCCTTATCTCGGAGCCACACAAGCTAAGGGCCCACTTTACCTCGGTGCCCCAACTTCAGTGTCCAGGCGTCCAGGGCCACGCTTGCCGTAACTCCGCGTCTACCTATCTACCTACCTACTCCGTGTTCGAGCGCGACCCACTTCTCTCCGCGTACAACGGACAGCGTGCCGGCATCTCGACCGACGCGTCCTGACCTGGGCCCTTGGTGTCCCGCCCTCCTTGTGCCACGGAACATACCTCAGAGCAAACCAGGGGAGTACTTGACCCTGAAATGCAGGGCCCACTTTACCCTCGGCCCTCTCTCTAGTTAACTAATTGTAAAATATTATTTTTTTTTTATATATTTATTCTCGAATCTTGTGTTGACGTTTTATTCATCTCTCCCGCTTGAACGTCACAGCCTATGCAGTACTTTTGAAGCAGGTAAGGGCAAAACAATTCTCTAGCATAGGACGATGGACCGACATTGATAGGGAGAACATAAAAAAGTTTTTTGCCATCGTAATGTTTATGGGACTAGATAAGAAACCATCAATAGAACATTACTGGAAAATGGACCCTTTATATTATACTCCATTTATTCACGAAATAAATGTCTTATAATCGATTTACAAATATATTGCGTTGCTGGCATTTCGAAGATGCACAACCTGATAATGACGACGTTTTATATCGCATTCAACCTTTAGTGGATAATATGGTTGCCAAATTTCGTGAAATATACGTACCATAATAGTTGTTGACGAATCTCAAATAAATCACCAAGGTAGAGTTAAAATAAAAACATACAATCCAGCCAAAACACACAAGTATGGTATAAAAATTTACAAAATGTGTTGCACCAATAGTTACACATGGTCGTACGCGATACATGCCGGATCTGGCACTTCTATTGAAGATCTTGATAAACCTGGAACGGTTGTCGTAAAGCTCTGTCTACCACTTCTAAATGAAGGCAGATTGATAGTAGCAGATAATTAGTATTCTGGGCTATCTTTGGCAAAATATTTGATGGATAAAAAGACAGATTTGTGCGGAACTTTACGAAAGAATAAAAAGAACCTTCCCAAAGATGTCATAGCGAAAAAACTTCTTCGCGGCGAAACTATTGCAAGGCAATTGGATTCGTATGTAACTGTTCTAAAATGGCACGACAAGCGAGACGTTTTGATGATACCAATGTGCCACGGCGATGAAATGACAAATGTTTCTTCCTGGCGTGGTGTGACTTCAAAACCGAATATGATTATCGACTACAACGAAGCTAAAACGGGAATTGATGTTGCAGATCAGCTGAGTAGTTATTATTCACCTCTTAGAAAAAGTATGACATGGTACAAGAAAATTGCGCACGACCTACTTTTTCAAGCAGCTATAGTCAACACCAGAGTAATTTATAAGGAAGCAATGATTCGTCATTGGCTAGGTGAGGTTGTACATAAAACAGAAACTTCAACCACCAACACCAAGATCTTCAGGACAACATTGCCTTACTCAAATACCACGTAAAGACGGAAAACTTGTACGTAAACGGTGTGTTATCTGCTATGTAAGAAATAAAACAGAAGGAACTCCCCTGTAAACTAAGCAAATCAACATGGAATGTCTGAAATGCGGCAAGGCTTACTGTCTGCAATGTTTCAATGATGCACACTCAAATCCTGGACGTGCAAACAATTAGTACGCATGAATTCGAGTTTATACTCACCTTACCTGTCCTTTTTCTACATTTTATTGTACAATTTAAAGAAACATTCTAAAATAAATATTGTTCGTTTCATTTTTTCTTTATATTAATTTACTTTGTAAAATTTATTTGCACATTCATATCCGTTACAACCGAGCCTTAAACAACACATGTAAAGCCCATTTCAATGTTATAATGGGTGATTTTAACGCGAAAGTGGGTTCACAGTGTGGTTCTGAATCTGGTTCTGAACTGTAGTAGGACGACATGGACATGGTACCAGAAATGCCAGGGGTCAAATGTTGGTCGACTTCCTGGAGGCTAACAACTTTTACTTAATGAACTCCTTCTTTAAGAAAAAACCACACCGAAAGTGGACATGGAAGAGTCCTGATAACATCACAAGGAATGAGATAGACTTTATCATAACAGATAAACGCTACATATTTAGAGATGTCTCTGTGATTAGCAGGTTTAATACAGGAAGCGATCACCGACTGGTTCGAGGCACTCTAGATATCAATTATAAGCTAGAAAGACGTCGTTTGATAAAGTCTACTCTTCGGCCAACATGGCTTCAAACCGAAGCAGGTGCAGAACACTTTCAGGTACAACTAAAGAATCTATTTGAAGCCTTGGAACCCACCATCGACGTTAACGAGGATTACGAGAATATGGCAAATGTCATCCGGGACGAAGGATACAGGCTTTGAGACGAGGGGTCAGGGCCGGAAATCCAAACTCTCAGACGAGACTCTAGACCTTATGAGACAAAGGCGCGAGGACGTACAATCTACTCCAGCTGAACAACAAGCTTTGAACTAAAAAATCAAACGATTTGTACGACGTGACCTCCGGCGCTTAAGTACCCAGAAAATTCAGAAAGCTATAGAAGCAAACCGGGGGTCGAAAATATTTGCACCAGACATCGGAAAGTGCCAAATGACTAAACTAAAAACATGTAGTGGTCAAACCGTTTCCTCAAAGCCTGAGATCCTCGCTGAGATAGAAGATTTTTACGGCCGACTCTATGACTCCCAAATTACACAGCCAGTTGCCTGCGACAATGATCCTAGAGCTAAACTATCCCGCCACTTTACTGATGATCGTGTTGGCCCTCAAACAGCTAAAAAATGGAAAAGCCCCAGGAGAAGATGGAGTCACGTCTGAGCTTATAAAAGCAGGCGGAATGCCTTTGTTTAAAGAGCTACAGAGGCTATTTAACTTAGTTATTCAAAATGGGAGAACTCCAAAGGCGTGGAATAGGAGTATAGTAGTCTTATTTTATAAAAAAGGCGATAAAATGCTCTTAAAAAACTACCGTCCCATCTCGCTCCTAAGCCACATTTACAAGTTGTTTTCGAGGGTCATAACGAACCGTCTATCTCGAAGACTCGACGATTTCCAACCGCCTGAACAGGCCGGGTTTCGAAGTGGCTACAGTACTATAGACCACATACACACATTGAGACAGGTTGTACAAAAGTCTCACGAGTACAACCAACCTCTGTGCCTAGCTTTCGTAGACTATGAAAAAGCATTTGACTCCATCGAAACCTGGGCTGTTACTAATTCACTGCAGAGATCCCAAGTAGATTGGCGATACATTGAAGTGTTGAAATGTCTTTACAGCGCCGCCTCCATGTCTGTTCAAGTACAAGGTGCGTATACAAAACCGATCCAACTGCATCGTGGAGTAAGACAGGGGGATGTTTTATCCCCTAAACTGTTTTGTAATGCTTTGGAAGATGTCTTTAAAACGCTTGATTGGAAAGAACACGGCATTAACGTCAACGGCGAACACATCGCGCACCTTCGTTTTGCTGACGATATTTTCATCATTGCCAGGTCTCTGCAAGAACTCCAACAAATGCTGGATAGCCTCCATACAGCCTCTCAGCTTGTTGGTCTCCGGATGAACTTAGACAAGACCAAGGTCATGTTTAGTGACCTAGTCGCTCCGGAGCCGATTGCAGTTGATGGATCTACTTTTGAAGCAGTTTCTGAATATACGTACCTCGGGCAAATTGTGCAATTGTGTAAAAACAGTTTTGAGAGAGAGATCGATCGGAGAATGGGCAGCGTTTGGTAAACTTCGCCGGGTCTTCACGGCGCCTATACCACAATGTCTAAAGACAAAGGTCTTCGATCAGTGTGTTCTTCCCGTCATGACTTACGGTGCCGAGACGTGGACACTGACGGGAAGGCTGGTCCACCAACTTCAAGTCGCTCAACGTGCTATGGAGAGAGCTATGCTCGAAGTTTCTTTGAGGGATAAAGTCCGGAATGAAGTAATTCGCCAAAGACCTAAAGTAACCGACATAGCTGTCAGGATTAGTACTTTGAAGTGGCAGTGGGCTGGTCATGATTGTCGAGCGACCGATGGCCGTTGGAGTCGCAAGGTCCTTGAGTGGAGACCGCGTCTCGGCAAGCGGAGTGTGGGGCGTCCCCCGACTAGGTGGAGCGACGATCTCCGGAGAGTGGCTGGCTTTGATTGGAGACAAAAAGCTAATAATAGAGAAGACTGGCGCTACAAAAAAAAAAAAAATAAAGATAATTTAATATTTCCTCCTTCTATTACTATTTTTACAATACAGTTACTATTTTTCACAATACAGCTCTCGTGTTATACTAATATTCTTGGATCTACTTTCTTCAACACCCAGGACAGAATGATCGCACCTCCTAATTTTCTCTCTACATCTCGACATCGATTCCTGCATTAATAATCGTTCTTGGAGGGAATCGTTCCTATTGGTTTAACAACAAGTGGCGTGATCCGCCAGAACCGATCACACGCGACCAGTCATTATGTTTTCACAGATTAACTATTTTATAGACTAACATGCTCCAGCGTAAAAACTTCGAGTACTTTTTAAAAAAATCATGACAGTACTTAAGGATTTCATAGCACTGATAAATCCTACCGCTACCATACAGAAAGCAGAAATTCATGAAAATAGGTCATTCTTTACACAAGTTACCGGGGCAGAAATTCAACTGCCAAGAATTCAATTTCAAAAGTTTCCAGGACATTACACAGGGTGGCAATCGTTTCATTATATGTTTGTTAACCTTATTTATGAAAACTGTTAAATAGTGTGCAGAAGTATACATTATTTAAAAGCGAATTTATCACGAGAACCTGAAATATTATTGAGAAAATACTTGGAAGCACGGTGTTCGCGCGCGGCGTTCACCTAAAACGGAGCGGCGCGCCACGCAACCAACGCCAACCGCTTGAGGGCGACACCGACGAATTGTCAAATTCCCGATCTACATACATACGACTGACACCTTATTCGAAAGAATCGTTAATAATAATTTAAATCAATCAATATAATACATAGTAAAAGTAATCTACTGTTTTATTTATGTACGAGCGTACACATGGGAACAATTAACAAAGCGATATAACAACAAAAGGTACAATTGTAATGCTATTCTGAAAACATTATTCGGACAAAAAACTATATAACCCATGAATCTGCGACTGCCACCCGGTTTTTGCTAGATGCCACAAATTCTTGTTTAAAAGGTTTAAATAACATTGGTTTGAAACCAGATAACAGACCAATGGGATGCGATGGTCATTCATTTGGTTGTGTCAAGATTGGATTATAAATCTCAGCCGACTGCTCTGACAGTAACTGGCAGCTCTCTGTTAGCGGCTTTTGTTAAAAAACGTTGTATATGATAATTAAATACTAGAATCTCGTGTAAATCATTGAAAAAGACTAAAATACGAATAATATCAAGTCAAATACAAGTGGAGAAACGAGTGAGAGTTTCATTTCTTATAACTTCCACTTGTGAGCCTGTGCAATTTAACAAAATAGCTGCTTTTTGCAGGCCCGCCGCCATTTTGAAAATTTTAAGAGTCTTTAAAACGTGTCCACTGTGGCCAACACGTGTCTGAATTCTAAATATTAATACCTTTCGGCATTTTGTAGTCAATGGTGCACATGTTTTCCATTGTATCTTGCAATTTTCAAAGAGTCTGCTTCGCCTAGATATCCGCTGTCACATTGTGTTCTAATCCATTTAATCTTGCGTAAATTCTGTTTTTGACTGCGCTATGTGATGTTTTCTTAATGGAACAAGTTATTTGAAGGTCCTATTACTTTTATTTTAATATTTCACACACTATAACAATGTTAAATAAATACAAGTATGTTGGTGAACCGAGGACAAATGAAAAAGGAATTGTAACAGATGACACGACTTATATAGCGAATCTAAGAGCTAGTGTTGTGACATGTTTTAGTGATGTTCATTATACTACAGTGCACGAGATTTACGCGCGTATTTTGAATTCGCGCGATGCTTGTGGGCGCGATGTATTGGTGCCTAGTATCTCACCAACGCGCAAATGATATAGCGCGAAACGTTTCGCGGCGAATTTGCGCTTTCTGGATCAGCTCTTAATTAAAATTTATTATTTAAACATGATGTGATTTCTAACTTCACCCCATGCCTTAGTGGAGTAGTCATTTTGCCTACTCCAGTAACTTCTCCTTTTATTTCTCTTTTTCTCAATTGCAGTGTTTGCACAGTGGATTCGGATATAAAAGACTCTTAAGAATTGGATTGGATTGGAACATGGATTCACCTGAGTCCTGACACTTTGCTCTCCTCTACTTGTACTAATGTCAATCAGAGCTGTAGCCAAAGTGTTGTATTACTTCGTGTGGATACATGGGCTAATACAAAAGGAGTACTGGTAGCTTTATTTTCTTCAGATTCTTTAGGTGAGTTCTCTGTATTCTTTGGTTTCGACTCGTGCAATAGGGCATGATGTCTCCTTCTACAGTAATGGCTGGATGTATTCTTTTTACAATAACTCACACTATGACCTGGCATGACAAATTCTGATATCGGTGATGCATATTTTTGTAAATTGTTGACATTTGTGTATAATATGATCTACCTTGCATTAAACACGAATTGATCTGGAAGAACTTGTTTCTGGTGCAGGAGAGTAAAAAACTTTGATTTTTATATTAGGCTTGTCTCTTGGTTATGTTTGAATCATCTCTAAGACTAGAAAGTTTCCTCCAAGGAAGTCTTGTAATTTCTTCTATATCGGAAGTAATCATTTGGTAATAAATAAGAATATTAAATATAATTTTGATTAAAAAGGATGTTATACATTCATATAAACTTTAACAAACGTTAATGATACACGGAAACAGCGATACAGATATTACAGAGCTGATTTGTCAAAAAGGAAAAGTGACAAAGAGATGACAGATAGATACATAATAGATACTACCACAGAGATAATGAGTGATAAATGAGTGACAAATTTAAACAATATTTCTAACAGGAAGTTCTTGTACTGGTAAGTTTCTCAATTCTTCTTCCCACTCTTTGTGTGATTCTTGATCTAATTTATTTACCATAATATGTATTAATATTGGATCCCAGTTTTCTAGGTTTACATCATTGTTTTTTAACTTGCTGAGGCATTCTGTTGTCAGCAAATCTTTAATCCCCTTTGCGCTTGCATTGGTAAGATTCTTTTTCATAAGTAAGTAATCTTTTAAATATACTATTCACGATAACTCTTCTTTTGTTATATCTTGTATTTAATATTTCCCAAGCGACTGATCTGGTGAAGTGGCGGCATATTTTGTGAATCTTCTGGTGGTCTTCGGTTGCTAGTTCGATGGCTTAAAATGGTACCAATTAAATTGCAATCATTTGTAAGGAATTTTTCGCAGAAATTCGCGAAATATCCGATAATGCTACTTGTCGGCATGTGCTACTGATTCAAATCCAGCTGACCTAATATCGTTGCAAGCCCAGGCTAAATAGAGGCTAGCACTTTGTGGTGGTCTGGCCCAGAATTCCTAAGGCATGATGAAAATCACTGGCCAACGAAACTCGCATGTACTGATGAAAGTTATGTCCTGAAATTAGAAAAGTTACAATGCAGATTAATACTCAACCTGATAAAAGCATAACCCTTTGCACCCGAAATTATACAATCGTGAGTTTTGACTTAGAAAAATTCTATACTTTACCCAAAACTATATTTGTGGACGCCTCCAACGTCGATCGATAGTGAGTCTACCTTATCCCTACTTTTTCCAAGTTTCCCAACATAATTTCATGGCTGACAAAATCAAAAACCTTGGGAAGGTCAAAATTCAGGTTATTAATTTTAATCTTGTAGTTTTATGTCTTAGCCGCGATTTTAGGTTTGTTTTTGTAGTAAGCTAGATAATTCAACAACAATGGGTTTATTATCACCTTTGTTTGAAGTTCTGTATATGTCTTTTATATCGGTGGATTGTAGCTCAATGTTTATGTTAGTAGCTAAGATCGTAACCATATTGATAAGAGTGGTTTTAACATATTTAATTTCAAAGCATTTTCTTTGTGATTTTTGGAAATCCCCTATCTTGTTCTCCAAAATAATGATATACTCCCTATCTTTTTGTTGCGCGCTCCAATTCAGACACTTTACTTTTCATATCTTCATATTGCGAGTTTAAGAAGGACAGGGAATCCTCAATAATTTTCAGAGAAGAGGTAATTTGTGACCTTTCCTTGTTCTGCTGCGACATCCATGATGATAGCATATCTTTTATTTCAGACTTAAATTCCGAGAAGTCAGATATCAATTTATCGCGAATGATTCACGTAGGTACTTGGTGTGTCAACTGGAGATGCAAATTCCTCATTAGCTTCGATATTTCGCATGTTGGATTCAGATTTAGATTTTTCAGGTGTTTGCCGAAACATTTACGCTCTAACAGGTACCAGGGCAGCAAAAGCGTAGTAGGTGTTATTTACACTCGATGTTTTAACCGTGATAAGTCGTGGCGCGGGGCTAGCGTGCAGTAAGTAGGTCGCCGACCTTTACAAACAGCGTACGCGCAGGCCTCCTATTCAGATATGCGCTCCTGTTATTTCACTCAAGTTTTATTCACAATCATTGGTTATTTATTATATTTCTTTTAAATTAGTTAGAAGTTTATTTAATTTAATTCGATATTTGACACACACGCAACTAACACGTCTACACTCGACAGCGGTACGCGGGGAAGAGAGTTCTAAGGTTGAGATTTTTCTATCTAATCGACGTTATACTGAACTAAAAGAAAACAAAGAGTTCTAGCTTCTCAGGTATACAGAGTTGTCACAAATAATTTTTCTTTTAATTCTAAATAATTTTAATATAGCAATGTTCAGGTATGATATGCTAGGAAAAGTACAAGAGTTCTGGGGTTGAGATTTTGCTATCCAATCGACGTAATACTGAGTTAAAATAAAGCAAAGAGTTCGAGTTCTGAAGTATATAGGGTTTATAGTGGACACTTTTAATTCCTTGATCACTCATCTCTATGATGTGCATGTGCGCACCGGAAGGAACTGAAAATTCACACACTCAATTGCAAAAGCTTCATTCATATTCGTTAATGGTTCACCTGCGAATCTACATATACTTTTTTTTAATTATTACCAGAATACAAGGATAAAATACATAAAACTTGATATAGGAACAACCAAAACAACCACAATGGTTTGTTATAAGTGTCAATTCGCCAGCAATTATTCGAAAACGCATGCGTTTTTACGCAATTATATTTCTAGGGATAAATCAAACATCAACAGTCTACTATAGGACCACGCCTTCCTCCTAATAAGAGATATTATGGAGATTAGAGCAGTGTGGTACTGCTACAATAAAAAGAAATGTAGATTTCATCTTGCCGTGATAAGTTCAGTTCAGTTGATAATATTATTGGCTGTGGGCTAACTCCTTAAGTATATCTTAACTACTTATGTGATATCGTCGTTTTCATTTGTTACTGTCTGCTATGTAATTATTCCTAACAAACTTCTTTTTATATTAGTTACATAGCGGCCAAGATACCTGCTCAGTTTGGCATGTTTCAACTTCAGAGCGGACTATAAGATTAGCCCAAACACTTGCTATAGCAAATTAAATAATAGTTAATTTATATCATTGTTTATATACAGCATAATGACACTGCCAAAGCATTGTATCAGAAGGTGCAGCTGCATTGACCTATTTACATTTCTTCTTACAACGCCCGGGCTGTAGTAAATTCCATTGGCACAAATTAATGGTTGCATCCAGTGCGTCGATTTCGGTGACAGCAGTTCATACATACTCGTATATCTTTGCAATATGGCAGCACAGTTTGACCTTGGGAAGTCTATTTAGATCGATTAGGTAATGAAAAGCATAATGACACTGCCAAAGCATTGTATCAGAAGGTGCAGCTGCATTGACCAATTTACATTTCTTCTTACAACGCTGTAGTAAATTCCATTGGCACAAATTAATGGTTGCATCCAGTGCGTCGATTTCGGTGACAGCAGTTCATACATACTCGTATATCTTTGCAATATGGCAGCACAGTTTGACCTTGGGAAGTCTATTTAGATCGATTAGGTAATGAAAAGCATAATGACACTGCCAAAGCATTGTATCAGAAGGTGCAGCTGCATTGACCAATTTACATTTCTTCTTACAACGCTGTAGTAAATTCCATTGGCACAAATTAATGGTTGCATCCAGTGCGTCGATTTCGGTGACAGCAGTTCATACATACTCGTATATCTTTGCAATATGGCAGCACAGTTTGACCTTGGGATGTCTATTTAGATCGATTAGGTAATGAAAAGCATAATGACACTGCCAAAGCATTGTATCAGAAGGTGCAGCTGCATTGTGCAAGTGCAGCCTTAGACTTCCACGTATTTTTAACAATTTTCTCTTAGGAGCCAAAGCCTCCGACTCGACTGAGTGGTATCCTGCATTTTGCAGTATTTGGATATCATTAGATGTATTATTACAAATTAAGATATCGCCTCTGGCTCTGGACCACAGGAGCCTAATAATATCCCTTGCCCTTGAAATATAAACAAGTTGCATTTTATTATTAATTAGGTATTATATTATAATATTATAATGCTATTTTTAATGAATATTGGAAGGGAATGGTTACTATGATAGTACGAGATTACGACTTCAGCATTTGTGTCTGATGCGATTTGTAGGTTTTTTCAACGACAACAACTATACGAAATCGACACTCAAATAATTGCGATTTTCAATAGCATTAGAAGATTCAGAGTTCAAAAATTTTGACACAGCAAAGGGCAATAATATAAAACTTCTTGTATTGTCCTCGCTTCTGCACAAGTTCGTCAACGGTTATAGTTACAGTTACTTTAGCAGGGGACATTGTTTTAAAGTATTTAAACAAAGTAAGAATTAAAAAACCACAAGATTTAAAGTGAAAGAAGAACTGTGTTTGAATTAGCCACCTTTTTTACACTTTCATTTGATTTTTTTTCTTTACATTTACGGTTTGGAGTCAAGTCCTCTCTGGTCTTGCAATAACAAAAAGGTTTAACTAATTGCTCTTAATGAAGGCATGAATTACATATCGTCGTATCTAAAGCATTGTACGTTGTTTTTACTTTTTTAAGTTATTTTCTGTTATACATACATAAGTACCTATATGAAAACGCATAAAAAATAAATAAAAGAAAATTATATAAAAAAAGAAACTAGACGATATTCAACGGAGAGAGTAAACAAATCATTTAAATCTAATATAAATAAATAAGTAAATTTGTAATAAATGGCGGTATGCACATTTACAATATTCAGGCTTTCAACATAAATTATACCAGAAGGATTGTTTGGTAACCTATCACAGTCAGCTGATATAAGCCAGCCATTGTTATGTGTGATGCAACTTATCTATTTATGCAAAGCAGCAGCAACTATCTGTTCCAAAAAGAAACCTTCAGTTTACAAAAAATGGATAATTTAACAAAAACTTTTATGTTTGTTTGTTGCGATGGTTACATTGTTGATTGTTTAGCCCATTTCAAGGCTACAACTAATGACGCAACAATAACTAAGCATGATTTAAATAGTGAAGAAGGTAGAATGCGAATGTTCTTTCGTGAAGGTGACGTATTTATATTAAATAGGGGATTTCGTGACGTCATGACAAACTTAGAAGAATTCGGGTTCAAAGCTCACATGCCTGAGTCGTTATTAGAGGGCGAACATCAGCTTACCACATCGAGCAAATAAGTCGAGATGTGCCATGTGTGGGTGGGTGGTGGAAATTGTTAATCGGAGGATAAAACAAGATTTTCGTTTGTTTAGGAATGTTTTTAATAATAGAGCTGCTAGACATCTCACATTTACATGTGCATTATTAAATAAATTCCATCCTGTAATAGAGGATGATGACCTGAGGCCAGAGAATATGAAGCTATTGTTCAAAGCCGACTTCATTTACCAAATCCTTTGGCTACGTTTGTAGAAACGGAGAACATGACTAGGAGACGTGCTCAATTTACATAAAATCCTCATTTAAATACCTTTCCCCAGTTAAGTAACGAAGATTTGCCACCTTGTGAACGCGAGCATGATGTCAGAGGATCTAGCACGGGCCGTCATCGTACACCAAAACGACCGGCAAAGGGCTGTGCGCCGGGGTCCCCGAGCCTGCACAAGAAGAGTTGGATGCCGCGAATGTGTATGCGGCAAAGACCCCCATTCCGGAAGGAAAGCCCATCTTCAAGCGGTAAAGTACCGGCTTAGAACTGAACCCGAACCAGGCCCGAGTCACCGGGCCATAGAGTACACAGCTCGCTCGCGCGACTCCCGCCTCCACCGTATAACCCCAATGATGGAAACGGATTTAGGCGCAGAAGCCGCCGCCATCGCCAAACTGGGCTTACGACCTACGTGAAAACTAAGGAATGCTCGGTCGAACACCCAATGCCTTTGGACAGGGAATAAATTTTATTCCCACGGACCAGGAATACCGTCTCATCCAGAGTTTATAGAGCTAGGGAAAGAGGAACAGGTATCCTGGTTCTCGTACTCCCTTCGTCAGGAACGAAGCCTAAAAATTGCTATAAGAGGAGTACCTGTTCGCTTGAGCCATGGGAGCTCGAAGAGGAGTTGCGCATACTGGATTTTGAGCCCGAGCTGGTCCGTCCCAAAAGGGCTCGCAAGATCAGGCTAGGGCGCAGTTTCTTTGCTATCCTCAAGAGGATCCAGAAAGTATTTAGAAAAAATAAATCACCCATACTCGGTACGTACAATGTAATGATCAAGTACTTAACACTCCCCACTTTTAAAATTAACACTACCAACCCTATATTTAGAAATATGTAAATTTATAAGAAAATATCTGGATAATTTCAAAAAATTTAACGATTTGCCACGGCTAAACATATTGCGGCGTGCGCGCATACAGGCACTGTACGTGAAAATCGCCTAGAAAATCATAATTTGCCAATCGCAGAAGACTTGAAAAAAGAACCCAGAGGTAAGCTGTGTCATAAAGCTTTCAAAGAAATTGTCGCAGCTAAGTGGCATGTCGGCGCAGAATACGACAATTCAAGACACAAGAAACACAAACAATATTGCTTTGTTGTTACAATTGCATCCAATTGCTACGGATTGGAACCCATCACATAAGTGGATAGAATTGGGTTTGCAAACAAAAAGAAATTAAAAATTCAAGTAGATTGCCCCGCCATTATAAAAATGTACAACAAGTACATGGGCGGGGTAGACCGTTATGACGAGAATATTGACTCTGTGAGGGTAGCTCTTCGGGGCAAAAACTGGTGGTTCCCTCTGTTTGCTTTTGGCTTAGATGCAGTTTGCTAAAATGCATGGCTGATCAAAAGACAACAATTTCCGACGAAATGTGGCTACTATTCACCTACAAAAATATGGCAAGCCTGCGGCCCGCAATTCTGCTGGTGATATTCTCCTATACAGATATAAGTGCCTCCCGATGTGAGGAGTGCAGGAAGTGTGGACAATCACTCGCAGATTGACTGTCCTCGATGAAGATGCGGATATTGTCACCGGCGCACTAAAAAAATGTGTGCTAACTGCAATATCGGTTAAAACAAGTAGCGGCCGAAAAAAACGTTGATCAGCTAGAAAATAACATAGAAAGATTGACGAGAGAAGTTACATTCCATCCATTACATTCTACGAGTATCATTACTCGTACATGCCAGTAACATTAATGCCAGCTACTTTTCCGATTTACTGGCATGTGTATTTCCAGCTAATGACAGAGTCGCATGGATGTCAAAATGTCCGAACGGAAACAGCCACAGCACCGATCTAAGATAAAAATATCTTTGCCATTTTCGACATGTGTTTCGCTGAAACAGCATTCACTGCAAAGAAACTCAATCTAACTAACGGTTCAACGGATTTAAAAAAATCTTCACCGGCTGAGAAGCTCCAGCTACTGAAGAACTTACCGCAATCCGTAATTTAGCATCAACAACAAATTACAACCCATTGAATAATCTGTAAACAATTTGAAATTTTCTAGAAATCCTTCGGAATATAATTCGAAAATTTTTCATATCTTTACTTGAATGCCTACATTTGCATTTTGAACTGGCATTGAAATGAGCAGGATTGTATGAGTCAGTAATTTGATAAATTTTATAAAGACAACAATAATAACAAGTGAAGTTTTATCATTTCTACTGCGATTTTTTAACTAACTAGTACAAGCAAAACTTCAATAAAATTAATTTATACAATGTCATGTACTCGTACTAAACCTAGCTAAACCGAAAACAATAAATGTTATCGTAATTTTCAATAATTTTAACAATCTCAATAATTTTAACTATGCCTCAACACAGAACTGCTGCCTTTCGAGGCAGTTTTAAGTTTGCTGCCACTAAGTGTTGGAACGATTTACCTCCACCATTGCGGGATATTCGTACAATTAACCTTTTAAGGCCAAATATAAATACCTATTATTGTTTGAACAACAACAATTAATTAACAATGTTCGCGCCTGCCAATCGAGAATGTGTAGCGGAGCGCCGATGGTGTGGTCGCGCCAACAAACTATCTACGCTGTCTATGGTGGCGTCATTGAGCAGCGGAACAATGTAGTGTCTGTGTTGTCAAAAATCTGTTAATCTATTATATTATATTGTTATAATCTATTGTTATTCCCTTTTCTTGTTTCTGTGTCTTGCAACGAATATAGTATCATGTCGCTTTGTAAAATTGTAAATCATAAATAATTAAAGTCCTAAGTCAACTTTCAAGTTTATCAATCATCATTCCCGCAAAAAACACCACTGAGCACATGATAGTTTGAAAATATTTAAAAACTTATACACTGTTTCTATTTTTATTTAATTAAACTTTGTTTAATATTTTGTTTTCATCTAGGTTACTTTTTTCTTGCTTTTTTATTAGTATTAATTAGGTAGAGTAAGTGCGCCAATTACGGACTGGGTCGGTAATACAGATTACTTAAATGTCTCAAATACCGACCGTCGTATGCAGCCATCAGTCACCGCACGCTAAGCTCCACCTCTCCCGCGGCTCGCTAGTCGCTTGCCGGTGGGCAGAGAGTGCGCGCGTATTCACGGCAGCCATTTTTCGTTTTTATCAACGCGCGATGTAATTTTTTAACTACACTAAAGTAAGCTCATAATTTTAGCAAATATTACTGGTTGGAAAAGTGGGTTGAACTAAGAGAAAGGTGAGTTATTTTACAATTATTCATATTATGTTGAAATATCCAACTGACTTTATTATTTTCTTACCAACAATATTAACCTAGAAACGTATGTGTATTATAATATGGACCAGCGGTATGTTTTGAATCCATATTATCACGTCACTGTCACTTATATTTTAACTTGTTTGTTTTAGGATGGCATCTACCAATTCTATAACTAAAGGAAAGACGAGACAAACATGGGATAAAGATGCAATGGCAAAGGCAATTAGAGCTATACGAGATAAACAAGTGGGTTTTTTGAAAGCATCAAAAACATACGGAGTACCGAAAACTATGCTCATACGCTTATCAAAAATTGAAGATCAATCACTTAGCGACGTAACAAACAACAAACTTGGAAGAAAATCGACTTTGTCAAGTGAATTGGAAGCTGAATTATGTAATTATATTCTAGCAATGGAAAAATCTGGATTTGGTCTTACACGCAGAGACATCAGATCTATGGCTTACCAACTAGCGGAAAAGAATAATTTAAAGCAATTATTTGGTCTAGCCTACATACGAGCTCAGCGTGCAGAATTATCCATTAGCGGTTTTCGTGCAACTAGGATATATCCCGTTAATAGACACGTCTATGAAGATCATGATTTTATTGACGAAGACCTTACAGAAGTAGAGGGGCCTTCTAATGACTTAGCGCGCGATATAATGACACCAGTTAATACTATTTCCGATAACCCGGTACCTGAGTCAAAGGCTGCTGGAACTCCAGAATCCAGAACCTCAATGTGTAAATGACCCATTACCCCAGAGCGTTGATGAAAATCATCAAGTAAACGCATAACCAGGCGTGCCAACACAGGCTATGAATGATTCAATAGTTAGTCCCTCTACATCAGCTAGATCATATTTTTCGCCAAAGCAGTTGCAGCCTATACCGCGTTTGTTGTTGTTTTTACTTTCCTTAAGTTATTTTCTGTTATACATACATAAGTACCTATATGTAAACGCATAAAAAATAAATAAAAGAAAATTATATAAAAAAAGAAACTAGACGATATTCAACGGAGAGAGTAAACAAATCATTTAAATCTAATATAAAAAAATAAGTAAATTTGTAATAAATGGAGGTATCATAAAGAGGCTAGGTAGGATAGAAATGCACATTTACAATATTCAGGCTTTCAACATAAATTATACCAGAAGGATTGTTTGGTAACCTATTACAGTCAGCTGATTTAAGCCAGCCATTGTTATGTGTGATGCAACTTATCTATTTATGCAAAGCAGCAGCAACTATCTGTTCCAAAAGGAAACCTTCAGTTTACAAAAAATGGATAATATAACAAAACCTTTTATGTTTGTTTGTTGCGATGGGTACATTGTTGATTGTTTAGCCCATTTCAAGGCTACAACTAATGACGCAACAATAACTAAGCATGATTTAAATAGTGAAGAAGGTAGAATGCGAATGTTCTTTCGTGAAGGTGACGTATTATATTAAAT
Organism: Mycalesis mineus; assembly: GCA_034621355.1. NCBI lineage: Eukaryota > Metazoa > Arthropoda > Insecta > Lepidoptera > Nymphalidae > Mycalesis > Mycalesis mineus. The sequence continues at coordinate 338,331 of JAXAVZ010000219.1, read as the reverse complement.
AGGGGATTTCGTGACGTCATGCCAAACTTAGAAGAATTCGGGTTCAAAGCTCACATGCCCGAGTCGTTATTAGAGGGTGAACATCAGCTTACCACATCGAGCAAATAAGTCGAGGTGTGTCGGTGGGTGGTGGAAATTATTAATCATCATCATCACCACGTGGTGCCATCCTCAAAATGAAGTTTGGCGGTCATAATGCGAAAAGCTTATTAATAATGCGAGGATAAAACGAGATTTTCGTTTGTTTAGGAATGTTTTTAAAAATAGAGCTCCTAGAAATATGAAAATAGATTTTAAAATTACATGTGCATTATTAAATAAATTCCATCCTGTAATAGAGGATGTACCTGAGTCTAAAGAATATGAAGCTATTGTTCAAAGCCGACTTCATTTACCAAATCATTTGGCTACGTTTGTAGAAACGGAGAACACAACTAGGAGACGTGCTCAATTTACATCAAATCCTCATTTAAATACCTTTCCCCGGTTAAGTAACGAAGATTTGCCGCCTTGTTGACGCGAGCATGATGTCGGAGGATTAGCACGGGCCGTCATCGTACACTAAAACGACCGGCAAAGGGCTCTGAACCGCTCCGGGGTTCCCGAGCCTTCACAAGAAGAGTTGGATGCCGCGAATGAGTACGCGGCAAAGACCCCTATTCCGAAAGGAAAGCCCATCCTCACGCGGCAAAGTACCGGCTTAGAACTGAACCCGAACCAGGAACGAGTCACCGGGCCAACGAGTGCACAGCTCGTTCGCGCGACTCCCGCGTTCACCGCATAACCCCAATGATGGAAACGGATTTAGGCGCAGACGCCACACCGAAGCCGCCGCCCCCGCCAAACTGGGCTTACCGTCTACATGAAAACAATGGTTTGCTCGGTCGAACAGCCAATGCACAGGGAATATAAAAGACAGCAATTTCCGACGAAATTTGGCTACTATATACCTACAAAAATATGGCAAGGTCCGCAATTCTGCTGGTGGTGTTCTCCTATACAGATATAAGTGCCTCCCGATGTGAGGAGTACAAGAAGTGTGGACGATCACTCACAGATTGACTGTTCTCGATGAAGATGTGGATATTGTCACCAGCGCACTAAAAAAATGTGTGTTAAGTGCAATATCGGTTTGCACCTGAAGTGCTCGTACAGTTTTCATCTTAGGTAAGTACGCCTCGCGTGCGTCGCGCTAAAAAAAAATTCACATAAGGCTTCCTCATTGGTCGGCCATTTGAAGGACTATATATATATATATATATATATATATATATATATATATATATATATATATATATATATATATATATATATATATATATATATATATATATATATATATAGTATTCAACGCGTATTGTCACTGTTTTTACACCTGTCAACTCTGGATAAATATTACTAGAAAGTCCTACACGATAATGCGCGTGCAGTATAATGATGCCTTTCGCATCTTGATGGGTTTGCCTAGTTTGCAGTGCCTCTGGCATGTTCGCCGAATCGAGAGTGTCCGACTTTTATGCCCTTATCAGAACACGCGTGGCCTCCTTCTGGCAGAGACTTCGTTCAAGTAACAATGAAATTTAAAAACAGTATCTGACGGAATGCCCAGTCCTATATTTACGTATTGGCTGTCTGTGCATCATCATAAAAATAGAAAATAGATGTAGTATATTGACGCCTGAGAAGAGTTTTTATAACCTTCTGGGTTAGCACGTAAGATTTTATTTATTTATTTACTTATTAATTATTTTTTTAACGTTTTTTAACGATTATTGTGTATTTAGTGTTCCTTTTTTTCACTTTACGTGTCTCATGTACTGGGTATTTTGCCTTTTAATAAAAACTATTATTATATATATATTATGGTCAAACGAATACAGCTTCAAAGCTCACGGCCACGAAACAAAGATTACCACCATATAATTGTGACCTAAACCCTATAAAATATGTGTGGAATCTCATTAAACAAGCCGAGCGGGCCGAAAAAAACGTTGATCAACTTGAAAATAAAAATAAAATAGAAAGATTGACGAGAGATTTATACATTACATCCATTACATTCTACGAGTATCATTACTCGTACATGCCAGTAACATTAATGCCAGCTACATTCCCGATTTACTGGCAAGTGTATTTCCAGCTATAATGACAGAGTCGCATGGATGTCAAAATGTCCGAACGGAAACAGCCACAGCATCGATCTAAAATAAAAATATCTTTGCCATTTTCGACATGTGTTTCGCTGAAACAGCACTCACTGCGAAGAAACTCAATCTCACTAACGGTTCAACGGATTTTAAAAAATCTTCACCGGCTGAGAAGCTCCAGCTACTGAAGAACTTACCGCAATCCGTAATTTAGCATCAACATCAAATTACAACCCTTTGAATAATCTGTAAACAATTTGAAATTTTCTAGATATCCTTCGGTATGTAACTCGAAAATTTTTCATATCTTTAGTTGAATGCCTACATTTGTATTTTTGAACTGGCATTGAAATGAGCAGGATTTTATGAGTCAGTAATTTAATAAATTTTATAAAGACAACAATAATAACAAGTGAAGTTTTATCATTACTACTGCATATCTTTAGATTTTTTTAACTAACTAGTACAAGCAAAACTTCAATAAAGTTAATTTACACAATGTCATGTACTCGTACTATAGCTAAACCGAAAACAATAAATGTTATCTTAATTTTCAATAATTTTAACTATGCGTCAACACAGAACTGCTGCCCTTCGATGCAGTTTTAAGTTTGCTGCCACTAAGTGTTGGAACGACTTACCTCCACCATTGCGGGATATTCATACAATTAACTTTTTAAGCCCAAATATAAATCCCTATTATTGTTTGAACAATGTAACGTTCTAAAATTATACCGAGGTTTAAATAATTTAATATTCACTACGGAACCTTCTAGAGCCACGCGTCCGGTAGTTGCGATAGCAATTGCGCGTGCGCATCTCTAAAAGCGTCGTATTCTTCGATAAAAAGACATGCGTTGTTCGACTACCTGCGGAAGCGGTCAGTGACTCTTATTAAGAATTGGTTTTCGCCGAGTCATTCGAGCGCTGCGAGCTCACTAGTCTAGACTAAGTTTACTTTGCTGCTGCGAAATTAATTTGTGAATACTTATTAACCCGCTAGGGTGAGTCCCTTAATTAATTATTATCTGATATAAGTGTAAAATTATTGTTAGGCTGTTTAGTGTTCCTGTAGTGTTTGTTCACGGTCGCTGGGCTTGCACAGGTACTACAGAGCAAGATGGAGGGCACCTCTAATGCCTATCCTACTTTGGGATTCCAGGTTCGCCGTTTTTATTCTTCTTCTTCCTCACATCTATTACCTTGTACGGACTGGGATCGCTGGATCGCAGCAGAACCGGAGCGTCCCAGGAGTACCTACCAGACCAGTGTCGTATCTACCCTAATCTCATAACGGTGTGGCGAGGTGGAGGAGAATTAAACGCACAATTGACTCACGACCCCTGAGTTTTCTTTCTGCTTACACCTACCTACCTGTGCCCCCCCCCCTCACAGTGGCGCCCTTCACGTGTTCTTCTTCCACCAAATCACACTCGTTGGGTACTTTTCCAACAGCACTACAAGTTCAACAATTAATTAACAATGTTCGCGCCTGCCAATCGAGAATGTGTAGCGGAGCGCCGATGGTGCGGTCGCGCCAACAAACTATCTACGCTGTCTATAATTATATAATGTTAATCTATTCCCTTTCCTTGTTTCTGTGTCTTGCAACCAATATAGTATCATGTCGCTTTGTAAAATTGTAAATCATAAATAATTAAAGTCCTAGTCCTAAGTCAACTTTCAAGTTTATCAATCATCATTCCTTCAAAAAACACCACTGGGCACATGGCCGCACCAAACAATTACTAACAATTTATTTCATACTTTATTGGCAAAATGGTGGCTTCAATATTTCAACACTGTACATTTTATTTAGCGCATTTAATTAGAACAATATTAAGCTTTAGCTTTAGATTTATATATTGTGTTATAGCCTTAGTTTGAAAATATTTAAAAACTTAAACACTGTTTCTATTTTTATTTAATTATACTTTGTTTAATATTTTGTTTTCATCTAGGTTACTCTTTTTCTTGCTTTTTTATTAGTATTAATTAGGTAGAGTAAGTGCGCCAATTATGGACTGGGTCGGTAATATAGACTACCTAAATTTCTCAAAAACCGACCGTCGTATGCAGCCATCAGTCACCGCACGCTAAGCTCCACCTCTCCCGCGGCTAGCTCGTCGCTTGCCGGTGGGCAGAGAGTGCGCGCGTATTCACGGCAGCCATTTTTCGTTTTTATCAACGCGCGATGTAATTTTTTAACTATGCTAAAGTAAGCTCATAATTTCAGCAAATATTACTGGTTGGAACAGTGGATTAAACTAAGAGAAAGTTCATCAACGAGAACTGCGCGAGTGAAACCGCAGCGCAAAACTAGTAAACTGAAGAGAAAAATAAAGTATGGTTTGGGGAATAAAAATGATCCACTATGTTTTGAATAAATTTATTTTAGTTTGTATAAATTGACGGAAAATGCTTGAAATTGATAAACCTAGGTCTTTGGGCGACGCCTGCTCTCAAAGCTCTTATAGAATTAATGGACATCGTAAAAGATCTTCTCGAATCACCGTTTTCCACAAATTCAATATCGTGAAGCGGCCTTGACATTGTAAGCGATACTAAAAATATTGATTATTTATCGGATTGAAGCAGACGTTACTTTAATAAAATATTTATTATTCTATTTTCCGCGAAATAACCGACATCCGGAATCCTAGCGACAAAGATCTGTCAGAAAACCCTCAAGTATGTTTCGTTGCGTAGATTTCGCAATAGAATTGAACATTGTAGAGTAAATATCTCCTGTGGATGTTCAGGTTTCGAAGTGGTACTACTGATCTTCGTGACTTAGTCGCTTGGAATCGTAGGATTTACCGCGGAAAATAGCAAAATAATTATTTATTTATTTTGCTATTTTCCGCGGACTTACCATTTAAAATATTAATTGTCTATAAAACACACTCTAGCACGGTTGCCTTGACAGAACTCGCTTAAAATCTATAAAAATCTGATCTTTCGTCATTTTATAAAAGCTGAAAGTATGTCAGCTCAGCCAATACTTCTACAACAAGTAAGTCCTTCGCGTTAGATGCCATCTTCAACTTTGACTAGAATAATGCAATGTTTTGCTTTACAAAGCAAACCAACACCTTAACCTTCTTCTTTCTGCTTCTACATAACCACTTGACTCATATTTCTGTTGAAGTTTTAGATTTCATTAAGCGTTTCATAATTTAATGACTGTACTACAGCAGATCTGCAACGAATGTACTACATCATTTTTTTTAACGCTGGGAAATGCATTTACCCATGCCTCTGAAAACGGTGCCAGTAATGTTAACAACACTGTTTCCAGAGGCTATGTGGGACTCACCAATTACTGGAATACCAATTAAAACCCAGCGGAGCCGACTACATCAGTAAGTGAGACACCACTGGATTAGAATGTAATACCTCAGGTATAAACCCATCTAATCTAATACATGCTGAGGTTCAGAAGACGCTTACAGTACTAGATATCACACCAGAAGACTTTTCAAAGTCGTACTCTTCTGAATTTGAGTATGTTGCCTTGAAGACAACATTCAATGATTATTTGGAAAGATTTCAACGATGAACTAAAGGAAAATACAACATCAAAACCATTAGCATTTTTATCAAAAACATTATTCGAATTAGGACCATATATGAGAAAATAAAGAAGGCAAAAGGAGAGAATCAAATCAAATCAAAGGAGCAGCAAAGGAGGCAATCAAATTCCATTTTCCTTACAAGAAACAAGATGGCACCAGCACTACGAGTTGTACTCGTAATGATAACAACATTTAGAGAAGTAATATAGTTAAATGAAATGAGATAGAAAGATGATAATGACCTTTAAACAAGCTGCTTTATTAGCTATGGAGACCGGCTGAACATACTTATCGTAACAGCATGAGCTTACAAACTTTCATCTTAATAAAATGACCAAGCTTGGCTATCAGGTCTTTCAATAAGCAACAAAACTTACGCGATTCTAATATTAAAATTATTGTAACGTAAAACCACATGCTTCGACGGTTGAAAATTAATTAAGTTGTAGTTATACAACCTTTGAAATAAAATTCATGGTTTAACAATTTTACATTAACGGAATTTCAATTTAAATTAATTTTATACGATGGTTTTTTAAGCGCTAGCAGACGCCCTCGACTTCACCCACAAGAAAAAGTGTAACGCAAAAATGACTGTAGGAACCGGGAATACGACAGGCCTGGGATACCAATGCGGACATTTCTACGCAAGTCGTCAAATTCTTCGACATTTTAGGAGCAGACACCCGTCCTACCGCGGAGGAGCACTTCTTAAGCACCCCATGTACCCCAAAAAATTGTACTCCAGAACAAATTGGCCACTGGCAAAGTGAGAACAAACAAAAATAAGATGGCTGTGATGCTATGATGACATGGCCGCCATTTTTAGTTTGTGTTTGATATAATATTAATTTGATTGTCAGAAAGTTTTCCCATTTTAATTTTATATCCTAAATTTAGTTATCCAATTTTGTTTCTCTTACTTGTAACGTGTATTAAAATAACGTATATAAATAAAAACTATATAATTCTAGACTGATCGAAGACTAGCAATAAACCATTTTTCTCACAAACCGTGTTTGGGACTGTAACTCACAAACCCACCCCATTAAAAAGAATTAAACCAACCTGAACAACGCTTATTATCACGAATTATACCTTTTGTAAATATTGTGAAATACGATGGTCTTTTTGGACAATATGGAAGTACAGAGCAAGCTGTAGTTTTTGCACAAGACATATTTGAATTTACTGAAAACATTTTGCCTAGATCAAGTGACAGTGCAGGCATGGTTGTCATTACAGAACATTTAGAAAACTTAAATATATTGTGGGCACATAACATTTCGCGTCCATGTGTATACGACGCATTGAAGTGGCTCATCAATAACAATCCCCTATATCATGACATAATTATAAAATATAACGATTGCACTATATGTTAACTATTTATTATGGATTACTAACCATTTCGAATAGTTGAAGATTTAGAAAATTTGTAAAGAACTTATACACACTGAAGGTACAATGAAGGTAGAAAATGCAACACATTTTATGCCTAATAAATTTAAAATTTTTTTGTTGTTTTATGAAATCTTATTTAAAATATGTTGAATATATTAATTAGTTTTAAGGTTACTAATCTAATTTATTGTCATGAATTCGACATTAATTAACTAAATTAATAAAAGTGTAAAATGACTAGTGATTTCTACCTTCATTTTTAATTTGTTTGTTGACAAGCATTCTCAATCGAGTTTGGCTTTAGTATAGCAGGAAAACTATATCGTCAGTCATGATTCCGGCATTGCACCAAACAACATTGAAATATATGTGGGCCACTCTGTCACGTCATACTATCATTTTAATTTATTATTTAAACAACACGTCAACCAATCATAAATTTATATTATACGTATAATTTAGTTACTATACTTTCTTACATATTATTATGTTTGATTCATTATGTGATTATATTTAATTAATAACATAGTTGGAAAGTATCTGCGCAATTATTCCTATTATTTGACTAATATTTAATATATTAGCGCGCGGCACTAGTGTGCGTGTCTCATACTTAACTCGACGCACACAAGCTAGCGGTACATCACGGCCGCCGCCGCCTGCGCGCGCGCGGGGCAGTCAGTCCGTTTGTAGCGTACCTTGCGCGGGTTTTACATATTATACCTACAAAATAATTACGTAGTGCCTAAATTCTATCGTTCATATATCTGTTGTACCTTATATATAATTTCTTCTGGTGTAACAATTTACTGTCAATTTGGATAGAGTCAAAACACCACTCTTTTCCGTTCACTGTCGCCTATCAGTGACTTCTACTCCTTCCGACTTCTGAACTTTTAGCTTATTGTTTTATAATGTAAAGACCAAAGTTACTTCAGAAGTTAGCAGTGTTTGTTTGACTATCGATTGTTGGACATCATCGCAAACTGAAAAGTATATTGGACTGACTATACATCAGTAACAGATATCAGTTAAAAACGTGGCTGAAATGGACTGTAGGGAACCAAAAAGGTTGATCCAACATTTACCAACAAGGTGGAGCTCTTATTCGTTTATGTTACGCAGTTTTATCTTACTGAGGGAAGCGGTATAACATTGCATGGCTCTTATTGAAAATGAATGGGCCATATTACGCCCAGAGGACTGGGATATCATGGAACAGCTTTTTCAGTCAGTGGTGATCAATACCTCACAGGCAGTATGCTCATAGTCATGACCAACTGCTAGAAGGATATGTGTGACGATTTTTTAAACAATGAAGAATATTCCACATCATTCAACCAAACTGTAATTGACCTGATTTGGGAGATTTGCTCTGAACAAAGGGTGCACAGACGTCCAAATTGCAGAGAGAGACGAATATCTTAGCATTCAATGGATTCACCGTGCGGGTGCCGGGTCCATCGCGTGGCTGAGAAAAACTCCGAACAGAGCCCGAGACTTGTGACACGTGACACTTTTTATCCTGAATAAGAGGCGTCTATTCTGGGGGCAAAAGTACTGACAAAAGAAGGAAAGCGCCCAAACAGTGAAGATAGTGAGGCTGGTTTCAGATTTGGTGTTTTAGGTCTTTAGGCCTTTAAAAGTATCGTGGCAGAATCAAGTGAAGAGTTGGAAAATAGAAAATCCGAAACAAACAATGAAAAGAGAGCATTTTGCTCCAAACTTTGAGGCAGCTTTGCGAAATATTGGCACAGAAACAATAAGAAACGGATTTCGAAAAAGTGGATTTTTTCCCTTTGGTCCAGAATATGTCGACATGAACAAAATAAGTTCTCATAATCGTGCAATTAATAAAACAAAAACCCAGTAATACCCATGAAATTAAAAAGTCGAACATTTAACTCATGTATCCTACCTTGTATGACCTTCGGTTGTCAGACATGGGCCCTAACACAAGAACATTACAAAAAACTAGAAACATGTCAGCATAATATTGAAAGAAGTATGCTAAGTGTAAGGAGGAAAGATAAGATGAATCTTAAATTAATTAGAGAAAAAACAAATATTATGGATGTAACTTACACAATTAAAAAACTCAAATGGAAGTGGGCTGGACATTTGATACGAAAAAAAAAACCAAACTGGGCTAAGGACTTAACTGAGTGGTGCCCCAGAAACAATAAAAGAAGACGCGGCAGACCATTCAGAAGATGGGAGGATGATCTGAACAATACAGTGGGAAAACTCTGGCAGCGAAATGTTCATGATCGCAAAGTATGGAAGGTCTTGAGGGAGGCCTATGCTAAAAAGCAAGACAATTTACCGGTGTCGTAAAAAACTATGTAAATAATTAAATTGTTAAGTGTAAACTAATGTAAATTGTTGAATAAAGGCTTTATTATTATTATTATAGAATCGTGCAACTGCTTCCACTTCAGCATTAGAAAAAAAAATGACACGACAAAACAATTCATGAACACCTTGGAATCAGAAATACAAAGCTTGTTCACAAACGAAAAATTGAAGTTATTTACCAGGCTTTACTATATACCCAGAGCTAACGTTGAGGACCTGCTTCCGAATGAAGATCTGTCATTATACACTATTTGGGCTAAAACTAAACACTATTTGATTGAGAGTTTATCTCAGACTGTTGCTGCAACTATCACAAACGAACAAGTCTGGCATTCTTCCGAACCTGAACGTGCAAGAGAATCCGAATTATTGCCACAAACGCCTGAGGCATCCGTGGCTAAGAATTCAATGTCTAGTTTACCCGAACGCGCAGACGTTTCTGACAACATCTCAGTGAACCTACCACAATTGTTGGCCATCAAAAACATGAAGGGAATGTACTTTGAACCAAGTACGTCACAAGTTTGTACAGACATAAATGATAACGATGGTGGCAATCCAGATTTTCAAGTAAATAATATCGGAAGAGTTGAATCCATGCTAGAATTACCGAAAATGGTTCCCAAAGATATTGCTGAGCAGGCAATGCATACTACCCCAAGTAAGGTCCAGACTTCTAAAACAAATGACACTGCATCGAATTCCTTACCTTCAACCTCCAAAAATACAATAGAAGAAAATATTGAATCTGTTAGTGAATCAATGAAAACGATTTCAAAAAATTTTGCCTGCTCGGCTATTCCTAATAAAATTCAAAATTCTGAATCAAATAACACTATATCTAAGCCCGTGCCTTCAAAGCCACAAAATACAATGAAGGAAAATATTCCATCTCATTTTAAACGTGCTTTATTTTGGTCAGAACCGGAAATGAAAAAAAGACGTAGTAAGGAACGTCTTCCTTCGGCAATCACTGGTGAGACTTGGAGAGCACATATGATCAAGAAAGGAAATGAAAAGAAACAGAAACAAGAAGAGAAAAGAAAAGAAAGAGAAGAAAAACAACTTATAAAAAAGAAGATAGCTGAAGAAATGATCAAGTTACAAATAAAAATAAAATATCAAAAATTTTAAATACCAAAAGGAAGAGAATTGAATCATCTAGTTCATCAGCTGAAGAAAGTGATATACCATATCAAGAAAGTGACCAAGATTTAGAGGTGTCTGAAGACGACCAGATAAACCACCCAAAACAAAGAACTGTGTCAGGTGAATTTATTCTTCTACAAGACATGCAATTACTAAAGAAGAATACATATGTCATCATTTCCAATCAATATTTTTATTAAATAATATCTTCATCATGTCCTAATAATTCAATTCAATTAAAACAATTCAATTTAATTTTAATTTCAATTGTAATTCTTAATTAATAATTTTTTAGTATTTAATTTATATTTACTTTTTGTGTTATTTTGTAGTACCTAGAAGTATGTTTTTTGTGTAATTTAAGATAAGTTTGTTTTTATGTATTCATTCAAGAAAGTAGAGTAAACTTTCTACTTGACATTTTTATTGTGTGATTGATATGAGCGCTTATGATTGATATAAATATCAGAAGTTGTAATCTACCTAATATTTAATAACAATGTTAAATATTTATATTGTTAGCGTTCTTTTAAATAAATAAATAAATAAAAATCATTAAATAGGAAGGGGAATACTTTCCCGGTTCGATCAAGAATATTGATAAAAATACTTTCGAAAGAAGTACAATGGTTCTATCAAGAGGAAATATGTTTCGGTGGCCCGACACACCAGATCAGATTTGGTACAATAGGGAAGCTATAATGGAAAAAATTGGAAAGCCTAAGAGTATCAACAATAGAAGCTTTTTTAAAGTACCTAAAATGGAAAAAATATTTACCATTTATATGTTAAGTTTTCAATTGCAATACTTTGTTTATTGGTATTTTGTTATAGGTAAAGTATAAAACATTGTCACTTTTGAGAGTTTCTGTCTACTAGATAATTATCTACTATTTGTTACAATACATTTAGACAGATATTTATCAATAGTAGTTTCTTTCTGAAAACTCTGTTGAATAAGAATGTGTTTATTTTGGAATTCCTATTTTACTTACCTCCAAAAAGGTTTGTTTTTTGTTAAAATTATTTGTGTAAGACTGACTTTATTAAGTTGTTAACCATGGTAAAAAACATGATTTTAGTGAAAGACATTTAATTTAAGTTCGAATCTTATTATGATTCAATTGGTTTAGAATAATGATTACTTAATTGTTGTTAGTTGTTTTTATTGATGTCCATTGAAGAGGGGTCCAACACTAGATTATTATTGTCCATTATTGGTGTCTAAAAAGAGCTGTTGTTTATTTGCAATATTTTATTGTAGTGAGTACTACTAAACTGTAATTAAACATTGAATACTGATTCAGAAGAGAACTTTTCATTTGCCCCTAAATCTCACAGAATATACATTGAAAAATGAAGAAATTAAAAAGCGAGTATTAAAAAAGTCGCTTGTACTGTCCATGACTGGTGACTTTACCTTTCCTGAGCACAACAAAATTTAAAATTTTTGCGGACAGATATGGTGGTCAAAATAAAACCACAGCTGGATCCTATCACAAAGCCAAATAAGAAAAATACCCCGGAGACAGACCGAGATGGGAGTGAAAGAACTGCCCATCAGTAGATAATATAAATAATGAAGACCCTGGCCGAATGAGGTTTTTAATTGCCCCAACCGCAGGAAGTCTTACAAGAGATGAGCCTGGTATCAGAAACATCTAAAGTTGCATAACGGTGTTGAAGCATGATATCCCTCGGTGAGCCATCTCACTTCGCACAGGAATGAAAATCCTGAGCAAAACAAAATTGAAAATATTTGCTAAAAACAAAAACACAACTCTTAACTCTACTCAAATCTTCAGAAGAAATTCAGATTCTTCAGATCAAATCCATCATCAGTAATAATGATAATCTCTCATGTAATTACTTAGGCAGGTAGTCAGAAAGTTCCTGGTGAAACCCAGGTTTACAGAGAATAAAAATATCAAGAGAAAACAAAAGTAGTAGCCAAATAAATAATTTTGGGCCACATGATGTAATATGTCAACCAAAATTATTTATGTACATTATTTTTGTCATTACTTATTAATAAAATACCATCATGTGGATTTGGAAAAGAAATATAAGTAGGTATGATCAAGGAACAACAAGATATCATTGCTGAAACAATGTAGATGCTAGCAACTATCTTCCACAGACAAGATCTACCTAACACAATTAATCAACACTGCAGATCATTTCTAATTGGTGTATTGGCCAGATCGGATCATCAAAATCGTGCGAAGATTGTAATGACTTGAGTTTTTTTTATAATATTCTCAACTCTCATTGACTACTGTACATCCTTCAACAAATTGACTTTGACAAATGTGCTTTTATTATTTAGTTTATTCACAACAGCCCTTAAAGTTGACAAGCGATATAGAAAATAATAATAACTCTCTAATTGAGTTATTATTATTTTCTATATCGCATAGGAGCATGTCGGTTCCTCTGGATACATACATAGGCTAGTCTGAGTCTGACACTACGACGAAGACACTAAAAGGACAAGAAGAACTTTATTTCACTGAGTGAGCAAAAAAAAATTGCTTAACATCATGCGACCCGCATGCACGTTTGCCCACTTTTAAATCGATAAAACAAATCGATTTTCTCAAAATAATATATATTCGTAAACTTAACTTTTTAGACTACTAAAATTCGAAAACCGGAGAATTTTTTGTTACTGGGAGCTTACTGCAAACGAAAGGCACCAATTTTAAGCTAGAGATGAAAAATAAAATATTATCAAGTTTTAAAGGACCAAGCGATTTTTCGAAAACCTACATTAACAGTTTTGACAAGGCGCGGTCACAGAATAACAAATGCAAACAAAAACGTCTATAGTTTTAGCTTAATGTCGCCACTAGCATAACAGTCAAAGAGGAATTATTTATTAGGGCACAAACATGATTTGATTTTAACGTCAGGAAGTGGGAGGCTAATTACCTTCATACTTGTTTACTTAAAATATTTTAACTGTAGTAACTATAGCAATTTCCAAAGGCAAACTGTTTATCAAGATTTCGCTGAAATAAAATGTATCAAGAGTTGGGTAAGAAACTTGAACACCCGAATAATGTAACATCTCATTTCCTCCTTAATGGAGGATCAATATTATTCCAGCATACCAGGATACTAGAATAATATTGCTCCTCCAATCAAAAATACGACAAAGTTTCATTTAAAATCTATTAAATTCAAAATCGTTTATATCAAGTAGGCTTATTATAAGCACTTTTGAAACGTCAAATGGGACTATTTGTAGTGACCCTACCACCGGCTTGGAAGGCAGGTCCTGTTGAGAAGAGCCGGCAAGAAAGCCTGACTCAGTAAGTGAGTTTTAATAATAGTGGTTAAAAAATGAAATTGCCGTTTTATTGTAATAGGTACTTCGAATTGACATAGAACTTTCATGGTTTAAGATTTTAAAATGAAACTTTTTTCATACGGTACCTGTGTAGTTCTTCTTTTAAAAAATCTGCAACATTCGATTATCAACTTTCAGTTGTTTTTTTAATTCAGCTTAGACAATAATGATGGATACTTCGAAAATTCGTGTGAGTTTTGAATACGAGTTCCGACGCGGAGCTAACGCGGCAGAAACAGCTCGCAATATTAATTTTGCGTTTGGAGAGGGGACTGCTAATGAACGCACTGTGCAATTTTGGTTTAAACGCTTTCGTGATTGAAACTTCGATTTGAAGAACGAACCACGTGGAAGACCGCCCACACAGGTGAATAACAATGATTTGAAAGAGGTGGTGGGAGCCGATCCGAGGCAAACTTTAACCCAAGAATTAGCGGCATGGTTTTAACGTTATTTTACCAACAATATTGACTCAAATTTAGTTTTCAAAACTAAACACATTTAGTTTTCTTTGCATTTAAGAGTAAATTATTAGCATTAAACCAATGCGACAGCTGGCGACACCTGCGACACATTCGACACAGCACGGTATACATTTTATTAAAAAGGTATCTTAATCAACCGATTAATTCGTTTTCAGTTCAAAATTTAATCGTTTTTGTGGTATGCGCTGTGGATTTAAAAGACGAAGGTCCTGGTCTCGATTCCTGGCTGATTAAGACTTTTAAATTGGTCTAGGTCCGGCTGATGGGAGACTTTGGTCGTGGCTACTACCTTACCGACGATGACGTGCGCCAAGCAATATAGCGTTCCTGTACGATGTGTAGAACCCGATAGCTCGCTTCCATATTGGATTGCATCATCACGTACCAGGTGTGATTGAAGCGCTTAACTTGCCATGATTAAAAAAAAAATATGTATTTCAGTAATGTTACTGCAATAATTATGACATAATATAATAAAGGAAATAAATTAGTAATAATGATGTAAGCTTATAATAAGGAAGAGGTATTCTTAGACTGGCATATATTGACGACCTCCGTGGCGCAGTAGTATGCGCGGTGGATTTATAGGACGGAGGTCCTGGGTTCGATTCCCGGCGGGGCAGATTGAGATTTTTCTTAATTTGTCTTGGTCTGGCTGGTGCTGGCTTTCGCCGTGGCTAGTTACCACCCTACCGACAAAGACGTACCGCCAAGCAATTTAGCGTTCCGGTACGATGTCGTGTAGAAACCGAAAGGGGTGTAGATATTCGTCCCACTCCTAACAAGTTAGCCCGCTTCCATTTTAGACGGCATCATCACTTAACTTCAGTTTTGTTAGCAGTCAAGGGCCAACTTTTAGTCAATAAAAAAAAATATTGTAAGAATTTTCGATTAGAAAATTTCTGACGCGCTCCGGTCGCACTCTGTTCGTAAATAAAATAAATAAATATTATAGGACAATTACACACATCGCTATATAGCCCCAATGTAAGCGTAGGTAGCTTGTGTTGTGGGTGCTATGATAACTGATCAATATTTTTATATATATCATACATAAATACTTATAATATATAGATAAACACCCAGACACTGGGAAACATCTATGCTCATCACACAAACATTTTCCAGATGTGGGAATCGAACCCACAGCCTTGGACGCAGAAGCAGGATCACTACCCGCGCCAGTCGGCCGTCAAACGGTGTTCATATATTTTGTTGTGGACTCCGCATACTATCACACGTCAGAAAATTTTCTAATCTGATTTTTTAACTAAGTAGTACAATAACGCCAATGAAAGTAACTGATCGTCGTCCATTTTGTTTTTTTTTGTTACTTTTTGTAAGCCCAACTACGCTGCCCGCCAGCCGCCGGAAGGAAGTTCCTGACAGGTGTGCGGTATCGACGGGCGTTAGAAAGAACAAAGGCAACCTACAACATTTTACCTGAAATCTATTTGAAGCGTCTATGTTGGAAAAAATGTAAAAACCATAGTGATACTATTATATAAACATAATCACCAAGATTTTTCGTTTGAAGAGGCTACAAAAAAAAGTTATTAACATTTTAAAGTGACAATAAATAGACAAGCACAGAAAGTGATGACAGAGTGCCTAGTGTGAGTTTCTCACCGAACGACGGCGTAAAAACGTAACGCAAATTTATATGGAATTGAAGTAGCGCCATCTAGTTACAGCGAGAGCAAACACTTTTTTTCTATATAGTTTGACGTTACGAGTGATTACGTTTTTACGTAGTCGCTCGGTGAAAAACAGCACTCGCCCCACATTTTGCCATATGATTGTCAACATGACATTGTCACTAAGTGTTGCCATTATAGCTTTTTTACTAACCACTTTTTCTACCAACGAATACTAAAAAAATAGCTTAGCGTTGCGTGCATTTTCTAAAGTGGCAACACTTGTGGTTCTGAACCAGCATTGGATATGAATTTAATCAGATAAATGTTCATTTATTGATTAATTTAATCTCAGCTTTTACATGTAAAACTAATTTAGTATAAAATAATAACGAATTTAAGTACTAAGTTTTGTATAAGTCACATTTGTAGACGCCTCCGAATTCATTCAGGTATAATGTTGCCATTGTTCTTTTTAACAGAAAAATTCTTACAATGCGGTCTTAACACAACTGAAACATATTGCATAACATTAAGTTGGAAAATAAAATTTTATTTATTCATATATTATACCATTGAATTATTCTTTTTACATACATCGTTAAGAACAAATATACATTGTAATATATTATATATTTTTTTATAATTATATAGACATTTAATAGATAATAACACTGGCTTACATTAAACATACGGCTTATACAATTGTACGTTAAATTTAAAGTTTCTGATATCCGACTCGCGCTTGACCCTTATTACTGTGAAACATCTAATGGCAGGTTTGACACTCGAATGCCGTGACGGCAAACGGAATGGGTGCATCCCAGTAGTGCCCCCTAATTTAAGTTCTATAGAACTGTTGATACACCATATTAGTGCTTAGTGTCCCATTAGTTCTATATACAACTAATGGGACAAAATCGAAATGTCGATATCAACATCTTGTTTGTACGTTACGTATAAAATATCTATAATTTTTATAAGTTTAATATGGAATCTCTTTTGATTGCAATATAAATGTCCACTTAAATTTGAGAGTATCTATAAACATACTATATCGAATACAGCTTTGCTTAAATTGCACAAAACGTCTTTTAAATGGTATTGAGGTTTTTAATATAATTTTTTTCTAAACTGAATAGTTTGCGCGAAAGATACTTCCAAAGTGGTAAAATATGTCTCCCTGTAACTTCTAAAATAAGAGAATATTTTTTTAGACACAACTACTACTTGGTTTTAACATCTTAGCTTTTGTCGCAAGGGACATTTTTTTGTTAAAAACAAAATGAAATATCAATCAAAATAATATAAAGTTTATAACTTATATGGTATAAGTAAAGTCAAGAGCAAAAACTATACTACAGTACTATATAGAACTATTGGGATATAACTTGACAGCACGGAAAGTATCCCAACAGTTCTATAGAACTACGGTATGGGGTACTACTGGGATGCACCCAACGGAATGACGCTATTATACTACTTCACGACTAAACGACTGGAGCGATTTCAATAAAATTTGGTATCATTTTATCCCAAAATTCCCAGAGGAAAGAGAAATGCGCGGGTGAAACGGTGGGCGTTTGTGACGTAATTTTTCAAAATTTAAGTTTAACGTACAAACACATGAGCACGGTAATATTATGTATAAAATATTTAAACTCGAACTGTCTTTGAATTTTGACGACCTCCGTGGCGCAGTGGTATGCGCGGTGGATTTATACGACGTAGGTCCTGGGTTCGATTCCCGGCGGGGCAGATTGAGATTTTTCTAAATTTGTCTTGGTCTGGCTGGTGGGAGGCTTTCGCCGTGGCTAGTTACCACCCTACCGACAAAGACGTATCGCCAAGCGATTTAGCGTTCCGGTACGATGTCGTGTAGAAACTTAGACTGCATCATCACTTAACATCAGGTGTGATAGCAGTCAAGGGCCAACTTGTAGTTGCAACCGCACGGTACGTAAACCTACTAGGGCTGTCGCCTCCAGCATTTGAAATACATTTACCTACTTTGTTTTCATTTAGTTTCGTCAACTGAGGCTGTCTTGCATGTCGAGCGCATACCGATATCGAGGCGCAGGCGTAACTCGCGTTTCGTCCGCTTGTATGAAGTCGGAATACTGTACACATAATATCACCGTGGTATAAGCATCATAACAACATTAGGTACACATGACGTCATTAGCACTTCTGCGAAACACTTAAAATACTGTCGAATGAACAATTTATAGGCTTTTCACAGATACAAAAAGGAGATGGTCCGAAGTTGTATAAAGCTGAATCCCCCCCAAAAAAAAAATACCCCCAAAAAAATTTTAATTGCAATTTGTTCGAGCCCATCTTGAATTTGAAACTTTTCATAGAGCATTATACTCATCAAGCCCTTTCATTTGATACCCATATTGAAGGAATTGTGAAAAATATGAAGTATTTCCATTCC
Organism: Mycalesis mineus; assembly: GCA_034621355.1. Lineage (NCBI taxonomy): Eukaryota > Metazoa > Arthropoda > Insecta > Lepidoptera > Nymphalidae > Mycalesis > Mycalesis mineus. Next base: position 319,778 of record JAXAVZ010000219.1, on the reverse strand, counting down.
ATTTTGTTGCAGCGGCAGTTTTGGACCGAGTTTCATTAAAACATAGCTAAGAACCACAAAAGTGAAGACAGGCCAAAGACCAAAAAGACAGGTTCCGAATTTTTTTTTTTTCAAGCGTGATATTTCAAAAAGTCATTTATTTTTTAAATTAATGACTTTTTGTAATATCACGCCAAAAAAAAATATTAGCGGGACCGATAGGATTCGTACCCGCGTCTCTCTAGCAATCCGGGCACTTAGAGCGCCTTATCACTAGGCCACGGTCCCGATGACGTCGGTAGGTAAACATAAGTTGATAAAAAAATGCTATGCAATAGCTTTACCGCGGCAGTCTCCGAGTGCCACACGTCTTTTTAAGCTATTTATTTGTGTATTTACATCTCATTTTATCAAAATATTCGTCCGTATCAACCCCTTGCTCGTACCAATAGAGTCCGCTCTAAGCACGAGGTATAAGCCAGTACAGTGAACAAATTGATTTATTAGTACGAAACAGTTCTCAACTGCCATGACACCTACGCAGTTCGATGTACATTGCAATATAATGAATGAAATACTATGTAATATGTAAACCTGATGCGAGTTTGTTACAGAGTCGCTGCGTAAAACCGTAACGCAGATTTATATGGAAGTTGTAGCAGCGCCATCTAGTTATAGCGAGAGTAAACGCTTATTTTTACCCGACTGCGTCAGAAGGAGGGTTATGTTTTTCGAGCGTATGTATGTATGTCCATTTCTTCGGCACGCGCTACAGCCTAAACGACTGAACGGATTTTGACAGGTGAGGTGTCGTTGAATTCGTTAAAATTGTGTTAGTGACATAGACTATATAAATTTTCAAAATGGTGGCTGTAAATGGGGGAAAAAAGGGGGAATGTGTGTATTTCTTTCTCTTATCTTAGCAATATGGGTATCAAATGAAAGGTCGTAAAAGGACCATTTCAAAAATATAAATATCATATCATGTTTATATTGCCGTTTTAACAAAAAATGGCAAAAAGTGTACCGTATCATTTCTATACCATAAACTAAAACAAAAAAGTCTCAAATAATTTTATTATTATAAAAACAAAAAACCCGACTGCATAGAAGTTATGAATTGAAAAGAGAAAAACAAGGATCACTATATCTATATAAAATTCTAAATACTTTATGGTGCTGCAGGCGGGGACAAACGTAGTTTTGGTAGATCTTTCTTTCCCCGTAGAAATAAAGTATTTTGTCCCCGCTTGCATCTCCATAAAGTATTTAGAGTTTTATATAGATATAGTGATCCTTGTTTTTCTCTTTTCAGTTCATAGCTTCTATGCAGTCGGGTTTTTTGTTTTTATAATAATAATTCTATATAACTCAACGTTACAAGTGGTTACGTTTTTACGCAATCTCTCGGTGTAAAACTCTTGCCCCACTGGTCTGAAATGAACCATCTCCTTTCAAAATTGGATTTAAGAAAAAATGGCACCCGTATAAAACTAATATATGGTGTCCGATAGACATCTTACTGGAACGTTTAATTGTTTGAAAGTGCGTAACTACCAACTATTTTGGGACTAGCCACGATAGAAACCAACAAATGCTTAAAATAAATCGGAATGCAATAATTATAATACAGGGAGCGTTCAAGTATTACGTAAAGCAATTTTTGACGTGCCTCCCCCCCCTTGTAACGCATCGTAACGTTTTTCAGTACGCCCCCCTCCCCTTCTCTAAACATTACGTAACACTCAAGTGATGAATTTTATCCTAGTCTTTTTTTTTTATCGGCTACAAGTTGGCCCTTGACTGCTATCACACCTGATGTTAAGTGATGATGCAGTCTAAGATGGAAGCGGGCTAACTTGTTAGGAGTGGGACGAAAATCCATACCTCTTTCGGTTTCTACATGACATCATACCGGAACGCTAAATCGCTTGGCGGTACGTCTTTGTCGGTAGGGTGGTAACTAGCCACGGCGAAAGCCTCCCACCAGCCAGACCAAGACAAATTAAGAAAAATCTCAATCCGTCCCGCCGGGAATCGAACCCAGGACCTCCGTGTTATAAATCCACTGCGCCACGGAGGTCGTCAAAGTTATGTAAAAGTTTTTACACTTGGTATAGTTTTAATCTACTAAATAAAACAAGAGAATTTCGAGGGAATCCCCGTAACGTAAATAAAAAAGGTTGCCAGTTTGGGAGTTTTAATTCCCTAATTTTTTAGAAACAATGTCACGTAACGTGATGTAAGAAAGAACCCCTTCTCGCCCCTGTGACGCATCGAAAAGTTTTACGAGACCCCCTCCCCCACAAATTGCGTTACGTAATACTTGAACGCACCCACAATAGTAATCCAGTAAAATTAAGTCAAAAATCACAACTATTTTAGATAAAACTTTGCATTTTGGATTTTACATACATAAATACACGTCTCATTCCCACAGGGGTAGGAAGAGACCACGTCCTTCCACTGGCCACGATCCTAACGTATCTTTATCGCTTCTTCCACTTTCATTAAACCTTTCATAAAAGTGTGTCGGTTGAGGGTACTTTTGACCAGAGTGCCGAGTGTGAGTTTGTTACCGAGCAACAACGTAAAAACGTAACGCAAATTTATATGGAATTTTAATAGCGCTGTAGGATTTATACATTATATTTATATATTTTATCATTACTTCATTAGGGGCCGTTCAAATATTACGTAAGCAGATTTATTACAATTATTTACCCCCCAACCCCCCTTGTCAGCAAAAGTAAGCAAAGTTCCTACCCCCTCCCCCTATGCTTACGTAAACATTTTTCAATTATAAATTTCATATTTTTTTTAATAATTGTCATAATTATAATTTTAAAAATTAGAAAATTATTTTAGTGTAGAGATTGGATTTTACTGATACAGTATTCAACATAGAGAATTCACGAATTTTTTCTATTCGTGTAAAAAAATAAATAACTATCGATGACGTTATCATCATCTAGACCCCCCCGCCCCCCATGTCATCAAAAATAAGCAATACACAGACCCCCCCACCCCTCTATAGTGCTTACGTAATACTTGAACGGTCCCTTAGATATATTCACATTTATTTATTTACCACATTCATTCACACTTACATAAACACTTACATTACATACCAACATAATTCCACACTCACAAATTATTATATGATCACATTTCCCACAGTAAACTTAATTCACGCGCATACTCGAGTGCAATCAGTAGTACGCCGCGCCGACCAAGTTCACCGGCGCGCGCGCATGCTTACGTCACACGCTCACTACAGCCGACAGTCGTTCTCTTGTACTCGACGCGCCCAGCTAGCGTTACTACTTTACTATTCAGTATTTATTAATTATTACTTTATTAACAGTTAATGAATAGTGGAGATTAGTATTAAACACCAAGTAACTGATTAAAGATTTTAATTGTGATATAAAAAAAAAAAGAAACTAGGGCTTCATATCTCTAATGGTTCAATTATAATAGTAAAGTTAAGGAAGCAAATGATGTAGTTATTTATGTTTATTATATGTTTTATGTTTTGTAGTCTATGTAATCAGTTATGCTTTATTTTTTTCTTTTCCCTTTTTTGCTTAAGTACTTTGTAATTTCTTATTTCAAACTGTCCCTATCGTGTCCTGTGACGCCACCTAAGGTTATGCCTGAAAACCAGCGCTGCAGTGGCGAACATTGTAGCAACATGCTGAGGCAGAAACCTTTTTAGCTGAGATGTTAAATATGTATTAGTCATTTAATTTAGCTTTATTTTAATAATGTTTTAGATTTATCTTTAGTTTTTTAGTCTATTTTTAAGCTATATGTTGTACCATAACTACTTTCAGCTAAATAAAATATTTTATTATTATTATTATATTATAAAATTTATATTGACAAATTTCGAGAGGGCGGAATACGAGTAATAAAGTAGGTACCGCTAGCTGGACGCGTAATAGTGCCCATACGGCCTATAGCGCCATCTAGTTAAAGCGAGAGTAAACGATTTTTTTTCTATATAATTTGACATTATGAGTGACTACGTTTTTACGCAGTCGCTCGGTGAAAAACTCACACTTGCCCCTCTGGCCTTTAATCACAATGTCCGGGATTTGGACCACTCGTCTAACTTGGAAGGAACTCGTCAAAGTCTTCCCCTTTCGATGTTCCCAGTCACTCTCGCCCTATAAATACCTTTTGCAAGTCTCCTTTTATTCACTTTTTTTTTTATCGACCACAAGTTGACCCTTGACTGCTATCGCACCTGATGTTAAGTGATGATGCAATCTAAGATGGAAGCGGACTAATTTCTACACGACATCATACCGGAACGCTTAATCGCTTGGCGGTACGTCTTTGTCGGTAGAGTGGTAACTAGCCACGGCGAAAGCCTCCCACCAGCCAGACCAAGACAAATTAAGAGAAATCTCAATCTGCCCCGCCGGGAATCGAACCCAGGACCTCCGTCTTATAAATCCACCGCGCATACCACTACGCCACGAAGGTCACCATTCTACATTATTCTCTCTACATGACCAAACTTTCTGAGCATTTTTTTTCGATTTTAGTCACTACAACTTCTTTTATACCACTACTCTCTGCTTTCAATTTTAAAGAGATTTTAACAATGTGTAAATGTTTTAATATTATATATGGACACTGTTTGCTCAATAGTCATCTAAAGATAATGGGAATAAAGGATCCTTCGTGTCTAGGGTGTGGCGAAGAGGAGACCAGTTATCACTTCATAGCTGAGTGTCCCATGTACGCGCTGGTAAGACGGGAGATACTAGGTAACGATAGAATCAGTGAAGCAGACCTGACGAACCTCACCATAGGGGGAATTGTTAGGTTCACGAAGGCTACAGGTAGGCTTGAGGGGGGGGCACTGTCGGGACACCAGTGAACCTGTGTCTCAACCACGGGATTTGGGTGGAATGGTTCTCATGAGGACTGACCACCCGTCTAGCCTTGACAGACGTCCCCTCTAGAAATAATAATAATATTATATAGGTTGAAAAATAAATAAGTTAAAAAAGAAAAGTTGAGAGACGACGACAGCACAGAGCAGCAGCGCAACGGTGGCTTTCCCTTCGCAAGCGATACAATAGCTTACTATGGCAAAAAGTGTCGTTACAACCTTTCGTGAGATTTTTCTAGCCCCCTTTCACAACTTCGTTCCAAAAGTATTTTGAGTAATTAAGACAACAATCCAAAATGCAAAGTTGTAACAATATTTTGTTTTCGGACTTTATTTCACTGGACTATAGATCACCCGGCTGACGCTAGCCTGTCATAAACAGTGGCGTGCACTTCATAAATGCGTAAACGCACTGCCTGCCCTGAGGATACATTACGATCAATTATTGGAGAAGGAATTCTCAATTTCGTGTAGCTAGTTCCCTAGTCTACCCTAGTTATAAACCTTGTACACGCCACTGGCCATAAACCTCTTGTCTTTCAAAAAATATAATAAGAATTAACGCTATATATCTGTCAAACGAAAGATCAACCACTGTCATATTTTTATATATTCGAATTTGACTATCTCCATACGAAATTACCTATATCATTTTCTTGAACTTTCAACTTTTCTTTAAAATACATCCAAACCGCAGTTATTTTTGTTTAGCAACTTTGTGTAACACGGTAACATTAGGTAACACTCTACAACATTTGTTACTACTTGTTACTATTTGTTGTAATCGCATCCATACCATTGACATAATATACTACTACCATACATAACATTACGCTTCATTCCCATAGGGGTAGGCAGAGACTACATCCATCCAATTGCCACGGTCCTTGCGTACTTAACCTTACACTGTCATTAATCCTTTCATACAAGTTCGTCGGTTTAGGGTTTTTTTTTTTTATCGACTACAAGTTGGCCCTTGACTGCTATCACACCTGATGTTAAGTGATGATGCAGTCTAAGATGGAAGCGGGCTAACTTGTTAGGAGTGGGACGAAAATCCACACCCCTTTCGGTTTCTACACGACATCGTACCGGAACGCTAAATCGCTGGGCGATACGTCTTTGTCGGTAGGTAGGTACTCTTGACCTAGCCCTATTTTAAAATGTCCTGAATTTGGTCCAGGAACATTTGCCTGGCCTAGGCCTAGGCCTTCCACTTTCAACATTTTCATTCACCCTCGCCTCAAATCTATTTTGTTAATTTCCATGCCCAAACCCATCTATCTAAGCATCCCTTTCTCAACTTCAGACACTAGTCACTGACACTTTAGTCGTAATTATAACAAAAAGTAACTTTTGGTAACAATTAATTATTCCATTGGCCCGTTAAGGTAACGTTTTGTAACAAAGTAATCGACTGTTAGAGAACATTGACTGTTTTGGGCAAACATTTCGTCACATTTAGTAACACGGCAATATATATTCACAAGATAATTTTTGCTGACAATTGTTGAGTAACATTTGGAAAATCAAAAAATAAGTATGGTGTGGATGCACGTTTAGAAATTGATTAATCTTAATTATGATACGTATAAGAGACTTGGTAACGAAAACAGTGAGTCCCTTGTTAACTCATTGGAATTTTTCTAGCACTCTTGATTTTGAAATTTTTTTGAACTTTTTTCACAATTTATTCAAATAATATAGTCCATCTTACTACGATTTTGCACGCTGGCTGCACGCACGAAAAAACATGACGTCATGCGTCGTTACCTCGCTTTGAGGCGTTCCATGTAAGGCTTGAAGTGCAAGCGAGAGCGCGGAACGAGCGACAAAGAAGCACAATCGGCCTTTGCGTTCGGCAGCGTTCGACATGCGTCTATTAAATATAATTATTAAATATATTAATTTTAAATTAAAAATTAATATATTTATTATAAATTTAAAATATAAATTTGTAAAAACAAAATCAATTATTTTATTAATTTAAATTAATATTTATAAAAATATACTTAAATTAAAAATTTTAATAACCAATTAAATGCTACCATTCCATCAGTATTTTCTTAAGACATTGTCACGTTCAACTATCGTCAGTAAACCGACTTTACAGACAATCAATTTTTTTTTAAATTAAAAACCAACAAATTATTGTTTGTTAACGAGAACTAGCAATGTGAATGTAATTTTATACCACATGTCAATAAATTTCAGCTGCTGCTTGTAGTTCGTTCGCGTCAAGAATGCAGTGAGTTACCATTTTTCGTCGAACTAACTCCGCCCCCTAACCAAACAAATCGCGCGTCGCGGTTAAAGCTTTGCCTTCAACGGGTCACTGTGAACTTGACCTTGTAATTTACTTTTTAGTGCGTTTTGAGTCGGTTCTATTTTTATTTAAAAATTTTTATTTCTTACTTTTTAGTGATTTATCGCCACGTAACGTACTCGTACTATACTGTCATAGTATATTATATGGCACTAGTAGCCAAAAAGCTACCGATACCCAGACAAAAACCGAAATCGCTGTAAGCGTGCCTCCAAAATTTGAAGAGTTCCTTCAATTTCCCCAGGATATCATCAGCAGATCCTAACATGATGACAATGGGACCACCTTGGAAGTATGCCCTTTCTAATAAAAAAGAATTATCAAAATCGGACAACTCTGTAAAAAGTTATGCGTGGTCATACATAAAAAAAAAATAAAAAAAAAATAAAAAAAATATACGTGTCGAATTGAGAACCTCCACCATTTTTTTTCGTCGGTTAAAAAAGATTTGATTGATTAGGTTAGGCTGGCGCTCACTGCATTCTTAACACTAACAAACTATAGTACCTACATAAAGATCGCGGCATAACTGAGATATAAATTACAGAGCGCCCAAAAATTTCTCAAAATCCGTAAGGTAAGTATCGATCGTTGTATACATTAATAGTAACCCCTCCACGAAGTTTTCGTTACCACATCCCTTACACCCAGTATAAGAGTGAACAAAATGAAGAAAGAATCATCAAAATTGCTCAAGTCGTTCTCGAGTTTATCCCCACCAACTAACAGCTCAGTTAGTTAGCAGTTTGAATACAATAAATAGTATGTACACGCACGTCGCATATATTAACTAACACATGCTACTTGTTGTCGTCGCTCTTATGCTCGCGCAGTCTGGATATCTCCTCCCCCAGGGTGTCCATGTTTTCCTGTTACAAATATTTTGAAAATAATTAATTCAACAAATCAAAAATCCGACTGGTTTTGTCCTGCTCTAACAAGAAAAAGTTAAGATATTTAAATAAGTTCACTACAATGATAGGCCTCCCGCGTGTAACTTAAAGGGGTAATTCATAAATAATAGACGATTTCTTGACTTGTCAGCTAGTCACATTTGTGAGGTACCCCTTTACCCTTCCCTAGTGTGACGTCACTTTTTGTAATTTTAGTACTTGTAATGATGCTCCCGCTTTGTGAACTAACGCGTCGTTTGTTTGATAATAGTGTGTCCACTATTTTCTTATATTTCCGTCAGAAATTGAAAAATATGTTTTTCGTAAAATGTATATAACAGCAAAAAAGAATATCCACACTTGATTAAAAATACCTAAACTTGTATAAGCGAGCACCCAGACACCAGCGTTTAAGGCAACCCATTAAATTATAATAAAACTGTACGGGATAGTACATTCACTATTTACTGGATTGCTCTGGACGAAACTGGGCGGGTTTTCTTCAATGAAACACTTCTTCAAGAACGCCTTTTTATTCTTCTATTGGTACCTCTTCTTGTTACAATCTTCTCGGTGGTCGATTGGGAACTGTGTCGCTGTCGGCACAGTGCCCCGTATTTATACAAATTAATTCGGGCCCTCTAATTGGTGCATAATGACATCCAATTAGAGAGCCCATATAACAACCAATCAAATGGGTTTATCTATCTTTGTCTAACGTCTGCCCTCTCGCTCTATTACAACGGGCTTTCTGATTGGTCGATGTTAGAGCGAGAGGGCCTATATACCTATTCTTTTTAAAAGAAATTGGTCACGCGAGGCGTGTTTACAATATTTGTACTATTGCGCGACCTAAAAAATCAATGACTATACATTTGCTTATTATAAACTATTGGTTATGTACGCTATGATTACTATTAATGTCTATTGTTTAATATTACTGAGTTAATACACTATAAATTACACACTATAAATACACTATAAACAAATTACGCACTATAAATACACTATAAATTACACACTATAAATACACTATAAATTACTGTCCCGCACATTCTCCCGCCGTGCGACGGGTGTCGCATCATCTCCCGGTGCGGGCTCGTCGCTCGTAGGTAGAGGCAGGATGACCAGCTTCCGCACGGGTCGTCGCAGCACGCCTCCCTTGGTCCGGATGTCGACGGCTCGAACCACGCCGTCTGGTCCCGGGTACGTGGCGATCACGCGCCCACGAACCCACACGTTGCGCGGCAGGTTGGGGTCAACGACCTGTACTAGGTCATCGACGCACACAGCCGGTCCACGGCCGTGCGGCTCCCGCCGGTGTTGGAGTTCCGGTAGGTACTCTCGTACCCACCGCGTCCAGAAGAGGTCAGCGAGCCTCTGTGAGGCCCGCCACGAAGATCGGGATGCTGCATCTCGCTCGTCGAAGGTGCCAGGCAGCGGCACACGTCCTGGGCCGCCCAGCAGGAAGTGGTTAGGCGTCAGCGCCTCGGGATCGTCCGTGCTGACCGAGACATGGGTCAGCGGACGACTGTTCACTGTGTATTCCACCTCAGCCAGTAAGGTGGTCAGGACCTCTTCTGTTGGATGTCGCTCGTGAAGGGTGGCCGCCAGTGCAGTTTTCACTGAGCGTACCAGGCGCTCCCAAGCACCGCCCATGAACGGCGCCCCTGGCGGTATGTAGCGCCAGGCGATGGTCCTCTTTGCTGCTTCCTCGGCTGTCGCGCTGTCTATTGCCTGACGAAGCTCCTTGTCTGCTGCTTTCAGGTTCGTGCCGTTGTCGGACCAGATTTCTGTAGGACATCCCCGTCTTGCTATCATTCTTCGGAGAGTCATCACCGCCGAGTCTGCGCTGAGAGAACTTGCCATTTCCAGGTGCACAGCCCTCGTTGTTAGGCACGTGTATATGGCCACGTACCGCTTCTGTCGCGTTCGGCCCACGGTGACAGACTGGGGTCCAAAATAGTCCAGTCCACAGAAGGTGAAGGATCTCTTGTGGTGTGCTAGGCGGCATGCGGGCAGGTCCCCGGTCCTCGGGTATGGCGGCGTCTGTGTCTTCATTCTACAAAATAAACATCTCCTTATTATTACTCGGGTAACAGGACGCGCGCGCAGCACCCAGTACTGCTGTCTGCACTCATTCACTGTAGCTTCCACACCGGCGTGATGCAGCTGTCGATGTACTGATTGAATCGGATGGTCACCGTCGAGCACTAGAGGACTCTTTACGCTTTCTGATACATTTTCTGTCCCTTGAATACGACTTCTTAATCTCACGGCGCCGTTAACGTAAGCGACGCTGAGCTGATACAGACGACTTTCTTTCCTCATTCTATTGTCGTTCTTCAAGGCTTCTATTTCTTCTGTGAAGGAATCTTCTTGAGAAGCGCGTAATAGTAGCTCCTCTGCTCTCTTAAGTAACTCGGCGGAAACAGGTAGGTACTTCTTGTCTGAAGACCTAAACTTTATGTTGGTTTCTTGTCTCCTAGGTACAGGTTTCTTTATTTTCTGCCAGCTCGGGTCCGTTTCTTTGTTTTTACGCGTCCTTCTGTAGTTAATTTTTTCCTTAGTAGCCCTGCAGAGCTCGATAAATTGCAGGACTCGAGCTGCACTGTAGCGAAGTCTATCCCAATTGGAGAAGCGTGATGCCTCTGGCAGGCCTTCGGCGAGCTTCGGTTTCGCCCTGTCGACCACGTGTTGCACCTTCTCTTCCCCAGAAGGTTCTTCTATAACTGTAGTGGAGACTTCAGTAGGCCAGAGTTCTTCCGCTTCGTACAGGAAGTCGGGTCCCGTGTACCAGCGATGGTGCTTGCTGAAACCGCTAGGTACGTCGCGCGTTGCGTCATCAGCCACGTTCAATTTCGTTGGAACCCATCGCCATTCTGTGACCTTAGTAGTCTCTTCTATTGCTGCTAAACGATGCGCTACGTACGGCTTGTAGGTACGTGAGCCGGTACGTATCCATGTGAGCGCGGTCTTGCTGTCCGTCCAGAAAATCTTGCTATCTGGTTTTCTTTCGTGTTCATCTATTACTGTTTCAGCTAAACGCGCGCCCATGACTGCTGCCTGTAGTTCCAACCTCGGGATGGACGTCAACTTCAATGGAGCCACCTTGGCTTTGGCCATGATGAGTGAGAGGCCAACTTGACCGTCCAGCGCCACCGCCCTCCAGAAGAGTACTGCTGAATAGGCTGCTTCGCTTGCATCGGTGAAGACGTGTAGCTGTAGCGAAGTCGCGTCACTATAGTGTAGGTAACGCCTGGGTATCGTGACGTCGCTTAGCTGCTTCAGATGTGTCATCCAGTCTTGCCACTGCGTCGCTAAGTCTTCGTCGAGTTCGTTATCCCATGACGTCCCTCTTCGCCATACTTCTTGCAGCAGCTGTTTCGCCCTTATGGTGACGGGCGAAGCGAACCCAAGAGGATCGAATAACGACATCACTATTCTCAGGGCTTCCCTTTTCGTAGGCGTCTTGCCATCTGCTATGGTGGGGGCTATGCGCGCGAGGTTGAGGTTGAAAGTCAGCTCGTCGGTGTTGATTTTCCATATCACACCCAGTACTCGTTCTGTTTGCTCTTCTGACTTGTAAAGTTCTCTATTTTCTATTGGGTCGTTTTCTCCGAGTGCTTCCAGTAGACACGGAGAGTTTGACTTCCACTGTTTTAGTTCGAAGTTGGCTTTCGAGTGAACTTCTCTAACGCTCTTCGTAATTCTGACTGCATCTTCTATGCTTCTGAAGCTGTCAAGGTAGTCATCAACATAGTGTTTCTGTACTATGGCGGCGGCGGCTTCCGGATGAGAGTCTTTGTGCTGTTTCGCGTTCAAGTCTTTTACGTATATTGCTGTAGATGGGGAACTTGACGCGCCGAATATCAGAGACGTCATTCTGTACTCCTCCGGAGGCTGGTTGTCTCTTCTATTTCCTCGCCACAGATAACGAAGTGCGTCGCGGTCTTCATTTCGTAACTTCACCTGCATGAACATTTCTTTGATGTCAGCCGTCACCGCGATCATGTGTTGCCGAAACCGCATGACAACACCAGGCAGCGACTGTAGAAGGTCAGGCCCCTTGAGCAGCATGTCATTGAGAGCCACCCCTCTGGTCTTTGCCGCGGCGTCGTGCACCACTCTGAGTTTCTCTGGTTTCATTGGATTAATGACTCCGAAGTGTGGTAGGTACCAGGTCTTCCCCTCCGGCTTCTGTGCTGGAGCTGGTTCGGCGTATCCTTTTGAGATAAGGGCTTCCATCTGTTCCGTGTACTTCTGGTTCAGCTTGGGATCTCGATCTAGCTTCTTTTCAATATTGAAGAGTCGTTTAAGCGAGTTGTCGTAGTTGTCCGGTAGAGTGACGTCTTCTGTGCGCCAGAGCAAACCCGTTTCATACTTGCTGTCGTCTATCTTGATGGTGGTCTTCTCCAGTAGGCGTAACGCTCGCTCCTCCGGATCCGATTTCGGTTTCTTCGGCTGTAGGCAGAGTGCATCCATTTCGAAATATTGCTTCACGAGGCCTTCTAAGTTATCTTCTGAATCTTCTGTGACGTGTGACACGAAATCGATTGTGTGTCCGATCGTACGGGTCTGGCTGCCATGTAGCACCCATCCCAGCGGAGTGAGGGAGGCCACCGGTTGATGTATGCTTCCTCTCTTCACCTCTGTAGTCAACAGGAGATGCCAGTTGTCTTGCCCTATTAGCACTCGTGGCTTCACGTTCGTGTACACGAGATATTCGCGTATGTCTTCTAAGTGCTTGCACGTGTCTACCATTTCCTTTGAAACGCGCTGCGATGAAACTTGGAGGTTATTCACAGTGCGCGCTTGAATTCGCTCTTCGTGATCGTTTAGACCCCTTAGCTTGATGTTGACTCTTCGCGAGGCAGACTCCGAGGTTTTCATATCGTTGATTGTTTCTATTTTCAGAGGATCGATGAGTCCCGTCGCGCCGATGCTTTCGGCCACGGCGCTGTCTATCAATGTCACTGTTGACCCGTCGTCCATCAGTGCGTAGGTATCGAGAGCCCCCTTGGGTCCTACCACTTGCACTGGTATAATCTTTAGGTATGACTGTTTCCTCTTGATGGTCCACGCGGAGTTAATCACTTCTATACTATCTTGATCTTCTTTTTTATCTATACGTGTAGCTTTGTTGTAGTGCAGCATCCTGTGGTGGTAGTACTTGCACCCATCCAGTCCACACATCCTTGGCCGACAGCTGTGCGACTTGGTTCTATGGCGAAGACATCTAAAGCACAGGTGCTTGGCCTTGGCAGCGTCCCATCTACTGTTGGAATCCAAGTTCTTGAATTTTTCACAATTGACCACGGTGTGAGTTTCATCGGAGCATACGAGGCACTTGTTTGTGAAATTCTTTTCCGATGTCTCTCTCTTTTCCGTGACGCTGTTCACCTTCTGTGGTCTTCTTTGAAGAGTGACTTGTGCTACCTGTTCAGGTAGGGCATAAGGTCCACACAGCTCCGCTTCGCGCATAAGGAATTTTTCTATTTTCAACAAATCGGGTTCTTCCCTAGGTCGTAGTGCTGCGAAGTCGTAGTACCTATATCGAAGCGTAGGCGTCAATTTGTCCACAATAGTTTTCGAAATTTCTGGATTATACATGTAGTTTGCACAGTTCAAAGTCTTCAGTGTAGCCACCACATTAGAAATTTTCGTAGAAAATATACAGATGTCACGAGGAGAGTCGGTGAGCCGCGCTAGTCCACGAAGAGTTTCCATTTCCATTATAGCGATCGACTCTGGTCTTCCGAATCTTGACTCCAAGGTTTTCATGACGTCTGAAGGGTGTGCACTGGTGATGAGAAGGCCTTCTACAGCTTCTCGAGCTCTTCCTTTCAAGTTCCTTCGCAAACGGTTTGTATTTTCCACTGCTGTGAACGAATTTTCTGTTTCGTAGTACGCCGCACGAAACGGTAGCCATTCTTGATGAGATCCACTGAAGATGGGCAGTTCGATGAACTTGGGGCGCTGCGCTGCTCTAATGGCGTGGGTAATAGCCTCTGCTAGCTGAGCGTCACCGTTCGAATCTCCCGCCGGTATAGCTGTGGGCGCGCCGGCCGGAACACTCGGCGGCGCTCCCGCCGGTGGCTGTAGTTCACTGAAGTGACCCCGTTGCGCTTTTGGGTTCTTTCGTGACCCCGCCGCACCCTTGATTGGGTTGTGAGGCACTTCGGTGATCGCTAATACGGGGCACGGCTGTGGCGGCGGCAGCAGCGATGGCGGAGGCGGCGGCGGTGGCGGTGGCTGGTCTTGTAACCAACTATGCACAAATTCATTTGCTTCTATTCTCGAATGCACGGAGATGTCGTCCTCTTCATCTATTTCTTGATCTGAGTTCTCCGTTTCTAGAGTCGCGAGGCGCGCGGCTGCTAGTTCGACTTGAAGGCGTAGTAGTTCCTCCTTCGCCTTTGCTATTTTGAGCGTCTTGGATTTGCTATGAGTGGACGCCCCACCTATTCTCTTCTTGAGCGGGGGTCGCGCTGTCTGATGATCCATCGGCTCTTGATGTTTGACAGTTCCTTTTTCTATAACGTGACCACGTTCTATTTGCTTCTTTGTCGAAGTCTTCACACACTGTACTGTTGCGGCGGACGCGTCGGAAGCGGCTGGCTCCGTGAGCGCGGCGGGCGCTACGGGCGCCATCGCCGGATGGGCGAATGCACTCACGGACGCGGCGGACACGGGCGCGCTCCCGGCGGACACGGGCGCGGACGCGGACACGGGCGCGCTTCCGGCGGACACGGACAAATACGCGGGCGCAGACGCAGTGAATGCGTGCGCAGACGCGGTGGACGCGTTCGAGTTCTGAGGCGTCGGGGACCCAGCGTCCCACGTGTTGGTTTCAGAAGAAGAGGTGCCGTCGTCAGACTTCTTCGCCTTGCGACTGTCTTGACGCGTCTGTGGCATTTTCTTGAACACGACGAATTTTCACTGTTGCACTATTTCACCAGTTTCGCAGAGACGATCCGGCTCGAAGGACCATTCAATGTACGGGATAGTACATTCACTATTTACTGGATTGCTCTGGACGAAACTGGGCGGGTTTTCTTCAATGAAACACTTCTTCAAGAACGCCTTTTTATTCTTCTATTGGTACCTCTTCTTGTTACAATCTTCTCGGTGGTCGATTGGGAACTGTGTCGCTGTCGGCACAGTGCCCCGTATTTATACAAATTAATTCGGGCCCTCTAATTGGTGCATAATGATATCCAATTAGAGAGCCCATATAACAACCAATCAAATGGGTTTATCTATCTTTGTCTAACGTCTGCCCTCTCGCTCTATTACAACGGGCTTTCTGATTGGTCGATGTTAGAGCGAGAGGGCCTATATACCTATTCTTTTTAAAAGAAATTGGTCACGCGAGGCGTGTTTACAATATTTGTACTATTGCGCGACCTAAAAAATCAATGACTATACATTTGCGTATTATAAACTATTGGTTATGTACGCTATGATTACTATTAATGTCTATTGTTTAATATTACTGAGTTAATACACTATAAATTACACACTATAAATACACTATAAACAAATTACGCACTATAAATACACTATAAATTACACACTATAAATACACTATAAATTACTGTCCCGCACAAAAACGATGTCCATCATAAGAAAATCCGTTCCGTTTTTCTGATAAAACAATGGATATCATGCATCATTTTTCTGGCTTGTCTTTTTATGACTACGTTAGTTTCTAGCGATATAGTATATTTAAAGAAAACATTACAAACAACATAGTCAACAAGCAATAACAAAGAACCGTTTTCAATGCACGGAAGTGTATTCGCGTGTTAGCGGGACGTGGACGCAGCCCGGGAGGCATAAGTCGACTGATCGACCAATCACGATAGGTAACCCCCACCCTTGCGCCCCTCACTGTACCACCAAAGAGATCTAAAAACTTCGCTTCTGCGCAGTCAAGGTTATATACCACCAATTCGGCTTCCGAGCCAAACATTCTTGTGTCCAAGAAGCTCACCGCTTAACGGAACACATTCTAGCTGGCTTCACCACACACTAGAAACACATTCCTACTGGGGCCCTCTTCTTCGACGTGGCTAAAGCATTCGACAGGGTCTGGCACGGAGGCTTGCTAGTCAAGCTCCGCCGTTTCGACGTGCCAAACAAACTGGTTCGCTTGCTTCACAGCTACCTTCCGACCGTACCTTCAGGTACCGCCTAGACGGTACTCTCTCCTCCCGCAGGCCTATCCGAGCGGGAGTCCCCCAAGGCTCAGTGCTAGCTCCCATTCTGTATGCACTCTACACGAGTGACATACTCACTGACCTCCCTAACGTCCATGTTGCACAGTTTGCGGACGATACTGCACTGTTCACAACACACAAAACCTACGGTCTTAACAAGAAAACTCAAAGAGGCGGCCAAACGCTTAGGCGATTGGTTTCGTCTCTGGCACATCGAGGTGAACCCCGAAAAAAGTGCAGCAGTACTATTTTCGGCCAAAGCTCACCCAACCAGACCGCCTTCCCTCTCACAGATCTCCCTTTACGGAGAACCCATCCCATGGCAACCCAAGGCCAAATATCTTGGGGTAACCTTTGATAGCCGTATGAGCTTCTCGGCACATATTAAGAAGGTCAGAAATAGATCTGCATAAGTGTTAGGTCGTTTCTATTACCTAATTTGCCCTAAAAGCAAATTATCCCTTAGACTTAGAGGTCTTGTATAGTGTGACCTTCACACTATACAAGACCTGCATCCGCCCCATCATGACCTACGCTAGCGTAGTGTTCGCCCACCGTCCAAAGAGGGGTGCATCCCAGTAGTACCCCTTTATTTTAGTTCTATAGAACTGTTGATATACAAAATTAGAGTTTAGTGCCTCATTAGTTCTATTTAGAACTAATGGGACAAAATTAAAGTAATGTCGATATCAACATGTGCCTGAGCATGGATCTAGCTGAAAGTCAGCGCTGCATGGTCTGTTGGATTATGTAGCATATGCTGAGCTGGGTCCATTCTAGATTATGCTATATATCACAAGGCATGCCGAAAAAATTATGATATGTGGCATAATTTATACATAAATATATTTTTCTTCCTTTCAAATACACAACAAGCATGGAGTTGCACAAGCGCACCTTAAGCGTAATGTTCTTCAGCAGCGTGTCCTCCAGCACGGCCTGCAGGCGCCGGTTCATCTCCAGGGACAGCTCCAGCGTCATGCCGCCCGGGTCGCCGCCCCACACCGCCGCCATGGCGCCGCCGCCCAGGCGCGCTATCTCCTTCTGCCGCGCCACAACACACCACTGTCAATATTGCTATCTCTACCTGACACATGGTAACACGTTATAAATATTGCTGTTTTGTAACGTGTTATTGCTATGTTCTCCAACGTCCTAAAATAATAATAAAATAGTTAATTCTGTGTGTTTGATCGTGTGCGTACGTGCGCGCGTGAGTGAGTGAATGAGTGATTAAGTGAGTGAGTGAGTGAGTGAGTGAGTGATTTAGTGAGTGATTGAGTGATTGAGTGAGTGATTGAGTGAGTGAGCAATTGAGTAAGTGAGTGAGTGAGTAATTGAGTGAGTGAGTGAGTGAGTGATTGAGTGAGTGAGTGAGTGATTGTGAGTGAGTGTGAGTGAGTGTGTGAGTTTGTGTGTGAGTGAGTGAGTGACTGAGTGAGTGAGTGAAAGTTAGTGAGAGTGAGTGAATGTGAGTGAGTGAGTGAGTATGTGAGGGAGTGAATGCGTGCGTACGTGTGCGTATGTGTAAGTGCGAGTGCGTGCGTGAACGTGTGAGATTAGGGAATAATATGTCGTAAATCAATATTAATGTAATAAGAAGTCTTCTGTCTCATTACATGTCCATTTAAGCAACATAGTAATTATTTTAGTTTTATCTGCGTGTTCCGTTAAATGGTGCATTTTTAAGACTATGACATATTTTTATCCTATCTGTTTAAAGAGACGTGAACGAAATTTTTATTTGTTTTATAAAAATTTAAGTTCTCACCTTGGTAAACTTCCGTCTCGGCTAAGAATGTAGCGTGTCAAAAAGACAAATTATTAGTGTGTCCAAATTACTTTTTATAAAATCATTGCAACAACAACAATGCTTAAAATTGCGAAATATATTAAAATCTTTTGCAAGTGGGAATACTCAAAATGGCGGCCATGTTTTTTAATATATTACAGCAATGCTGAGATATCGATTTTGAAGTAAATCTCCTACAGAAGCGCTCACCTTGTGCTCGTCGGCGGTGGCGGAGGCGAGCGCGGCGGGCGGCAGCGCGGGCAGCAGCGCGCGCAGCAGGCGGCTCTTGGCGCGCAGCTCGCGCGTCAGCTGCGCGCAGTGCTCCTGCAGGAACTCGCAGCGCTCGGCGCGCGCCGCCGCCGCGCGCTGCAGCGACACGATGCGCTCCACCAGCGCTTGGCGGTCGGGCTCGCGACCCTGACGTTACAGGAACACGTATCAATACATCGGTACTGGGTGCGCGCGGTGCACAGAGGGAGGCAAATGAGGAGTGCGCGCAGTGCTCCTGCAGGAACTCGCAGCGCGCGCTGCAGCGGCACGATGCGCTCCACCAGCGCCTGGCGGTCGGGCTCGCGACCCTGACGTTACAGGAACACGTATCAATACATCGGTACTGGGTGCGCGCGGTGCACAGAGGGAGGCAAATGAGGAGTGCGCGCAGTGCTCCTGCAGGAACTCGCAGCGCACGCTGCAGCGACACGATGCGCTCCACCAGCGCCTGGCGGTCGGGCTCGCGACCCTGACGTTACAGGAACACGTATCAATACATCGGTACTGGTCGCGCGCGGTGCACAGAGGGAGGCAAATGAGGAGTGCGCGTGGTGCGTCATAGCCATCGAGAGGACGAGGACTCACTTGCAACCCCTATGTAACCATGTAGGAGAGGTATTATAAATCCTTGAATCACATTATGTTTTATATTTATCTTATAATCTTTAACAATTTCCGTAAACATAACTTGAAATGAAGGACTTTTATTACAAACACTAGATCACATTTTTAATCCCTTTCTAATTTATTTTTCGCATTAAAAATATCCGATAAATATCTTAAAATATGGACTAAAATCGGGCCAGATTTCGTTAGAATTAATTTTCTTTTCATTTTCAAAACGTCAAAACTCCACGGAGTTAGAAATTCGAGTATAGTTGAAATGAAGGAATTTATAATTTGCTTGTTGGTTCGCCAACGGTACCTGCACGTCCGCGTGCGCGTCGCTGTGGGCGTGTCCGTTCTGCATCTTGTCCTCCTGCGCGGGCGCCTCGCCGCTGCTCAGCGACGACACCGAACCTGAACACGTACACCATGTCAACACGTTCACAGGCCCCATTCAATGTTATTTTACAGTCATCAACAAATAGAACCATTGGATGATTGGTAGTTTGCGGTAGGTCATTAATATATACAAGAAAGAGTAGAGGACCTAATACACTTCCTTGCGGAACGCCACGAGTAACCTTTGCTGGTTTTGAGAAATATTTAGTCTCAGTTAGTGTTTTCATATCAATACTATCTATTTGTGTTAGTTGGAACCTATTCTCGAGATATGATTTTATTAAAGTTAATGGATGGCCTCTAACGCCGCATTTACTCAATTTCATTAGTAGTATGCTATGGTAAACGTTATCAAAGGCTTTACTTAAATCCATAAATAAGGCAGATACTATTAGCTTGTCATCAACATTTGTCATTACATTATGTATAAATTTGTAAATAGCTGTTGTCATCGTTTTAGTTTTTCTAAAGCCCATTTGACTATTTGAGAGTAGATTATATTTCTCAAGGAATGCATACAAATTGTTATATATAACTTTCTTAAATATTTTAGCAAACACTGAGGTTAAGGCCACAGGTCAGTAGCACGTCACATCGTCTTTGTCATGTTTCTTAAATAAAGGTTTTATGGTCGATAGTTTAAGTTTGTCTGGAAATATTCCTTGTTGAAGACAGAGATTTAACATAAAGCACAAAGTGGGTGATATAATAAGTGATACGCTTTTCAAAACTTTCGTACAAATGCCATCGTAACCAGTGCTATTGGTATTTTAAATTTTTTATGATTGACACTATGTCCTGAGAAATATAGAGAAATCTCAAAGCGTTTAATCGACGCCTCCCGTGACCAGAGGGCTGGTCTCTTTTTAGGACAGAGGATCAGCATTGCCATCCAACGTGGCAATGCTGCCAGCCTTCTGGGCACTTTACCGCTCGACACCGCTTCGGAGGAATATTATGACGCCTACGTTTTTTACCGTTTTTTTTTTTATTGTTTAATATATTATATATAGTTTAGGTTATTGTAGTGTTTAAGCTTTTACTTTTTTATTTATTTAATTGTAAATATTTAATTCAATGTACATATTTAACTGTAAATAAATATTTATTAATGAAGTAACCATTAAAAATAAAAAAAAAATATTAAAAAAAAAAATGTCCTGAGTATTTGTTGGGAACATAAATAGTGAATGTGAAATATTGGTCTGTAGATACTCAGCACATCGTTGATTGTTAGAAGGTTTAGTGCTTTGCGTAACAAAGAAGTCATTAAAGGTTTTAGCAATATCTAAAGGACGCCGTAATATTTTATCATCTACTTTAATTTGCTCAATGGTTTTGGAACGAAGTTCCTTATCGCGCGTTGTGAAAGGGGGCTAGACGGAAAAAATTCGTACGAAAAGTTGTCACGACACTTTTTGATTAAAGGATCTTGCCGCCGCCTTTGATGTGTGTGCGCGTGAGCGGCGGGGGCGCCCGCGCTGTATGCTGTCTCGCGCTCTCGTGGCGCCCTCTGGTGTTCCGGTGTACAAAAACAAACGCGTGTGTGGTACGCGTTTAAGTTTATATAACATTATATTTATTAATAATAAAAAAAATATTATTATTACTTAAAAAAAATGAAATTTTATTACAATTCCTTCACTAATTAATCGAAAGGAACTTCGTTCCATCCGGGTGTCCCTTGACACCTCTCAACTTTTTTTTTATTATATTACACACACCTTTTGATTTATTTTTGGAATTGCGAATATATTTTGACTTTAGTTTTATTCTAGGCATTTTATTCCAGCCTCTGCAAGAATTGCTACTCTCTCAAAGTTATCTCCTTCAGTCAGCACTATGGTGTCATCCGCATAACAAACTAGATGGACACTGGCGGGGAGACTAACTCGGAGAACAGCATCATAAGCCAGGTTCTACAGAAGGGGTTCTAACACTGAGCCCTGCGGGACCCACTACTGTAGGCCTAAGATGCGCTCGAAGACATGCCTCAGCCATTCGAAGTGATAACTTCTTAATAGCACAGAGCTAGTCGACTTCCCACCAGGTGGACTGACGACATCAAACGTGTCGCAGGGAGCCGCTGGTCACAGGCAGCTAGTGATTGCAATCCGGCGTCATTTTCAGTACGGCCGGATACGACCGGATTCCCACCATTGATGAAATCAAGATGATTTTCGCTTTTTAGTACAAAATAAGTGAGTTAATCAAGTGTCACTGCACTTATATGTAGGTAGTTTATAAAAAATAAATCACATATATATAAAATCGACTTTATTTCGTAATGTTAAGACAAATAGACAACAAAAAAACTATTAAAATTTAGTAGTGTTGGTAACTAGTAATAATTTTACGACGTAGCGAGTAGCTCAGTCTTTCTAGATTTCACTTTCACAGATAGATCAATTTATAAGTAACAATATTAATTATCAAGTAACTATAATATCTAATAGATTCAATTAACCTTTATTGAAGTATTTGAGAATGCTAACAAACAAGTGTTATAGGTATTTATGATTATGACGGATACCATCATGATTTGACGAATCTGTCGAACGAATGAAAGGCAAAAATTATCACAATAATGAGTTTAGAACTCTTTAGTTTAATCAACTTACGATAAATAATTATTTTTAATAAGGGGGCGTCCATAAACTACGTGAGGTGTTTAAGGGGGGGAGGGGGTCGAGTCAGATCTCATCTAATCTTACGTTGGAGAGAGGGGGGGTCTCGGCAAATATCACGTAATTTTTTTTCTGATTGAAACAAAAAAAATTTATACTATTTTGGTCTATTTAATCCAGATTGTACATACTTAAGATTACTTAAGAACACTTATAATTAAACTCTCAGCAATATTGATTACTAGTCTTAACTAGTCGTAAATAAAAGGGCGATGCAAATTTGTTTTTTTCTTTTTACAATAACAATCCAACGCGTTTACGTAAGAAACTCACATTTTGAAAAATCTCACGTGAGATTCGGGGATGGGGGAGGGGGTTGAATAAAATCTCACATCTCACCAGGGGGGAGGGAGGGGCAGAAAATTAAAAAAAACACCTCTCGTAATTTATGGACGCCCCCTAATAAAGAACACTACGCACAACGCATTCAAAGTACCTACTCATGCAACAGCTATATTATTTTCCCACTAACTGCTAGCACCGGATCCGGTCTTCGGATCCGGTATGTTGGTACCGGATCCGGTAACCATTAAATGATGCCGCATCCGCCGGATTACCGGATCCGTTTTTCCGGATTGCAATCCCTACAGGCAGCTCAGGGTCGTAATGTTTGGAAGTGGACGTCCACCGGCCGGTAATGATGATTTATAGTTAGTTTTATCAAAAGAACAAATACCCACAGAATCGAGATTTAATCTCAGATTATAATTTGTATATTAATTAAAGCCTAAAAATTTACCTAATTCTATCACTATCAGGCTTGAGATGCGCTCAAAAATATGTTATATATTTTTTAATTCACTACAAGTTGGCACTTGACTGCTATCACACCTGATGTTAAGTGATGATGCAGTCTAAGATGGAAGCGGGCTAACTTGTTAGGAGTAGGATGAAAATACACAGCTCTTCGGTTTTTACACGACATCGTGCTGTAACACCTAACGCCATCTAGTGGAGCGGAGGTGATCTTTTACGAAATATAATTAACTTAACAAATAAACTAAAGTAATTATTAAAAAGTCGTTAACCTCCTAAAACCTAAAAACACGACATTGCCGGAAGGCTAATTCGCTTGACGGTATGTCTTTGTCAGCAGGGTGGTAAGTAATCACGGCCAAAGCCTCCCACCAGCCAGACCAGGACCAATTGAGAAAATCTCAATCGGGAATCGAACCTAGGACCTTTATTTTATAAATCCACTGCACATACCACTGCTTTACGTAGGTCGTCAAAGACCTGCACCAATTGAGAAAATCTCACTTCGCCCAGCCGGGAATCGAACGCAGATCTCTGTCTGAATTCATCGTGCATACACAAACAACACGAAGTTATCTGCGCAGGTGATATCGTGGTAAACGCGAAATTGTAACATTTAAAAGAAGAATATTCACACCACACACACCTTTTTAATGACTGCAAGTTGGCTCTTGACTGCTATCACACCTGATGTTAAGTGATGATGCAATCTAAGATGGAAGCGGACTAACTTGTTAGGAGTGGGACGAAAATCCACACTCCTATCAGATTCTACACGACATCGTACCGGAATAATCGCTTGGCGGTACGTCTTTGTCAGTAAGCTGGTAACTAGCCAACCAAGATAAATTAAAAAAAGTCTCAATCTCTACCGCCGGGAATTGAACCCAGGACCTCCGTCTTATATATCCACCGCGCATACCACTGCGCCACGGAGGTCGTCAACATTATTATTAATTAAACTTGTAGTTTAATTAAACTAAACGTCACCTGTTCTGTTGGACGCGCTGTCGTTAGGTAGTTTGGACTCCAGCTGCTCGATGCGTTTCAACGCGCGCTGCAGTTCGCGGTTCAATTCCTGAAATTACAATATTAAGAGATTTTTATATCCGTACTAGCTTTTGCCCGCGACCTCGTCCGCGTGGAATTAGTTATTACGGCAGCCTAATTTTTCTAAGCTTTGAATGTCATATTTATTAATATCTAATCAACTACCTAAGAAATAGGTCTTAAGCTTTCAAAATGACGACACTTTCATACAACATGTCATCCCCCCTTTAACCCCCCTTACAACCCTTTTTTCGCAATTAAAAGTAGCCTATGTCCTTGTTCAGGCTCTAGACTTACTGTGTACCAAATTTCATTTAAATCGGTTCCGTAGTTGTAGAGTGAAAGCAAGACAGACAGATAGAGTTACTTTAGCATTTATAATATTAGTTAGGATTATATTATAAAGGTCAAATAAAATCGAATAATTCTTTATTTGCCGGAATGTGGTACAATCTTCGGTCTTTAAACTATTCAGGTTGTATTCAGCATGCAAATTACAGTTAAAATTACTAAATTAACTAAATTAAAAATATTGGTTGTCTGTAAAGTCGGTTTACTGACGATAGTTGAACGTGACAACGTCTTAAGAAAATACTGATGGAATGGTAGCATTTAATTGGTTATTAAAATTTTTAATTTAAGTATATTTTTATAAATATTAATTTAAATTAATAAAATAATTGATTTTGATTTTAAAAATTAATATATTTATTATAAATTTAAAATATAAATTTATAATAAATATATTAATTTTTAATTTAAAATTAATATATTTAATAATTATATTTAATAGACGGATGTCGAACGCTGCCGAACGCAAAGCCCGATTGTGCTTCTTTGTCGCTCGTTCCGCGCTCTCGTTCTGCACTTCAAGCCTTACATGGAACGCCTCAAAGCGAGGTAACGACGCATGATGTCATGCTTTTTCGTGCGTGCAGCCGGCTCTATCGAATTATAAGACGTAGTCACATCAAAATGCAATGTATACGTATCAGGCCAATCTCCAAACTGTTAAAATTAGTCACGGTAAAAAATATTTTTACGGTTCACGATATTTATGTATATTAATGTCCAAAAATAACAAAAACAAAGGAGACTGACCATTGTTCATACATCGCTGGGCCCAAAATTTGATAAACCGTTACAATGTCCAAATAAGTGTCATTCGGTAAATAATAATATCAATTTTAAGAATGTTTAATTTCAGTTTAATAGACAATTGCATAATCAAGATATGAGCACAAATACACGAGTTAGGTTATGTGTGTTATTTGACATATATGTACGACTTTGCAATTATCTACCTATTTTTACAGTAAAAATTTGACGAATAATTAAATTTCAAAACGTTTTCATTTATACTAATATTATAAAGAGGTAAAGTTTGTAAGTTTGTAAATAAAACTCTGTCGGGGCTAATCTTCGGAACTACTGATCCTGTGTTATAGGCTATATTTTATATTTGTATTGTATTTTTTTTATCGACTAAACGTTGGCCCTTGACTGCTATCACACCTGATGTTAAGTGATGATGCAGTCTAAGATGGAAGCGGGCTAACTTGTTAGGCGTAGGACGAAAATCCACACCCCTTTCGATTTCTACATGACATCGTGCCGGAACGCTAAATCGCTTGGCGATACGTCTTTGTCGGTAGGGTGGTAACTAGCCACGGCGAAAGCCTCCCACCAGCCAACCCGATATATTACCCGAGTTATCACAGTTTTTGTCGCGCGAGTCGGACCGTACGCTGCCTTAAATATTGGATATAATTGAAAACATTGTATGAAAACTTTATGCATCTTAAAAAATTCCACAAAAAAGTCCGCGATAGCATATATCTATCTTTTATATTTTGGCAGATATATAACTTTTTGTGTTTTAAAAAATTATTTTATTCATATGCTTACGTTTACGTCATTATTTATACAACTAAGCATCCTAAATCCTAAGCATATAAATCCTCATCAAAATAAATTATTTAATAATCACAAGGATATTATAGAGATAAGAATTGCCTTTTTCAATATGTTAATTAGTTATATAGTTTCGGAGATATTACAAAATTTCTAACAAACATGACAATGCCGCTATATCGTCCAAATTATGTTGACCTCCTCCGTGTTATGTTATACGTACTGAATAGAGGTCAACATTTTGATACTGATATTTTTTGAGAATTCGATCTTTGATCTTTTCTTTCAATTTATTTGGCATGGCAGACCATATTTTTATAATATACGAAAAAGTTTGTTCGTTTGTTTAAACGGGCTTATCTCTAGATCTGCATGTCGGATTGTAAATTATTTTGTTTATCATGAAAGCTAGACTCAAATGTGAAATAGACTATTAAAAGCTATACACATCAGCTTCCCATAAATATATATTATTAATCTTTATGTTTGGGAAACACAGAGTACATTGTAAAATGCACGATATTAAGAAATAATATATACATATTTTAAAAAAATATATTTTTTATAGTTTGCAATTGTGAATACAAATAAATTTTAGTGATTTTGATTTATAAAAAAATAAAGAATTTTTGAAAATAAATTTTATAGTTGTAACGTGTTGGGCCCACAATTGTTAATCTCCTTTAAAATGAAATGTAATTCATTAATCTTATAAAAGCTTTTTCTAATAATCAAGTTTGTGTGAGCGGATATTTGTCTTTCACGCAACAACTGACCTGGCATATAGCGGCTTGACCAGGAGTTAGGAAGAGAGAGTACACGCCTAGAAAATAACTTCCTAGGTAGAACCCTGAGGGAGATATGTGGACAACAATTTGCTTAAGTCTTCAAGGCCACCTTTTTTGTTCATGTTAGTATGGATTTATTTAATTTTAAATACTTATTTAATTTTTTTATTATTTACAAAAAATTGTGTTAACGAAATCGAAATGTATCGGTGCGTTTCGGTATGTTATACCATTTACCTAACATTTTCTTTATCGACTACAGGTTGGCCCTTGACTGCTATCACACCTGATGTTAAGTGATGATGCAGTCTAAGATGGAAGCGGGCTAACTTGTTAGGAGTAGGATGAAAATCCACACCCCTTTCGGTTTCTACACGACATCGTACCGGAACGCTAAATCGCTTGGCGGTACGTCTTTGTCGGTAGGGTGGTATCTAGCCACGGCAAAAGCCTCCCGACAGCCAGACTATGACAAATTTAGAAAAATCTCAATCTGCCCCGCCGGGAATCGAACCCAGGACCTTCGTCTTATAAATCCACCGCGCATACCACTGCGCCACGGAGGTCGTCATGTTTTAATACAAACTAGTTCTCAGCGCGGACATTGACTGCGCAGAGCAAGTACCTTGATGGCACTGTTGTGCTTCTTCTTGAGCACGCTGTTCTCTCCCGTCTCCCACTCCAGCTTCTTGTGAGCCTCCGCCGCCTCCTCCGTCAGCTCCGCCACCTGCAAACACAATCACAATCAGCTCGGGTTGGAGTCACATTCCTGCATTTCTGCTACGCTGGATATTGAACTCCAGTAGTTAGGGTTCCCTAAAAATGTGGCTAATATTGCTTAAAAATATATAAAAAAGTTGAGAGGTGTCAAGGGACACCCGGATGGAACGAAGTTCCTTTCGATTAATTAGTGAAGGAATTGTAATAAAATTTTTATTTTTTTTAAGTAATAATAATATTTGTTGTTGTACACCGAAACACCAGAGGGCGCCACGAGAGCGCGAGACAGCATACAGCGCGGGCGCTCCGCCGCTCACGCGCACACACATCAAAGGCGGCGGCAAGATCCTTTGATCAAAAAGTGTCGTGACAACTTTTCGTACGAATTTTTTCCGTCTAGCCCCCTTCACAACGCGCGATAAGGAACTTCGTTCCAATAAAAATTCTATACTAAAGCCAAACTCGATTGAGAATGCTTGTCAACAAACAAATTAAAAATGAAGGTAGAAATCACTAGTCATTTTACACCTATTTTTAATTAATTAGTTAATGACGAATTCATGACAATAAATTAGATTAGTAAGTTTAAAACTAATTAATATATTCAATATCTTTTAAATAAGATTTTTTAAAATGACAAAACATAATTTTAAATTTATTGGGCATAAAATGTTTTGCATTTTCTACCTTCATTTTTAATTAGTTCGACAAGCATTCTCAATCGAGTTTGGCTTTAGTGTAGACTCACCTTTCTCGCAAGCACTCTATTCTCCTTGTAGCGTCTCTCCGTCTCCTCCGCGAGAGCCGCCTTCAGTCTCTCCGCGTCTCTCTCCAGCGCGTCGACCTGCTCTCTGAGAGAAGCGTTGTCTGCTGCCAGCGCTTGAGCCTGAAATTGTAGCAGCTTGTGATAGTAAGTGCACTGCCTATCTGACAGTGACGTGCAGAGGCTTTAAAGTAGGGTATGCATTCAAGTTTACAGATATCATTTTTCTTTTTTTTCTCTGTTTTTACAGGGAAACATAGTAATATAATTTTTCTTTTTTTCCTCTTTTTTTTACAGAGAAACATACTAATATAATTTTTCTCTTTTTTTTTGTAATTTTTCTTTTTTTCCTCTTTTTTTTACAGAGAAACATAGTAATATAATTTTTCTAATTTTTCTTTTTTTCTCTTTTTTTACAGAGAAACATAGTAATCTAATTTTTCTCTTTTTTCTAATTTTTCTTTTTTCCCTTTTTTTATCATTTTTTTTACAGAGAAACAGTAATATAATTTTTCTCTGTAAACTTTAATGCATATTTTATAATATAGAAACAAAGGAAATGGATGGAGTACTTATTATAATTCATGTAGATCATTATCATTAAATAGTATAAAGCAAAGTCGCTATCTACTGTCTGTCCCTATGTATGCTTAAATCTTTGAAACTACGCAAGACGTATCGCCAAGCGATTTTAGCGTTCCGGTACGATGTCGTGTAGAAACCGAAAGGGGTGTGGATTTTCGTCCCACTCCTAACAAGTTGGCCCGCTTCCATCTTAGACTACATCATCACTTAACATCAGGTGTCATAGCAGTCAAGTGCCGACTTGTAGTCGATAAAAAAAATGAATACTCAAAGGGTTTGTGACGTCAGAAATGTCAAAATGTGACATACGTCAGAATTCCGCGCAGATAAAATGCGATTATAAATAAGTAAATGAATCACTTACTTTTAATGATTATACATACACACATACTAACCTTAGCCTCGTGCTCACTGGCGCACGCTCTAGACGCGACGTGCTGCGCGGTCAAGCGCGCCGCATGCTCCAACGCGCCCGCTTCCCTTCTGGAGCACGTCTCCGCGCGAGCACGCTCCGCGCTGAGTGCTTGCTCTGCAAGGCAAGCTCGCTCTGTCTCCCTTTAATAATAATAATTGATACATGAGTGAAAATAATTAAAGTAAATTATTTATAGTACTATATTTAACTCACGTTTAACCTGATTTTTATAATTATTTTTGGAACGAAGTTCCTTATCGCGCGTTGTGAAGGGGGCTAGACGGAAAAAATTCGTACGAAAAGTTGTCACGACACTTTTTGATCAAAGGATCTTGCCGCCGCCTTTGATGTGTGTGCGCGTGAGCGGCGGGGGGCGCCCGCGCTGTATGCTGTCTCGCGCTCTCGTGGCGCCCTCTGGTGTTTCGGTGTACAACAACAAATATTATTAGTACTTAAAAAAATAAAATTTTATTTCAATTCCTTCACTAATTATTCGAAAGGAACTTCGTTCCATCCGGGTGTCCCTTGACACCTCTCCACTTTTTTTTTTAGGGTACATTTCCAATGTGACGGTTCTATAGCATGCTGAATGTTAGGATCTGATGATGGGATCCTGGGAAATTCGAAGTAACTGTTAAAAGTTTATAAAATCGCATTTTTTGCATAAACAGATTGTACGGTACAGTATATTTACTATCGCTGGATTGCTCTGGCGGGTCGGGGGGTTTTCTTCTCAATGCAACATCTCTTTAAGAACGCCGTTTATTCTTCTATTGGCACCGCTGCTATTCACATCTGTCGGGAAGTCGACAGTGTCGCTATCGGCATGGTGCCCTATATAAGGTGAGTTTAAATTATTAGCCAGCGGCGAAACTGGAGTAAGTGTAATGCATACTGATTACAACAGCGGAATAAAAATATTTCTAGAACCAGTAACAAAAAATTTAAAAATTACCTACAAAATGTTTACTCACTTAGGACATTTGATATAGCACCATCCATGGCATTCATAAATTAATCACAAGATACCGAACGAACGTATGTCTTAAACATTGGATTATTACCAAGTAAAATACGGAAAGAAAAGCCAAACCGCCAAAATCTCCCACTAGACCAGACCTGAACTAATAAAAAACAATAAACAAACTAATAAAAAATAAGAACTCATAAAAAATTACAGAAATCGAACACGGAACCTTCGAAGGACTAAGTAGCTAATGTCCCCACCTGCATGCACACTTTAGAACTGGTAAAAAATAAATAAATGAAGAACGAAATAAACTTTTAAAAAAGCACTTAAAACTGAATCAGCTGGTGTCTGTGCCAAGTTCAATAAACTTTCCTTTAAATTACCTACTATAAAAGCGCGGGCGGCAAGTGATTAAATGTGCGTGTTGTCGGCGTCCTTTGTTGCGGTAGCGTTCAGAAAGAACGGTGCCGTTGTCGGTCTTTTAAAAGGCCGACAATCGCACCGCGCCCGTTTGTACGCTCGCCGCCGGCGGTGCCGGCATTTCAAACTAAGTTTTAATCTATTAATGGAAAGTGCATTGACCTTGGTGGTCGATCAGCTGTTACGTTTGTTATTTTGATCAATTCTAGTGTGTAAGTAGGTACATAACTGCCTTGAGGTTAAAGGCTGACTGGCTTTAGGGTAATTTATGAATGTATTGGATGGCGTTATGCGTACTGTCGTAAGTGAATACATATTTTGTAATGCTTTATAATTTTTTATTTATTGATTTTGGGAACAAATTTTTTTTTTCTATTGTAATCTATATGCATAAGACTTGCTCCAGTTTCGCCGCTGGCTAATAATTCAAACTCACCTTATATTTATACAAATTAATTCGGGTCCTCTAATTGGTACATAATTATATCCAATTAGAGAGCCGAAATAATAACCATCAAATCTTATTTTCTATCTCTAATGTCTGCCCTCTCACTCTACTAAAACAGGCTTTCTGATTGGTCGATGTTAGAGCGAGAGGGCCTATATAGCTATTCTTTATTTAACAAACTGGTAACGCGAGGCGTATTTACAATATTTGTACTATTGCGAGACCTAAATTTTAACGACTATACTTTACAATTTTTAGTAACCATTATTTATGCTATCGGAACACTCTACGAATGTCTTTCATATCACATTATTAATGTCTATATAAGAGTCACTATCCCGCACACAGATTTCTTAATAACAATTTGACCTTTGACCGCTACCTCACCTGATGTTGAGAGACCAATACTCAGTTTCTACAGGACATCGTGCCGGTACGCTAAATCGCTTTATGGTACGTCTTTGCCGCTAAGTTTTTAGGACAACGAATCCGTGGATCGATCCGTGTTACCGATGTTCATAGACGGCGGTAATCACTTAATTTCAGGAGATCTGCAGGTTCGTTCACAAGATACTCTTTTATAAAAAAGCGTGGTATCAAATTACAAACGATTTAGACTTGTGTCAATTTAGAAAATACGAAATCCTAAACTGACCCGTCAACTGAGCCTGGGGAGTCCTCAAAATATCGTCCTCTGCAGCTGCGCGCTTAGAGCCTCCTCCTCCAGGCGGACGTTGCTCTCTCTCAACGTGAGATAAGGTAAGGTAAGGTGAAGTACCTCTGCAGCTGCGCGCTCAGGGTGTCGGCCAGCGCCGCTTGAGCCCGCAGAGCCGCCAGCTCAGCAGCCTCCTCCTCCAGGCGGACGTTGCTCTCTCTCAACGTGAGATAAGGTAAGGTAAGGTGAAGTACCTCTGCAGCTGCGCGCTCAGGGTGTCGGCCAGCGCCGCTTGAGCCCGCAGAGCCGCCAGCTCAGCAGCCTCCTCCTCCAGGCGGACGTTGCTCTCTCTCAACGTGAGATAAGGTAAGGTAAGGTGAAGTACCTCTGCAGCTGCGCGCTCAGGGTGTCGGCCAGCGCCGCTTGAGCCCGCAGAGCCGCCAGCTCAGCAGCCTCCTCCTCCAGGCGGACGTTGCTCTCTCTCAACGTGAGATAAGGTAAGGTAAGGTGAAGTACCTCTGCAGCTGCGCGCTCAGGGTGTCGGCCAGCGCCGCTTGAGCCCGCAGAGCCGCCAGCTCAGCAGCCTCCTCCTCCAGGCGGACGTTGCTCTCTCTCAACGTGAGATAAGGTAAGGTAAGGTGAAGTACCTCTGCAGCTGCGCGCTCAGGGTGTCGGCCAGCGCCGCTTGAGCCCGCAGAGCCGCCAGCTCAGCAGCCTCCTCCTCCAGGCGGACGTTGCTCTCTCTCAACGTGAGATAAGGTAAGGTAAGGTGAAGTACCTCTGCAGCTGCGCGCTCAGGGTGTCGGCCAGCGCCGCTTGAGCCCGCAGAGCCGCCAGCTCAGCAGCCTCCTCCTCCAGGCGGACGTTGCTCTCTCTCAACGTGAGATAAGGTAAGGTAAGGTGAAGTACCTCTGCAGCTGCGCGCTCAGGGTGTCGGCCAGCGCCGCTTGAGCCCGCAGAGCCGCCAGCTCAGCAGCCTCCTCCTCCAGGCGGACGTTGCTCTCTCTCAACGTGAGATAAGGTAAGGTAAGGTGAAGTACCTCTGCAGCTGCGCGCTCAGGGTGTCGGCCAGCGCCGCTTGAGCCCGCAGAGCCGCCAGCTCAGCAGCCTCCTCCTCCAGGCGGACGTTGCTCTCTCTCAACGTGAGATAAGGTAAGGTAAGGTGAAGTACCTCTGCAGCTGCGCGCTCAGGGTGTCGGCCAGCGCCGCTTGAGCCCGCAGAGCCGCCAGCTCAGCAGCCTCCTCCTCCAGGCGGACGTTGCTCTCTCTCAACGTGAGATAAGGTAAGGTAAGGTGAAGTACCTCTGCAGCTGCGCGCTCAGGGTGTCGGCCAGCGCCGCTTGAGCCCGCAGAGCCGCCAGCTCAGCAGCCTCCTCCTCCAGGCGGACGTTGCTCTCTCTCAACGTGAGATAAGGTAAGGTAAGGTGAAGTACCTCTGCAGCTGCGCGCTCAGGGTGTCGGCCAGCGCCGCTTGAGCCCGCAGAGCCGCCAGCTCAGCAGCCTCCTCCTCCAGGCGGACGTTGCTCTCTCTCAACGTGAGATAAGGTAAGGTAAGGTGAAGTACCTCTGCAGCTGCGCGCTCAGGGTGTCGGCCAGCGCCGCTTGAGCCCGCAGAGCCGCCAGCTCAGCAGCCTCCTCCTCCAGGCGGACGTTGCTCTCTCTCAACGTGAGATAAGGTAAGGTAAGGTGAAGTACCTCTGCAGCTGCGCGCTCAGGGTGTCGGCCAGCGCCGCTTGAGCCCGCAGAGCCGCCAGCTCAGCAGCCTCCTCCTCCAGGCGGACGTTGCTCTCTCTCAACGTGAGATAAGGTAAGGTAAGGTGAAGTACCTCTGCAGCTGCGCGCTCAGGGTGTCGGCCAGCGCCGCTTGAGCCCGCAGAGCCGCCAGCTCAGCAGCCTCCTCCTCCAGGCGGACGTTGCTCTCTCTCAACGTGAGATAAGGTAAGGTAAGGTGAAGTACCTCTGCAGCTGCGCGCTCAGGGTGTCGGCCAGCGCCGCTTGAGCCCGCAGAGCCGCCAGCTCAGCAGCCTCCTCCTCCAGGCGGACGTTGCTCTCTCTCAACGTGAGATAAGGTAAGGTAAGGTGAAGTACCTCTGCAGCTGCGCGCTCAGGGTGTCGGCCAGCGCCGCTTGAGCCCGCAGAGCCGCCAGCTCAGCAGCCTCCTCCTCCAGGCGGACGTTGCTCTCTCTCAACGTGAGATAAGGTAAGGTAAGGTGAAGTACCTCTGCAGCTGCGCGCTCAGGGTGTCGGCCAGCGCCGCTTGAGCCCGCAGAGCCGCCAGCTCAGCAGCCTCCTCCTCCAGGCGGACGTTGCTCTCTCTCAACGTGAGATAAGGTAAGGTAAGGTGAAGTACCTCTGCAGCTGCGCGCTCAGGGTGTCGGCCAGCGCCGCTTGAGCCCGCAGAGCCGCCAGCTCAGCAGCCTCCTCCTCCAGGCGGACGTTGCTCTCTTTTAAACTCTCCACCTGTTGAATAGATAAGCAGATCATCATTATCAAAGTAGCGCTGACATCATATACCGAAGGAGATGATGACGGTAGAATGGGTCAAAGTAAAAGGTCTAAGGCACTCAAAAGTTTATGAACGTGACGAATATCTT
The DNA here is from genome assembly GCA_034621355.1 of Mycalesis mineus. Taxonomy (NCBI): domain Eukaryota; kingdom Metazoa; phylum Arthropoda; class Insecta; order Lepidoptera; family Nymphalidae; genus Mycalesis; species Mycalesis mineus. Next base: position 285,611 of record JAXAVZ010000219.1, on the reverse strand, counting down.
AGCGTTCCATGGATTCAGCGTGCGGGTGCCGCAGGGACGGACCGTGGATTGTTGGGACCCTGGGCTGATACTACGTAGGGGCCTACCTTATAGTCTCCGTCTAACAAATCCACTGCGCATACCACTGCACTACGGAGCTCCTGCAGGTGTCCAGCTGCTGCAGAGTCTGCGGCCCAGCTCGTCCTTCTCACGGCGGCAGAGTATTCATGCAAGTGACTACAACTGACCTGTTTGTTAGAGTCGGCGAGTGAGGCGATAGCGTCGTCTCTCTCCTTCCTGCAGGTGTCCAGCTGCTGCAGAGCAGTGCAGAGTCTGCGGTCCAGCTCGTCCTTCTCATGGCGGCAGAGTATTCATGCAAGTGACTACAACTGACCTGTTTGTTAGAGTCGGCGAGTGAGGCGATAGCGTCGTCTCTCTCCTTCCTGCAGGTGTCCAGCTGCTGCAGAGCAGTGCAGAGTCTGCGGTCCAGCTCGTCCTTCTCATGGCGGCAGAGTATTCATGCAAGTGACTACAACTGACCTGTTTGTTAGAGTCGGCGAGTGAGGCGATAGCGTCGTCTCTCTCCTTCCTGCAGGTGTCCAGCTGCTGCAGAGCAGTGCAGAGTCTGCGGTCCAGCTCGTCCTTCTCATGGCGGCAGAGTATTCATGCAAGTGACTACAACTGACCTGTTTGTTAGAGTCGGCGAGTGAGGCGATAGCGTCGTCTCTCTCCTTCCTGCAGGTGTCCAGCTGCTGCAGAGCAGTGCAGAGTCTGCGGTCCAGCTCGTCCTTCTCATGGCGGCAGAGTATTCATGCAAGTGACTACAACTGACCTGTTTGTTAGAGTCGGCGAGTGAGGCGATAGCGTCGTCTCTCTCCTTCCTGCAGGTGTCCAGCTGCTGCAGAGCAGTGCAGAGTCTGCGGTCCAGCTCGTCCTTCTCATGGCGGCAGAGTATTCATGCAAGTGACTACAACTGACCTGTTTGTTAGAGTCGGCGAGTGAGGCGATAGCGTCGTCTCTCTCCTTCCTGCAGGTGTCCAGCTGCTGCAGAGCAGTGCAGAGTCTGCGGTCCAGCTCGTCCTTCTCATGGCGGCAGAGTATTCATGCAAGTGACTACAACTGACCTGTTTGTTAGAGTCGGCGAGTGAGGCGATAGCGTCGTCTCTCTCCTTCCTGCAGGTGTCCAGCTGCTGCAGAGCAGTGCAGAGTCTGCGGTCCAGCTCGTCCTTCTCATGGCGGCAGAGTATTCATGCAAGTGACTACAACTGACCTGTTTGTTAGAGTCGGCGAGTGAGGCGATAGCGTCGTCTCTCTCCTTCCTGCAGGTGTCCAGCTGCTGCAGAGCAGTGCAGAGTCTGCGGTCCAGCTCGTCCTTCTCATGGCGGCAGAGTATTCATGCAAGTGACTACAACTGACCTGTTTGTTAGAGTCGGCGAGTGAGGCGATAGCGTCGTCTCTCTCCTTCCTGCAGGTGTCCAGCTGCTGCAGAGCAGTGCAGAGTCTGCGGTCCAGCTCGTCCTTCTCATGGCGGCAGAGTATTCATGCAAGTGACTACAACTGACCTGTTTGTTAGAGTCGGCGAGTGAGGCGATAGCGTCGTCTCTCTCCTTCCTGCAGGTGTCCAGCTGCTGCAGAGCAGTGCAGAGTCTGCGGTCCAGCTCGTCCTTCTCATGGCGGCAGAGTATTCATGCAAGTGACTACAACTGACCTGTTTGTTAGAGTCGGCGAGTGAGGCGATAGCGTCGTCTCTCTCCTTCCTGCAGGTGTCCAGCTGCTGCAGAGCAGTGCAGAGTCTGCGGTCCAGCTCGTCCTTCTCATGGCGGCAGAGTATTCATGCAAGTGACTACAACTGACCTGTTTGTTAGAGTCGGCGAGTGAGGCGATAGCGTCGTCTCTCTCCTTCCTGCAGGTGTCCAGCTGCTGCAGAGCAGTGCAGAGTCTGCGGTCCAGCTCGTCCTTCTCATGGCGGCAGAGTATTCATGCAAGTGACTACAACTGACCTGTTTGTTAGAGTCGGCGAGTGAGGCGATAGCGTCGTCTCTCTCCTTCCTGCAGGTGTCCAGCTGCTGCAGAGCAGTGCAGAGTCTGCGGTCCAGCTCGTCCTTCTCATGGCGGCAGAGTATTCATGCAAGTGACTACAACTGACCTGTTTGTTAGAGTCGGCGAGTGAGGCGATAGCGTCGTCTCTCTCCTTCCTGCAGGTGTCCAGCTGCTGCAGAGCAGTGCAGAGTCTGCGGTCCAGCTCGTCCTTCTCATGGCGGCAGAGTATTCATGCAAGTGACTACAACTGACCTGTTTGTTAGAGTCGGCGAGTGAGGCGATAGCGTCGTCTCTCTCCTTCCTGCAGGTGTCCAGCTGCTGCAGAGCAGTGCAGAGTCTGCGGTCCAGCTCGTCCTTCTCATGGCGGCAGAGTATTAGGTCCGCTTGGTTCTCCTTCAATTCTGTTTCTGTTTTATCATTTTCATTAGTAATATTTTAGTTAAAAATTTGGCACCTACTGACGGTCTCCATGGCGCAGTGTCCCGGGTTCAATTCTCGGCAGAGCCGATTGAAATTATCTGGGTCTGGTGAGAGGCCTCGGCCGTGGCTAGTTACCAACCTACCAACAACGATGTACCGTCTAGATACTTAGAGTGCCGAGACGTGGAGAAACCGAAGGGACGTGGATATTTTTCTATTCCTAACAAATTAGCCCTCTTCCATCTTAGATTGCATCACCACTTACCACCAGGTGTCATTGCAATCAACCTAACTTCTAGTAAGAAAATAAAAAACCTTTGACAAATTACTGGGATCAAATTGGTAGTGGATTGAATAGTAATACAGATATAATATTTAAAAAATAACATTTTTTAAATATTTGTCTGTCTGTTCAAGCATCATTCCGAAACTTAACTTTCACAGTTAGATTAAACTTAGCTTGAGAAGCTTGTTACATTTGAGATCAGACGTGAAAAAAATCTTATTCTAAAACAATAAATTATGTGCAGATGGAGTCACAGGAGTTATATTATTATTATTAATATATTTTAATTTAAAATAATAACTATACATAGTTGTTTGTCGATCAAGGTTTTAAGGCTCGAATCCTAAGTCTGTCTCAGTCTCAGAGGTACTTTATAACGGCTCTAATTTAGTTTCTCTTCATTTTGATGATCGCTCTCCGACAGCTTGTATTGAAATGAATGTAGCTCCGGGAAATCAAAGCCTATTTGTACGATTTTTCTAGCCTGAGTTAGTGGGTGGTATAGCAATATAAATTTATTTTTTTTGGATTTTTATGTGCACTGGAAATAATCGATTATCATTACTTTTGGATCACCCCTCGTAAGTCTGTTATTCTTTCTTAAAAGAAATTTTTAGTAAATTCTAAGCCCACATTCGGGTAGTGTCTTCACTATCATCAACGCCTGATAGGGATTGTTCTTAAAAATGAAATCAAGCTCGACAAATTGGATCAACAAGGTGGGTGTACACTCCATCTATACTAATATTATAAAGAGGTAAACTTTGTAAGTTTGTAAATAAAACTCTGTCGGGGCTAATCTTCGGAACTACTGATCCGATTTTAAATATTCTTTCACCAGTAGAATGCTACGTTATCGGTGAGAGTTATAGGCTATATTTTATATTCGTATTGTATATATTACTCGAGTTATCACAGTTTTTGTCGCGCGAGTCGAACCGTGAAATTGATTAAATTTAGTTTTTTGTGCGTACGCTGCCTTAGATATTGGATATAATTGAAAACATTGTATGAAATTTTTATGCATCTTAAAAAGTTCAACAAAAAAGTCCGCGATAGCATATATCTATCTTTTATATTTTGGCAGATATATAACTTTTTGTTTTAAAAAGTCATTTAATTCATATGCTTACGTTTACGTCATTATTTATAGAACCAAACTTAAATCCTTATCAAAATAAATTATTTAATAATCACTATATTGTATATTATAGAGATAAGATTTGCCTTTTACAGTATGTTAATTAGTTATATAGTTTCGGAGATATTACAAAGTTTCTAACAAACATGACAATGCCGCTATATCGTCCAAATTAAATTGACCTACTCCGTGTTATGTTATACGTGCTGAATAGGGGTCAGCATTTTGGTTTATATTTTTTGAGGTTTTCACGCGGACGAAGTCGCAGGCTACTGCTAGTATCTTCTATAAGGAGGGAGGTGTGGCCCTGTAGTGGGCAGTTAATAAGTTGATAACGTATAGGTATACGTACCTAGTTGTTTGGCGCGCACCGTGTCGCTGTTGTTAGCGATGGCCGCCTCTTTGGCAGCTTCCAACTCAGCCAGTTGTTGAGACAACTTCTCCGCGCGCTCTGTGCTCTCCTGAAAACATTTTATTATTATATACATTATCATTATATTAGAAAATTAGTTTTATTTAGCTTGCCCTGTTAATATAGAAACTTTATATTAATGTTATTTGTCACTTTTAAGTGTAAGTTGACATGCTAGATTAGGTCAGTTGAGTTTTTCATTTATGGTGACTAAATATTACAAAGTTTGTCTTGCCTTCCAGCATCATCATCAGATGATGACAAAATTTGAATACATTGATAAAACAATAAGTGATCATAAACATCATAATAATAGAATCAATGTCAGTGGACTGACGAGGTTAAAGTCATTACAGGAAACCACTGGTTACAGGCGGCTTAAGATCGTATTGTTCGAAGTCCCATCGATTTCCAGGCGTATCTTGGCAACTTCCTCCCGCGCACCCTGGCAATTTCCTGCCGCACCCTGGCAATTTCCTCCCGCACCCTGGCAATTTCCTGACGCACCCTGGCAATTTCCTGCCGCACCCTGGCAATTTCCGCCTGCACCCTGGCTATTTCCTTCCACACCCTAGTTACTTCCTCTTGCACCCCTGCAACTTTCGCCCGCACCCTGGCTATTTCCTTCCACACCCTAGTTACTTCCTCTTGCACCCCTGCAACTTTCGCCCGCACCCTGGCTATTTCCTTCCACACCCTAGTTACTTGCTATTGCACCCCGGCTACTTCCTCCTGCACCCCAGCAACTTCCTCCTGCACCCTGGCTATATCCTTCCACAACCTAGCTACTTCCTCTTGCACCCCTGCAACTTCCTAACCCGGGTTACTTCTTCCTACACCCTACGTCGTCACGCTCGTTGGTCTGTTCTAAGGGGCGAAACACACCCACACCGCGACGCCGCGCTGCTAAAATTGGCAGTGGCGTTGGCGACAATTTTAGCGGAATTATGGATGTATCCAAAATTTAAAACAGAGTTGTGTATTCTTAAATATAATAAGCAATAAGTTTTTTACGACGATCGGCGACACGTCTATTCACAATTAAAAATCACAAGGAACTGGTTACCCTGATATATGCTGACGCTGAAACGCAAACCGTCGATTTTAGCATTACGGCGTCGCAACTTGCTTATGTGTTTCGGCCCTAAGTGGTTACCTTAGACGCCTCCATCTCCATTCGTAACTTGCTCTGCGTCCACTTGAGCCGGCCCTCGAGCTCGCGCAACTCGTCCCGCACCCTGGCCACTTCACGCTCGCCGGTCTGCAGCTCATGACACTGTGTGTCACAACAAGCGGTTACCTTAGACGCCTCCATCTCCATTCGTAACTTGCTCTGCGTCCACTTGAGCCGGCCCTCGAGCTCGCGCAACTCGTCCCGCACCCTGGCCACTTCACGCTCGCCGGTCTGCAGCTCATGACACTGTGTGTGTGTCACAACAAGCGGTTACCTTAGACGCCTCCATCTCCATTCGTAACTTGCTCTGCGTCCACTTGAGCCGGCCCTCGAGCTCGCGCAACTCGTCCCGCACCCTGGCCACTTCACGCTCGCCGGTCTGCAGCTCATGACACTGTGTGTCACAACAAGCGGTTACCTTAGACGCCTCCATCTCCATTCGTAACTTGCTCTGCGTCCACTTGAGCCGGCCCTCGAGCTCGCGCAACTCGTCCCGCACCCTGGCCACTTCACGCTCGCCGGTCTGCAGCTCATGACACTGTGTGTGTGTCACAACAAGCGGTTACCTTAGACGCCTCCATCTCCATTCGTAACTTGCTCTGCGTCCACTTGAGCCGGCCCTCGAGCTCGCGCAACTCGTCCCGCACCCTGGCCACTTCACGCTCGCCGGTCTGCAGCTCATGACACTGTGTGTCACAACAAGCGGTTACCTTAGACGCCTCCATCTCCATTCGTAACTTGCTCTGCGTCCACTTGAGCCGGCCCTCGAGCTCGCGCAACTCGTCCCGCACCCTGGCCACTTCACGCTCGCCGGTCTGCAGCTCATGACACTGTGTGTGTGTCACAACAAGCGGTTACCTTAGACGCCTCCATCTCCATTCGTAACTTGCTCTGCGTCCACTTGAGCCGGCCCTCGAGCTCGCGCAACTCGTCCCGCACCCTGGCCACTTCACGCTCGCCGGTCTGCAGCTCATGACACTGTGTGTCACAACAAGCGGTTACCTTAGACGCCTCCATCTCCATTCGTAACTTGCTCTGCGTCCACTTGAGCCGGCCCTCGAGCTCGCGCAACTCGTCCCGCACCCTGGCCACTTCACGCTCGCCGGTCTGCAGCTCATGACACTGTGTGTCACAACAAGCGGTTACCTTAGACGCCTCCATCTCCATTCGTAACTTGCTCTGCGTCCACTTGAGCCGGCCCTCGAGCTCGCGCAACTCGTCCCGCACCCTGGCCACTTCACGCTCGCCGGTCTGCAGCTCATGACACTGTGTGTGTGTCACAACAAGCGGTTACCTTAGACGCCTCCATCTCCATTCGTAACTTGCTCTGCGTCCACTTGAGCCGGCCCTCGAGCTCGCGCAACTCGTCCCGCACCCTGGCCACTTCACGCTCGCCGGTCTGCAGCTCATGACACTGTGTGTCACAACAAGCGGTTACCTTAGACGCCTCCATCTCCATTCGTAACTTGCTCTGCGTCCACTTGAGCCGGCCCTCGAGCTCGCGCAACTCGTCCCGCACCCTGGCCACTTCACGCTCGCCGGTCTGCAGCTCATGACACTGTGTGTGTGTCACAACAAGCGGTTACCTTAGACGCCTCCATCTCCATTCGTAACTTGCTCTGCGTCCACTTGAGCCGGCCCTCGAGCTCGCGCAACTCGTCCCGCACCCTGGCCACTTCACGCTCGCCGGTCTGCAGCTCATGACACTGTGTGTCACAACAAGCGGTTACCTTAGACGCCTCCATCTCCATTCGTAACTTGCTCTGCGTCCACTTGAGCCGGCCCTCGAGCTCGCGCAACTCGTCCCGCACCCTGGCCACTTCACGCTCGCCGGTCTGCAGCTCATGACACTGTGTGTGTGTCACAACAAGCGGTTACCTTAGACGCCTCCATCTCCATTCGTAACTTGCTCTGCGTCCACTTGAGCCGGCCCTCGAGCTCGCGCAACTCGTCCCGCACCCTGGCCACTTCACGCTCGCCGGTCTGCAGCTCATGACACTGTGTGTCACAACAAGCGGTTACCTTAGACGCCTCCATCTCCATTCGTAACTTGCTCTGCGTCCACTTGAGCCGGCCCTCGAGCTCGCGCAACTCGTCCCGCACCCTGGCCACTTCACGCTCGCCGGTCTGCAGCTCATGACACTGTGTGTGTGTCACAACAAGCGGTTACCTTAGACGCCTCCATCTCCATTCGTAACTTGCTCTGCGTCCACTTGAGCCGGCCCTCGAGCTCGCGCAACTCGTCCCGCACCCTGGCCACTTCACGCTCGCCGGTCTGCAGCTCATGACACTGTGTGTCACAACAAGCGGTTACCTTAGACGCCTCCATCTCCATTCGTAACTTGCTCTGCGTCCACTTGAGCCGGCCCTCGAGCTCGCGCAACTCGTCCCGCACCCTGGCCACTTCACGCTCGCCGGTCTGCAGCTCATGACACTGTGTGTCACAACAAGCGGTTACCTTAGACGCCTCCATCTCCATTCGTAACTTGCTCTGCGTCCACTTGAGCCGGCCCTCGAGCTCGCGCAACTCGTCCCGCACCCTGGCCACTTCACGCTCGCCGGTCTGCAGCTCATGACACTGTGTGTCACAACAAGCGGTTACCTTAGACGCCTCCATCTCCATTCGTAACTTGCTCTGCGTCCACTTGAGCCGGCCCTCGAGCTCGCGCAACTCGTCCCGCACCCTGGCCACTTCACGCTCGCCGGTCTGCAGCTCATGACACTGTGTGTGTGTCACAACAAGCGGTTACCTTAGACGCCTCCATCTCCATTCGTAACTTGCTCTGCGTCCACTTGAGCCGGCCCTCGAGCTCGCGCAACTCGTCCCGCACCCTGGCCACTTCACGCTCGCCGGTCTGCAGCTCATGACACTGTGTGTCACAACAAGCGGTTACCTTAGACGCCTCCATCTCCATTCGTAACTTGCTCTGCGTCCACTTGAGCCGGCCCTCGAGCTCGCGCAACTCGTCCCGCACCCTGGCCACTTCACGCTCGCCGGTCTGCAGCTCATGACACTGTGTGTGTGTCACAACAAGCGGTTACCTTAGACGCCTCCATCTCCATTCGTAACTTGCTCTGCGTCCACTTGAGCCGGCCCTCGAGCTCGCGCAACTCGTCCCGCACCCTGGCCACTTCACGCTCGCCGGTCTGCAGCTCATGACACTGTGTGTCACAACAAGCGGTTACCTTAGACGCCTCCATCTCCATTCGTAACTTGCTCTGCGTCCACTTGAGCCGGCCCTCGAGCTCGCGCAACTCGTCCCGCACCCTGGCCACTTCACGCTCGCCGGTCTGCAGCTCATGACACTGTGTGTGTGTCACAACAAGCGGTTACCTTAGACGCCTCCATCTCCATTCGTAACTTGCTCTGCGTCCACTTGAGCCGGCCCTCGAGCTCGCGCAACTCGTCCCGCACCCTGGCCACTTCACGCTCGCCGGTCTGCAGCTCATGACACTGTGTGTCACAACAAGCGGTTACCTTAGACGCCTCCATCTCCATTCGTAACTTGCTCTGCGTCCACTTGAGCCGGCCCTCGAGCTCGCGCAACTCGTCCCGCACCCTGGCCACTTCACGCTCGCCGGTCTGCAGCTCATGACACTGTGTGTCACAACAAGCGGTTACCTTAGACGCCTCCATCTCCATTCGTAACTTGCTCTGCGTCCACTTGAGCCGGCCCTCGAGCTCGCGCAACTCGTCCCGCACCCTGGCCACTTCACGCTCGCCGGTCTGCAGCTCATGACACTGTGTGTCACAACAAGCGGTTACCTTAGACGCCTCCATCTCCATTCGTAACTTGCTCTGCGTCCACTTGAGCCGGCCCTCGAGCTCGCGCAACTCGTCCCGCACCCTGGCCACTTCACGCTCGCCGGTCTGCAGCTCATAACACTGTGTGTGTGTCACAACAAGCGGTTACCTTAGACGCCTCCATCTCCATTCGTAACTTGCTCTGCGTCCACTTGAGCCGGCCCTCGAGCTCGCGCAACTCGTCCCGCACCCTGGCCACTTCACGCTCGCCGGTCTGCAGCTCATGACACTGTGTGTCACAACAAGCGGTTACCTTAGACGCCTCCATCTCCATTCGTAACTTGCTCTGCGTCCACTTGAGCCGGCCCTCGAGCTCGCGCAACTCGTCCCGCACCCTGGCCACTTCACGCTCGCCGGTCTGCAGCTCATGACACTGTGTGTCACAACAAGCGGTTACCTTAGACGCCTCCATCTCCATTCGTAACTTGCTCTGCGTCCACTTGAGCCGGCCCTCGAGCTCGCGCAACTCGTCCCGCACCCTGGCCACTTCACGCTCGCCGGTCTGCAGCTCATGACACTGTGTGTCACAACAAGCGGTTACCTTAGACGCCTCCATCTCCATTCGTAACTTGCTCTGCGTCCACTTGAGCCGGCCCTCGAGCTCGCGCAACTCGTCCCGCACCCTGGCCACTTCACGCTCGCCGGTCTGCAGCTCATGACACTGTGTGTCACAACAAGCGGTTACCTTAGACGCCTCCATCTCCATTCGTAACTTGCTCTGCGTCCACTTGAGCCGGCCCTCGAGCTCGCGCAACTCGTCCCGCACCCTGGCCACTTCACGCTCGCCGGTCTGCAGCTCATGACACTGTGTGTGTGTCACAACAAGCGGTTACCTTAGACGCCTCCATCTCCATTCGTAACTTGCTCTGCGTCCACTTGAGCCGGCCCTCGAGCTCGCGCAACTCGTCCCGCACCCTGGCCACTTCACGCTCGCCGGTCTGCAGCTCATGACACTGTGTGTCACAACAAGCGGTTACCTTAGACGCCTCCATCTCCATTCGTAACTTGCTCTGCGTCCACTTGAGCCGGCCCTCGAGCTCGCGCAACTCGTCCCGCACCCTGGCCACTTCACGCTCGCCGGTCTGCAGCTCATGACACTGTGTGTCACAACAAGCGGTTACCTTAGACGCCTCCATCTCCATTCGTAACTTGCTCTGCGTCCACTTGAGCCGGCCCTCGAGCTCGCGCAACTCGTCCCGCACCCTGGCCACTTCACGCTCGCTGGTCTGCAGCTCATGGCACTTTGTAATAAGACAAAAAAAATATTACATACTTAATACAAAGACTATTGGAAAATAGAAAGATTAGTAGAAATATGGATAGAGAAGGTATATGATTATGGCTCCTATATGACAATAAGTGGTCTGTGAACATAAGAAAACTATATAAATAATAATTATTAAATAATGGTACTTATACATTATTTAGTATTCCTTACTTGAAGCAGATAGAGTAGTGAGATTCAATTTTAAAATGGACGATTATAACAGTACATTAAGAAATTTTCTGCAAAATATTAATTGTAGTACAAGTTTTAGATAAGCTGAAAATGCATTTTATAATGTAAAATTGAAAAAAAGTGATTGAAGAGTATAGGTAGTTTGATATTATTAAAATATTAACGGCTGATACTAACATCACTGTCATCAGAGTATACCTGACTATACCAAAGCCAAACTCGATTGAGAATGCTTGTCAACAAACAAATTAAAAATGAAGGTAGAAAATACAACACATTTTATGCTTTATAATTTTAATATTATGTATATAGTATAGTATATAATATAATATATATATATATATAGCATAGTCTAAATTTTTAGTGAAATTACCATTTAACTTAAAATTGGTGTGATGCAAATTCTACTTTATTCACTTAGTCTATGCTTTAATGAAAGGAACAAGGGAAATTTAATGCAAAACGGTGATAAGCCAGTGCTTATCTAATCATTTCGAAATTAACTTCATGTTATTATTGCTGAAGGTTATTTTTATAATTTTACACTTTCTTGGTGCTATGCCTTTACATGTCCAAACAAATTCAAAAACGTATGTGTCAGTTAGTTATTGTAGTATCTGTGTGAAGAACAGTTTTTTATGCTGATTTCATTGAATTTTTAAATGCCATCGTCATTATTTCTGTGTGAGTGTGTATGTTTGTTGCTAATCGGCTTCATGACTAAACGGTTGATGACAGTTAATAAAATTTGGTAAGGCGTTTGCTGACACCCTGGATTAATACATAGGCCAATATTTAATCCCGGAATTTCCACAGGAACAATATACATGCAGGCGTCCACTAGTTAAAAATAAACTCGAAAATGCAACAGATAGAATTTTCAAAAATGTTTTCAAATTCAAAATTCAAATTCAAAATCGTTTATTTCAAGTAGGCTTATTACAAGCACTTTTGAAACGTCAAATTGGACTATTTGTAGTGACTCTACCACCGGCTCGGAAGGCAGGCGCTGTTGAGAAGAGCCGGCAAGAAACTCAACAGTTGCTCTTTTTATAATATTATCAATTTTACAATATTAAGTGTGTTGTTACATAAAGTTATTTATTTTACTTCTTGTGTGAAGTTGAAAGTCTATCCAATTGCCTTTGAACATCTTTGTCATTTAAAAATTCATCGATAGTATAATAACCCTGACTCAGTAAGTGAGTTTTAATACATTGTTTAAACTTATGCAATGGCAGATCTAAAACTGAATTGGGCATCTTGTTGTAGAAGAGTACATCCAATCCTACGAAAGATTTTGTACTTTTCGGAGGTGATAAGCTGATATGACTAACTTATGTCCATTCCTAGGAAGACGATCGTTTAAATCCTTTTTCTGTTTATACATATTTATATTTTGTTTAACAAAGACTAGGTTATTGAATATGTATTGACAGGCTACTGTAAGAATTCCTATTTCTTTAAATTTGACTCGAAGTGACTCGCGTGGTTTAAGTTTATAAATCGACCGAATTGCTCGTTTCTGAAGTATAAAGACAGAATTTATGTCAGCAGCCTTTCCCCACAACAAGATGCCATAAGACATCACACTGTGGAAGTAAGCAAAATAAACCAGTCTAGCTGTTTCTACATCGGTAAACTGTCTTATTTTTCTCACTGCAAATGCAGCTGAGCTAAGTTTAGCTGTCAGTGACTCTATATGAGCGCTCCACTGAAGTTTACAGTCCAAGGTCACTCCTAAAAAGACTGTAGAACTCTCCATTTTTAGCGTTTCACCATTTATCATTACAGACTTATTTATTTTTTTTACATTCGGTAAAGAAAACTCAACACATTTAGTTTTCTTTGCATTTAATAGTAAATTATTAGCAGTAAACCAATGCGACACATGCGACACAGCACGGTTTACATCGTCAAAGTCACTTTTATTTCTATCAGTTTTAAAAATTAAAGATGTGTCATCAGCAAACAGTACAATTTCACAAATGTCGCTAACATGGTGTGGTAAATCATTGATTTACACTAAAAATAGAAAAGGACCCAAAATTGAACCCTGTGGAACGCCCATTTTAGGAGATGAGCCACGTGACTTTATATCATTAATGCATACCGTTTGAGTTCTATCACTAAGATAAGAGGCAATGAGATTAAGTGCAACATTTTTAATGCCACAGTGGCTTAATTTAAGCAAAAGAGTTTTATGGTCAACACAATCGAAAGCCTTGGACAAGTCACAGAATACGCCAATAGCATTCTTAGACCTTTCCCAGGCATCAAAGATGTGTTTTAATAGTTTAGCACCTGCATCAGTAGTATTGCGACCTTTAGTGAAACCATATTGGTCAGGATGAAGTAAGTTATTTAAGTTAAAATGACTAAGCAGTTGATTTAAAACTATTTTTTCAAAGACCTTACTTAGTGTTGGCAATATTGAAACCGGTCTGTAATTATTGAGATCTGCTTGGTCGCCTGATTTAAAAAGTGGAATAAGTTTTCCATGTTTCATTAGGTTCGGAAAAGTACCTGAGTCCACACATTCATTAAAAATAACAGCTAAGTGTGGAGCAATGACATTTATTATATTAGATATAACTTTTACTGACATCCCCCACAGATCGCCAGTCCTCTTTGATTTAAGTAGTTTAAATGTTTTTATAATATCAAAAGCAGTTACATAATTAAATTTAAATAGAATGTTGCACTCTTTCACATTGTCTCTTAGTAACCTCTGGGCTGACGTAGGCGAATTTAGCGAATCTGTTAATAAGATAGGTACATTTTGGAAGAAGTCTTCAAAAGCGTTAACAACCTCGTTATTATTGTTTATTTTTTTATTATCAATAATTATTTCATAATTCATATGGCGAGGTTTAATTTTGCCAGTTGCGTTATTTATTATGTTCCACGAGGTTTGTATCTTATTGTCAGCTCTAATTAGTAACTCTTTCATGTGTATGGATTTTGCAATAATACATACGCGTTTGAATGTTTTTGAATATTTTTAACAAATTCCGAAAATTTTTGAGTGTGATTATACTGTTTTTCATCATACAACTCATACAATTTATCTCTACTTTTATAAATACCTACAGTAGCCCAGTCACTGAACTTTAATTTTTGGCTTAAATTAACACGTTTTAAATTGAATATTTTAGAAAACTTACTGTCTATTGTCTCAAAAAGTGCACCAAAAAGAATATTAGGGTCACGACTAACAAGAGATAGACTTGGAATTTTGCTACAAATTACGCTTTTGAATCTCTCTAATTTACCTTCAGTTATTGGCCTGAACTTTAACCATTGGTTGCACATGGGTTTGTTGTTTAGAATAGTGATAAGTTGACCGCAATGATCAGAGCTTAAATTGTTAATTATCACCTTGTCAACTATATCAGTATTGTAAAATATATTATCTAAACAAGAAGCTGAAGTGGCTGTAATTCTAGTAGGTTCATTAAAAGCGTGTCTTAAATTAAAACATTTAAATAATTAAGAAACCTTAGAGACATTGAGTTTACTTGTAAAATATCAACATTAAAATCACCACATATCAGTATTTTTTTAGTAGAAGTACTCAATCGCTTCATCACCTCCTCCATTGTCTCCTCAAAGTAATCATAGTCCCCAGTAGGTGGGCGGTACACGCACACTACAACAAATTGTTCCAACTCCACACAAGATAGTTCAACAATGCGTTCAACAGAAAGACCAACTATATCTTTTCGATTTTTACATTTTAGGTTGTTACGTACAAAAATTAGAGATCCACCATGAATTGCAGTCGTTCTGAAGAACACACTTGACATTAAAAAATTATTAATATTAACTGCTAACTGTGAGCTAGTGAGCCAGTGCTCTGTAATACATAGAATGTGCACATTAAATTTTTCAACAAATAGTTCAATCTCTAAGTCTTTGCCGGTGAGGCTCTGTATATTTTGGTGTACAATGTTGAAGTTGCAGAGCTCCTCCTTTGTCTTATCAACTAGTTTAAAGATATATTATAATCTATGACAGTACTAGCATAAGTACTCTGGTCAAGAAACTTTTTACTTCAGCAAATTAGTTTTTAACTAAGGATAAACACAATCAGTAACAGCCCAGAGTAAGAATTTGGTGATGCTATATGGGGCCTACCCTGAGTCATAGAGTGTGTGTTAAACTGTTGATGGTGGTCGTGATGATGTATCATAGTTATTAGGAAACAAACATCCCTAAAGACCATGTATTCAAAATGAATAAATATTATGACCTTACTAATGAACTAACTAAAAATGGCTATGTGGTTAGTTTATACACGGTAGAAGTGGGTGCGAGAGGTATACCAGCGAAGTCTCTCTACAACCTGCTAAAAGACCTTGGCCTTACTAGAAGTGCAGTAAGCTCCATATTGAAATGAGTGTCCAAAGCTGCTCTTTCCGAATTTGTCTGGGCAGGGAGAATAACTTGAACAGAGGAGGTGAGTGTTGACGCGCGTCACTAAGGGTACCCTTAAACCTACACCCATGTCACAAGCCTTGGGTTCTGTTCAGAGTTTTTCTCTCAGACAGGCGATGGACCCGGCAACCGCACGGTGAATCTATGCAATGCTAAGATATTTATCTCTCCCCTTCACCTTTCAACAATATGAAGATTCTTGAAAAAAAGTCAGTATTGAAGTTGATTTACAATTGTTGCAAACCAGATACAAGCGATGCCCTAAGACGATAAATATGACGAGATTTTACTACGAAATGCAACGTTTGTGTCCATAATATCACATCCCACCAAAGACTGCTACATAGGATCCAAGTAGGGGATGCCATTGTTTTAATTGTGGTTTTCTGGCTGGCAGGGCACCCAGTAACAGAAATTGGAATTCTCCAAAGACTTTTAGTTATATTGAACTGATGGTTGAACTGAAGGTGGCATGATGGTATAGAGCCTAAAGAGCCATGGCCTTATAGTGTTCCATTTAAATGAAGGTCCAAATCACTGATCTATGCTATACGGTAGAAAGCCTGGTCTTGCAGTGGGCAAGTTACTAACCTTATCATCATACAACTGGCAGATCCTCTGTTTCTCATCCCTTGCAGTCTTCAGCTTGGCATTAAGCAGATCTCTCTCTGCCAGGGCAGCTTTTTCTGTTTTTGCAGCTGCTTCTGCTGCCTTCTTAGCTTCTATAGCGGCACACTCGGTACTGGCATAGCGCATTACTGCTGCATCCTTCTCCTTCTGTGCTTGTTCGGCTCTCTTGCACATCTGGTGCAGAAGACAATTTTAATATATTATTGATTTTATTTTTCAAAAATTTACGACAATCAAATTGTAAATAACTAACATCTCCAATACAAAAATATGCATTGAAATAATGAAACCAAATGACATCAGTACTTTTTGCACAAATTATACAAAGGTAAACTTGTAAATGGGGTATTTGACATGTGTTAAAATATTAGTTATAAATTATTTTTTTCAATTTTATTCAATAAGAAACAAAGTTATAAAAAAACAAATTGGAAAATATTATAAGAATTTAAGTATTTTTATATTAGAATTATTTTTGACGGCCTCCGTGGCGCAGTGGTCTGCACGGTGGATTTATAAGACGGAGCTTTTGGGTTCGATTCCCGGCGGGGCAGATTGAGATTTTTCTTAATTTGTCTTGGTCTGGTAGGTGGGAGGCTTTCGCCGTGGCTAGTTACCACCCTACCGACAAAGACGTACCGCCAAGCGATTTAGCGTTCCGGTACGATGTCGTGTAGAAACCGAAAGGGGTGTGGATTTCATCCTACTCCTAACAAGTTAGTCCGCTTCCATCTTAGATTGCATCATCACTTAACATCAGGTTTGATAGCAGTCGAGGGCCAACTTGTAGTTAAAAAAAAAAAAAATTTTTCAGTGTATGTCATTATTTTTATCATAGTAATGAGATGAATTTTTTCCAGCCAAATATCCTATTTACTAAATATGAACATATAAAAGACTGAAGTTTAACAATCTCTAGGCAGGCAGGTGTGACTTATTTAAATAATTAATTTTCCAACTCTAGGCCAAGTAAAGCTTGAAAGAAAGTAACATCCATGGTAATATAAGCTGTCCACTACACTGCAAAATGTTTACTGAACGCCCAAAGCCAGTGTCTTACTTACCAAATCAACCTTAGCCTCTAGTTCTTTGAAGGTCATGTCTTTAGCTTGTAATTCATCCACTTGCTGCTTCACCCTGTCCCTCAGTGAAGTGTTCTCTTTCCTTTGCTCAAACAGAACTCTTTCTAAAGACTCAATCTGCAACCTCAACAACTCATTCTTTGGTTCATTCTCTTCTTCACTTCCTTTAGCGACCGACTCCATACTGTTTGCGTTGGATTCAACAGGAGTTTTGTCAAGTATGCTCTCGTTAAGTTTCTCATCTGACGCATCTTCAAAAATATCGCTCATAATCTTACCATTTGCTATAGGTTTGACATTCTTGATTTGGGGCTTTTGTGACACTCTGTGACTGTTGATGTAGGCATTCTTCAAACTCCCACTCATTGAAGAGAATATGCCGTGAACATTTTTGACAATACTCCCTATATCTGGTGCGAGGATGTCTTTCGGTAATCTGGAGTATCTGACGTCAAGTGTTTGGGGATTCTCGGATACAATTTTCTGTGTGGCACTAACTTTACTCTTTTGTGAAGAAAATTCTGATAATATTTTGTCTGTATCAAGTTCTTTGGTACTAGAGGCTGTTGAATTATCATCATTGTCTAATATACATATGTTTTCAGCACTACGACT
This sequence comes from Mycalesis mineus, assembly GCA_034621355.1. Classification (NCBI taxonomy): domain Eukaryota; kingdom Metazoa; phylum Arthropoda; class Insecta; order Lepidoptera; family Nymphalidae; genus Mycalesis; species Mycalesis mineus. Next base: position 268,128 of record JAXAVZ010000219.1, on the reverse strand, counting down.
GATTGTGGTGTTAATGTTACAATCAGTAATGTTTGGCTCGTTTAAGCTAACTGTTGAAGACGCCAAGACATTGTTGTTATTGTTATACAAAGATTTTTTTATACCCTCTGTGAGATTATCATTGGACATGCAGGAATCTGTATTTAAATCTTCCGTTATACTTTCTACTCGGTCTGTGGCGTTATCTTTATCTTCAAAATTCATAAAACAGTTACCTTTATCGGAGCATAGCGATGTTGGAGTAGACAAATCGGAACTGCTTTCTTCAGCAGCACCTACGTCTAATTCCACGGGATGGTCGGGTTCTCTGGGCTCAGTGTCTGAGCAGGGTTGTGTGGAACACGCATTGGGCTCTGAGGCAAGGGTCTCGACACCAGAATCGCAAGATATAACCGATTTCGATCCATTCTCCTTTCCTGCGTTTACGTCGACGTTGTCAATATGGATGGGACATTCTATCGATTCTGAGGACATTTCACTTTATCTATTTAAAACTTGCAATTTATACACGCTAATTTAGTTGTGAAACCTAGCGCCATTGTGAGTTTAGGACATATTTTGTTCATAAAACAAAAAATATTGGACTGACATATTAGTTTTTTGACATCAACAAAACTTAGGACAAAGAGTATATCCTAGGACTTCACAGTCATAGAGTCATAAATCTTATTTGACGTATTTATTATTTGACGTTTTCACTTTTGTAGTGCTTAGTCTATGGTCGTCAGCTTAAACTCCGTTACACATTGCGATTTATTAATATTCAAATCAAAAGCTACAGTCATTGATTTTCAATGCGAGACCTTCACTAAGCATTAAAAATTATGACCATTTCGTTTTACAATCATGACCCCATAAGTGGATCATGAATGGATATTCTAGGTAACTATAAAATATAAAATGTTTGATATGGATATGGATGTTTGCAGACTTACAAAAAGGAAGACCCTTTCAAATCCTTTGATACTTGTACTAGTTCAAAAGCGCAATTTTCATCTAAAGCAGTTTAACATGTCAGAGGAGGTAAGAAACATCCCAGCCAAAAGACTGCTGCTGGTTCTGATTGCAACTAGTATTGGAGGGAAGATTTAATAAGTGGCGATTACAATACATTGGAAATGGTCAAAGTTATATAAGGATTGCAGAGACCGGAAGTGTCGCTAATTCAAGATAAACAATATTAACTGCTTTCAAATACATATAATCTAATTTCTTTTACTTGTAGAACTCCCAATAAGGTTTTAATTTCTCTGGTTATACTGTAAAAAATTAAATTGAATAAAAACATAAAATGTATTTCATTTCGCTTACTAACAATTAATACTCTATAGTGGCCAAAATTGTATGAAAAATGACCAATAGTCCGTTTTTTTTAAAATGATTTACAGATAATTTATATAACAATTGCATACATAACAATTTATTTTCCAACTTCTCTCATTCTCTAGCGTCTTTCTTGCATGTAAGTGATGTAGGTCTGATAGTCTAAGTAAATTTTAAAACCATAAAACATAAGAAGATCGAAAAAATGTTGCAACATATTAAAAATAATTTTACTTGACAGGAAATGTGGCTCGGTGATATTTTTGTTAAATATTTAAAGTCATTTTGGCACAGGACAAAAGCATATAACTATTTTTAACTAAATTGAAAGTCAATAATTTATTTTATTTTATGAAGCAAGAAATGAATTTATAATCTGTCTTCTAGTGGATCCTGTTTTATATGGCAACGCCGTAGTACGCTGTCATTTCATTTTCACGATTTCTTCGTGTCGATCAGCGAATTGGGGCCCTGCGAAATCTAGGTCGCGAGTATTGATTTTTACCTAATATCCGACAAACAAAGACTTTACGTTGCCCAGTGAAAATAAAACGTCCCGTAATCCCGTGGAAGGAGAACGTGCGCCATGCCAGTAAGTGCCCATTTTTACTTACATCATACACCATTATCATGTGATTTCCGGAAAGTGGCATGATTTCATAAGTCATCTTTTTTCATTTCCTTTATTCAAGCGTGTGGGACAAAATTCGTATTGGAATTTCAATTAGAAATCAATAAGGCAACGCAAACCAAAAAATAAGTAGCTATACAATATGAGTTGAGCAATCACAAATTCAATATTCGTGAGTCATTCCTAATTCGTGTCATGGTCGTGTTGGTACATTATACGTAACTACGTAAGTACGTACAATAGTACAAACTACGCAATACGGCGCACGAGGGCGGTCGTTTTTGCTTTTTTTCAATTTGGTTATCGAGGCGGGTGTTTTAGGTGATTCTTTTGTAATAGAACGCTGAGTTGGCCGCGCCGACGGTCGAAAATGTCCGGGTGGTGGTGCGCGTGCGCCCTATGGACCAGAAGGAGAGGCTCGACGGGGCCTACAACTGCGTGTCAGTCGATCCCGTGAACAACACGATAGCAGTCACCAGGAACAACGTGAACCCGCCGGAGCCCCCGCGCATTTACGCCTACGATGCAGTCTTCGATACCAACACTAGCCAGGTACGATTTATTCATATTTGGAATTCTGAATTGCAGCTATATATTAAACTTTGTTTAGTTTATCTATGCTTCATCTTTAGTCATTCAATTCGTCCAGTAACAGGATTCTAAATTTAAACATAACCTAACCTCTATTATTAACTTAATTTTAAAAGGCCATAAAAGACTGATTGAATTAAAAAAAATAAAGTCAAAGAATGTGACTTACAAATTTTTATTTGTTCATATAAATTATAACCTATGAGTTTACCTAATTCAAATTAACATTTAAACCATATTAATTCTAAATTCAATACTTTATACAGCTACTATTGGAATGATGTACCTACTTTCAACATTTAACAACAGTTTCATGTTATTGTAATATCTTAAAAATCAAAATTATATTTTCATCTTTAACTTCTCTTATACACAGACAGATACACAGAGAGACAGATAATTTAGGAAGATATATCCTTATTTTTTTTAATTTAAATTAAAAGATATAAAGTAGGTAAACTGAGCTGAAATGGACCAACTCTTGTGTTTTTTAAAAACACTTTTTTCCTTCATTACTTCCTGCAGAAATAAGGGAAAGCACGGTCTTCACTTTACAAATATTTTTGAAATGTCAAGTTTAGTCTATGCACTGGATCAGAAAAAAAACTAATGAGAACAATGGCTGGCACAAAACTCAGCCATTGATTCTTAAAAAAAAATCTGAATATAGTTTCACTATCATAGACTATACTTAATGTTTTAAATTTAATGGCTGTAGTTAGTAACACAGTGTAGTTATTAATAGAAAAGACAAAGGTTAAAATGATTAGTTAGATATTATGTATTGTCATTCTAGAAAAAGCTATAAATCTGCCATTACATTTACATAATAAATATAATATAAATGACAAAATATACAGACTTTGCTGAAATAAAATAAAAAAAAATGAATTTTTAACCTATTCTAAATGATTAATTTAATTAATCTTTTAACAAAAAATTTTGAAACATCAATTTTTGTAAATGTGGGTATCTTCAAGTCAAGAACGAATAGGTATCTTCTAGCTAAGCATGATCCACTGTAGGCTACATTTTCACTTACCATCAAGAGTGATTTTAGCCCAGCGCTAGCCTATACATAAAAAAAGACTGTTATGGGTACCTACAGGTAAATTCTACAAAAATAATGAAATCTTAAAATAACTAATTTTTGTTTTCAAATGATATTTCCAGGTCTAAATTTAACTCTTTAATATTATAAAAAGATATCACTAAATATAGAGGTGTCAATTTGGAGATAGCGTAGTGTAAAATAATCTATATATCATTTTCACTTTAACAAAGTGGTGATAAACTTTATATGACCTCATTAGTTGTTTCTATGTGCTATGATAATATATCTAAATATATATCCTACATTATATATGGGGGGGGGGGGGGGTATTCATGGGGCGGATTAACACTTTCTTAAAGGCAGGCAACACATTAGCAGTGCCTCTGGTGTTTATGAGGTGGTAATCACTTAACATCACGCGACCTACATGTTTGTTTGCTCAAACAACAAAAAATCTGTCTGGATCAAAAGTATAGATAGCCCTTATGCCTCTGCAGTAGGCAACATCTTTTTTTTTTTTTTTTTCCTGCCGGGTCAGCACAAAACCGCTTGGCATTTCGTCGTGCTGACTTCAGAGTTCTTATTGCTCTCTTTGTTTCTTTTCCATCTGTTCCCTTTCCTCTCTTCTGACCATAATGGCTCGGAGCATGTCGGAGTGTTTACGCCATCCTTGCTCTCCTGCCAACATGCGTCCCACAAGGTTTCGGGCATCCACCTTATCTTCTGGTCCCTGGGCCGCTGCTCTTAGGTCTGCGACACCCACGCACTCAAAAATCGCGTGCCTTGGAGTATCTATCTTGCCACAGAAGTGACAGCTTTCACTCGGTGCCTTACCCATAGCGAAGAGGTACGTATTAAATACCCCATGTCCACTTAACAACATCTTCAAATACCATCGGGCATGATCATAGCCAAACGTTATACAAATTAAAAATAAATTGTGTAGGCATTATGGTGTGTCTGATCCCACCATACATTTTGCATATTAGAGGGTGAAAAGCTGTTAATGTCAGTAATGAGGACCAACAACTTCCATTCCACGGTTTAACCTGACCAACTTTCATACTCTGACTTTAGAATTTTACTGGAAATCTGGTAGAAGAAAGAAATATTCAGTGTTTTTCTATGAGATAGAACATTGTTATTTTTATATAGTAACTAGCGGAAACCCGCGGATTAACCCATCTATACTAAAGCCAAACTCGATTGAGAATGCTTGTCAACAAACAAATTTAAAATGAAGGTAGAAAATGCAACACATTTTTTACCTGATGAATTTAAAATTATGTTTTGTTATTTTAAAAAATCTTATTTTAAGATTTTGAATATATTAATTAGTTTTAAACTTACTTATCTAATTTATTGTCATGAATTCGTCATTGACAAGTTAACTAAAAAAATAAGGTGTAAAATGACTAGATTTCTACCCTCATTTTTAATTTGTTTGTTGACAAGCATTCTGAATCGAGTTTGCCTTTAGTATAGTTCCTATTCCTATGGGAATCTTATTCTCAGTTGTGCACTCTTGGCGGAGTGGTCATGGTTGCTACAATGTTTCTCCTATTTTGACTTCTGACACTCGGCTATGGTTTTTTGAGTGGGAATATGAAAATTCAAATTAACCTGTATTAGCTATCATACATAAAATGATTTTATACAGCCTTTGTACTTTGAGCAATTAGCCGGAACAAACAGACAAATGGATAGACAACCATTATTTTATGCATTTAGTGAAAAGCTGTTACAAAATTATAAACAGACAAATTTATTAATTTGTATGTATAGATCTGATTGTCTTGTCATTAACTGCCTCGTTGGTCTAGTGGTCAGCCTGTGGCTTCGATCATGAGGTCCTGGGTTCGATCCCTGGGTCGGGTCACAGAATAATTCTGAGTTTTTCATTTTTCTATGAAATGTTCAGTACATTTCAAGCCCGGAGTCTGGAAGTTGGTGTTACACTCCCGTGCCTCGGAGAGCAAGTTAAGCCGTCGGTCCCGGTCACTGTCATCAACATCTGATAGTGATCGTTAATAAATGAAACATCCAAATGCAACATGATATCATCAAAATGTCATTATTCATAATTTTTGTCTGTCTGTTTGTTCTGGATTATCTCTGAAACTTCAAGTCGGATTGTAAAAAACCCTTTTGTATAACATAGCTAGACTCATAAGGAGTGAAATAGGCTAATTTGTATCCAGATGACCAAAAGATGCGCCGGTGAAACCGCGAGCGACCGCTAGTATGAAATAAACATAGTGGTATTTTACGTAGACGTCCACTGTCCACTCGTCCGCTTTCTACCAGTCTTTTTTAACCTTTCTTCTAATAAATACTATAGTTGCTTGAAGTTGTCTGCGGTCGACTACGAACTGGCACCCTTAGGCAGCAGCCGTCGACAACGTAGCGACGTAACGTAACACATTCGGTCATACGCTAGTGGAAGTGTGTAAACATCAAACAAAAAGCAGCCTTGATGTTCTCCAACAACGTATTTACGACACGCGGTTAGAAGGTTACAACATGTTGAAACGAGGACATACAGACATACCGCCTGCACTTTGCTGTCATGGTTATAATATAACTTGTCAGTCGACACATGTGTGCGGGATAGAGCTTTATAAACTGTTTATACATTAGTAGTTTAAAAAAAAGAGAGACGAATATCTTAGCATTCCATGGATTCACCGTGCGGGTGGGGGGTCCATCGCGTGGCTGAGAGAACAACTCCGAACAGAGCCCGAGACTTGTGACACGAGTGTAGGTTTAAGGGTACCCTTAGTGACGCGCGTCAACACTCACCTCGTCTGTTCAAGTTATTCTCCCTGCACAGACAAATTCGGAAGGACCCTACTAGAGCAGCTATGGCCACTCGTTCCAATATGGAGCTTACTGCATTTCTAGTAAGGCCAAGGTCTTTTAGCAGGTTATAAAGAGACTTCGCTGGTATACCCCTCGCACCCACTTCTACCGCGTATAAACTAACCACATAGCCATTTTTAGTTAGTTCTGGTCTTTAGGGATGTTTGACTCCCACGGCACTATAAGCTCAACAAGTACTATATGTTTGATTTGTTTGGAAAAAATAAATATGTCCGGTCTAGATGTCGAAATAGCTAATTCTTCCGGGATTTTATAGTGCTTTTCATACGTGTCCATTAATATAGTCCAATCAAGTGCAGAGCCCAGATAGTCCAATAATAGTGTTTCGACAGCGTAAATAGTACTTATTAAAAATTGTAAAGTATAGCCGTTGAAATTTAGGTCTCGCAATAGTATGAATGTTGTAAACTCGCCTCGCTTTAACTAAAGGATAGCTATATCGGGCCTCTCGCTCTAACATCCGTTTAGTCGACAGTCCCATCCACCAATCAGAATGCCTGTTTTAGTAGAGCGAGAGGGCAAACATTAGATAGAGATAGGAAATAAGTTTTCTCTCTAATTGGAAATAATTATGTACCAATTAGAGGGCCCGAATTATTTGATATAAATATAAGGCACCGCGCCGATAGTTTCCTGTAGACTTCCCGACAGATGTGAATAGCAGCGGTGCCAATAGAAGAATAAACGGCGTTCTTAAAGAGATGTTTCATTGAGAAGAAAACCCCCCGACCCGCCAGAGCAATCCAGCGATAGTAAATATACTGTACTGTACAACATGTATGGTGATATTAGAATTAATCTATACATCATCAGCCTATTAGCGGCCCACTACAGGGTCAGGCTTCCATCCTAAAGGAGAGGGGATATGGAGCGTACACCCACCACGCTGCTGCAATGCGGGTTGGCGGGCTTAGGGTGATAATGTTTCATTTATTAACGATCACTATCAGATGTTGTTGACCGTGACCGGGACCGACGGCTTAACGTGCTCTCCGAGGCACGGGGGTGTAACACCACCAACTTCCAGACTCCGAGCTTGGAAGGTACTGAATATTTCATAGAAGAATGAAAAAGCTCAGAATTATTCCATGACCTGACCCAGGGATCGAACCCAGGACCTCGTGATCAAAGCCACAGGCTAACCACTACACCAACAAGGCAGTCGAGTTATGTGTGTACCATGTATATATTCATTAGCATGTAGTAAAAATGGTTATGTCAATATTACAAACAGACACTTCCAATTTTATTTGTATAAATACAGATTATTTTAGTTCCTTTTTGTTTTTTTTTTAAATTTATTTAACGGCCTGGAATCAAGTCCTATATGGCCTTTCATTAATGAAAAGTTACAATTTCTCTTAAAATTATTATTACAATATTACCTACTAAATATTTTTTACAATTTTTCTATAGTATTACTGATAAAATAAAAAATAGTCCTAAAAAATAAACAGTTTTTTAACAAGTCCTTAATATGGCGGATATCAGACTTAAGTTTGTTTTCTTCTTTAATTGTAATTCTATGGAACTTGCTAATAATAATCTTTGCAAGCCAAAAGCGTAACACTTAAAAACTATATGGTTAATGTCAATATTACAAACGGACACTTCCAATTTTATTTATATAGATACAGATTATTAACCGACGAAAAAAAACGGAGGAGGTTCTCAATTCGACACGTATTTTTTTTTTTTTTTTTTTTTATGTATGACCACGCATTACTTTTTACAGTGTTGTCCGATTTGATAATTCTTTTTTTATTAGAAAGGGTATACATCCAAGGTGGCCCCATTGTCCTCATGTTAGGATCTGCTGATGATAGATATCCTGGGGCAATTGAAGGAACTCTTCAAATTTTGGAGGCACGCTTACAGCGATTTCGGTTTTTGACTCGGTATCGGTAGCTTTTTGGCTACTAGTGCCATATTATATACTATGACAATAGGAGTCGGTGCCAGCCAAGGTTTCTACTTGAAAGACGTTACCTAGAACCCACAAAATGCTTTACTACGTAAAATAAATGTTCCTTAAACTTGGCTGGCACCGACTTCATAGATATGCTTAAGTAATTTAAAGCAACTAAATGACACAGTTATTTTTTACTCTTTAGTGCGTTTTGAGTCGGTTCTATTTTTATTTATTTATATAGATACAGATTATTTTAGTTCCATATCCAAGCAAGCACAGATAATACATATGTAGTGTGTACATAGACATAGTATAAAGTAGGTGACCTAGTTGTTTGCTGCGCGCTGTCAGTTGCTATGAACTGTGTGAGAACAAAGAACTTGTGCTAGTCGTCGTTATTTAAACACATTTATCTATACTTTAGTGTGGCTATGCGAATCTATAGTTATACTAAAGCCAAACTAGATTGAGAATGCTTGTCAACAAACAAATTTAAAATGAAGGTAGAAAATGCAACTACCGACAAAGACGTACCGCCAAGCGATTTAGCGTTCCGGTGCGATGTCGTGTAGATACCGATAGGGGTGTGGATTTCATCCTACTCCTAACAAGTTAGCCCGCTTCCATCTTAGATTGCATCATTACTTAATATCAGGTGTGATAGCAGTCAAGGGCCAACTTGTAGTCGATAAAAAAAAAACACATTTTATGTCTAATAAATTTAAAATTATGTTTCTTTTTTATAAAATCTTATTTAAAAGATATTGAATATATTAATTAGTTTTAAGATTACTAATTTAATTTATTGTCATGAATTCGTCATTAACTAGTTAATTTAAAAAAATAGTTGTAAAATGACTAGTGATTTCTACCTTCATTTTTAATTTGTTTGTTGACAAGCATTCTCAATCTAGTTTGGCTTTAGTATAGTTATTATAGGATCCTACTCAGAACAAGTTTGCCCGCTTCCATCTTGCATCATCACTTACCACCGGGTGAGATTGCAGACAACTAACTTGTACAGACTGTTACAGTGGATACGACCAAAGGCCTGTCGTGTCCCTGAGGATATATGGGTTTTTTTTTATCGACTACAAGTTGGCCCTTGACTGCTATCACACCTGATGTTAAGTGATGATGCAGTCTAAGATGGAAGCGGGCTAGCTTGTTAGGAGTAGGATGAAATCCACACTCCTTTCGGTTTCTACACGACATCGTACCGGAACGCTAAATCGCTTGGCGGTACGTCTTTGTCGGTAGGGTGGTAACTAGCCACGGCGAAAGCCTCCCACCAGCCAGATCAAGACAAATTAAGAAAAATCTCAATCTGCCCCGCCGGGAATCGAACCCAGGACCTCCGTCTTATAAATCCATCGCGCATACCACTGCGCCACGGAGGTCGTCAAAGCTTACATCTATAATCTTGCTTATATTAAAGGCACATGCTGTTTTGTTACATGGGTATTTAGAGCTGAGACCCACGACTCCAATGCAATTTAAGTTAATTTAACTTGAAAACAGTTGGGTGCTATATGAGTTAGAATAATCAAAGGAGATGGTCCAAAATTGTATGGAGCACAGACTCACTTTCTGTACATGAGTTGAATAAAACTACATGTATTAATAATCTAATTTTGATTAGCCAAATCTCCGAATTCACTTTTATTTAGGCGAAATATTATTTATTCTCTCCAAAACAATGCAACACTTTACGTACAATCATGGCGGATCTTAGATAAGTTATATTATCTATGGTAGATATTCTCCAGGTGGCGGATTGATGGTGTTTTGACTTTTGCTGTCAGTGTTTATTGACGTATGGTCCATTTGATTTGATGGTTACTGGTTAGGTATAGGTATCTAACGGATTACTGAATAATCAGATTAAAATATTGAGTTTTGTTCTTATTATAGCTGAGATGTCTATGTCTAAAATGTATTATAGCGAAAAACAAAGCCCGGAACACGGAAGAATAGACTTATCAAAAATGACATATTTTGAGTTTGACAAATCAATGTCACCGCATCTTTATCATCTACAGACTAATATTAGAAAGACGCCATCTTTTAATACCTTAAAAACTAGGAATTTCATTTTTAACTAACTTTTTTAATAGTTCGTTTCGTTCACTTATTTTATTTTTGATAAAATCCTTGTATTTTTTCCATTTTAATAGTATGTAGCACAAGAGTGGTGCGGAAATGGACCATCTCCTTTACTTTCTTTTTTTATTGTGCTACTAAATGGTAAGTGATGATGCGATCTGAAATGGAAGCGGGCTGATTTCTTAGAAGTAGGATGAAATCCCTTTAGTTTCTACACAACATCGTACCAAAACGCTAAATCGCTTGGCAGTGGGACATGTTTATCGATTGTCTGGTTTCTAGCCACGATCGAGGCCTGCCATTGACTAAAAAGTTGATTAAGCAGCTTTTTTATATAATGCATATTTCAATAATAATTTAATTTTTAATTTATCTAGATTAAGAATATTTGTAACTTAGTATAAAGCAGGAAAGAAGATACAAGAAGTAAGAAATTATGCAGCAAACATTCGATGCGCCCGCCATTCCTCTCGACTGGCGTAATTCCAATCGTCAGTCTTGTCGAATGGTGGGTGGGTCGTATGTTTAATCAGCACAGAAGAATGAAGAAAAGAAGATACAGAAGAAGAATAGAAGATACAAAAAGTCCAATTGTATTCAATAATAATCATGAATAATTTTATGTTTTAATATATTTTTTTCAAATTTTTCTATTATATATTTTTCAATATTTTTTTGCAATTAAATAAATAATTTTAGATTACGTTATAGCTTTTTTTTAATTATACAAAAAATATTTTCAACACAATTAATTTATCTTTCTTTTTTAAAATTATAATATAAGAATTATTCATCGTTAAAATTGTATACTGGTTTTTACTAAACATTATTAGATGTGCAGTCTTAATAAAACTAAAAAAAAGAAGAATGAAGAAGAAGAAGAACTGATAGACGTAACATTCTTAGTGCTTGCGTCCCGGGCCGGTCCCGCGCGATGCTTTGACTGCCTATCGCAGTGCATCGGGAATGTTACGTTGAATTACCAGCACTGAAGAACAATCAAGAAGAGTCAAGAAGAATGAAGAATTTAGCTTAAGTCAATAGTGTAATAATTATCAACATTTCATGAAACGCGGCCATTTCATGATCTACTCAAGCATTTCATGAGACGCGGCCATTTCATGATCTACTCAAGCATTTCATGAGACGCGGCCATTTCATGATCTACTCAAGCATTTCATGAAACGCGGCCATTTCATGATCAACTCAAGCATTTCATGAAACGCGGCCATTTCATGATCTACTCAAGCATTTCACGAAACGTGGCCATTTCATGATCTACTCAAACTTTTCATGAAACGCGGCCATTTCATGATCTACTCAAACTTTTCATGAAATGAGCAAATCTACGATGTGGCTACGACATATACATATAAAATCAGTTTTAAATGAATGTTGAGGGAGTATAAAATGAATTATTGGATTGCCTATCAATTATAAGCAGCAATTACCTGTGGTTAATTGTAAGGAAATGTTGTAAATTGACAAATAACAATGTAGCCAGCTCTCAGTGAGCTGCAACGGTAATGGGCATCGCTTCTTAAACTTTTGTTAGTTACGACCCCATTTATGATTGCGAGTTTCTTGAAAAGAAAAATAAATTAATATATTTTGATGATTTATTTATTAGGTAATATATACATATGAAAATATATAGTTTTAAAATTGGTTTTGAAACATATAAAAATCTAAAATTAAAAATTGCACAAAAAATTATAAAATTGTAATTATTATAGTTTCAAAAATAAAATATTTGACATTAAAATCTCTCACGTCGCGTCCCATAGTTTAAGAAACCCTGATCTATACGAATAAATTGTGAAGTGTATGTTCCCATAGACAACATGTCAATTTTAGTGACTCGTTCCAACTTCATCATCGATGTCCATAAACATAGATTAAAGACTACTAGATAGAGCCCATAGCGTGTCCACTCGTGGGACAGCAAATCAGCCTTATTGACATGACATGTCAACATTTAAAATACATCATAAAACGTTATGTTTTAAAATATCGTAATATACGAAATATTACTTTATATAAGATAGTTTAGTAAACGCATAATACATGAAATTTGCTAAAAAATAACATATCTAAGCTTTAAATCATCAATCAATGAAGTTTATGCCTACTTACGTATGAAACGTAATTCCTTCGATTTTCTGTTCGCTGCGACTGTTGCAGCCGAAAATATTACAACCCACCATAGCACGATAACGTTTAAATTAATATCGTAACCGCAAAGTTATATTATTTATCAGCAAATTTAATAAAAAGCTAATAATTGCTCAGATATGTCCCTTGTCTGTCACAAACTGCACTCTTGACAAACAATAAAAACGAACACGCTGAAAGGGACAAAAAATAATCTTGTGTCACTTTCTAATAAAGGCCGAATGAAAAATATAAAAATAAGTCTGTCACGCTCTTGAACCTACAGCCGCGTTATGACTCCATCTAGTAGTCTAATCTATGTTCCAACTTCATCATCGATGTCCATAAATCACTAAAAAGTATAAAATATTTTATAAGGACGTTACCTAGAGCTCACAAGCTGCTTTACTATATTAAATAAATGTTCCTTAAACTTGGCTGGCACCGACACCGATATGCTTAAGTAAATTAAAGCAACTAAATGACGCAGTTATTTTTTACTTTTGAGTGCGTTTTGAGTCGGTTCTATTTTTGTTATCAAGTTCTTTGTTCATAGCATCAGCGGACATCGCTCAATACGAGAACTGGGTCACCTACTTTAATACTATCTACTAACTCTGTCCGGATTTGTTTTACCGACTTTGAAAAGGAGAGGTGCTTTATGTTCGGCTGTATGATGTATGTCAATTGATAAATTCGTCAATTGTGGACCAATATCAAATATCTTATTTTAGTTAAAAAGGGTAGCTAGACGTCGCATAGAGAGGTGTTATAAGTTTGATGTCTACATGTCTGCCATCCGAGGTCCGCGCGAGTAATTCGCTGCCCATTTTTAAGTCTCGCTTGAAAAGCTACTATTTGTCGTTAACCCTAGAAAGATAATCTGCGTCAAATTGACGCATGCGTTTTCGAATAATTGCTCTGTCTCTCTAATCATCGCGAATCCATAGCTGTGCGTTTAGGACATCTCATACGTCGCTAGGACCTACCACGTAGTATATGTGTCAATATAGTAAGTACCACCGATTTTGAAATATAACAACCGAGTGAGTCAAAATGACGCATGATTATCTTTAGTGTGACTTTTATGACAGCGGCTTATATGAAAGTTTTATTGTGTTTCGTATGTTTCAGTACTTTTTATCATAACTATTATTATAATTTTATTTCTGTAGATAATTTGTCAAATATATAATACAATGGGGAGTAGCAATTTAGACTAGAACCAAATCTCAACCGCTCTTATGCAAAGTAACGACCAGATTCCGTGCGAGAACTCCGAAAGTGGAGTAGCGGACCATAAAAGTTAAGATGGCGTACAGAGCAACACAGAAGGGTTTGTAGACGAGGTTCTTGAAGCCACAGCCGACGCCGAGTGGAAATGGAATCTTCTAAGAGCAAAACAGTACTGAATAACCATCGTCTGAAAGTGATATATCGTGAGCATAACGTTGATATGTGTCAGAGCTGTTTGTAACTTACTTTTATAAAACTTTATATTCATAAATTATAATATAAGTTAACTGTTCATTTTCTACTAAGAAAAATATTAATTATTACAAGAAAAAACAAGTTTTCATTTGAAAGAGAAAGTGTTATAAAATTTCATTGATTTATAAAAGTTTAGGTTAAAGTTTTTTTTTTGTCTGTTTTTAAATAAAAATAAATGAGTATGAAAATTATTTGCATTATTTATTATACTAATATATGTGCTTATGTAATTACATACATATCATTGAAATAAACTATAACACCTAGACCTACAGCTAATTCAAATACATGCGTCAATTTTACGCATGATTATCTTTCCCGTACTATAAAATATGATTATCTTTCTAGGGTTAAATAGAAAATAATTATATGTATTTTTTTTATGTATATTGATATTGTTTATATATACTTATATATTATGTTTACTTTTTTATTTTTAAATATTATATTTATAATAAATTTAAGTAATTTTTTTTTTAAATAATAAATTTTCTCATTGCACCACCCCGCTTAAGATACTCTAATGTCTTTTCAATAGGTTGCCTGTAAGAGATTGCTTCTAGCAAGCCTTTGCATGTTTAATCCTTTTTTTCATGTTTCTGTTATATCTATTTTTATATGCAATAAAGTATTCCTTCTTCTTCTTCTTCTGTCTCTTAACAGTTTCCTGGTGCTTGTTAGTTAGTTATCTTTCATAAAATTCGGTTTTAAACGGCAGATTAGAATAGGTTGGGGATAAAGTTTTTTCGCATTTTTAAAGTAAATACAAAGCACATTTTAACATAGTATATTTATTTATATTTAACTACAGTATGCCGGTACCATTTTGTTTGATAACCTTCTGCCATCTTGTAGGTAGGAACATTATCCCACGGCTATAGAAATTTTGGGAATTGTAATCAAAAAAATAGAACCGACTCAAAACGCACTAAAAAGTAAAAAATAACTGTGTCATTTAGTTGCTTTAATTTACTTAAGCATATCTAGGAGTCGGTGCCAGCAAGTTTAAGGAACACTTATTTAACGTAGTAAAGCAGTTTGTGGGTTCTAGGTAATGTCCTTAAAGTAGAAACCTTGACTGGCACCGACCCCTAGATATTGCAAAAAGTAAATTAAAGCAACTAAATGACGTAGTTATCTTTTACTTTTTAGTGCGTTTTGAGGCGGTTCTATTTTTTGGTAAAAAATTTTATTTCTTACATTTTAGTGATTTATCGCCACGTAACGTACTTATACTATATTGTCATAGTATATTATACGACACTTGTAGCCAAAAAGCTACCGATACTTACACAAAAACCGAAATCGCTGCAAGTGTGCCTATAAAATTTGAAGAGTTCCTTCAATTTTCCCAGGATATAATCATCAAATCCTAACATGATGACAGTGGGACCATCTTGGAAGTGTGCCTTTTCGAATAAAAAAAGAATTATCAAAATCGATCAACTCTGTAAAAAGTTATGCGTGGTCATACATAAAAAAAATATAAATATACGTGTCGAATTGAGAACCTCCTCCGTTTTTTTTGTCGGTTAAAAATACCGCGACAAGTGATTTTTGCACTCGTGATATTAAACTAACACTGCCTAAAGAATTCTGAAGAGACCGAAATAGGTGGAAATCTGAAGATCAGGAATATACAGCGGGTGCATTAACATCTCCCAGCCAAACCCTTAATTTTTGCTGAGTGGCTAAAGATGTGTAAGGTCTAGCGTTATCATGATGAAAAACCATACGCCCTGTTGATTGATTCCAGCGGCTTTCTCTCAACTTCTTGCTTTAATCTCATCAGTTGTACGCAGTAGAGTTCAGAATCGATGGTTCTGCCTAGTGTTACAGCGTATAATGAATAATGCCCTTCCAACATAACAAGGTGACGCTGTGTCTGTGGTGCTGGTGGAACCATCCTGTTTCGAGTTAACCTGCTTTTTTTAACCCCTGTGGGCCTGACATTCAAACCTTCTTTGAGGCCCGCGGCTACCCGGGTAGCGACGGAGCTATAATGACAGCTGTCATTATTTGCCTGACGGTTGCCAGGGGACCCCTCGGGGCTGTGAAACTTTAATCGTTTTCCTAAGCCTAAGGTTGCCTGGCAGAGATAGCTGCTAAGCGATTAGGCCGCCTTTTGTGTCCTACATATTTCTTAAGAATCTGTATTTTTCTTATTGTGTTGTATGCAAATAAAGAATAATAATAATAACCTGGGATTCGCCACAGTCAGTGAAATCTGTTTTATTAATTGACGACTTATATTTTTGTGCGACACAAAGACAAGAGACAAGTGACAGTAACAACTGACTGACATAACTTTGACATATGACATTTACTATTTACAGATAGTATTACCAATGTATGTAACAGCCTGACCGGCCTTTGACCACGACCTTTTTCGCACATTCTAGTCGTACGTGATCCACTCTTCTTCAGTTACCAGCTTCTTCAAAAATGGTTCGGTTTACTTAGGTCGTAATAAAGAAGTACAAAGGAGTACACGAGGTTTCTTTCAGTGAGCTCGTGAGGTACCCAAATATCGTTTTTTTATGTACCCAGTTTTTTTTAAAGGCGACAAAACTGTTGGCAAAAATGGCGATTCGGCGATATTGACAAGTACTCGTATGTTTCGGACAGACGGACTTTATAATATTTCAAAATAAAGTTAATTTGAAAAAAAAAAACAAAAATGAATCCAGCAAATCACTTACTACACCCTTAGAGCGCCGTATTAAATGCCGGTTAAATTATTAAAATATTTTTTATAATATTCGCCAAGTTTACATGAAAAAGCACATTTTTCCAGATATTTGTAATTTTTAGAATTACTTCCGATTGACGAATAGAAACCGAAAGTAGCTGTTGCACCGCTAGAGACAATTCCTGATATTATGCAACTAAAACATTCAAATCGGTCTGCTAGTTTTTGAGCTATACCAAAGCCAAACTCGATTGAGAATGCTTGTCAACAAACAAATTTAAAATGAAGGTAGAAAATGCAACACATTTTATGCCTTAACTAAAAATTGTTTCGCTTTTTTTATTAATTCTTATTTAAAAGATATTCAATATATTAATTACTTAGTTTTAAGCTTACTAATCTAATTTACTGTCATGAATTCCTCATAAACAAGTCAACTATGAAAATGAGGTGGAAAATGACTAGTGATTTCTACCTTCATTTTTAAATTGTCTGTTGACAAGCATTCTCAATCGAGATTGGCTTTAGTATAGATGTGTTCACGGATATTCCAACACAAACAACAAATGCAGCGTTTAATAAAATAGTGCGCTTTACAGGTTGTAAATTAAAATTAAATAAATAATAATTCGTTTATATCAGCTTCTACATTAGAAAAATACATGCGACTTGGGAACCCTTTTTTTAACCGACGATAAAAACGGAGGAGGTTTTCATTTCGACAAGTATATATTTTTTTTATGTATGACCACGCATAACTTTTTACACAATTGTCCGATTTTGATAATTCTTCTTTTATTAGAAAGGGCACGATGATCCAAGATGGTCCCAATGTCGTCATGTTAGGATCTAATGATGATATCGTTTTAAAATTGAAGGAACTCTTCAAGTTTTATGGGCACACTTGCAGAGATTTCGGTTTTTGTGTAAGTATCGGTAGCTTTTTGGCTACAAGTGCCGTATAATATACTATGACAGTATAGTTCGAGTACGTTACGTGGCGATAAATCACTAAAAAGTAAGAAATAAAAATTTTTAACGAAAAATAGAACCGACTCAAAACGCACTAAAAAGTAAAAAATAACTGTGTCATTTAGTTGCTTTAATTTACTTAAGCATATCTAGGAGTCGGTGCCAGCCAAGGTTTCTACTTTAAGGACATTATCTAGAACCCACAAACTGCTTTACTACGTTAAATAAATGTTCCTTAAACTTGCTGGCACCGACTTCATAGATATGCTTAAGTAAATGAAAGCAACTAAATGACACAGTGATTTTTTACTTTTTAGTGCGTTTTGAGTCGGTTCTATTTTTCGTTAATTTAGGAGTAGTATGAACTACAACAGTACTAAAAGACTCCGCACTTCCACTAGTTCTTTCCTTAAAATGTAATTAGAAAGATTAAATATTAAAAAAATAACAGAAAATAAACGTAATTTGTTATGGCGGTCGAGATTCGGTGGAACATCGAGCGAAGTAACGCAATGTAACGCTTTCCATTATATTACGTAGTCATGTTTCTGGTTATTTTTAACTGAAGTTTTTACCGACACCGCTCCAAGCACCGTGACTGACGGATTCTGTGCTTATTACACAGATTTGCATTTTTAACTGATTTCCAAAAAATGAAACTTCGCTTTAGTGCACGTCTTTTAAACTAAGAAAACCGTTCTTTATTTCGTCACGCACGCCTTAGAGTCAAAGGACCTTTGTACTAGAGTAATTGACTTGCTACTGGGATTCTCCACTTTTTGGACTGCAACTGCATAAGAAAATTGCCATCTTTAATCATTTAACTTCCTTCCAAATTTGGAAGGTGTCACAAAGGACATAGGTAAAAAATGTATGGAAGTCTGCCCCAGAAATTATATATGTCATTAAATAGTACAGATCTTCTTTTAAATAGTAATAAAGTTACTTATAGCTGAGCAGTCGCTGATCAAAGTTATGAACGTTGATAAAAGTTGACTTTTCATACTACGACGACGGTCACGTGATTCAGAACACAAAAAATCGATTAAAATCTTATATTTTGGATATATTTTCAAGTGATTCTATGAAACACGGAAAGTTGTTTAGAATTCATTGTATATTTAAATAAAATACTTAAATATGAGCAAACGTTTGGACAGCCGGGGGCAAATTTTGGCAATGTCCTTTAAAAAAATGTTAAAGAGATTTTTTTTACACTCAATCACATGAAATATAGGAGCAAGAACTATCAGTAAAAGTCGTAAATCGTCCTCGTAATGCCTTGCCTCAACTCGAATAGTTTCTTCCGTAGTGTCAACTAACTTTAAACGTTTGACAACAGTTTTACTGCGGGAAACATTGGTAAACTTTATATTTTACTAGCTGACCCGGCAAACGTTGTTTTGCATTAAAAATTTAAAAAAAATTGGATGAAAATTAGTTAGTAGCCGATTCTCAGACCTGTTGAATACGCATACAAAATTTGGTAAAAATCGGTAAAGCCGTTTCGGAGGAGTATGGCAACGAAAACTGTGACACGAGAATTTTATATATTAGATTGCTCGTCTACTTACCTGTTATTTACAGTTTCTATTTGAAATCTCGTGTTCGTATATCAATCTAGGTTTCAGTGTCCTTTCTTATCGTCGCAAACTATGGGCCTCGCACTTTACTCTAGAATGACTGAGCCTCGAAAGCTCAGAGTTTATCTCCAGTTAATGAAACGAGCAATGCTCGAAGTATCTCTGCGTGATCAAAAATCAAATCCGCACAGGAACCTGAGTAACCGACATAGTTCAGCGAGTCGCAGAACTGAAGTGGACGAAGCAAATAGTTCGAAGAGCCAGTAGACGTTGAGGTCTTAAGTTGGGATGGACAGCTCTGCTCCAGAAAGCGTAGAGTTGGTCGGTGGAGTGATGACACCAAGCGAATTATAGGGAGTAATTTGATGGTAGCTGACGACCTGTATTATATATATTAGCCGAGTTATCACAGTTTTTGTCACGCGAGAAATTTATTAAATCGGCTCTATGCGCATGCGCTGCCGTAACTATTGGATATATGGTTTGGTCCTTAAAATTTATAATAATCGTAGATTTATAAGACAGAGATCCTGGGTACAATTCCCGACTGGGTCAAATGAGTTTTTCCTAATTGGTCTGCATAGTTCAGCCGTGCCTACTTACCACCCTGCGGGCAAAGACGACCGCCAAACGATTTAGTGTTCCATTACGATGTTGTGTAGAAATCCTCACCCCTTTGGTGAGGATTTCATCCTACTCTTTTTAAGTTAACCCGCTTCCAGCCAGTTGCATCATTACTTACCATGAACTTACCATCAGGTGGGATAGCAAGTGCTAACTTGTAATAAAAAAAATGTAATGGGGGTTAAAGAATAAAATTGACTTTTTATTCTAATAGGTACTTCGAGTTGACATAGAATCTTCATGGTTTAAGTTAAGGTTTTAAAGTGAAACTTTTTTCATACGGTACCTGTGTAGTTCTTCTTTTAAAAAATGTGCAACATTCAATTATCAACTTTTAGTTGTTTTTTTTATTCAGCTTAGACAATAAAGATGGATATTTCGAAAATTCGTGTGATTTTTGAATACGAGTTCCGACGCGGAACTAACGCTGCAGAAACAGTTCGCAATATTAATGTTGCGTTTGGAGAGGGGACTGCTAATAAACGCACTGAGCGATTTTGGTTTAAACGCTTTCTTGATAGAAACTTCGATTTGAAGAACGAACCACGTGGAAGACCGCTTACACAGGTGAATAACAATGATTTGAAAGAGATGATGGAAGCCGATCCGAGACAAACTACCCAGGAATTAGCGGCATGGTTTAACGTTACTTTACCAACAATATTGACTCATTTGCGTCAAATCAATAAAATAAAGAAATATGAAAAATGGGTGCCTCATGATTTGACTGATCTGCAGAAAGAAACGCGTGTTGAAACTTGCGTTGCCTTGTTGAATCGATACAGAAATGAAGGAATATTGGATCGAATTGTGAAATGTGATGAAAAATGGATTCTTTACGATAATCGTAAGCGGAAAATGCAATGGCTGCCCCCAGGTCAAACGCCGCAACAGTGTCCTAAAGCAAAGCTTACCAATAAAAAGGTAATTGTAACTGTTTGGTGGTCTCAGCGTGGTGTTATTCACTATAGCTTTCTCCGATCTGGTCAAGCAATAACGGCAGATATCTACTGCGCTGAACTCCGAACAATGATAGCGAAACTAGCAGTGAAACAGCCCCGACTTATGAATCGATCTTCACCATTATTGCTCCATGATAACGCGAGACCTCATACAGGACAAGAAACCGTTTTAACTCTACAGGAACTGCAATTAGAAACCATTCGTCACCCTCCATAGTCGCCAGACCTTGCTCCAACGGACCACCATTTTTTTCGTGATTTGGACAATTTTCTACCTGATAAAAAGTTTTCTTCTCAGGAGGCAGTGCAAAATGCTTTCACACAGTTTGTCAAATCTAGATCACCAGAGTTCTATCGCAAAGGCATAAATGAGCTTCCTATTAGATGGCAGCAATGTATAGATAATAATGGTAATTATTTTGATTAAATAAATATGTTAAATTAAAAAAAAACGAATTTTTATTTTTCAGTACAAATCGGCAATTTCATACTTTAACCCCTGGTATACTGAGTGGCGTGCACAAGGTTTATAACTAGACTAGGCACTATAGGTACTAACTAGACGAAATGGAAAATTCCTCTTCCATTACTGGTTCCTAATGTGTCCTCAGGGCAGGCAGTGCGTTTATGCATTTATGCTTTCTTCGCACTCTCTGCCTGCTCCACCAACTCGATTGCTCGCGTAAGAGTGAGCGTGGACGGCTTTTGTTCGAAGAGTTTATCCCGTTCCGGACCTGAACCCAAGCCAAGGACGAAACGATCCAATAAATTCGTTTCCAAGGCGGTGCCGAAGTCGCAGTATGTTGCCAGACCTCTTAATCGCGCCGCCAAGTCTCCTAGTGACTCGCCTGGACTCCTGATGGCTCCATGGAATTTCGGCTTGTCAGCGAACGAAGATGTGCGTTGCTTGAAGTGTGTGTCCAGTAACAGGACTAATTCTTCATAACTTAGCGAATCCAATAAGCGGGGATAAGCCAAGTTCCGAGCTAAACGGTATGTTTCGTCGCTAATGTCAGCTAATAATACACCCACTTTTATTTGTTCCCGCTGCACATTATTGACATTGAAAAACTGGATTAATTTTCCTTTAAATATTTGCCATTCACTTGTTTTATGATCGAAAATTTGTAAATTTCCTAAATAGGCCGACATTTTAAAATAATAAATGGGTAATTATCCCATCCTCGTCGCCAAATGATATGTATATACGCGGGTTGGTAAATAAAACAACCGTTTAGTTAGTAACCGAGTTTAATACTGAGTAGGTACATAAGGTGAGCGCTGAGATCGCGTCCAGTGACGCGTACGTACGGACGTTCATACATACACATCAGAAGTGCATGCCACTGCTGGCAAATATGCCTTAGGTTTTGTTAGATATTATAGAAGTTAATTCCCAGCTAAGCCAACAATGATGTAGTTGTGAGTACATGATGTGAAGTAGGTGCGATTATACGCCGTTATCACTAGCCTACTGCTGATAACAGTTTCCCCACTCCATGGCGCTCTTATCAAATCTTCCGCGCATAGTACTTGTCCAACAGTCTAGTGTTTTGTATGTATGAGGTTTTTACAGAAGGAATATTTAAAAACATCGTAGTTAGAACTTATTTTTCAGGTTTTATAGACTCGCTGTGAATAGCTGTGTTGGTGCCCACATTTATGGTAGTAAAAGTCGGGCATTCTTTTATCGACTACTAGTTAGCCTTGACTGCAAGCTATCATATCTTATGTTAAGTGGTGATGCAATTTAAGATGGAAGCGGGCTAACTTGTTAGGAGTAGGATGAAAATCCACACCCCTTTTGGTTTTTACATAACATCGTACCGGAAGGCTTTAATCTTTTGGCGGTAAAGTGGTAACTAGCCACGGGGAAGCCTCCCACAGCCAGACCAGGCAGAGGAGCATAAAAGTGAAATTAGTTTGGGTCGGTGAACGGTTTCCAGGCGTTCACTCTACTGCATTTCTGCTACGCCCGATATTGTGCCCAATGTTGTACTTTACTTAAATATCAAACTCACACTGCCGACGCGGACGGGGAGGTTATAGCCCCCACCGACTTCGATGTTATGAAGTCGGGAGCTGCCTGCTATCTTTTGCGGCACTATTTCGTGCATAATTTTTTATGCCCTCCGTCCGTGCCATGGCCCTCTGTGACCGGCACCACCAGTACCACGGGCACCCATCCGTCCGTTTATGATATGTAACTGTATACCTGTCCTTTGTCTTCATCACCAGGCCCTTATAACAGTCACAATATATCTAGGTGGAAAATTCTCAGTTACAGCTATTGATCCAAAGAACTCGAGCCTTTAGCTTTAATAATAGAGCTCGCTGGATTTTGAGTCGTTTTGAAGGTTGAAAGACTTACTGGTGGATGAGTATAAGCTCCCGATATGATATAGCTCTATGAGGCCATTAAAATAGCCATAAAACTATTATCACCCTAAGCCCGCCAACCCACGCAGGTGCAGCATGGTGGGTTTAAGCCCCAGATATTTTTCCACAAGTCAGGGTGTCAGGTTCTTCGAGTGGGCGATTAAAACAGTCATAAAACTATTATCACCCTAAGCCCGCCAACCCCCGCAGGTGCAGCATGGTGGGTTTAAGCTCCAGATATTTCCCACCAGTCAGGGATTCTTCTGGTGGGCTATCCCTTTCCAACAAAAAAAGAATCATTTAAAACGGTTCATAAACTACGAAGTTATCTGCGAAACCACATAGGTAAAAAACGTTTCCCTCTTTCTTACGGAGTCGGGTAAAAAAAAGAAGTATGTAAGAACACTCCTCGGACTGTTTCTTATATGAATATGTCATCATATCGGGGATCGGCCAAGCCGTTTGGAAGTTGTAGGGGAACATATAAATAGTGCGGACAGACACACAGACAGACAGACAACAAGAATTTATAGCATTCCGCAGTAACGCAATAAATGCGGTAATGATGAGAGCATTGAGGAGTATGTGTGGATTGAAACTGAGTGCCAGAGTCAATAAGATGTTATGCTAAAATTGAGAAAGTGATTAGATGGTTTGGGCAGGTGAAGAGAATGGATTAAAGAAGATTTAAGAGGCGAGGTTGAATGGAAATGTTGGAAGCGGAAGGTCTGGGCGAATGTGCCTGGATCAACTTTGGACATTTTAAACTATTTATTTATTTATTTAAAAGAACGCTAACAATATAAATATTTAATATTGTTATTAAATATTAGGTAGATTACAACTTCTGATATTTATATCAATCATAAGCGCTCATATCAATCACACAATAAAAAAAATGTCAAGTAGAAAGTTAACTCTACTTTCTTGAATGAATACATAAAAACAAACTTATCTTAAATTACACAAAAAACTTACTTCTAGGTACTAAAAAAAATAACACAAAAAGTAAATATAAATTAAATACTAAAAAATTATTAATTAAGAATTACAATTGAAATAAAAATTAAATTGAATTGTCTTAATTGAATTGAGTTATTAGGACATGATGAAGAAACTATTTAATAAAAATATTGATTGGAAGTTCAAACTATGGCTACGTTTAGAGTACCTTAAACGGACGAACTTGTATGAAAGGGTTAATGTGAGTGGAAGAAGCTAAGGAAGTATGCAAGGACGTAGTCACTGCCAATCTATGGAAATGACGTGTGGTGTTATGTATGTATGTTTCACTGAATGAATATGTAAAAATTACATAATGATACTTATTTTTCAGGTTTTGTAGAATGCCATACATAATAATAGTATTTAAATATTTTGAAAACTCATAGTCACTCATATACTTACCGACACTATTTATTGTGAAATATGTCCATACTAAAGTAGTGGACATAGCTCAAAGGATAAGCAAGTTGAAGTGGTAGTGGGCAGGCCGTATAAGTCGCAGAACAGACGGTCGCTGGGGCCGGCGTGTTCTGGAGTGGAGACCACGTACTACTAAGCGCAGTGTAGGACGCCCTTCAGCCCGATGGTCCGACGACCTTAAAAAGGTAGTGGGAAGTGGCTGGATGAGGAAGGCAGAGGATCGTGTGTGGTGGCGCGCTCTCGGAAAGGCCTGTGTCCAGCAGTGGACGGATACAGGCTGATGATGTCCAAACCTTGCCGTTTAGATTGAACTGACCAACATTAACTATCCACCTAAAGTTTATGAAATCGCTAGCAGTTAACGTAGAACATGTTAGGTATTGTATATATATGACGTCGCCACATCGTAGATTTGCTCATTTCATGAAATGCTTGAGTAGTTCATGAAATGGTCGCGTTTCATGAAATGTTTGAGTAGATCATGAAATGGCCGCGTTTCATGACATGTTTGAGTAGATCATGAAATGGCCGCGTTTCATGAAATGCTTGAGTAGATCATGAAATGGCCGCGTTTCATGAAATGTTTGATTAGATCATGCAATGGCCGCGTTTCATGAAATGTTTGAGTAGATTATGAAATGGCCGCGTTTCATGAAATGCTTGAATAGATCATGAAATGTTTGCCTGTCTATTGGCCACATCGTGATATGGTTTGGGCAAATCAATGATACAAAATCGTTTCTCGATGTGGCCAACTTAACACGCGACTACTTCATTACTTCGTAAAGTGGTCAAAATTATTTGATCATATTGTAAACTAGTTACACCCCGACTCAGAGTACCCCGACTGGGATAGGTAAGGTTAGAAGCCTTAGCCTTCGTGGTTTTTTTTCTTAAACTACCGGAGCCCCGCGAAAGGGGGCGGGGTGGGGCGTTAAAATATTATGTTTAATTATTATTATGGCATTTATAAATTGTATATAATCTTTGGGCCTAGCCCCTATTTATATCATTCGGCCAAACGTGGATGACAAAAATTTTGAACAAAAAATAGAACCGACTTAAAACGCGTATGTTTTTTCAGTAACGTCGTATGTTTTCAGTACGTTACCATTTATTAGAAAACAAAGAAATTCGGTCTTCACCGAATTCAAATTGAAGCTATGCAATAGCTTAAAAACTGTGCAATTCTAACAATATTACATAAATACGGGTCAAATTAATAATCTCCTTTTTTCAAGTCGATTAAATACAAACTAAATATATCAAATAGAAATGGCGTATAGTTAAAACGTTCAGGTATTGTGCAACAGGCACTCTGTGCGGACATGGTGAGATCACGCGTTTCCAAGGACTGACAAACATACATTATACAAGGGGTCCTATTACACACATTGCGACTGAGCTAAACTATTCCGACCACTTCGGTGTAAGGCTGAGTGCAAACGGTTGAGTATGTCATGCGGGTATGTTAGGTCATCTTATTCCTCATGGTTTTTAAAGGAGTTTATTTGTTTGTTTGTTTGTTTGAGCGCGCTAATCTCAGGAACTACTGGTTCCAATTGAAAAATTATTTTCGTGTTAGCTGTTTTTTTTTATCGACTACAAGTTGGCTCTTGACTGCTATCTCACCTGATGTTAAGTGATGATGCAGTCTAAGATGGAAGCGGGCTAACTTGTTAGGAGTAGGATGAAATCCACACCCCTATCGGTTTCTACATAACATCGTAATGGAACGCCAAATCGCTTGGTGGTACGTCTTTGTCGGTAGGGTGGTAACTAGCCACTAGTCCATTTATCGAGGAAGGTATTAGGCTATATATCATCACGCTGCAACCAATAGGAGTAAAGAAAAATAGAACCGACTCAAAACGCACTAAAAAGTAAAAAATAACTGTGTCATTTAGTTGCTTTAATTTACTTAAGCATATCTAGGAGTCGGTGCCAGCCAAGGTTTCTACTTTAAGGACGTTACCTGGAACCCACAAACTGCTTTACTACGTTTAGTAAAAGTTCCTTAAACTTGCTCTCTGGCAATCCGGGCACTTAAAGCGGCTTGCCGCTAGGCCATGATCCCGTCGTTTCCGCAATTTTTGATATTATGTTTATTCTTAAATATAAATAACTAGCTTTTGCCCGCGACTTTGTCCGCGTGGAATTAGTTATTACGGCAGCCTAATTTTTGTAACCTTTGAATGTCATATTTATTAATATCTAATCAACTGCCTAAGAAATAGGTCTTAAGCTTTCAAAATGACGATACTTTCATACAACATTTCATCCCCCCTTTAACCCCTTACAACCCTTTTTTCGCAATTAAAAGTAGCCTATATCCTTTTTCAGGCTCTAGACTTACTGTGTACCAAATTTCATTTAAATCGGTTCAGTAGTTGTAGAGTGAAAGCAAGACAGACAGACAGACAGAGTTACTTTCGCATTTATAATATTAATTAGTTAATTAGGTAATTAGTTAGGATCTCTAAAGTGTGGGTAACACTTTTCAATAAAAACTAAAAAGAATAAAATCGGAATGTGTCATCTTTAAAAATTGAAGAGCTTCATTCGTAATATGAGCTTTCAATGGTATTGTAACATCTTCAGTTCATACTGTAGATGGCATTACAGGCCGTATACCTTGATATCAAAAACATAATATTAAAGTACAATTTCGGCACCGACGTCATCGGGATCGTGGCCTAGCGGTAAGGCGTTCTAAGTGCCCGGATTGCCAGAGATACGCGGGTCGAATCCCGTCGGTAGTTATTTTATTTAAAATTTTAACTATTAAATATTTAGTTATATGTACATATAGTTAACCATGATGTGCATAACATGTGAAAATTAGGCAGATTTTGGCATGCTCCTTTATAAATGATTTAATTAGAAACTTAAGCTTACTTATCTGCCTGGACCTTCCAAACCGGTGTTAGGGTAATTAAAAACAGCCAAATTTGACGTGTTGATAGTGTAAACAGAGCCTACTTCAAATAAATTTATTTAAATCAAAGTGCTAGAGGGAAAGCGCAGTGTTGGAGTTAATTTACTTAAGCATATCTAGGAGTCGGTGCCAGCCAATGTTTCTACTTTAGGGACATTACCTAGAACCCACAAACTGCTTTACTACGTTAAATAAATGTTCCTTAAACTTGCTGGTATAGGCATTTGACAGGAGGTGACATTTTGTTAATTTGACGACGTTTCGACACTCTGCGAGGTCATAGGTGCGAGAGTGTCGAAACGTCGCCAAATTAAAAATTTAAAAAATGTACCTCTATGAGTGTTTTCATATTTGACTAGATAAATCCCAATACGTTTTCATTTCGCATGGTCAAAATACCTAGAAGGATTTTGATACTTTGAAATTAGTATCGCGGAACGCTTGGGTAACCTTTCATCATCAAAATCATCAGCTTGTATTAGTCCACTGCTGGACATAGGCATTCCCGAGAGCGCGCCACCACACACGATCCTCTGCCTTCCTCATCCAGCCACTTCCCACTACCTTTCTAAGGTCGTCGGACCATCAGGCTGGAGGGCGTCCTACACCTTCCTCCGTCCTTGACGACCTCCGTGGCGCATTGGTATGCGCGGTGGATTTATAAGACGGAGGTCCTGGGTTCAATTCCCGGCGGGGCAGATTGAGATTTTTCTTAATTTGTCTTGGTCTGGCTGGTGGGAGGCTTTCGCCGTGGTTAATTACCACCCTACCGCCAAAGACGTATCGCCAAGCGATTTAGCGTTCCGGTACGATGTCGTGTAGAAACCGAAAGGGGTGTGGATTTTCGTCCCACTCCTAACACGTTAGCCCGCTTCCATCTTAGACTGCATCATCACTTAACATCAGGTGTGATAGCAGTCAAGGGCCAACTTGTAGTCGATAAAAAAAAACACTGCGCTTAGTAGTACGTGGTCTCCACTCCAGAACACGCCGGCCCCAGCGACCGTCTGTTCTGCGACTTATATGGCCTGCCCACTGCCACTTCAACTTGCTTATCCTTTGAGCTATGTCCACTACTTTAGTTCTCCAGTTCTCCTCTGGATTTCCTCGTTATGGATTCTATCCTTAGAGAGACACCCAACATAGCTCACTCCATAGCCCGCTGAGCGACATTGAATTTGTGAACCAGGCCAACTGTCAGTGTCCACGTTTTTACGCCATACGTTAAAAGTAGGCTAGAATATAATAAAAATAATTATTTGTGTAAAAAATGTAATACTATTGGCCCCCGGCAGTGTCCGGCTTTTCGAAAAATTTGTGATAGGTGCAAAAAATAATAACCTTTCATATATAATAATAGGATAGGATAGGATGGTCCATTTCCGCTTCACTCTTGTACCACATACCATTAAAATGGAAAAAATACAAGGATTTTATCAAAAATAAAATAAGTGAACGAAACGAACTATATAAAACGTTGGTTAAAAATGAAATTCCTAGTTTTTGAGGTATTAAAAGGTGGCGTCTTTCTAATATTAGTCTGTAGGTGATAAAGATGCGGTGACATTGATTTGTCAAACTCAAAACATGTCATTTTTGACAATTCCTTTCTTCCGTGTTCCGGGCTTTGTTTTTAGCTATAATTCATTTTAGACATACACATCTTAGCTATAATAAGAACAAAACTCAATATTTTAATCTGATTATTCAGTTACTGGTTAGGTACCTATGCCTAACCAGTAACCATCAAATCAAATGGACCATACGTCAATAAACACTGACACCAAAAGTCAAAACACCATCAATCCGCCACCTGGAGAATGTCTACCATAGATAATATAACTTATCTAAGATCCGCCATGATTATACGTAAAGTGTTGCATTGTTTTGGAGAGGATAAATAATATTTCGCCCAAATAAAAGTGAATTCAGAGATTTGGCTAATCAAAACTAAATTATTAATACATGTAGTTTTTTTCAACTTATGTACAGAAAGTGAGTCTGTGCTCCATACAATTTTGGACCATCTCCTTTGTATATAATTCTAGTCTATTAATAATGTAATATTTATAGTTTGCGCGTTTCCTTATACCGCTAGCGTGCATTCTGCGAACACGCGGCGCAGTGCGCGCGGCGGCGAGTGGTGACGTCAGCCGTTTCAAGGCTACGATAATTGTAGGGCCACAGCGAGCCGCCCGATCGGTACACTACCTACTTGTGTGTACTGTTGTACTAGATGTACTATGACTATACTACAGCCAAACTCGATTGAGAATGCTTGTCAACAAACAAATTTAATATGAAGGTAGAAAATGCAACACGTTTTATGCCTAATAAATTTAAAATTGTTTTTTGTTTTTTTATAAAATCTTATTTAAAAGATATTGAATATATTAATTAGTTTTAAGCTTACTCATATAATTTATTGTCATGAATCCGTCATTAACTAGTTAATTAATAAAATTAGGGTATTGTTGACAAGCATTCTCGATCGAGTTTGGCTGTAGTATAGATGTAATATTGAAAATAGGGTGCTTTGACGGTTTGGGCATGTAGAGAGAATGGATGAAAGAAGATTCATCATCATCATATAGCCAGGGCCAGGCCTTCCTCCTTATAGGGCGTATATATAGTGCGTAGACCCACCACGCTGCTCCAATGCGGGTTGGCGGGCTTAGGGTGATAAAGTATTAAACTTGGGCGTTCAAATAATATTCCGATGTCTTCAAAATTGTTTATTCTTTTGTAAACTACCGCCGCGTCGGACGTGCAGTCCGTGATGAGAAAAGACGCGGCCAGAAAAACTCGACACATGCTCTTTTTAAATGAATTACAAAACCACTCAATTACAATAATTAATATTACACTAAAATATGCATACTTTGTAACAACCAAAAGAACAGTAAAATACACTACTCGACTATTCTAAGATATCCATTTTACATTTTATTTTACGGCCTGGAATCTAGTCCTTTGAAATCATCTCACGGTCGACAGACACAAGCTTACGTTACCATAGACAATATCGTACAGTATTGTCTATGGTAACAAATTGTAATATTTTAAAATGCTAACAAATGTTTCATTTATTAACGATCAGTATCAGATGATGACAGTGACCGGTACCGACGGCTTAACGTGCTCTCCGAGGCACGGGGGTATAACACCACCAACTTTCTGACTCCGGGCTTGGAATATTCCGTGACCCGACCCCAGAACCCAGGACCTCGTGATCGAAGCCAGATAGGTTAACGACTAGACCAACGAGGCTGTCAAGGCAAAGAAGATTAACAAAAGAGATTTATGAGGCGAGGTTGAATGGACATGTTGGAAGGAGAAGGCCTAGGCGAATGTTCCTGGACCAAGTTGAGGATATTTTAAAGTATGGACAGGTCAAGAGTTCTTTGAACTGACAAACTTGTATGAAATGATTAATGAGAGTGTAAGAAGCTAAGGAAATATGCAAGGAAAAGCCAATTTTTAACTATTTTGATTTTGATTTATAGCTGAAAAATTTATAACGCACCAAAAAATAAAAAAATAATTGCGTTAATTAGTAATTTTTTATCCGATGAAAAAAAACGGTGGAGGTTCTCAATTCGACACGTATATATTTTTTTTATGTATGACCACGCATAACTTTTTATACCCACCGAACGGGTGCATCCCAGTAGTACCCCATGCCGTAGTTCTATAGACCTGTTGGGATACTTTGCGTGCTGACAAATTATATCCCAATAGTTCTATAGTTTTTGCTCTTGACTTTACTTATAGCACATAAGTTATAAACTTTATATTATTTTAATTGATATTTCATTTTGTATTTAACAAAAAAATGTTCCTTGCGACAAAAGCAAGTTGTTAAAACCAAGTAGTAGTTTGTCTAAAAAAATATTCTCTTATTTTAGAAGTTACAGGGGGAGGAACATTTTACGACTTTGGAAGTATCTTTCGCGCAAACTATTCATGTTAGAAAAAAATTATATTAAAAACCTCAATACCATTTTAAAGACATTTTGTGCAATTTAAGCAAAGCTGTATTCGATATAGTATGTTTATAGATACTCTCAAATTTAAGTGGACATTTATTATTGCAATCAAAAGAGATTCCATATTATATTTATAAAAACTATAGATATTTTATATGTAACGTACAAACAAGATGTTGATATCGACATTTCTTTAATGTTGTCCCATTAGTTCTATATACATATTAACTATTGGGAACTAATGGGACACTAAGCACTAATATGGTGTATCAACAGTTCTATAGACCTAAAATTAGGGGGTACTACTGGGATGCAACCCACCCAACCACTTTTGTTGACGAAAATCGCTAGGAGAGTCGATAAAAGTCGAGCTTCTCGGGAATTTTCATGTTTTCAGTACGTTACCATTTATTAGAAAACAAAGGGTTTTCTAATAAATGGTAACGTACTGAAAACATACGATGTTACTGAAAAGCTATGAGAGTATTCAGACGGGTACATGGGTCAGGGTTTTACCCGTACAATATCGCGTGTTAAAAATTAGGTGAGATGGTCAAGCGCGAACTTAACTAATATAAAAAAATAAGCTTGCGACCCCGGGCAAGCTGTCACAAAGGGCTGTACTGTACACATCCGTCTCGCTTCCACACAGGGTGAGCGTATACAGCCATCCCTCTCGCCACAGGCAGGGCGTGGTGCTACCCTGGTGGTAAAGTAGGTCAGTGGAGCAGAGACGCCCGGCTTAGAGCCGAGGCGGCTGTAAAGTAACTTACACAATCTTGATGAATATATTTTTTTATTTATCTGTGTCGATTCTTGAAAAAAGCGTCAGTATTGAAGTTGATGTACACAGTGCAACGGTAGCATAGATGTAACATAAATCGGAATTCTCCAATGATATTTTGTCGTTCGACCTCGTTGGTCCAGTGGTTAGCCTATCCGGCTTCGATCACGAGGTCCTGGGTTCGAGTCCTGGGTTCGAGTCCTGGGTCGGGTCACGGAATAATTCTGAGTTTTTCATTCTTCTATGAAATACTCAATAGGTACATTCCAAGCTCGGAGTCTGGAAGTTGGCGGTGTTACACCCTCGTGCCTCGGAGAGCACGTTAAGCCGTCGGTCCCGGTCACTATCATCAACATCAGCTAGAGCTTTATTACTAGAGCTTACTGCAGTTCTACTCAAGCCACTATTTATCCCGATATTCACACGGAAACGGGAACTACGCGGGTAACATCGCGAGACATTACTAATAAAGATATATATATATACGAGTACTTTCGTATTTTTAAATCGATAAAACAACAAAGAAAAAATTTTTTAACAAAAAATAGAACCGACTCAAAACGCACTAAAAAGTAAAAAATAACTGTGTCATTAGTTGCTTTAATTTACTTAAGCATATCTAGCATATCATAGTCGGTGCCAGCCAAGTTTAAGGAACATTTATTTAACGTAGTAAAGCAGTTTGTGGGTTCTAGGTAATGTCCTTAAAGTAGAAACCTTGGCTGGCACCGACTCCTAGATATCCTTAAGTAAATTAAAGCAATTAAATGACACAGTTATTTTTTACTTGTTAGCGCGTTTTAAGTCGGTTCCATTTTTTGTTAAAAATTTTTATTTCTTACTTTTTAGTGATTTATCTCCACGTAACGTACTCGTACTATACTGTCATAGTATATTATACGACACTAGTAAAAAGCGTTTTTTTTTTCGTCGGTTAAATATAAGTTATGATATCATGTTGAGCTGCAAAGTGCCATACAATTACAAGTTACAATATAATGCGCTTCAGAAACTAACATCGCGCGCTGTAGATTAGGTAGGTAGTAGGCAGTAGGTACTCTACAGTCTACACAGATGACGTAGAGCGCTCTCAAGGTCTCTAGTAACTTCTATAGTAACGCCGACACCACATATACTCTACTCAACTAAACTTTGTCTTTTAAATAAAGGCCGTTTGACCAGGAGTAGAAAAAACACGTTAGTTATTCTACAAGTAGCGGCACGAAACTCTAGCGCTGACCGTTATTGCAGAAGTAAAAATTTAGGTATCATGGGGGAGCTTGAGGAATGAAGGGCGGGCGTGCGTAGCGGCGATTGGCTCCCCAGTCGCATTCCGTCCCCCTCACCGAAACGACGCACCGCGGACTTCCAGGGTACAGTCTCGCTCTGAGTTGCATTGTTATTATTGTTAATTTTGAGTTGGTTTGTTAAATATATTTTGTTGGTTTTTTAAGTTTGTTTATGAATTTAAAGGGAATGATATACCTAGATGAAATACCGTTTTGCGACGCCAGGCGTGTTACCATTGCCTGATTCAGATAAGACTAGTCTTATATCTAAAATAAAAATTGACAATATAATAATGTTTTATTTTTTTACTCCCCGTAAGATTTTCAAAATTTATTTATTCATTTATGGTAAATATCTATACTATATAATTATGTCTTAAGTAATACGAAATCTTTGGAAATTAGAACTATAAACATTAACATATATAAGCACAAACACGCACGTAACGTACATAAACACATACACACACACGCATGCACGCACACACACATATTAAAACGATGTCATAACATGATTTATTAATTAGGTAATTATAGTATATATTGTATTGCGTACGCGACGGTACCGATGCGCAGCCATCCCTTCTACGTTTCGTTCAGCGCTAGACTTGCATGCCGCTAGTTATACTCCTGGTTCGTTTTTTTTAAACCCTTTCTGTCCATTCCTATAATAATATTCGTTACTTGGTAACCGTGCTACAATGTTCTTTTTTAATTTTAAATAGTTTAGGACATTTTAAAATAAAAACCGACGAACTTGTATGAAAGGATTAATGAGAGTGGAAGAAGCTAAGGAAGTATGCAAGGACCGTGGCAAATGGAGGGATGTGGTTTCTGCCTACCCCTATAGGAACGAGGCGTGATGTTATGTATGTATGTATGTCTAAATAATATTAATATATAATAACAATTTTGAGTTCCTTATTTAAAAAATTGCACGGATATACGCCATTTTGGTCGGCAAGGTTCACGCAATCAACATGGACTAACTATAACTAAAATAATTGATGATGTCTATATTTATCTAACTACATATTATTATTTTCGGACTATAGGATATAATAGATACACTGTCCCTATACAACTGTTTTAACTCGCATGAATTGAAATGCGAGGAAAAACAGTTCTACACAGACCATAAAAAATTTTAATAAATATGTATAATAACAGTTAATTAAGAAACTAAATGCTGGTAGTAAGGCTCCTGAGGGTTGATTATAATGCGAGTTTGTATAGAGACTACTGATTTGTATTTATTTCTATGAAATACCTTTCGTGACTAGCGACACGTTTAGTCTAAGATCCGAACTAAAATCGACCTTCACCGAACTGATAATAGAATGAAATATATTTCATGACAAATTTAGTATATTAGAATATATATTAAAAATAGGTTGCCCAAAAAAATCCTGGACAAACTATTTTTTATTATTTTTTAAAAAATAATTTTTACACTCTAGTAAACAGTAAGCGTTATTTTGGAGCAACTTATGTCGTGAGTTGTAAAAAAAATAATAAATTCAATTGTCAATATAAATATTTGTATAAATTTTGATAAATATTTATTGATTTTGTGGGCAACTTCTGCCCTTGCCATATATTATTTATTTTATCTCCCTATATAATATATATTGCATTTATTACTCTTGATTAAGTATAGGCACAAGTTTTAACTTATATTAAAAATTCATTATATATATTATTATTTAATTACTAGTTACTTCATAGTATACATTACCTTTATATATATTAGTACATAATTAGTTTAGTTAATAATTTAATATTCCGCGTTTTAGCGCGCGGCCTTTGTGTGCATATATTGTACAACGCCACACACACACTAGGCTGCCGTTAAACGTAGATCGCGCGCCCGCCGCCAAAACCGGCGCGGCGCGACAGAGCAGTCCGTTTTTAACCACGCCTCGCGGATAGACATAGTGTCAATATACTTACGCTAAACCTATGTAATTTTTCTGTTCTGCTTGCCTGTAAAATATTTCTTGTGCCTGTGATTAATAAACTCTATTCTGTGCTATCACTATCGTTTCTTCTTCGCTCCTTCTTCAACTTCAAAACTTGACTTTATATAGC
Source organism: Mycalesis mineus (assembly GCA_034621355.1). Classification (NCBI taxonomy): domain Eukaryota; kingdom Metazoa; phylum Arthropoda; class Insecta; order Lepidoptera; family Nymphalidae; genus Mycalesis; species Mycalesis mineus. Next base: position 232,255 of record JAXAVZ010000219.1, on the reverse strand, counting down.
GACGATTAATATTGGACCTCCACACGCATCTATAACGGAGCACCCACCATCGCTATACTGGTGACCCCACTAAGGACTGCATAAATCAACATGAGTGATAGCAGTGCAGATTTAGACGTGAAGCTTTCCGACAGCCACATCACTACGCGGCCGAAGAAAAAAGTTTCAACGGGCGCGGTCAGCAAACCAAATATCAAAGTTCCGGCGTTTTCATCGGAGGACCCAGAATTGTGGTTTGCATTACTGGAAGGCCAATTTAACATCAACGGCATCACAGAAGATCACGCAAGGTTTGGCCATGTTACTAATAACCTAGATATACAATTCGCAAAAATTGTCAAAGATATAATTGTCAATCCACCCACGATTAACCGCTATGACAAAATAAAAACAGAATTGATTAAAAGACTATCCGCTTCACACGAGGAGAAAGTACGACAACTTTTAATGCATGAAGAGTTGGGAGATAGAAAACCGTCGCAGTTTGCTCGTCATCTCCAAGACCTAGCTGGTTCGAACATTCCAGAAGATTTTCTCAAAACGATTTGGTGCAGCCGACTACCCAAACACGTTCAGACAGTGCTGGCTACACAACCTTCCCAGTCTTTGGACCAACTTCTGGACCTGGCAGACCGCGTGCATGAGATTACAGCATCAAAGGACGTCGCAGCTGTTTCCACGTCACAGACCAACTCACCAGGCGTGCACGGTGAGATCGCAGAGCTTCGGAGGATGGTCGAGCGATTATCTGCAAAACTGGATGAACGTAGCCGCAGACCAAGACCTTCAGCGCGTACAGTGACGCGTCAACGAGCGTCTTCACGAAGTGGATCGCGCTCAGCCTCCAGCTACAGACGGTATCCCGTATGCTGGTACCATGCGAAATTTGGAAAGGACGCAAAGAGATGCCAGAAGCCCTGTGATTATCAGCCTTCGGGAAATGCCATGGGCAATCACTAATGGCGACGGACGATTGCCCCACCACGTCAGGTCGCCTCTTTGTTACCGACCGCGCAACGAAGACACAATTTCTTGTGGACACTGGAAGTGACCTCTGTGTTTTCCCTCGGTTAAACCTCAAGGAGCGCCGAGCACCGGCGGGCTATACACTGGTTGCAGCAAACGGTTCAACCATCAACACATATGGATATACATACCTAAACTTGGACCTTGGACTGCGTCGTACATATCCGTGGCGTTTTGTAGTGGCGGACGTTACGAAACCAATTATAGGTGTTGATTTTTTGATACACTATAACATTATTGTAGACTGTAAGAACAAGATGTTATTAGATAATTTAACTTCTCTTACCTCTGCAGCATGTACAGCATCAAATTGTAGTGTGTTATCTGTTAAGGTACTCACTGGAGAATCGCCGTACCACATACTTCTATCACGCGATTACCCAGACATTACACGACCTCCTGGTACACACCGCACTACACCTCACAACACCCAACATCACATTCGCACTACACCTGGACCACCTGTCACCTGTTCTCCTAGACGTCTAGCTCCCGACAAATTGAAGGTAGCGAAGGCAGAGTTTGAGGCGATGCTCGCTAATGGTACAGCGAGGCCTTCAGACAGCCCTTGGTCGTCTCCCCTGCACCTCGCGCCCAAGAAAGACAACGGATGGCGTCCCTGCGGTGACTACCGACAGCTCAACGCCCGGACCATACCTGATAGGTACCCGGTAAGGCATATACATGATTTCGCACATAATATTTCAGGCTGTGAAATTTTCAGCACCATAGATCTGGCTAAAGCGTACAATCAGATACCCGTCTGCGCCGAAGATATCCCTAAAACTTCAATCACTACGCCCTTTGGGATGTTTGAGTTCCCCTATATGAGTTTTGGCCTTCGTAACGCTGGACAGACCTTTCAAAGGTTCGTAGATGAGATGATGCGTGGCTTGGACTTTGTCTACTGTTATCTCGACGATTTCTTGATTTCCAGCAGAAATGCAGTCGAGCACGAAGATCACCTACGCCAGGTATTTAATAGACTTCGCCAATACGGGATGGTAATCAACGTGTCTAAATGCGTATTTGGAGTTCCCGAGGTAACTTTCTTGGGTTATCAAATTTCCAAGAACGGGACCAAGCCTTTAGACACGAAGATACAAGCCATACGAGACTTTCCTCCACCTAAGGACGTCAAAGCACTGAGGCGCTTTCTGGGCATGGCCAACTTTTATAGACGTTTCTTGCCAAACGCGGCTCAGATCCAAGCACCACTTAATGCTTTGCTTACGGGAACTGTCAAAGGTTACACACCAATCAACCTTTCAGGTGAGACTTTAAAATCATTTGAAGCTACAAAAGACAGCCTCTCCAATGCAGCCCTTCTTGCACATCCGGACTGCAATGCTAAGTTAGCATTAGTCACTGATGCTTCAGACTTGGCTATAGGGGCAGTTTTGCAGCAGCAACATGATGACGTGTGGCAACCCCTTGCTTTCTTTTCTAGGAAATTAAGTCCATCCCAGCAGAAATATTCACCATACGATCGTGAGCTTCTCGCGATCTATGAGAGCATTAAGTACTTTCAGCATATGGTCGAAGCTAGGCACTTCACGGTCTATACAGACCACAAACCTATAAGTTTCGCCTTCCATGAAAGGAAGAAGAATTGTTCTCCAAGACAGTTTCGCCATTTAGATTTTATTTCGCAGTTCACGACGGACATAAGGCATATTTCAGGAAAAGACAACGTTGTCGCTGACACCTTATCTCGCGTCGAAGAACTTGCATCTCCTATATCCCTAACTGACTTGGCCATGGCTCAAGATAAAGACCCAGAGCTGACCCAATACCTCAACAGCGAAGAATCTTCTCTTCGTCTAAAAAAGATGAATATACCTGGCTGTCGCATCCCTCTGTACTGCGATGTCAGTACAACGACGGCCAGACCATTCGTCACAAAAGACTTTCGCAAGAGAGTCTTTCAAAGCTTACACTCACTGAGTCACCCTGGCGCCACTGCATCCGCTAAGTTGGTAGCTGAGAGATTTGTGTGGCCTGGCGTAAGAAAGGACTGTCGCGAGTGGAGCAGAACTTGTTTAGCGTGCCAAAGGTCAAAGGTCTCTCGACATGTTTCTTCACCAATTGGAACATTTGACCTCCCTCGTGCACGTTTCAAGTGTGTACACATAGATCTTATCGGCCCCCTCCCAGTCTCACAGGGAAATAAATATTGCCTCACCGCCATCGATCGATTCACTCGATGGCCTGAGGTGATACCCATCCCGGACATCACTGCGGAGACTGTGGCTAAAGCCTTGATCTCCGGATGGATTTCCCGATTTGGGGTAATGGCAAGCATTGTGACTGACCGAGGTAGGCAATTCGAATCAGCGCTGTTTCAATATCTGGCAAAAACGGCCGGATTTCATCACAAGCGCACCACCAGTTATAATCCAGCATGCAATGGAATTATAGAGCGCTTCCATAGACAGCTGAAGGCGTCAATCACCTGTCATGCTGATCATAACTGGATGGAAGTCTTGCCTCTCGTCCTACTCGGTATTCGCAGTGCTTTCAAAGAGGACTTACAAGCCTCTTCTGCGGAGTTGGTATATGGTGAGCCCCTCCGACTTCCTGGCGAATTTTTTGACCCTTGTGGGCCCTGTACGACAGATATGTCTGATTTTACAGCGCGCCTCAGGTCTTTCGCCGGAAAGCTGAAACCAGTCCCTGCTTCGCGACACAACAAAAATACTATTTTTGTGTTCAAAGAGCTTGCGACCGCCGAATACGTTTTCCTCCGCGAAGACGCTTCGCGTCCCCCTCTCCAGCCGGCCTACACAGGCCCATATAAGGTAATCTCACGAGGAGACAAGACTTTTAATCTTCTTGTGAAAGGGAAATCTGTCACAGTATCGATCAATCGCCTTAAACCGGCTTACACACAGACTGACACATTTTCCATACCTAACCCTACCCAACCTCCCCCCAACCAACTACATCCAAACATACAAGATCCCATACAACAAAACAAAACTACACAACAGGAAACGGTCAAAAAGTCACGTTCGGGACGTATTGTTCGTTTTCCCGATTTCTATCGGCCGACCTAAATTTAATGTCTAGTTGAACTAATATCAATGTAAAGTAGTCGCGTCGTCACTACATGACGCCGCACCGGTAAACCGGTTTGCGATAAGCCGATGCGCCGAGCTCGCCACAGCGACGTTTAAGCGAGCGATAGGTAATTAACTACTTTATAACTTTAATACATCGCGAATTATTTGCGTTTTCTTCTTGTAAATAATTAACAATTGTATTTTAATGTTATAATATTGTTATTAATAATGGCTTAATGTATTGTAATTGATTGTATTTGTATTTGTTTCGATGTGTTTAGATAAAATTTTATATTGTATTAAATTTCATCCGGTTATAAATTTTACTTATAACTAAATTTTATATTTCATTTCACTGTGTTGTCACTTACCATCTGGTGAGATTATTAGTAGTAGTAAAAAAAAATATATACATATATACCTACATTTCTTTTCATCGACCTTAACTAGGTCTCTTGGGGGGGAGTGATGTGGGCAACTTCTGCCCTTGCCATATATTATTTATTTTATCTCCCTATATAATATATATTGCATTTATTACTCTTGATTAAGTATAGGCACAAGTTTTAACTTATATTAAAAATTCATTATATATATTATTATTTAATTACTAGTTACTTCATAGTATACATTACCTTTATATATATTAGTACATAATTAGTTTAGTTAATAATTTAATATTCCGCGTTTTAGCGCGCGGCCTTTGTGTGCATATATTGTACAACGCCACACACACACTAGGCTGCCGTTAAACGTAGATCGCGCGCCCGCCGCCAAAACCGGCGCGGCGCGACAGAGCAGTCCGTTTTTAACCACGCCTCGCGGATAGACATAGTGTCAATATACTTACGCTAAACCTATGTAATTTTTCTGTTCTGCTTGCCTGTAAAATATTTCTTGTGCCTGTGATTAATAAACTCTATTCTGTGCTATCACTATCGTTTCTTCTTCGCTCCTTCTTCAACTTCAAAACTTGACTTTATATAGCGACGATTAATATTGGACCTCCACACGCATCTATAACGGAGCACCCACCATCGCTATAATTTAGCTGATTTTATATGGTGTCATGTTTTAGTATTATATTTAATATATATGATTTATATTTATTGAATTTATTATTTTTTTACAACTCAGAAATAAGTTGCTTCAAAATAAGACTCACTGTTTACTAGAATATAAAAATTATTTTTTAAAAATAATAAAAAATAGTCTGTCCAGGATTTTTTTAGGCAACCTATTTTCAATATATTTTCTAATATACTAAATTTGTCATGAAATATATTTCATCCTATTATCAGTTCGGTGAAGGTCGATCTTTGTTCGGATCTTCTACTAGTTGTCTGCTGTCGGATACGAAGTCGCTCCATAAAATGCGAGTTGGTAAATGTGAGTCCGACTTTATCTACTCGTAGTATGGATGAAATACGTTACGACGTACACTGTTGGCTGTTGGCGACCTCGAACGCTTTCATCTTCGTTTTAGACTTAAAATGTCTTTGTTATAGTTTGTTTACTTTTGGAAAGTTTGGTATTGTACTATTACTGTTTGGGATTTAAGCAGAGATGTACAGAATGGTTCAATAAAAGCATTTAAATGTAAAATGCAAAATACTTTTCAGATTTACTATTTGAAATGCAAAATACCAAATACTTTTGAATTTTGTATTTCAAATGAAAAATGCAAAATAGGTATTTTCAAAATGCTTTTTCAAAATAAAATACCTTTTGACCAAATCGTATGATATTTATATTTATTTTAGAATAGTCACTTATAACATTAGTAAATAAGTGTCGAAAGACTAAATAGGTCCAGGTGTTTCAGAGATTGGCCGGAACAAACAGGTTGACAAAAAATTGATTGTTAGTGTATTTTATAAAAATGCAAAATACATCTCGAAAGGTATTTCAGAAAAAATACAAAATATTTTTGTTAAAAAGCATTTAAATGCAAAATACAAAATAGGTATTTTACATTTTGTATTTGCATTTTAAATAGAAGTATTTTAAATAAATCACATCTCTGGATTTAAGTACCGCATTTCTCTCTCAATGATGAATGCATGACTTGTAGGCTGTTATGATAGGCTGATAATTATGATAATGATTACAACCAATATATTCATCATCATCAAATGACTCTGGTCCCGTTCTGACTCCTGACTGAAATAACCAAATCTCTACAAAGAGAGTCGCTAAAAAAGTCAACCAATACATTCATCATCATCAAATGACTCTGGTCCCGTTCTGACTCCTGACTGAAATAACCAAATCCCTACAAAGAGAGTCGCTAAAAAAGTCAACCAATATATTCATCATTATCAAATGACTCTGGTCCCGTTCTGACTCCTGACTGAAATAACCAAATCCCTACAAAGAGAGTCGCTAAAAAAGTCAACCAATATATTCATCATTATCAAATGACTCTGGTCCCGTTCTGACTCCTGACTGGAAAAACCAAATCCCTACAAAGAGAGTCGCTAAAAAAGTCAACCAATATATTCATCATCATCAAATGACTCTGGCCTCGTTCTGACTCCTGACTGAAAAGACCAAATCTCTACAAAGAGAGTCGCTAAAAAAGTCAACCAATATATTCATCATTATCAAATGACTCTGGCCCCGTTCTGACTCCTGACTGAAAAGACCAAATCTCTACAAAAAGTCGCTAATAAAGGCATGGTCCTGTAATGGGCCATTCATGGTCATCACATCAGCTCATAAAAATCCATTGCTGGATAAAGGTCATTTGTAGGGAGTTCCAATTCAAATTCAAAATCATTTATTTCAAGTAGGCCAATTATAAGCACTTTTGAGACGTCAAATTAGACAATTTGTAGTGACTCTACCACCGGCTCGGAAGGCAGGTCCTGTTGAGAAGAGCCGGCAAGAAACTCAACAGTTGCTCTTTTAAAATTATTAATTTTTACAATATTAATTGTATTTTTACATAAAATTATTTATTCTACTACTTGTGTGAAGTTGAAAGCTGATCCAATTGCCTCTCAACCTCTTTGTCATTTAAAAATTCATTTATAGTATAATAACCCTGACTCAGTAAGTGAGTTTTAATACATTGCTTAAACTTATGTAATGGCAGATCTAAAACGATCACAACGATTCCGAATTCCCGGATCACCTATGGCTAGCGGTTCCCTTTGACACGTTTGATGTCGTCAGCCCTTAATGGGGGGTCGACCAACACTGCGCTTTCCGGTGCGTTGTCTCCATTCCAGCACCTCGGGACCCCAAACGCCTATCAGCTCTTCTACGTGCCCGCTCATTGTTAACCCGCCCACCGCTTCAGTTCTGCGACTCGTTGAGCAATATGCATAACTTTGGTTCTTCTGATCTCATTTCTGATTCAATCACGCACAGTACTCCGAGGATTACTCTCTCAGTCGACCCTGAGCATTCTCCTATTTCAGCGGACCATTAAATTAAGGGATTTATGATTAATCCCCATCAATATGTAGTGTCCAGACGTCATATCAGCTTACGGGCTTCACCGAAGACGCGGTGCCCTGATGGTTACAGCATAATGTTGAGTGAATCCTTTTGGGATCGCATCGCATTTCATTGACAGCTTTATTAATTTGTTTTTACCCGACTGCGTCAGAAGGAGGGTTATGTTTTTCGAGCGTATGTATGTATGTATGTCCATTTTTTCGGCACGCGCTACAGCCTAAACGGCTGAACGGATTTTGACATGTGAGATGTCGTTGAATTTGTTAAAATTGTGGTAGTGATATAGGCTATATAAATTTTCAAAATGGCGGCTGTAAATGGGGGAAAAAAGGGGGCATGTGTGTATTCTTTTCTCTTATCTTAGCAATATGGGTACCAATTAAAAGGTCGTAAAAAGACCATTTCAAAAATATAAATATCATATCACATTCATATTACTTTTTTAACAAAAAATGGCAAAAAGTGTACCAAGTGTACCGTCTCATTTCAATACCATAAACTAAAACTAAAAAGTCTCAAATAAAATTATTATTATAAAAACAAAAAACCCGACTGCTTAGAAGTTATGAACTGAAAAGAGAAAAACAAGGATCACTATATCTGTATAAAATTCTAAATACTTTATGGTGCTGCAAACAGGGACAAAATACTTTAACCTGCGGGGAAAGAAAGATCTACCAAAACTACGTTTGTCCCCGCCCGCAGCACCATAAAGTATTTATATTTATATATTTTATATATTAATATATTTATAAGCAGTCGGGTTTTTTGTTTTTTAACCGACGAAAAAAAACGGAGGAGGTTCTCAATTCGACACGTATATTTTTTTTTTTTATATATGTATGACCACGCATAACTTTTTACAGAGTTGTCCGATTTTGATAATTCTTTTTTATTAGAAAGGGCATACATCCAAGGTGGTCCCATTGTCCGCTTGTTAGGATCAACTAATGATATCCTGGGGAAATTGAAGGAACTCTTCAAATTTTGGAGGCACGCTTACAGCGATTTCGGTTTTTGACTCGGTATCGGTAGCTTTTTGCCATATAATATACTATGACAGTATAGTACGAGTACGTTACGTGGCGATAAATCACTAAAAAGAAAGAAATAAAAATTTTTAACAAAAAATAGAACCGACTCAAAACGCACTAAAAAGTAAAAAATAACTGTGTCATTTAGTTGCTTTAATTTATTTAAGCATGTCTAGGAGTCGGTGCCAGCCAAGGTTTCTTCTTTCAAGGACGTTACCTAGAGCCCACAAACTGCTTTACTACGTAAAATAAATATTCCTTAAACTTGCTGGCACCGACTTCATAGATATGCTTAAGTAAATTAAAGCAACCAAATGACACAGTTATTTTTTACTTTTTAGTGCGTTTTGAGTCGGTTTTATTTTTTGTTAAAAATTTTTATAATAATAATTTTTGATTTTATTGTGACACTTTTCCCAAATAAACTTCTTTCATTGTTTTAATCGCTAAATAATGTCGTGTTTAAGGTTTTGTAAGCAGACAAAGTCAAGTCCACTAGTGTTATTATAAGCGTAAAACTCAGGCAAGTCACCGCAAGTGTTCGTTGTGTAGGTACGTGCATTTATTAGTATATTGCAGTAACCTTCAATGCTAGGAAAGGACATCTATTCTTACGCTGTACACTTGAAAATCGATGGCGGAACGGCTGTTCTAGACTGTTTGTATATTTGCAGTTTTGTTTGCTACTAACTCCAACTTGTGAACACACTTGTGTTCTGTTTAATTAACTACTATCGTATGCCAGCGACTTTGTCTGCGTAGAATTGAAATAAATAAGATTACGTAAGAAAAAAGTTACTTTAAAGGCAAACTAACTTCGTTAAAACAGGCTCAAGTACAAATTCCACCAGCAAGCCTTATTCAATTCTGGGCTCTGCTCCTGATTGGACTATATTAATGGACACGTATGAAAAGCACTATAAAATCCCGGAAGACTTACGACATTATTACGACATCTAGACCGGACATATTTCTTTTTTCCAAACAAATCAAACGTATAGTACTTGTTGAGCTCACAGTGCCGTGGGAAACAAACATCCCTAAAGACCATGTATTCAAAGTGAATAAATATTATTGCTTATGAGACTAGACTAAACTAGATGAGAAGAAAAGCCTAACTACACACACACACACTGTGTTTAAATCACCCCTTTATTTCGTATTCTTTGTTGCTGTCATGTTCAATTAAATGTGTTGTCATTTCATTTACATGCAGAACAAAATCGTCTTTCAAAAATTTTATAACAAAAAATAAAACCGACTCAAAACGCATTCAAAAGTAAAAAATAACTATGTCATTTAGTTGCTTTAATTTACTTAAGCATATCTATGAAGTCGGTGCCTGCAAGTTTAAGGAACATTTGTTTAACGTAGTAAAGCAGTTTGTGGGTTCTAGGTGATGTCCTTAAAGTAAAAACCTTGGCTGGCACCGACTTCATAGATATGCTTAAGTAAATTAAAGCAACTAAATGACATAGTTATTTTTTACTGTTTAGTGCTTATTGAGTCGGTTCTATTTTTTGTTAAAAATATTCATTTCTTACTTTTTAGTGATTTATCGAAACGTAACCTACACGTACTATACTCTCATAGTATATTATACGGCACTTGTAGCCAAATAGCTACCGATACTTACACAAAAACCGAAATCGCTGCAAGTGTGCCTATAAAATTTGAAGAGTTCCTTCAATTTCCCCAGGATATCATCATCAGATCCTAACATAATGACAATGGGACCATCTTGGAAGTATGCCCTTTCTAATAAGAAAAGAATAATGATCAAAATCGGACAACTCTGTAAAAAGTTATGCGTGCGTGCGTTTACATAAAGAAAGAAAAAAAAATATACGTGTCGAATTGAGAACCTCCTCCGTTTTTTTTCGTCGGTTAAAAATAGAATTACAGGAGAGTAAATGGAGTAGATTGATTTTCCTACACCGAGGCTATAATCCGGCCAAAATAGATAGACAAATATATCAGATGTACTGTCTCCTATTTAATTTAGCCGGGTTATAATACACCTGTTAGACTTCCGAATTAGGACACGCCGCAATAGAGACTTAACTAAAGCCAAACTCGATTGAGAATGCTTGTCAACAAACAAATTTGAAATGAAGGTAGAAAATGCAACACATTTTATGCCTAAAAAATTTAAAATTATGTTTTGTTTTTTTTATAAAATCTTATTTAAAAGATATTTAATATATAAATTAGTTTTAAGCTTATTCATCTAATTTATTGTTATGAATTCGTCGTTAACAAGTTAACTAAAAAAATTAGGTGTCAAATGACTCGTTATTTCTACCTTCATTTATTTGTTGGCAAGTATTCTCAATCGAGTTTGGTTTTAGTATAGTATAGACGTCGCCCAATAACGGTGAAATCGAAGTCGTTATTTTTCGATTTCGCCGCTACAGGTATTATAACCCGGCTAAATTAGATTGCCTGTTATGCTGATGCGACAATCCTGCATAGACCATACTAAGTCTATATATATCTAACTCTCGAGATCATTTCGTATCTCGTCTAAAGTTCTCATGTGTATATTATATTTCGTTCAACAATCTTTTCGGTATAGTACATTAACTATTGCTGGATTGCTCTGGACGAAACTGGGCGGGTTTTTTTCAATAAAACACTTCTTCAAGAACGCCTTTTAATCTTCTGTTGGTACCTCTTCTATTACAATCTGCCTGGTGGTCGATTGGGAACTGTGTCGCAATCGGCACAGTGCCCCGTATATATTAATTCGGGCCCTCTAATTGGTGCATAATGATATCCAATTAGAGAGCCCATATAATAAACAATCAAATTTACTTTTCTATCCTTATCTAACGTCTGCCCTCTCGCCCTATTAAAACGGGCTTTCTGATTGGTCGATGTTAGAGCGAGAGGGCCTATATATCTATCCTTTATTTGACAAATTGGTCACGCGAGGCGTATTTACAAGATTTGTACTGTTGCGCGACCTAAATTTTAATGACTATACATTATACTTATTATCAACTATTATTTATGCACGCTATGATCACACTATTAATGTCTATTATTACACACTATTTACACAGTTTTAATATCACACACTATAAATCACTGTCCCGCACACAATCCTTACTAATATTATAAAAATTAATGTTTTTTACTCTGTCACGCAAAAACTACTGAATGGATTTTGATGAAACTTAACAATAATATAGCTTACATATCAGAGTAACACATAGGCCACATTTTATCCCAAAATTCCCGCGGGAACGAGGCCTACGTGAGATAAATCGCAGGCGTGCTCTATTATAACTTCGCCGCTATTGGGTGACAATAATGTTATCATATTCTTTACACTAGTGTGAGCATAAAATATTACAATTGTTACCATAGACGATATTGTCTATGGTAACGTAAGATAATGTCTGTCGACCGACAGATGGTGTAATGAAAGGACTTGATTCCAGGCCTAAAATAAATTATAAGAATTGACATGTCAGAGTACTGTTCTTTTTATTGTTACAAAGTATGCATGTTTTTAATGTAATGATTATTATAAAATAAAGTGTATATGTATTTTGACGACCTCCGTGGCGCAGTGGTATGCGCGGTGGATTTATAACACGGAGGTCCTGGGTTCGATTCCCGGCGGGGCAGATTGAGATTTTTCTTAATTTGTCTTGGTCTGGCTGGTGGGAGGCTTTGGCCGTGGCTAGTTACCACCCTACCGACAAAGACGTACCGCCAAGCGATTTAGCGTTCCGGTACGATATCGTGTAGAAACCGAAAGGAGTGTGGATTTCGTTCTACTCCTAACAAGTTAGCCCGCTTCCATCTTAAATTGCATCATCACTTAACATCAGGTGTGATAGCAGTCAAGGGCCAACTTGTAGTTGATAAAAAAAAATTAAATTGAGATAAGAGCTCGTGTCGAGGTTTTCTGGCCGCGTCTTTTCCGGCACGGACTGCTTTTTCCGATGCGGCGGTAGATAAAAAATTAACGGAATTTGAAGACATCGGAATATGATTTCAAAATCCCGCATCAACACTAGTCTATCTAGCGTCGTATCCTAGACCTACAGTTATATTAAAACGGGTACATCCCAGTAAAACCCCCTAATTTTAGTTATATAGAACTGTTGATACACCATATTAGTGCTTAGTGTCCCATTAGTTCTATATAGAATTAATGGGACGCAATTAAAGAAATGTCGATATCAACACTTGTTTGTACGTTACATATAAAATATCTATAGTTTTCATAAGTATAATATGGAATCTCTGTTGATTGCAATAATAAATGTCCACTTAAATTTGAGAGTATCTATAAACATAGGTACTATATCGAATACAGCTTTGCTTAAATTGCACAAAACGTCTTCAAAATGATATTGAGTTTTTTAATATAATTTTTTTTTTTCTAAACTGTATAGTTTGCGCGAAAGATACTTCCAAATTGGTAAAATGTGTCCCCCTGTAACTTCTAAAATAAGAGAATAGTTTTTAGACACAACTACTACTTACAACAACTTAGCTTTTTTTTGGGGACATTTTTTTGTAAAAAACAAAATGAAATATCAATCAAAATAATATAAAGTTTATAACTTATATGGTATAAGTAAAGTCAAGAGCAAAAACTGTACTATTATATAGAACTATTGGGACATAATTTGACAGCAGGGAAAATATCCCAACAGTTCTATAGAACTACGGTATGCGGTACTACTGGGATGCACCCGCAGTTATATTAAAACACTATCAAATTAGCGGTTTTGCTCTAAACAATTGTCATTTACCATCAGGTGTGCAGTCTAGTGAGTAAAAACATTTCCCGGCCAAATTAGATAGGCGGTATTACAAAGCGTCGATGCGACAGCCCTACATACGTACACTATGTCTACGTCACTCCACCCCGGGCCGCAGGTGGGGCCTACCCGCCGGCATCGATTCGCACCCGTCCCTCTCACTCCTACCGCTGCGCTGTCTTGTGCGAGAGGGACGGAGAGACAGAGGCCAGGGGGCATCAATTCTTTGTCTGTGATGATAGGATTATTTTGTCTAATGAAGACGTATATCAAATAAATATTAATAAGTGTTGTTCGAGATATGTAAATTACTACCTATTGGTGCAGTGGGTAGTGGCTTTATGTATCAGAGGCAGCGGGTTCATACAACTATGGATAGCTGGTGTCTAGTAAATAGACTATCTGGTTCGTTTACGGTCCCAGATTCGAGTATTATCTATATCTATACTAATATTATAAATGCGAAAGTATCTCTGTCTGTCTGTCTGTCTCACTTTCATGCTAAAACTACTGAACCGATTTTAATGAAATTTGGTACAGAGATAGTCGAAAAAGGACATAGGCTACTTTTAATTGCGAAAAAAGGGTTGTAAGGGGTTAAAATGGGGGATGAGATATTGTATGAAAGTATCATATTTTTAAACCTAGAAATCTTAACTTAGGTAGGAATATTTTAGGTAGTTGACTAGAAAAATAAGGCTGCCTGCCACTACACTTATAAAACAAATTCCCCCGCCGCGTTTCCCTGTTTCTTCGCGATAAACTCTAAACAATACTAAACGGATTTTCTTGCGGTTTTCTCCAATAGATAGAGTAATTCGTGTGGAAAGTTTTAGTATAAAATTTATAATTAGTTAAGGTTTTTATGTAAATTGACTCGAATATAATGATAATTGTTAGAATATTGCACCGCCTGGGAGCTTTCATGAGCTTCCTAGGTAATCCTGTGGACAATAATTTGCTTAAATCTTTAAGGTGTCAACCCTTTATGGTTATGCTAGTATAGATTTTTTTTAATTTCAAATAATTATTTTATACACAGAATTGTGGTAACTATACTAAAGCCAAACTCCATAGAGAATGCTTCTCAACAAACAAATTAAAAATGAGGGTAGAAATCACTAGTCATTTTACTACTAATTTTATTAATTAACTTGTTAATGACGAATTTATGACAATAAATTAGTTTAGTAAGCTTAAAACTAATATTCTATTCAATATTCTTTCAATAAGATTTTAAAAAATAAAAAATAAAACGTAAATAAATTATCACACATAAAATGTGTTGCATTTTTAACCGACGAAAAAAAACAGAGGAGGTTTTCAATTCGACACGTATTTTTTTTATGTATAACTTTTTACAGAGTTGTCTGATTTTGATAATTCTTTTTTTATTAGAAAGGGCACACTTCCAAGGTAGTTCCATAGTCATCTTGTTAGGATCTGATGATGATATCCTGGGAAAATTAAAGGAACTCTTCAAATTGTATAGGCACACTTGCAGCGATTTCGGTTTTAGTGTATCGGTAGCTTTTTGTCTACAAGTATCGTATAATATACTATGACAGTATAGTACGAGTACGTTACGTGTCGATAAATCATTAAAAAGTAAGAAATAAAAATTTTTAACAAAAAATAGACCCGACTCAAAACGCACTGAAAAGTAAAAAATAACTGTGTCATTTAGTTGCTTTAATTGACTTAAGCATATCTAGGAGTCGGTGCCAGCCAAGGTTTCTACTTTTAAGAACATTACCTTGAATCAACAAACTGCTTTACTACATTAAATAAATGTTCCTTAAACTTGCTGGCACCGACTTCATAGATATGCTTAAGTAAATTAAAGCAACTAAATGACATCTATTTTTTGCTAAAAATTTTCTACCTTCATTTTAAATTTGTTTGTTGACAAGCATTCTCCATTGAGTTTGGCTTTAGTATAGATCGAAATGACGACTATCAGATTTTTGAATAAGTTTCCCTTTAATAAACTTTGATCTTAATAACAGTATATAAATAATACAGTATATAGTGCACATAGTTGCTATGTACACAATCTGCCGCAGTACTGTATCTGGGGCACTGGGCCACGGCGCGGGACGCTATGCGCGCTGCATCTATCGATCTCTGCTCGGACCTTCCCGGGAGGGGGCGGCGAGCAGGGGCACGCGGGGTTAGAGGGGGCAGGGCGGCGCGGAGGGGTCAGGGGTGACGGAATCCAGCGGTGTAAATATGTATGTAGGACAGGGACAGGTTTTGTGATGGTACCTATACGTTATTATGTTTATTTTATTTATTTATTTATTTGGGATAGAAAACAGTTGTGTACAAATATGTCTTAAATTAAAAATAAAGTAGATTACAGACTGGTTAAAATACACATCCCACATAACTATCCACGTATTAATTAGCAAAATATTAATGGGGCAAATGAAAACATATTAGTGTAAAAAAGTTAAATTTAACAATAACAAACATAAACTAAAAAACAAGAAAAAATTTATACAAAGAAAGAAAATATTAAACAAAATTAAAGATTTAAAAGCAATATAAAAAGCAAAGCGAGTAAATTTCAAACTTTCATTTAAATTTTTCAGTGTACTTATGTTTTGAATGCTAGACTCTGAAAAATCAAAAGAATAATCGTAAATTATACAATAAGGAGGGAGGGTTGGCCCTGAAGTGGGCCGATAATAGGCTGATAATGATAGTGATGACACTATTCATTCTATGGTAAAATAAATAATCTATACTAAAGCCAAACTCGATTGAGAATGCTTGTCAACAAACAAATTTAAAATGAAGGTAGAAAACTCAACACATTTTATGGTTAATAAAATTATAATTATGTTTTGTTATTTTAAAAAATCTTATTTAAAAGATATTGATATATATTTATTAGTTTTAAGCTTACTTATCTAATTTATTGTCAAATAATAATATAATAAAACAAAACAAATAACATAATAAAACAAATAGGTGTAAATGACTTTTGATTTCTACCTTCATTTTTTATTTGTTTGTTGACAAGCATTCTCAATCGAGTTTGGCTTTAGTATAATATATAGATAAAATTTCCCTGTCACAATGTTAGTTACCGTACTCCTCCGAAACAGCTTGACCGATTTTGACGTGACAACGTCTTACAATTCGATAGAGCCGGCTGCACGCACGAAAAAACATGACGTCATGCGTCGTTACCTCGATTTGAGGCGTTCCATGTAAGGCTTGAAGTGCAAGCGAGAGCGCGGAACGAGCGACAAAGAAGCACAATCGGCCTTTGCGTTCGGCAGCGTTCGACATCCGTCTATTAAATATAATTATTAAATATATTAATTTTAAATTAAAAATTAATATATTTATTATAAATTTATAAAATCAAAATCAATTAATTTAGTAATTTAAATTAATATTTATAATTTTTCCATTCCATCAGTATTTTCTTAAGACATTGTCGCGTTCAACTATCGTCAGTAAACCGACTTTACAGACAACCAATTTTTTACCAAATTTTGTATTCGTATTCAGCAGGTCTGAGAATCGGCTACTATCTAATTTTCATCTAAATTTTTTTTTAAATTTTAATGCAAAACAACGTTTGCCGGGTCAGCTAGTATGTATATAATTATTATTATAAAAACAAAAAACCCGACTGCGTAGAAGTTTTGAACTGAAAAGAGAAAAACAAGGATCACTATATCTATTTAAATTCTAAATACTTTATGGTGCTGTAGGTGTAGACAAAATAGTTTATTACCTGGGAAAGAAAGACCTACCAAAACTACGTTTGTCCCCGCCTGCAGCACCATAAAGTATTTAGAATTTTATATAGATATAGTGATCCTTGTTTTTCTCTTTTCAGTTCATAACTTCTATGCAGTCGGGTTTTTTGTTTTCATAATAATAAAATTATTTGAGACTTTTTTGTTTTAGTTTATGGTATAGAAATGACTCGGTACACTTTATGCCATTTTTTGTTAAAACGGCAATATAAACATGATATAATATTTATATTTTTGAAATGATCTTTTTACGACCTTTCATTTGATATCCATATTGCTAAGATAATTAAGATTAAGATAATTTTTCCCCCATTTACAGCCGCCGTTTTGAAAATTTATATAGCCTATATCACTCCCACAATTTTTACAAATTCAACGACACCTCAAATGTCAAAATCCGTTCAGATGTTTAGGCTGTAGCGCGTGCCGAAGAAATGGACATACATACATACGCTCGAAAAACAAAACCCTCCTTCTGACGCAGTCGGGTAAATATATTTCTTAACACAACATGTAGCTAATAATAACTTACGACTACCTATATACATTTAAGAGAACTTTAAGCTTTAATGTAACTTGAGATCGTGGCTGTCCTCTAAAGTTACTTAAAAAAATAACTAGTACTCCAACTTCCTATTTCTACGAATAGGGGGGTGGACGGCCGGGCTTGGGCAACCTAATTACTCGTACTAATACGTACTGGCATACTGCATACGACTACAGATGTTATTTCTAAGTATTCTCACTACATATTATAAAAAAATCTAACAAAAAATAGAACCGACTCAAAACGCACTAAAAAGTAAAAATAACTGTGTCATTTAGTTGCTTCAATTTACTTAAGCATATCTAGGAGTCGGTGCCAGCTAAGGTTTCTACTTTAAGGACGTTACCTAGAACCCACAAACTGCTTTACTATATAAAATAAATGTTCCTTAAACTTGTCTGGCACCGACTTCATAGATATGCTTAAGTAAATTAAAGCAACTAAATGACACAGTTATTTTTTACTTTTTAGTGCGTTTTGAGTCAGTTCTATTTTTTGTTAAAAAATTTTATTTATTACTTTTTAGTGATTTATCGCCACGTAACGTACTCGTACTATACTGTCATAGTATATTATACGGCACTAGTAGCCATAAAGCTACCGATACTTACACAAAAACCGAAATCGCTGCAAGTGTGCCTATAAAATTTGAAGAGTTTCTTCAATTTTCCCAGGATATTATAATCAGATCCTAACATGATGACAATGGGACCACCTTGAAAGTGTGCCCTTACTAATAAAAAAAAGAATTATCAAAATCGGACAACTCTGTAAAAAATTATGCGTGGTCATACATAAAAAAAATATATTTTGTTAAAAAAAATATGTTTTTGTATGTATAATTTGACATGGCTTAACTATTGTATGATGTCGAGCAGGGTTTTTTGGAGTTAGAGCACTTTTAGATAGACTTGAGTCACTCCGATGGCCAAATATATATCTTTATAATATTAAAAAAATTATGTGAAACATAATAAAAGGCTTAATCCGTTTTATTTTACTTCCAGATGGACATCTACGTCCAGACGGCGAGCCCCATCGTGGAGCAAGTGCTGCGCGGGTACAACGGCACCATCTTCGCGTACGGGCAGACGGGCACGGGCAAGACCTACACCATGGCGGGCAGCAACTCTGCGCCTGAGCTGCGGGGCATCATCCCCAACTCCTTCGCGCACATCTTCAGCCACATCGCTGACGCCAAGGATGACGAGAAGTGAGTGCTCTGCAAAAACAAAAAACAGTGGCAATGTCTTCGCGTACGGGCAAATGGGCAGGGGCAAGATCTACACCATGGCGGGCAGCAACTCCGCGCCCGAGCTGCGGGGCATCATCCCCAACTCCTTCGCGCACATCTTCAGCCACATCGCTGACGCCAAGGATGACGAGAAGTGAGTGCTCTGCAAAAACAAAAAACAGTGGCAATGTCTTCGCGTACGGGCAAATGGGCAGGGGCAAGATCTACACCATGGCGGGCAGCAACTCCGCGCCCGAACTGCGGGGCATCATCCCCAACTCCTTCGCGCACATCTTCAGCCACATCGCTGACGCCAAGGATGACGAGAAGTGAGTGCTCTGCAAAAACAAAAAACAGTGGCAATGTCTTCGCGTACGGGCAAATGGGCAGGGGCAAGATCTACACCATGGCGGGCAGCAACTCCGCGCCCGAGCTGCGGGGCATCATCCCCAACTCCTTCGCGCACATCTTCAGCCACATCGCTGACGCCAAGGATGACGAGAAGTGAGTGCTCTGCAAAAACAAAAAACAGTGGCAATGTCTTCGCGTACGGGCAAATGGGCAGGGGCAAGATCTACACCATGGCGGGCAGCATCTCCGCGCCCGAGCTGCGGGGCATCATCCCCAACTCCTTCGCGCACATCTTCAGCAACATCGCTGACGCCAAGGATGACGAGAAGTGAGTGCTCTGCAAAAACAAAAAACAGTGGCAATGTCTTCGCGTACGGGCAAATGGGCAGGGGCAAGATCTACACCACGGCGGGCAGCAACTCCGCGCCCGAGCTGCGGGGCATCATCCCCAACTCCTTCGCGCACATCTTCAGCAACATCACTGACGCCAAGGATGACGAGAAGTGAGTGCTCTGCAAAAACAGTGGCAATGTCTTCGCGTACGGGCAAATGGGCAGGGGCAAGATCTACACCACGGCGGGCAGCAACTCCGCGCCCGAGCTGCGGAGCATCATCCCCAACTCCTTCGCGCACATCTTCAGCCACATCGCTGACGCCAAGGATGACGAGAAGTGAGTGCTCTGCAAAAACAGTGGCAATGTCTTCGCGTACGGGCAAATGGGCAGGGGCAAGATCTACACCACGGCGGGCAGCAACTCCGCGCCCGAGCTGCGGAGCATCATCCCCAACTCCTTCGCGCACATCTTCAGCCACATCGCTGACGCCAAGGATGACGAGAAGTGAGTGCTCTGCAAAAAGAGTGGCAATGTCTTTGCGTACGGACAAACATGAGTTTACAATCGAATTTAGGAGCATTATCCTCAGGATAATGCTGATAAGAGTTCAGACTCTTTAGCCTACAAAGTCAGCCATATCCTTCACTTTAAGGATGTGGATATAACGGCAACATCTTTGCGTACGGATCGTCTTAACTCTACGTATCTTCGTTTACTATCAAGCGTCATTACAGTCATGCACAATCCAATACTGAGTAAAAATATTTTTTGTGTACGGGCTGATGTAACGACCTACGCGCACTTGAAGAGCACCACCTCCAGGAACCCAACTCTTTTGCGCATTTCTTCAGTCACATCACTGAAGCCATGACGAGAAGTAAGATACTACATAAACGCTATGCATACATCTGTCATCTAACAGCTTTCTTGTGTCCCGGTCCAGTGAAGGGTTTAGTTTCTGGTGGAGAAATCGAGTTTTATCGGCGGCTCCGGGATCTTCAACGATCTGCCATACCGTTGCCGTCACCATAAGCCTCTTGGGGTAGTCAACATCTGATGAAAAACCATTCCATGATGAATTTCTCGTATTAGTAGCTTCTGCCACTAAATAAAGGCTGAACACCTACGTGTCAGGGCGGTATTTTGTGGGACGTATTTGTTGCATGTGTAGCTCTGTTTATAGACAATGTTTTCCACTTATCACACGTCTGCTCAATTATGACTATAATTAACTATGCTGGTTGATAACCTGTTTCAGGTTCCTGGTGTGCGTGACGTACCTTGAGATCTACAACGAGGAGGTGCGCGATCTGCTGGGCAACAACCCTCACCAGAGCCTGGAGGTGAAGGAGCGCCCCGACATCGGCGTCTTCGTCAAGGATCTCACTGGTAATCCATCTCTTAGCACTGCTGCAGGTTCCTGGTGTGCGTGACGTACTTGGAGATCTACAACGAGGAGGTGCGTGACCTGCTGGGCAACAACCCGCACCAGAGCCTGGAGGTGAAGGAGCGCCCCGACATCGGCGTCTTCGTCAAGGATCTCACTGGTAATCCATCTCTTAGCACTGCCGCAGGTTCCTGGTGTGCGTGACGTACTTGGAGATCTACAACGAGGAGGTGCGTGACCTGCTGGGCAACAACCCGCACCAGAGCCTGGAGGTGAAGGAGCGCCCCGACATCGGCGTCTTCGTCAAGGATCTCACTGGTAATCCATCTCTTAGCACTGCCGCAGGTTCCTGGTGTGCGTGACGTACTTGGAGATCTACAACGAGGAGGTGCGTGACCTGCTGGGCAACAACCCGCACCAGAGCCTGGAGGTGAAGGAGCGCCCCGACATCGGCGTCTTCGTCAAGGATCTCACTGGTAACATCTCTTAGCACGGCCTTGTGCAGGATTCTTTTCTGTACACGTAGTGCCGGGCAAATACTAGATTAAGATTGGAGCGAGATCATATTATGGCGCAAACTACGCTTTCACAGAGAAATAAGGCGAAAAAGGGAGAAGATGGCAAAAGCTGAAAATGTAATGCGGTTCCAGCCAAGGTCGTTTTAGTCAGCTGCTGACAAGTAGAAATCCGGAGGGATTTTTTCCTCCTGTTAAAAAAAAACAAAATACCTTCATAGAATATTTTTTTTATCTTAGAAGGAATCTAGAGGCGTCCCAGATCGGTACTCTTCATGATGCGGGAGTCAGCCTCTGAACGGGCGCACTACAGGGCCAGGCCTCCCTCCTTATAGGAGAGGGGATATGGAGCGTACACCCACCACGCTGCTCCAATGCGGGTCGGTGAGCTTAGGGTGATAATGTTGCATTTATTAATGACCACTACCAGTTGATAGAGACCAGGACTGACGGCTGAACGTACTCTCCGAGGCACGGGGGTGTAACACCATCAACTTCCCGATTTCGGGATTGGAATGCACTAAAAATTTCATATAGGAATGAAAAACTCATAATAATTCTGTGACCCGACCCAGGAATCGAACCCTGGACCTCGTGTTCGAAGCCGCACAGGCTAGCCAGTAGACCAACGAGGCAGTCAAAGTCTTGCTTATTTAAATAACTTAATTCTGTTCAGGCTACGTAGTCCACAACGCCGACGAGCTGGAGAAGATAATGGCGGTGGGCAACAAGAACAGGCACATCGGCGCCACCGCCATGAACATCGAGAGCTCGCGCTCGCACGCCATCTTCTCCATCACCGTGGAGAACAGCAAGCGCGGCGCCGACGGCAAGATGCACGTCAAGATGGGGAAACTGCACCTTGTTGACTTGGCGGTATGGCTCCATTTCCTTTAGCAATTGCAGAAAGGACACTGACCATTTTTCATACATCGCTGGGCCCAAAATTTGATTAACCGTTACAATGTCCAAATAAGTGTCATTCGGTAAATAATAATATCAATTTTAAGCATGTTTAATTTCAGTTTAATAGACAATTGCATAATCAAGATATGAGCACAAATACTAGAGTTAGGTTATGTGGGTTATTTGACATATGTGTACGACTTTGCAATTATCAACCTATTTTTATAGTCAGAATCTGACGAATAATTGAATTTCAATAAGTTTTCATTATATTATAATCTCAGAATAGAGATTTAAAGAAAATTGAATTGATTCAATTGAATTGAAAGCCATAAGCTTTCAATTAAATTGATGACATGATATTGACATTAAGAAATGGAGCGATTACCAGTGTTGCCAGTTTCAATTATTCCGGACAACATGTTTTTAAATGTGTTTGCAATTGTGAATACTAATTATTTTTAGTGATTTTGATTTATAAAAAACTAGCTTTTGCCCGCGACTTCTTCCGCGTGGAATTAGTTATTACGGCAGCCTAATTTTTCTAAGCTTTGAATGTCATATTTATTAATATCTAATCAACTGCCTAAGAAATAGGTCTTAAGCTTTCAAAATGACGACACTTTCATACAACATTTCATCCCCCCTTTGACCCCTTACAACCCTTTTTTCGCAATTAAAAGTAGCCTATGTCCTTTTTCAGGCTCTAGACTTACTGTGTACCAAATTTCATTTAAATCGGTTCAGTAGTTGTAGAGTGAAAGCAAGACAGACAGACAGACAGACAGAGTTACTTTCGCATTTATAATATTAGTTAGGATTAGCATAAAGAATTTTTGAAAATACATTTAATTGTTGTAACGTGTTAGGCCCAAAATGGTCAGTCTCTTTTAATCATATTTTTAAGACAGAACAACATCTCGAGCTATCGATATACTTTAAGTAACTGTCATCAATAATGAGGACATCCGCAGAAGACTGTAGCTCAACCCCCTGCATTGCCCGACCTCCTGCTAGATGGAACCACGACATTTTACAGAATACCGTACGAGTGTTCCTTCTCTTCTTGCCTTCAAAGCAAACACTAAGCTGACTATTGTTATGGTGTCGTTTGTAGACAGTGTAGAGATACACAACATCTCTAGGTCGCATCGATAGAGAAACTGACGCCGCTTCAAGTCTGCATGAAAGTGTGCAATCGTTTCTCAGATCATGCCAATTTGGGTGCATCCCAGTAGTACCCCCTAATTTTTAACTGACGAAAAAAAAACGGAGGAGGTTCTCAATTCGACACGTATATTTGTTTTCTTTTTTTTTTTATGTATGACCACGCATAACTTTTTACAGTGTTATTCGATTTTGATAATTCTTTTTTTATTAGAAAGGGCATACATCCAAGGTGGTCCCATTGTCCTCATGTTAGGATCTGCTGATGATATCCTGGGGAAATTGAAGGAACTCTTCAAATTTTGGAGGCACGCTTACAGCGATTTCGGTTTTTGACTCGGTATCGGTAGCTTTTTGGCTACTAGTGTCGTATAATATACTATGACAGTATAGTACGAGTACGCTACGTGGCGATAAATCACTAAAAAGTAAGAAATAAAATTTTTTAACAAAAAATAGAACCGACTCAAAACGCACTAAAAAGTAAAAAATAACTGTGTCATTTAATTGCTTTAATTTACTTAAGCATATCTTTGAAGTCGGTGCCAGCAAGTTTAAGGAACATTTATTTTACGTAGTAAAGCAGTTTGTGGGTTCTAGGTAACTTCCTTGAAAGTAGAAACCTTGGCTGGCACCGACTCCTAGATATGCTTAAGTAAATTAAAGCAATTAAATGACACAGTTATTTTTTACTTTTTAGTGCGTTTTGAGTCGGTTCTATTTTTTGTTAAAAAATTTTTAGTTGTATAGAACTGTTGATACACCATATTAGTGCTTAGTGTCCCATTAGTTCTATATAGAACTAATGGGACAAAATTAAACAAATGTCGATATCAACATCTTGATTGTACGTTACATATAAAATATCAATAGTTTTTATAAGTATAATATGAAATCTCTTTTGATTGCAATAATAAATGTCCACAAATAATAAAATTGAGAGTATCTACGCAAACTGAAATGCATTATGGTGAAGTATCTAAACATACTATATCGAATGCAGCTTTGTTTAAATTGTACAAAACGTCAGCAACAATGTATTCCGTAACCAAACTGCAAAAAGCGGAATCCGTATAGATTTGTAAAGTCACTTTTTCCGAAACTATAAGAACTATACTATTGAAATTTACAAAATCGATTTATTCCGTCACACAACATTTCATACAAAAATAGAAAACAAAAACAATTATTAGGTGTTCCCCATACTTAGAACTGGAACTCAAAAAAAATTTTTTTTTTCATTAAACCCATACGTGTGGGGCATTTATAGATAGGTCTTAAAAATGATGTTGAGGTTTCTAAAATCATTTTTTTCTAAACTGAATAGTTTGCGCGAAAGATACTTCCAAAGTGGTAAAATGCCCCCCCCCCCCTGTAACTCCTAAAATAAAAGAATATTTTTTTAGACACAACTACTACTTGGTTTTAACTACTTAGCTTTTGTTGCAAGGGGCATTTTTTTGTTAAAAACAAAATGAGATATGTTTATAACTTATATGGTATAAGTAAAGTCAAGAGCAAAAACTATACTACAGTGCTATATAGAACTATTGGGATATAATTTGACAGCACGGAAAATGTCCCAACAGTTCTATAGAACTACGGTATGCAACCTGTTTGAACAAATTATTTGAATGTGTATGGCTGCATTACGTTTATGATTTTCGAGACCTCCGTAGTTAGTCAATCTATCAATAATGTTATTAATTGAAACAATATATTTGTTCCTTAGGGCTCCGAGCGTCAGAGCAAGACACAAGCGACGGGGACTCGTCTGAAGGAGGCCACCAAGATCAACCAGTCCCTCTCAGTGCTCGGCAACGTGATCTCCGCGCTGGTGGACGGCAAGTCCACGCACATCCCCTACAGGAACTCCAAGCTGACGCGTCTCCTGCAGGACTCGCTTGGCGGGAACTCCAAAACTGTCATGGTGAGTACTTAATGAAATGAAATGAAATGAAATGAAAATATACTTTATTGCACACACCAAGACAGGAAAGATACGAAACAGGATACAATTTACACAAGAATTTACAGTAGTACAATAGGCGGCCTTATCGCCAACAGGCGATCTCTTCCAGGCAACCTAGTTAAGAAGCTACAATAAATTAAAGAGAGGGTGAGGGTGTACAGAACAAGGAACTTAAAAAGAAAATAAAAACTTATTTCGCAAATAAATCCAGAATAAATAAAAACTAAAACACACTTTATACATAACTTAAATATATAATTAGTTATAAATAATAAACACTATTGTTGGCAGCATTGCGAACCATAGACTGTAGAGGTGCCGTTTTGTGTCGTTGTGGTAGACTGGTAAAGTAACGGTTACGGGCAGTTATATAAGCAAAGCCCTAATGGTGAAGTAATTATTATTTTGTGTGTTCTCTTTGTGTGCAGTTATGCTGCCAGTTAATTTTGTTAAATGTTAAAGTGTAATAAAATGTAATGCTAGTTAAGTAAATTATGTGATTACCGTCATATTGTTTCATTTTGATTTGATTTAAGAAAGTTTGTAATTAAAATGTGTTAATATTTTGGTTAATGTTGTTTTCCTGCTCGTGCCTTTTAACCCCTTCTGATGATGTTTCTAATATCAGAAGCGGGATAAAGGACTTATCGCCTACAAAAAGTTAACAGAAATCAAAATGAAACAACCTAAAAGTAGTGCTTCGCGAGTGAAGTGTAATTTTATGTACGTCTGGTTCAATATTGGCACGCCTCTGCGGGCCTAAGTTTGGAACCAACCAGCGCTAGCAGTACCTTACTGTTTGGCACTGTTCAGCACGATGCTGAAAGCACCATGGTTCGCTGCCGCTGACATGTCCAGGAGGAAAGTAACCAGGAGTAAAAGTATGTAACGCTGACTACGATGTCTGGTAAGAAACAAATTCCATAAGACGACATTTCTGTGTACGATTTCATATTTTATTAAAAGTCGATCGCTATTAAGAGTAATCTAACTGTTTGAGTTATTGAAATAAGAAAAGTTAATTACGTTAAACTTTTTGCAAATGTCGGTAGTTGAAGAACAAAGAACACTTTCATGTTACTATGCCAATAATTTTCAGTAGTAGTAATCAGTGTCTGAAATAGTTGTGTGCAAATATTTTATTCAACGCAAAGACACTAACTAAGTACTTACCTTAGTTGCTATGCTCATTCAGCAAAAACAAAGGACAGGTTTTGTGTACCTATCAAGTAGAAATGTTTTCCCGCTTGTTCTTACCGTCGTTGAAGTTTTTCCGTTGAGTAGTACTGTTTTTAAATAAAATCAAGTAACGATCTCAATGTCCATTATAGTCTGCCGGTTAAGAAGTACCTACCTACATCGCTGTGTAGTGTAATGGGAACATTTTCTAACATAGATTTTTAAAGGTTACAGAACTGTCACTTTGCCGCGTGTGTCTTGCGCGCCCTGTTCGGATGTGATGGACGGAGACAAAGCCGTGTCACCTCTGTACATCTGAGTCACCTGTTCAACACAACCACCGTACTGTCAGAGGTGTTGCGAGTCTGTTGGACAATTTCGTCTTTCTGGTAAAGTTGAATTTGGAATTTAATTGTAAGAAAAGTAGTTTTCCTATTAAATGAAAAGTAAAAAGTTATTAATAAAAGTACCCACAAATAACAGTTGTGAAGTAAAAATTTAACCATAAATTGAGGTCAGGGCTGACCGAGCTATAACGATCCGATTATCAATTTGAAAAGTACCTACCTATGTTTAAAAAAAAATATTGTGTCAATACGTAGATACCCATTTGTTAAGTTTAATTACAATGAATTGTTAGCGGAAGTCGGACATGACCGAACGGTAACGATTGAGTTATCAATTTGCAATGTACATGCTATGTATACTTTTTGTCGATACCTTGCTACGCAGTTAAAATTTGAACTTAAACTCGTTGTTGTTAAATAGTTAACAACTGTTTTCGTAGTAGAGTCATGATTTTCTTCACATAGTAGTACAAATACGCTAATTATGTGCTTTGCCTAGACAAGATACCATTTAATAGAAACGTGTAATTTCTAATGCTATTTTGTCAACTGTTGCTATAATATGCGACAGTGGTAGTCGCGTTCATTTTTTTGTTAGCAGGCTCGTATGTAAAGTCGTCCCAGGCTGCGGCGGAGTTCATAGTGCTGTGGCAAGAGGAGTGCGTGCTGGTGCATGCACCACGCTCGAGTGCCTGAAGCGCGTGCCCTGTGCATGCGCCTATGCTGGCGCATTCGTCGCTTCTGTGCTGGTGCTTCAGCGTTCTTGCTGAAGAGCATCTAGTGCTCCCGCTAAAGCACACCTGGCACTCCTGCTGTGGTACATCTGCCACTCCTGCTGAGACGCATACGGCGCGCCTGTAAGAGCGTGTACTGCACGTCTTGTATCGGCGTGAACTGCCGGCCAGTGGCCGCGCATGCTACGTGGACTACGCGCTTACGGCAGCGTGATCTGCGTTACTGCGGCAGCAAGCTGC
This sequence comes from Mycalesis mineus, assembly GCA_034621355.1. Classification (NCBI taxonomy): domain Eukaryota; kingdom Metazoa; phylum Arthropoda; class Insecta; order Lepidoptera; family Nymphalidae; genus Mycalesis; species Mycalesis mineus. The sequence continues at coordinate 204,179 of JAXAVZ010000219.1, read as the reverse complement.
GGCGGCACTAGTCGCGCACTTATTGCCGAGATGTCTGCTTGGTGTGACGGTCTGCGCACTCCCGGCAGTGTTGCGTGCCTGAGGTGACAGATACTACACCTTGGACGCAGCTGCGAGACTAAAATGGCAGGCCTGTTAGTGGCTGTTCGTACAGTACCTTGGTGAGAGTAAACGTTTAATTTTATTTGTGCTTAACCTTTAATTCTGCCTATTCTGATTAAGTTGTTCCGTTACAACTCGCGTAGGATCAAAGGGATTGACAATAATAGTTACACCAAGAAATAAAGTTTGTCCTACAAAAAATATTTGAAAATTAGCTCGCATTACTATGAAAATTCATAAATTGTTTTGTCAAGATTTTAATTCGATGATATTTCCACTAATTGTTTTATTTTTGCTTTCTCTTCTGATACTCTGACGTACCACTAAGCAATTTAGCGTTTCGGTACGATGTCGTGTAAGAGACCGAAAGGGGTGTGGATTTCCATTCTCCTCCTAACAAGTTAGCCCGCTCCGATCTTAGATTGCATTATCACTTAACATAAATTGTGATAGTAGTCAAGAACCAACTTGTAGTCGAAAAAAAAATATAATAGTCGTGGCATATTATATCTTTGAAAAAGTAACTGTTGAGTTATTAACAACTCTTCTAGTTTGAGTCTGCCTTCCAATACATTGATACCGCAGATCTCTTTTAAAGCCAAGTATGTCACTGCAATTTATAAGCACTTTTTGAAAGTTTATTTAAAAGAAATAAATTTGAATTTTGCGTGAGAGTTAGGACACTAAATAATTGTAGACGGAAAAAAACTTTTATTCTATTATAGTCTCTACCCTAAAGATCCAGTTGTAAATTCATCAGTACACTTTCCTGAAACGAAACTAGTTTAACTAGTCAATGATTTGAGTTTGGTCCAAGTTTTACGAATAGTTCAAGAATAGTGCAAGAATTAGTAAAAAGGTCCTTGCGATATTGACAAACGCTTTGTACGCTTTGTAATTTTACATCTTGTAGATTACATTCCAGTTTAGATTACTTATCGCCCATATATTGTAACTGAATTTGTCAGTACAGATTGTTTTAACACAATAAGGCGTAAAGCTAACCCAGCTTTACAACGTGTAACGTGTTCAAGTTAGAGACGGTACTGATTAGTTAAAAACCTTATCGATTAACTTATTGTGCACCTAAAAACCTGAGAGGTCTTTAAGATTATTAGTTCGTTGTGCAATAGTTAGTAGTCTAAAGGTATTTTCCACCAAATTAAAGAAACCTGTAGTGGTTCCTTCGAATATTCGAATTTTTAAATTTAAAAATTAGAAACAGACGTTGGTTTTTAATTTTATTTTCGCACATAGCTTTTGCAGTAACTGTAATTTTTTATGATGACATCATGGTTGGTTGACAATTAGTTGCCTTCGTCTATTGTTAGAGATAGCTCACGTTGAGTACCTATAGGTAGAGCGAAAGTAACGTATAGGTAGATGTCTTGAGTACCTGCCCACTGTAACCAATTTGAATCCAGTCCCATGTATTTGGTGTCATCAGGATGTTTAGAGCTGTGGTAGCGTAATGAATTTTATTCACTTGCAGATGGCAATGATTCACGCAGAGCACAGTCAACCGTGTCGTCGGCGGTGTCTGTTGGTAGACACAGTGACAGCCGAGTACATCGTCTCATAATGGTGATCAAGGACCCCTGACGTATGTGACTTATCTATTTTGGCGGGAGGCAGTTCATTGTTCCATCGGTTCCGTAGTTAGCTAGTTTGGATTGTGAAAATAACGTCCAGGGTTCAAGTCCCGGGTCAGACAAAAAAAAAATCAGTTTGAATTTTTTTTTTGTTAAAATTTCAACATCACCTTTGTGGCTCAGAAGTTGTAGAGCACGTAGTCTTCAGTTCTGAGCCTGATCTTTTCTCAGTCGTATTATAAGCCGTCCCTCTCGACATAAAGATAATCTGCCGTGATCGGGTAGATATTCTGCGTTGAGAGACACTTACTTACTTAAAGATTCCAAACTGCTTTTACGAAACTTAACCTTGTTGCAATTGTTAGGAAACTGAATTTCCTAACAATAAAGGCTAAATTGAGGGAACTCTGTGCCTATAAGAATGCCATATGTAAATAAGTTGCGTTGACTTGGTGATAGAAGTCATTTCAGTTTTTAACAACTGATTCATAGGGGGAATGATCCCAGTGTTGACCTTGAGTTAGGCTAACCTTGCGCTCAACTTATGAGACATAAGACAATGGTTGAACGTGTGTTTCTTTGACCTATAATGTGTTTCTGTTTGTGTTGTACAGATGCCCGATAGCAGCCAGGCAGAGCGACGCTAGCAGAGGCGTGCTCGGTACTGCCTTGAAGGGGCTTGCTGTGACGGCAGCACCAGTGTCGGTGCGGGCGGCGGCGCACACATCGTCGTGGCGTGGCCGGCAGCGCGAAGTTTGGCGCTAGCTGACAGCGCATCCCAAGCAGTGGCGCGGTTGATGGGCGCGGTGTATGCTTCGGTGGGACGTGCTGGGCCTGAGGTTGTTTCCGGGCACTCAATCATTGTTATGTCAATCACATTAAACCATGCTTGTTTCACTGTTTGTTGCCATGAGGTTTAGTAAAATGGTCAAGCTCTATTAGACTCTATTGAGCTCTATCAGGCTCTATTGCCCTCTGTTGAGCTCTATTGGGCTCTATTGCACTTTATCGAGCTGTATTGCTCTTTACCTAGCTCTATGAGCTCTATAAAGTTCTACTTCCCTCTATCAAGCTCTATTGCTCTCTAATGAGGTCTATCAAGCTCTACTGCCCTTTATGAAGCTCTTTGGCTTTTTATCAGATTTTTGACCACTATCAGTCTTGGTTAGGCTCTATTAGGCAAATGGCAATCGATGGTGTTATAAGTTGTGATTGAAATAACAGGGATTGGTACACCCTTCGGGAGCATGGCTCTGTTGGGTTGGGCGATATGAAGGCTATCGCTGACAGGTAAACGCATATTGCGTTGACCTTCAGTTCTGGTGTGAGCTGGTGTACCCTTGGCCGGGGAAACGCGTGGACTCGCGTGGGAAAAAGCCATTTTGGAGACACAAACGTAGTCGTGGGCGTCTGGTACAGACGCAGACGATGGCGTTTGCTTGCTGCTGACGGTTGGCCGGACTTCGAGAAGGAAAGAGTGATACGTATCAGGGCCCTATTTTTAATATTTTGAGACGTCTCAGAGGTGAAGCCTGTAAGATAGAGTATCTTAGATGACGTGTGTTGTGTGATGTATGAATTGATTGAGAGTTTTTATAAAAGGAGGATGGTCGAGCAGTGTGGTGAAAACGTCTAGGATATTTAGTTCTCCTTCTAACATATTGTTATTCGCAGATCACGGTGAGGATGACGAATGTGCATTGAACTCCCTCAATGCAGGTGTCACATACTTCGAGCTCTACTGGCCTCTATAGTAGAGGCTGATGGTGCGGCTCCTGGTGCAGTCGTCAGTGACTGGTGTCGCTGATCCCAGTCACGTCTCCGGAGATGCCTGGGTCGAGGACGCCCCACTATCAGGAAGGCCGTGTTGGCAGCATTGCGAACCATAGACTGTAGAGGTGCCGTTTTGTGTCGTTGTGGTAGACTGGTAAAGTAACGGTTACGGGCAGTTATATAAGCAAAGCCCTAATGGTGAAGTAATTATTATTTTGTGTGTTCTCTTTGTGTGCAGTTATGCTGCCAGTTAATTTTGTTAAATGTTAAAGTGTAATAAAATGTAATGCTAGTTAAGTAAATTATGTGATTACCGTCATATTGTTTCATTTTGATTTGATTTAAGAAAGTTTGTAATTAAAATGTGTTAATATTTTGGTTAATGTTGTTTTCCTGCTCGTGCCTTTTAACCCCTTCTGATGATGTTTCTAATACTATAATATTTAAAAATAAATAAATAAATAAATATGAATACATATGCAAAATAAATAAATATATATAAAACATACAATATATATAATACATATATACTTATCTATATGTACAACATTAAAATCGACTGGTAGTAGTCTGAAACATTTCAAGGTGGATAGTAATGTTTAGCTAAGAGTCCCTTGAATATAGGTAAAGATTTCGCACGTCTGATATGAAGAGGGAGAGAGTTCCAAAGCCTGGTACTTACTGGTTGCTAAAAAACGCGACATCTCTTTCTGTTCCTACTGTTCCATATATCCCCATCCTTTTTCTTTAACGCCCCATCCCTCTCTTATCCATACTTCCGTTTCTCTCGAACGTCGTGTGTGTGCTAAGTAACACTGGACTTTAATTACTCTAATTACGTTGTGAGTGAAAAACGGTCGCGCTGTGTCATTAACGCTCAAAATATAAATCATACATAGTGAAAAATAGGTGATCGTTCCTACGTGGTGAAATTGTCCAAGATGTGCGGTGATAACACGACCAACGAACCCACCACCTTCCCATGGCCTTATCAACCTCGCGGTTATGCAGGCCGAATCGTCAGGAGAGCGACCCGGAATCCGCACTTCTCTTCGCGTTTCATCACCGGGCCGCCTTCTTGACTCCCGTACAAGTTATTTATCTCTGTCCTTGTCCCTCTATTTCGCACTCTCCCCCTTCTGGGGCATGGACAACACGTAGAATGGAGATACCAGCCTCCCCCGCGGCTCCGTCACTGGCACCGTTGCGCTCCGAACTACTCCGCCTCTTGTGCCACGCGTGCGCGAATTCCCGTAGTCGGTGGAAGTTTACCTCCGACGAAACGAGGTCCGCGTAGTACACCGGTCCCGCCTCCAGGCGAACGATACCCTCCAACATTCGTTGCCGCAGGTCCTCATATAGAGGACAATCCCACAGACCCCACGACCCGATCCCGACGACGATCCCACGACCAACGAACCATTCTAATCCAGGTAAATTTCCTTCTCTTATACCTCCTTTTATACAGTCCACTTTTCGAAAAATATAATAAGAATACAAATCACCGCCACTTACATTAAATTAAGTTGTAGAAAAGTACATTCAAGAAAACTAACTTCATAAAATGAATTCTAGACATTAATGTTTTTAATGTTCGACGACCTCCGTGGCGCAGTAGTATGCGCGGTGGATTTATAAGACGGAGGTCCTGGGTTCGATTCCCGACGGGGCAGATTGAGAGTTTTTCTTAATCTATCTTGGTCTGGCTGGTGGGAGGCTTTCGCCGTGGCTAGTTACCACCCTACCGACAAAGACGTACCGCCAAGTGATTTAGCGTTCCGGTACGATGTCGTGTTGAAACCGAAAGGGGTGTGGATTTTCGTCCCACTCCTAACAAGTTAGCCCGCTTCCATATAAGACTGCATCATCACTTAACATCAGGTGTGATAGCAGTCAAGGGCCAACTTGTAGTCGATAAAAAAAAACTATAAAATTAACTAATAAAAAATGCAATCCCATTTTTATTTTTGTAACTTTCTTAATTATTTATAATATTGTTTAGTTTTTTGGTATCTGTATTATAGTGTAATCATTATTTAAGCAACATAGTGTATATTTTTATTTGTATGGCTACGAATAATACATAGGTATTCCAAAAAAATTAAACGAAAGAAACCTCATGGTGAATTCTATTTTCTTGGGGAAATCCTCATTGATATATTTCTCCCCACAGAATAAGATACTTATGTCTGATTGCTACAAATTAACGTGTTACGGTGTTGTGCTCTTAGTGATTGGGACATGGCATTGCCTTCAAACATAACCGCAACTGCGGAACTGTCTAAAACAAATTCTTCTAAAGTTTCGCACAACCTTATTCGGGCGAAAAAAAAAAATAAATAAATTAATATCACGTAAATAAGTAAATATGTACATGTATTACACTGTAATTATATGTAAGTCTATATATGTATATATCTATACTAATATTATAAAGAGGAAAACTTTGTTTGTTTGTTTGTTTGTTTGTTTGGTTGTAATGAATAGGCTCAAAAACTACTGGACCGTTTTTAAAAATTCTTTCACCATTCGAAAGCTACATTATCCACGAGTAACATAGGCTAAATTTTATTTTGGAAAAAATTAGGGTTCCGTAAAATATTTGGGTTTTTCGGACACAAGGTGTACAAAATCAACCAGAAAAGTTACTTATTTTGCGTACGCTGCGTAAACTATAAAAGATAGAACCATAAAATGTTCTAATTAATTGGAGATCTTATAAATATCTACAAAAAAGTCCGCGACACACTATACCTATCTATGTCGAGTGAGGCACAACAACCATTTTTTTATTTAAAAATCTTAATTTTTTTTTTGGACTACATTTAAACGCATTTATTTTACTCATGCTATTAATCCTTATCAAAATAAATTATTTCATCACGAAGTACAGTTTATGTAGATAATATTTGGTATTTAAAAGATTAAAATTGGACTTTTGGTTTTGAAGTTCTGGCGAAATTAAAATATTACTATTTCTGCGTTGCGAAGTGAGCGTCACCAAGGCGGGGGCGCGCGTGCGGGAGGGGAGTTTAGATCTATGTTATATATACGATGATGAATTAAGAATTCGATCTTTGTTCAAATATCTATTTAATACACGGAAGAGTTTGTTCGTTTGTTTAAACGGGCTAATCTATATCTGCGTGTCGGATTGTAAAATTATTTTTGTTTATTCTGAAGGCTAAACTCAAGAGTGAAATATACTATTTAATATCAATTTATACCCATCAGCTTGCCATAAATATATATTTTTAATGTTAATGTACTAAAATGTCATACAATGTTTAACAAAAATGTAGACCTTTAGTACACGGGACGGGACGGAGAATATTGCTTCACGGGAAACTATAAAAAAATTAAATTGAGAGGGGGAGCGGGAAATGAGCACACTATATGTGCCTTTACACAGTTTGTATGAAAGTCTGTCTTTAAAATTAGAAGGGTACCTAAGAGGTTTTCACGCGGACGAAGTCGCGGGCGACTGCTAGTTTATGTATATAGTAGTACGTCAGAGTAGAAATATGTCGTACAATAAATAACGACAGAATCAAGTTTTCAATATAAAAAAAAAACCTTATTCGGGCCACAATGGCCAAATCAAAAACTTATCAAAAGGCGGCAAATTCTCCATATCCATGATCCAGAGGTCCTTGTCCAAGCAGGCATTGGTTGATCTTCTTTTGGTGTACAGATAGCGACAGTGGGCCCGGCGGACTCCAACTACGTGGAGACCATCAGCACGCTGCGCTACGCCAACCGAGCCAAGAACATCGAGAACAAGACGCACGTCAACAATGAGCCTGGAGATGCGCTGCTCACGAGGTCAGTGCCTGCCTTCATAACTGTTGATATACCGGGTGTAAGGGACCGACTACGTGGAGACCGTCAGCACGCTGCGCTACGCCAACCGAGCCAAGAACATCGAGAACAAGACGCACGTCAACAATGAGCCTGGAGATGCGCTGCTCACGAGGTCAGTGCCTGCCTTCATAACTGTTGATATACCGGGTGTAAGGGACCGACTACGTGGAGACCGTCAGCACGCTGCGCTACGCCAACCGAGCCAAGAACATCGAGAACAAGACGCACGTCAACAATGAGCCTGGAGATGCGCTGCTCACGAGGTCAGTGCCTGCCTTCATAACTGTTGATATACCGGGTGTAAGGGACCGACTACGTGGAGACCATCAGCACGCTGCGCTACGCCAACCGAGCCAAGAACATCGAGAACAAGACGCACGTCAACAATGAGCCTGGAGATGCGCTGCTCACGAGGTCAGTGCCTGCCTTCATAACTGTTGATATACCGGGTGTAAGGGACCGACTACGTGGAGACCGTCAGCACGCTGCGCTACGCCAACCGAGCCAAGAACATCGAGAACAAGACGCACGTCAACAATGAGCCTGGAGATGCGCTGCTCACGAGGTCAGTGCCTGCCTTCATAACTGTTGATATACCGGGTGTAAGGGACCGACTACGTGGAGACCGTCAGCACGCTGCGCTACGCCAACCGAGCCAAGAACATCGAGAACAAGACGCACGTCAACAATGAGCCTGGAGATGCGCTGCTCACGAGGTCAGTGCCTGCCTTCATAACTGTTGATATACCGGGTGTAAGGGACCGACTACGTGGAGACCGTCAGCACGCTGCGCTACGCCAACCGAGCCAAGAACATCGAGAACAAGACGCACGTCAACAATGAGCCTGGAGATGCGCTGCTCACGAGGTCAGTGCCTGCCTTCATAACTGTTGATATACCGGGTGTAAGGGACCGACTACGTGGAGACCGTCAGCACGCTGCGCTACGCCAACCGAGCCAAGAACATCGAGAACAAGACGCACGTCAACAATGAGCCTGGAGATGCGCTGCTCACGAGGTCAGTGCCTGCCTTCATAACTGTTGATATACCGGGTGTAAGGGACCGACTACGTGGAGACCGTCAGCACGCTGCGCTACGCCAACCGAGCCAAGAACATCGAGAACAAGACGCACGTCAACAATGAGCCTGGAGATGCGCTGCTCACGAGGTCAGTGCCTGCCTTCATAACTGTTGATATACCGGGTGTAAGGGACCGACTACGTGGAGACCGTCAGCACGCTGCGCTACGCCAACCGAGCCAAGAACATCGAGAACAAGACGCACGTCAACAATGAGCCTGGAGATGCGCTGCTCACGAGGTCAGTGCCTGCCTTCATAACTGTTGATATACCGGGTGTAAGGGACCGACTACGTGGAGACCGTCAGCACGCTGCGCTACGCCAACCGAGCCCGAGAACAAGACGCACGTCAAGAACATCGAGAACAAGACGCACGTCAACAATGAGCCTGGAGATGCGCTGCTCACGAGGTCAGTGCCTGCCTTCATAACTGTTGATATACCGGGTGTAAGGGACCGACTACGTGGAGACCGTCAGCACGCTGCGCTACGCCAACCGAGCCAAGAACATCGAGAACAAGACGCACGTCAACAATGAGCCTGGAGATGCGCTGCTCACGAGGTCAGTGCCTGCCTTCATAACTGTTGATATACCGGGTGTGAGGGGCATGTTAACGAAAATTTAAACCAATATTTTAAGTCATTGTGCCCGCTGCGTAAAAACGTAACGCAAATTTATATACAATTGAAACCACGCCATCTAGTTTTAGCGTGAGTAAACGCTTTTTTACATTATGAGTGGTTAACGCAGACGCTCGATGAAAACTCGCACTTGCCCCACATGGCTCTGAGCCAGTTGGTATCGCTGCATTGCGGAATCGCCTATCCAATACGGATCTCTCAGTGAAGACCATTTTCTAGTGACGTTCAAATTAATCATTACTTAAATTGGTCATTATCAAAGAAAATTTAAAATTAATCATCAAATCCATGTACAAATTAATCATGTGCATGTTAATCATTTTTAAATGAAGATGAAATTAAGCATGACTAACTTACTCAGGTCATTTTGAAATCACGTCGAGATTCATCTTATCAAAATTGAAAATTTTCATTTCACGTAGAAATAACTCGGATCCAATTTAATTTATTTCAATCCTGGTACAATAAACATCACTTCCAAGGGCTTCGTAGGATTTTGGCCTTCGACGACTGTACTATTGGCGTCGGGACTGAAGACTATATTTAGGTCTTACAACAAAAATTGAGATAATCCAACATGTTTTTAAAATATTTCTTGATATGTAACTTTAATTTTTTAACCCTTACCATTTTTTTAATTTTGCTGAAGAATGACCAAAGTTTAATTTTTATAGCTAGATAGCACCTTGAACTATAATAATTCCTCTGTTTTAACAGATGCCATTGACAGACTTTCTCTATTTATGCGGTTTTTCTTGTAATTTCTTTTTTTTTAATTAATTCTTTTTTTAATCTAATCGATAACTTTGTTGCAAAATGTGTATCTTGTTTTAATGTAAATATCTTTTTACGTCGTGAAAGGGCTTAAGTAGTAGAATACTACACTATGAAAAGTTTAAAATCCAACATGGCCACCACAAAAATGGTAGATTTGATTTTAGTCGGGGGTTTTTAAATTTTGAATTTAATAGTTATATACTTACAGGTTCCAACAAGAGATCGACCAGCTCAAGAAACAACTTGAAGAGACTACGAACGGTGCGTTATGAATTATTATAATTTATATTTAAATTTTAATAAAAAGTAAAATTTAGTTACAAAAAGAGAAAATTGCAGAAGTACCTAAAGTCAATCATACAAACAACATTAAATGCGGTCAATTTAGATATGCAAGGTCACATTAATTTCCAGAGAGCTATTACTTGGTACCATCTATTACTAGACTCAAAAGTGAAATAGACTATTTAATACAAGCTGTATACATCAGCTTACCATAAATATATATTGTTAATGTTAATATACTGTAATATCGTACAATGTTTAACAAAAATGTAGATCTTTAGTACACGGAACGGGACGGAGGGAAACTATAAAAAAATTAAATTGAGAGGGGCAGCGGGGAAAGAGCTCACTTTATATGAAAGTCTGTCTTTAAAATTAAAAGGGTACCTAAGAGGTATTTACGCGGACGAAGTCGCGGGCGTCCGTTAGTCTATTATAAATTTATGTTGAAAAATCCTTGAGGATATCCAGATAATGGGGCCTTTTCAGCATTCATTTATAACTGCGTCCCAATCCTTTATACAAAATTTTAGCTCGCTGGGAAAGACTGCAACCACAATAGTTTTGTATAATTTCACTGGTCTATTTCAAATAAATTGCGAAAATATGAATGAGGGAATATTGTAATGTTTTCAAACAGAGCTAGAAGAAGAGGAAGAAGAAGAGATATCAGAGGAGGAGCTGACCGACGACACGCTCACCGACCCCGAGCTGGACGTGCTTGACGCGGACGAGAAGAAAATACGACGCAAGATAAGACGGGAGGAGAAGGTAATATTATTAATCGTTATCATATAACAGAGTTAGAAGAAATGGAAGGAGAGATATCAAAGGAGGAGCCGACTGACCCCGAGCTTAGTATGTTAGACACTGATATGAAGAAGATACGACGCAAGATATGACGAGAGGAAAAAGTATTATCATATTCTCGTTTAGTAATGTCACACACAGAGGAAGAAGAAGACATATCAGAGGAGGAATTGACTGAAGATGATCACAGATTCAGAGCTAGCCTAGTAGTTAGTTTAATCGTTTGTAGATAAACAAACGCGGAGGGAAATCTTTGTTCTATAATTTAAAAATCCTTTTATAATATTTAAGGATAGGCTTGCACGATCGATAATATTTGTAAGGTCTAGGATAGATAGTTTGATTTTCTGGTCTAGATTTTAGATAGATTCACTTTTGTTTTAAAGGTGCCAAATTCAGTCAAGTTACACTGACACTAGAAGAGCATTTTATACATTTGCTGTTCTCATTTCGATGTCCTCTAAATATGGACGCCAATGTCCAGGGTGTCTCGATGTTTTGTGTTAGCATGAAGATTTTTAACTGTCATTTCTTTAATTCCAGGAAAAACTGAATCGCGAGAAAGCTCACCAAGCTCGCAAGGTTCTAGAAGAGAAGAAGGCGGAACTGCAGCGGACTAAGTGAGTTTCTAGTAACTGACTAATGGGCGCTTGCAGTTGCATTAATTGCAATTATAAATTTTATTTTTATTAATTTTTAACGTACGAATTAATGAATTAGAGCAGTTTGCACCTGGCAATTCTAACATTACGTCTGACAGAGGGCTGGCAACACTTTGTTATAAAACTGATATTTCCAAAAACTGTCGCCTTTCAGGAAGCAACAAGAGGAGCTCAAGGAGAAACTCCAGCGGCTCGAGTCAAAGGTGTTGGTGGGAGGGGAGAACTTGCTGGACAAGGCGGACAGCCAGCGCCGGCTGCTGGAGCAGGCTGCTAAGGAGCTGGAGCTGCGCAAGCTCAACGAGCTCAGACTGCAGCAGGATTTGCAGAAGAAAGAGGTATTACTTGCTCTGATGTTCAATATACTGGTGGGAGTAGGGGACTGACAGGGCGACTGCTGGAACAGGCCGCCGTTTAGTCAGTTCTATTGGCATCTGGTTTGGAGTGTCCTGTTTTAGATCTTATTGGTTTATTTTGACAGTATTCTGCGTTCGCACAGTCGTCTTGGCTAAGTTGCTTAAGAGACCTACTGCAAATACAGAAATTTATACCATTTATAAAGAAAACGGAACCATTGTAGCATCCCCTGTCTGCCTTCCTAACTTTTATAGTTGTTTGTCAATAAGACCTCCTTTAACCTTGTGCCTTTTTAGCGCCTCTATGACGTTGAAGTATATATATGTCACCGGAAGATAACAAGATCCGCAAGTTTATAAATTTCCTAGGAAATTTATAAACTTTCGTAGGATTCTAAACGACAGATAAATTGTATTATCTTACGCCCAAAATTTCAAAATAAGTAAGCAATAACTAAATGCCATGTGCGCTCTGATTAGTTGAATAAGTCACGTTGTCCTTTTTGTGTATTCTTGTAATGTTTTAATTTTGTAACTCTGTTGGAACTGTGAAAAATACTTTATTTTGCTATGGTTATTAAATTAGACCCATAACGAGAAACCAAAAACCTACGGACAGCCAAATTATAAAGATAGTGTGGTAAATATTGTAAAAATTGTTGATTTACAGAGCTACGATAGTATTATAGTGGCGATGACCAAAATACTCAGAAGTCGAAATGGACAGAGCATAAAATTTAAAATGTCATTAAAATGATTAAAAGAAAATAAAGAAAGGACTCGCACTTTAATTTAAAAACAAAAGAAATAGTAAAGCGCTTTCATCTAAAAAAATTCCTTCATATTGATGTTGATACTTTTTATAAAGCTTACCAGCATCTTGTTGGTAAGTCGAACAGCTTACTAATATTTTTGAAATTTAATTTGAAAATGTTTGCTTGTTTGTATGATTTATGACTGTTTTTTCTTTTTTAATAAACGTTTTGAATATCGTAAAACACGATTTCAGTTGATTAGCGTTTTATTTTGGTAGAGTAAAGTAGCTCATTAGCATATTATGTGAAAAAGTAATCCTATATTATAGGTTTTAAAGCAAAAATACTGTTAGGTAATTAATCAAAACTGATAAATTTATAGTTGGCAAGTCTGATTGTATCTAAGTCTATGTACACAAGTATCGCTACTGTCAACATCGAGCAATAAGAGAACAGAGTGTTATTTGCCATATTACGAATGTATATTGTCGTTAATTTATAAATTTACCACGAGACGTCGCAAATTGATAAATTTGGGCGTAAAATAATACAATTTATCTCTCGTTTAATATCCTACGAAAGTTTATAAATTTCCTAGAAAATTTATAAACTTGCGGATCTTGTTATCATCCGGTGACATATATAAAAATAATGCATTTCAATTGCATAAGCAAAAAACTACGGGACCCTCATAAATTGCGGGACATTTATTTTGCGGACCTGTCTGTCGCTCTGAAGCGTCTCTCGAAGCATTTTTCTCGATAATTAACTAAAAATTATTTATGATAGGCCGAACGTCTGGACCTAGAAGAGCGTTACTCGAGCCTGCAAGAAGAGAACGCCGCAAAGACGCGCAAGCTCAAACGCGCCGTGCAGCTCCTCAACTCCGCCAAAGCGGAGCTGGCTGACCAACAGCGGGAGCAGCAGCGCGAGATGGAGGGCATCCTGGACGGAGTGCGCGCGCTGCGCCGGGAGCTGCAGCTGGCCGACCTGGTGCTGGATGCCTATATACCCAAGGAGTACCAGGTACGAGGAAAACTCTGTTATGAAGCCTTGGTACTGTCTGTATGACTCATGTCATTGCGTCACTTCGCGCATATGAACCAGTCTTAAGGAGATTGACAGCCATACTAATCCCGTATAGTTTCTAGTCAATTTGGTCCTATGAGCAGTTTTCGGTATACTGCGCTGTGCTTTAGTATATAATGAGCAATTGTCAAAAATCCAAGTAGGTGTTGGAGGTGGACCAGGAGCCCGTGTTAGCCAGACTTTCGTTATTTTATAAAAGTTGGTAGCTTGTCAGCTCACGATCTTACAATAGATAAGTGTGACTTTGTACTTTGGACCACGGTTCCTTTGGAAGCTAGTAAGGTTTAAGGGCTAACGCTAAAACTCGCGCGGGCGCACGCTCGCGTGTGTATAATAAAAAATAGTATGGACAACGCAGGCGCGTGCGACGGAGCGCGGTCGCGGGTGGCGGGCACACGCGAGCGGCTTTGTTTCTACAAATCGGTCGAGCGCCGCTAGATGCCACGGTCACACGCGTCGGAGGCTAGGTACAATCATGAACATCGATACAAAGCGCGTAATAATTGAGGTGCAATTTTGGCCAGTATTATGGGATATGGCGAAGAAATTATCGAATTCTCCTCTGAGTAACCTACCTGTCAAGAACGGGTTATGCAGTCGACGTTGTTTCCGTTGACGTCTATTGCCAAATAATAAATTAGTAAATGATCCATGGTAATCTACTCGACACAACTGTACACGCTCGACATCAAAGTTATACTAGCAGCGCTAACTGAGACGAGCGCACGCGACGGGTGCCCGCGCGCGGATTTGTGGCCCGCGGCGGTCGTCCGACGTGTGCGCTTGCGCCCGCACCGCACGTGTTTTAGCGTTAGCCCTAAGTGTCCAGACCTTCAATTATCCAAGTATAAAATGTAGTATTATTATATTTGTTACGCGATGTCACGAAAATCATGTCCCCACTTGCCAGGCACTCAGCTTCGTGGCAACTGTTCGCTAGAGACCGTTAAAGATTTATCTTTAACAGTGTTAGTCGAAGGGTTGCCACGAAGATACGTGACTGATTGACTGTGATTAAGGGGACACTTAAAACATGCTACCTTCTAAACCCGCGATGGTCTAAACTGAAATTTACATATCGTATTTAATTATGGCAGTATGAGCTGAAAAACTTGTTTTATAAAATGATGGCTATCGCGGGCTCTTGATATAATAAGAAATACACAAAATACGTGTTTGTGTTCAGGCGCTGATCGAGCAGTACGTGCACTGGAACGAGCAGCTGGGCGAGTGGCAGGTCAAGTGCGTGGCGTACACCGGGAACAACATGGCGCCGCGCCTCGTGCACCACAAGCCGCCCGCGCACGTATGTATACAAGGCGTACGTGTTTGTGTTCAGGCGCTGATCGAGCAGTACGTGCACTGGAACGAGCAGCTGGGCGAGTGGCAGGTCAAGTGCGTGGCGTACACCGGGAACAACATGGCGCCGCGCCTCGTGCACCACAAGCCGCCCGCGCACGTATGTATACAAGGCGTACGTGTTTGTGTTCAGGCGCTGATCGAGCAGTACGTGCACTGGAACGAGCAGCTGGGCGAGTGGCAGGTCAAGTGCGTGGCGTACACCGGGAACAACATGGCGCCGCGCCTCGTGCACCACAAGCCGCCCGCGCACGTATGTATACAAGGCGTACGTGTTTGTGTTCAGGCGCTGATCGAGCAGTACGTGCACTGGAACGAGCAGCTGGGCGAGTGGCAGGTCAAGTGCGTGGCGTACACCGGG
The DNA here is from genome assembly GCA_034621355.1 of Mycalesis mineus. Lineage (NCBI taxonomy): Eukaryota > Metazoa > Arthropoda > Insecta > Lepidoptera > Nymphalidae > Mycalesis > Mycalesis mineus. The sequence continues at coordinate 188,676 of JAXAVZ010000219.1, read as the reverse complement.
AACAACATGGCGCCGCGCCTCGTGCACCACAAGCCGCCCGCGCACGTATGTATACAAGGCGTACGTGTTTGTGTTCAGGCGCTGATCGAGCAGTACGTGCACTGGAACGAGCAGCTGGGCGAGTGGCAGGTCAAGTGCGTGGCGTACACCGGGAACAACATGGCGCCGCGCCTCGTGCACCACAAGCCGCCCGCGCACGTATGTATACAAGGCGTACGTGTTTGTGTTCAGGCGCTGATCGAGCAGTACGTGCACTGGAACGAGCAGCTGGGCGAGTGGCAGGTCAAGTGCGTGGCGTACACCGGGAACAACATGGCGCCGCGCCTCGTGCACCACAAGCCGCCCGCGCACGTATGTATACAAGGCGTACGTGTTTGTGTTCAGGCGCTGATCGAGCAGTACGTGCACTGGAACGAGCAGCTGGGCGAGTGGCAGGTCAAGTGCGTGGCGTACACCGGGAACAACATGGCGCCGCGCCTCGTGCACCACAAGCCGCCCGCGCACGTATGTATACAAGGCGTACGTGTTTGTGTTCAGGCGCTGATCGAGCAGTACGTGCACTGGAACGAGCAGCTGGGCGAGTGGCAGGTCAAGTGCGTGGCGTACACCGGGAACAACATGGCGCCGCGCCTCGTGCACCACAAGCCGCCCGCGCACGTATGTATACAAGGCGTACGTGTTTGTGTTCAGGCGCTGATCGAGCAGTACGTGCACTGGAACGAGCAGCTGGGCGAGTGGCAGGTCAAGTGCGTGGCGTACACCGGGAACAACATGGCGCCGCGCCTCGTGCACCACAAGCCGCCCGCGCACGTATGTATACAAGGCGTACGTGTTTGTGTTCAGGCGCTGATCGAGCAGTACGTGCACTGGAACGAGCAGCTGGGCGAGTGGCAGGTCAAGTGCGTGGCGTACACCGGGAACAACATGGCGCCGCGCCTCGTGCACCACAAGCCGCCCGCGCACGTATGTATACAAGGCGTACGTGTTTGTGTTCAGGCGCTGATCGAGCAGTACGTGCACTGGAACGAGCAGCTGGGCGAGTGGCAGGTCAAGTGCGTGGCGTACACCGGGAACAACATGGCGCCGCGCCTCGTGCACCACAAGCCGCCCGCGCACGTATGTATACAAGGCGTACGTGTTTGTGTTCAGGCGCTGATCGAGCAGTACGTGCACTGGAACGAGCAGCTGGGCGAGTGGCAGGTCAAGTGCGTGGCGTACACCGGGAACAACATGGCGCCGCGCCTCGTGCACCACAAGCCGCCCGCGCACGTATGTATACAAACATACATACATAACATCACGCCTTGCCACGTTCCTTGCATACTTCCTTAGCCTCTTCCACTCTCATTAATCCTATCATACAAATGCGTCGGTTTAGGGTATTCTTGATCTGGCTCGGAAGGCGGACAGTTCCTGAGGTATACAGATGTGCAGAAGAGGCATTTGGCGAGGCATTTGGCTAACTGTAACATAGATTCTTTGCATTGGGAGAGGTAAGCCGCAAACAGAGGCCGGGCGGAGGCCCTTAGTTCAGCAGAGTACCTCTAGTTCGAGAGCAAGCGGAGGGCTAATCTAGATTTGCGTTATGAACACCTTAAAGCGAAACCACCCTCAAATATCACGTATAATTGCACTAACGGTACCCTAACGTGTTCTTAATGCGCTAGGACATTCCGCGCGAAAATAGGGTACATAAGTCACATGAGGGCGCACGAGACCGAAGCCCCCGTGTGAATTAACAGAGAATCCAGTCGCTGTTGCCAAACACGGCAGAGATGTAATGATGATTTAAAATGTTCTGAATTTGGTCCAGGAATATTCGCCTAGGCCTTCCCCTTCCAACATTTTCTTTCACCCTGGCCACATAAATCTCTTTTTCTTACCCGACTGCGTCAGAAAGAGGGTAACAATCTTCTTAAATCCATTCTCTCTGTATGTCAAAACCATCTAAACATCCCTTTCTCAATATTAATCACTACATCTTCTTTTACACCACACAAAAAAAAACTACATTAAGCAATAGATAGAATAAAAATCCATTTTGATAGTTATTTTAAGTCAAATAGTCTTTTTGGGAAGTAACGTCTTTCCTGGGGCTAGTTTGTCTGAATATATATAAAATCGTCGATGGTCTGCGCGGTGGATTTACAGTCTGAGATTTTCTGAATTGATTCGGGTCTGGCTGTGGGAAGCCTCGACCTTACGTTTCGTCTACCGACACAGACATACCGCCAAGCAATTGAGCGTTCCGGTACGATGTCGTGCAGAAACCGAAGCGGTATGGATATTATCATACTCCCAACAAGTTAGCCCGCTTCTATCTTAGATTGCATCCCACGCCATCAGATGTGATTGCAGCAATGGCTAACTTTTCTTAATTTCTCTTGGTCTGGCTGGTGGGAGGCTTTCGCCATGGCTAGTTACCATCCTACCGATAAAGACGTACCGCCAAGCGATTGAGCGTTCCGGTACGATGTCGTGTAGAAACCGATAGGGGTGTGGATTTCATCCTACTCCTAACAAGTTAGCCCGTTTCCATCTTAGACTGCATCATCACTTAACATCAGGTGTGATAGCAGTCAAGGGCCAACTTGTAGTCGATAAAAAAAATAACTAGTACTGAATAAAAAAATAGAAATTTTCTAGACTTGTGGACGTAAGATGCACCGCAAGAGTAGAGAAAATACATTGTTGGCGAAATCGCTTTCTCATCAAAGATATCACTCTCTTTTTCACCCTAACGCAACGAAGCATTGTACTGGACGATATATCTTTTTCTCTACGTGAGATATGTCTTACTGCGCATCATTGGACAAGAGTCATAGTATTTATGCCCTAGTTAATATTATAACGTGTTTATGTTGCAGATTGAGCCGCCAGACCTGTCGGATCGCTACCTGTCCTACTCGGCGGTGAGTGGTCGCGCAGCAAGCCGGCTCGCGCGTCCGCACACCTCATCCGTGCCGCGCCCGCACACTGCGCTGCGTCAACGACAATAGACTATTGGACTACTGAATAGTCCAATAGTCGCTCTATTGTCATTATATCTGGTGCCGTTCTATCTGCGTGTCCCCGCACACTGCGTAAACGATAATAGGCTATTGGACTATTGGATAGTCTAATAGTCGCTCTATTGTCATTATATCTGGTGTCGTTTTATCTTTCTGCCTCCGCACACACTGCGTCAACGACAATAGGCTATTGGACTATTGGATAGTCCAATAGTCTGCTCTATTGTCATTACACCTGGTGCCGTTCTACCTGCTGACCCGCACACACTGCGTAAACGACAATAGGCTATTTGACTATTGAATAGTTTAACAGTCTGCTCTATTGGCACTGTCTCTGTTATCTTCCTGTCTGTCTGCCTCCGCACGTCGCCCTACATCAGCGACAGAAGAGTGGACTATTGGAATATCGACTCGCTTTGCGCCCGCATACCGCATTAATCAAAATCAATACAGCGGACTATTGGACTATCCACTTATCTTACTCCCATACATCGCTACGTCAGAGCCAATAAAGTGGACTATTGGACTATCCACGTGTGTTGCTCCCACACATCGCTACGTCAGAGCCAATAAAGTGGACTATTGGACTATCCACGTGTGTTGCTCCCACACATCGCTACGTCAGAGCCAATAAAGTGGACTATTGGACTATCCACGTGCGTCGCTCCCACACATCGCTACGTCAGAGGCAATAAAGTGGACTATTGGTCTACCCGCTTGCTTTGCTTTCGCACACCGCTCTACTTTAGAATCAAATACTATTTGCGCATCTGACGGAAGATGAGTCGCGTATTGTCGGTTGCGTAACGTAAGAACAGACAAAATATGAATAAAACATTCACAAATTGCCTCGTTGGTCTAGTGGTCAGCCTGCGGCTTCGATCACGAGGTCCTGGGTTCGATCCCTGGGTCGGGTCACGGAATAATTCTGAGCTTTTTAATCCTTCTATGAAATGTTCAGTACATTCCAAGCCTGGAGTCTGGAAGTTGGTGGTGTGGGACCGTTCAAGTATTACGTAAGCACTATAGAGGGGTGGGGGGGGGTCTGTGTTTTGCTTATTTTTGATGACATGGGGGGTGGGGGGGTCTAGATGATGATTACGTCATCGATATTTATTTATTTTTTTACACGAATAGCAAATATTCGTGAATTCTCTATGTTGAATACTGTATCAGTAAAATCCAATCTCTACACTTAAATAATTTTCTAATTTTTAAAATTATAATTATGACAATTATTAAAAAAAATATGAAATTTATAATTGAAAAATGTTTACGTAAGCATAGGGGGAGGGGGTAGGAACTTTCCTTACTTTTGCTGACAAGGGGGGTTAGGGGGTAAATAATTGTAATAAATCTGCTTACGTAATATTTGAACGGCCCCTGTTACACCCCCGTGCCTCGGAGATTACGATATACCGTCGGTCCCGGTCACTGTCATCAACATCAGATAGTGATCGTTAATAAATGTAACATTATCACCCTAAGCCCGCCAATCCGCATTGGAGCAGCGTGGTGGGTATACGCTCCATATCCCCTCTCCTATAAGGAGGGAGGCCTGGCCCTGTAGTGGGCCGTTAACAGGCTGATAATGATGATGATGATTCACACTCAACCGATGATGCGTTAGTACGTCGAACGTGTTGTGTCGTACGAATTGACGTGAGCGTTGATACCGTTAGACGTAAAAACCAAGAACCCTACCCTACCTAACTGTAGATCAATTTAAGTTATCGACTTAGGTCGTTTTAATTAATCCTAACAATTAGCAACCTACATTGTCTTTTGTCCAAGCATATTTATATTAGTCAAATGGCGTAAAAAATAGCGTTACGCCGTTTGCCATCACTGTATTCGACTCGATTTTACTCCCAAAAATACTCGATTTTTTCTCGTTCTCAATGCTAGGGATGTTCTAATCTAAAACGTTACCGATTCGATTCCAATGTTTACCCATTTATTGTTATGTAAACAATAAATGGGTCGCATACCTAAGATAAATTTAAAAAAAAAAAGATGTCACTGTCGCTGTAATTTATAGTCACTGTGTGTATTTGCACGAATTATTCCTGTTTTATAATTAATTATAATAGTATAATTAATATAGCCCGACCAGAAAAATAAAAATATCTCACCACTGAATAATGGAACTAATTTCTTTTTTAATACCTGGTTTTAAGTGAGTGAGTTCTAGCTTTTTTAATCTGAAATTAAAAAAAATAGATAACAAGAAGTTGTTGTAAAGCGTAGACAGAGAATATATATAAACAAGATGCTAAAAGAATAATAATTGCAAGAATAAGAAGGAGCGAATGTAACATTTGAAGGTGTGAGCAAGACGACACTATAGTTTTTTGTCTTTATTTGTGTATAGGGTAATTTTTGTTTGCCCTCAGTGGCTGTCGATGCCAGACAACTTTTTATGTTGAAAGAATTTTAGTCTAGATTAACTATAACTTTGAAAAAAACCAGAAACTGTTTAGCCTAATTGGTATTATTTCAATGGTGAGTCGCATTTCTCCCTTTACGCTGTAAAGTCAAGTTACGGACGATAATTAAATGTGATAACGTTAACAACATTAAAGGTCACAAGCAGAACGCTAAGGCCTCTCGCTTGCACGGCAGAACGTGACAATGAGTCGTGCTCTTCCATGCATGCAGTAGGCGTTCATCGATGTATAAGACGTTATCACGTCAAAAATCTTACGAGAGATACTTCTTTTATCTTACGATTATTCTTGTATATTATACAAGAATAAAAAACAAACTATAGTTTTTTTTTATATTTCTGGTCAGGCTTCATTAATTAATTTAAACTATGCTAGTCACATTCCAGTGATGTATTTTATTTATATTTGTCAGTATTAAAAACGTTTTAAAAAGCTTATATTTAAATATATTTTTTTATTTACATGACAATTGTGTTTTTGTGAAAGCGAATCTATGTATTGTGATTTGTGATATATTTCTTTATTTACTAAATTAAATACACTTTTAATAAAATTTTCTTTTGTTTTATTTGTATTTTAGTTTTATTCAAGTTTACCGAAGACCGACTATTTTAACCGATGGAAAATGGAGATTCTGAATTCAAGGCGTATATTTTTTACCCGACTGCGTCAGAAGGAGGGTTATGTTTTTCGAGCGTATGTCCATTTCTTCGGCACGCTCTACAGCCTAAACGGCTGAACGGATTTTGACATGTGAGGTGTCGTTGAATTTGTCAAAATTATGGTAATGACATAGGCTATATAAATTTTCAAATTGGCCGCTGTAAATGGGGGAAAAAAGGGGGGATGTGTATATTTTTTTCTCTTATCTTAGCAATATGGGTACCAATTGAAAGGTCGTAAAAAGACCATTTCAAAAATATAAATATCATATCATGTTCATATTACTTTTTGAACAAAAAATGGCAAAAAGTGTACTAAGTGTACCGTCTCATTACCTCACCTTAAAGTATTTAGAATTTTATACAGATATAGTGATCCTTGTTTTTCTCTTTTCAGTTCACAACTTCTAGGCAGTCGAGTTTTTTTGTTTTCATAATAATAATTTTATTATATGTATGACCACGCATAACTTTTGTATACTGTTGCACCCCGTTTAGAAGCATAAATCAGACTGTAGCAAAAGTGGCGGTTACGGGCTATATAAAAGACGCCCTAATGGTGAAGTGATCATTATTTTGGTGTGTTCTCTTTGTGCGCAGTTATGCTGCCAGTTAATTTTGTTAAAATTTAGTGTAATAAAATTTAAATAAGCGCTCAATAAGTAAATGATACGATTACCGTAAGATTGTTTCATTTTGATCATATTTGATGTCTTTGTAATTAAATTGTTCCGATTAAAGTTCGTCTTTTTGTGTTTTGAGTTTTATTCTCTTCTGATGGAGGCTTCTAAAAATACTTTATAACATTAAAGTCTACGTGATGTAATTATTTATTACGTTTTGATGTTTTTTTCGTTCTTACCTTTTAAGCGAGAGCTGGAGGTTAGACTCACCATCCTGCTCTAATATGGGTAGATGGGCTTAGTATCAGATCATTGATTTATGACCAAGACCGACAGCTTAACGTTTTTCAGAGGTTGCTTGCTTTGCAACTTCCTATCTGTAGACTGCTACTAAGAATTTTTTGAAAGAGAATATCCAGGATTTTAACTCGGAACCTCGTTATCCGAAGTCGTGAACTTCTGTCATTCGTGATATTGATGTCCTACTGGATTAGGACATCAATATCAGCCTATTATTGACCCACTAAAGGTCCAGACCTAGGAAAGGAGATGTGGAGCTTAAAACTACCACGCTGCTTCAATCCAGGTTGGCGGGCTTAGACCACGATTTACCTACTTTTAATTTCTATCATTTATTTATATACAATTTTTTTTTATATTTTCAACAATGCTTATAAAAACACTATTAACAATTTATAAAAAAAATCCAGTCCGCCTGCTGCGGGGCCCGGGGGTCCAAGCAATCGGTGGTCAGGGCTCCAGAGTGAGGAACCTCCTCACAATACGCGCCGTTTCAAGAATAACCGCCTCCTGTATCCGACCCTTGACAAATACAACTATGCAAAAGCTTTTTAAGATGTTGGTCAAAGCTTTTCGCTATAAGACCGTTGACTGAAACGACTATAGGAACAATCATTGTTGAATCAACATTCCACATGACGGTAATCTCATGAGCAAGGTCCAAGTATTTTGATACTTTTCCTTTTCAGCTTTCACCAGATTATCATCATGTGGAACAGTAATATCAACAATCATTGCACGGCGCGTTAATCGATCAATTATCACTATATCAGGTCTATTGGCTACAATATACCTATCAGTGATAATCGTTCGATCCCAGTAGAGCAATGCACTGCTATTTTCAAGAACTGACGCTGGGTCTTACCTATAGTAAGGCATCTCAAAATTGACAAGGCCATACTGAAGAGCAAGTTGTTGGTGGATTATCTTGGCTACTTGATTATGTCTGTGCAAGTATTCGCCATTAGCAAGATGAGAACACACGGTAACTATAAGTCTGAGGGATTCCCCAGGCTGATGACACGCTCGACATATGTCTAGAGTGCCATTTTTCATAATGTTTCCGGTAGTTTCTCGTCTTGATAACCTCGTCCATAATTGCACAGACAAAACCCTCGGTTTCCCCAAAGAGGTCACCGAATTGCAACCAAGATACAGATGTTATTTGATCTACATCTGGCCCCGTGAGGGTCTTGTAGAAACGTCCATGCAACTCCTTACTTTTTATTATTACAATGCCTAAGTTAACACTGCCAACCATATATTGTAGGTACATTTTATTTATTCCTAAACTTAAAAAATTAATTGAATTCTAATAAAAAAATAATAATTAAATTAAATATTCGGTGTGCCTTAAAATGATTTTAAATTGCGAGGAAAGCTGAGAGCCAAACTAGTATATAAATAAGATAAAGCCACATAGATTTAGTTTATTTCTTATTTTATGTAAGTGTTTTGGCTTATTAAAATTTCAAGTAAAATTATTGAAAATTTTCCAAATTATTATAAAAGTACGTACAGTATGACTTTAATAGGTGCTCTTTTGAAAAAAGTGCAGTCTCAAGAGTCTGTGAAGAAATACACATCACCTCCTCCTGAAATAAATGAAACTATATTTCGGAAAAGAACGAAAAATCGAGAAAATAAAGTAAGTATTGTGTACTTATTAAATTAGTAATACTTAAAGTTAACAATACAGCGAATTTCGCAATCATATTACTTCTGAAAACTAACTACGTACTACCATTACCAATACAAATGTTTAAATCGCACCAGAAGTTTGGCAAGGCATACTTAGCACATTTATCTGACACATTTACCCACCTATACTAAAGCCAAACTCGATTGAGAATGCTTGTCAACAAACAAATTAAAAATGAAGGTAGAAATCACTAGTCATTTTACACCTATTTTTTTTAGTTAACTAGTTAATGACGAATTCATGTCAATAAATTAGATTAGTAAGCATAAAACTAATTAATATATTCAATATCTTTTATATAAGATTTTTTAAAATAACAAAACATTTTAAATTAATAGGCGTAAAATGTGTTGCATTTTCTACCTTCATTTCAAATTTGTTTGTTGTCAAGCATTCACAATCGAGTTTGGCTTTAGTATAGTCGTCTGTCAGTTGATGACGAAACGACGTAACTGAAATCGAGAAAGTACTCTAATAGTCGGCAAGTTCAAAAACGTGAAAAATAGAGATAAAGGTCCTAAAAATATGAGCGATGGCTCACTCGATTCGGAATCACCTCTGGAAAACTTTTTTTGAAGGATTTTGGTGCAGGTTAAAAATTGCAATTGTTATTAACAAAATAAGATGAAAAAAATGATATTTCGTTTTTTGTTAATAACTTAAAAAATATTAACATTTAAGCAATTTTGAAAAAAGCATGTTAAAGAGGAAAAAAAATCCAATAAAAGAGTCTTAACTCCCGGAACTCTATCTCCATTATTTTTAATTTAAATTAGACGTTGAAAATAGCTCGCCGCCGCTAAATAGAGTTCTGCAATAAAAATAATTTTTTTATAACATAAAATGTGATTTTAAAAATTCTAATATCTTCTTAACACTTGAAAGAATCGAGCCCTGAAGAAAAAAAAGTTTAATCATCATTTTTCAAAAAGTTATTCAATTGTTAACTAACTTTTTTTCCAATCTCCATTGGCATAAACAATGGAATGAAAGTTAGTGGATAGAAACTTTGTGGAGCCCTTTTATATATGTACTTATAAGATCCTGCGGAAATTTTCATAAAAGTTTATTAATTTGTTAATTATGATTTTTTAAAACTATTGTAAAATTACTTAATCTTATTTTGTTAATAACAATTGCAACTTTAAGGCCTGTGTGCACCAAGAATTCGGTTATCATAACCAACGGTTAACATAACTTTACTATAAATTTACTATCTATACTAATATTATAAAGAGGAAAACTTTGTTTGTTTGTAATGAAAAGGCTCAAAAACTACTAGACCGTTTTTAAAAATTCTTTCACCATTCGAAAGCTACATTATCCACGAGTAACATAGGCTAAATTTTATTTTGGAAAAAAATAGGGTTCCGTAAAATATTTGGGTTTTTCGGACACAAGGTGTAAAATTAAACCGGAAAAGTTAATATTTTGCGTACGCTGCCTAAACTATAAAAGATAGAACCATAAAATGTTCTAATTAATTGGAGATCTTATAAATATCTACAAAAAAGTCCGCGACACACGATACCTATCTATGTCGAGTGAGGCACAACAACCATTTTTTTATTTAAAAATCTTAAATTTTTTTTGGACTACATTTAAAGGCATTTATCTTACTCATGCTATTAATCCTTATCAAAATAAATTTTATCACTAAGTACAGTTTATGTAGATAATATTTGGTATTTAAAAGATTAAAATTGGACTTTTGGTTTTGAAGTTATGGCGAAATTAAAATATTACTATTTCTGCGTTGCGAAGTGAGCGTCACCAAGGCGGGGGCGCGCGTGCGGGAGGGGAGTTTAGATCTATGTTATATATACGATGATGAATTAAGAATTCTATCTTTGTTCAAATATCTATTTAGTACACGGAAGAGTTTGTTCGTTTGTTTAAACGGGCTAATCTCTATCTGCTAGTCGGATTGTAAAATTATTTTTGTTTATTCTGAAGGCTAGACTCAAGAGTGAAATATACTATTTAATATCAATTTATACCCCTCAGCTTGCCATAAATATATATTTTTAATGTTAATGTACTGAAATGTCATACAATGTTTAACAAAAGACCTTTAGTACACGGGACGGGACGGAGAATATTGCTTCACGGGAAACTATAAAAAAATTAAATTGAGAGGGGGAGCGGGGAATGAGCACACTATATGTGCCTTTACACATTTTGTATGAAAGTCTGTCTTTAAAATTAGAAGGGTACCTAAGAGGTTTTCACGCGGACGAAGTCGCGGGCGACTGCTAGTTTATAATAAACCCGTACGCCGGTTAAGGACGTAAACCGGGCATTATCTTAACCAAGCTTACGTCCTTAACCGGTGTACGGGTTGTTGTGAACAGTAAATTTTACGTTTAGCTTATAACCGTTGGTTATGATAACCGAAATCTTGGTGCACATAGGCCTTAACCTGCACCAAAATCCTTCAAAAACATTTTTCTAGAGGTGATTCTAAATCGAATGAGCCATCGCTCATATTTTTAGGACCTTTATCTCTACTTTTCACGTTTTTGAACTTGGCGGCTTAAAGGTTAGCTAAGATTGTTTGACCACGTAGAGAGAATGAATGAAGTGAGACTTACGGAAGGAATTTATAAGGTCAGAGTTAATCGGAATGTTGGAAGGGGAAGGCGAAAGTTCGAATGGATTTGATCCAGGAACGTTCGCTGATGCTGTGGTTTCGGCACGCTTCTAGTGTGTTTGGCATGTTGTGTCCGAGGTAGGTATGTTTCGGCAGACATCGGTTGGCAGAGTTCGCGGTGATGGCACAAATCCCCGTGTCCCCCATATACTAGATACCTAATGTTGGCAGCATTGTATAGTGTTTGAAAATACTATAGACAATATAGTGGCATCATTTGCTGTATTGTGGTACCGCGTTTAAACTACAGATAATAGACTAGGGGCGGTACTCCTTGAGCAAAAATGGTGGGCGGTAGGCTATAAAATAAGCCCCTATGGATAATTGTTATTCGGCACCCCCGCGGGCCGCCGCCCCCGCCGCCCCTTCCCAACCTAAGGCCCCTCAGGCCCAGGCGACAAAATACCAAGTAACATCAAGTTACTTGGACACACTCGACCCAGAGGAGTATGATTTATACATTGAAAAATGTAAAATCGACCCCTTTATGGCCTACGCAGAGCACAAAGCTCTAGTCATTGCCGCGAAAAAGTACAGAGATTACTTAAATGGCGTCTAAGGGCAGGACGAAACCACACTCCATGACAATTGTACACTTTAATGCAAACGGCCTTACCGATCAAATACTCGAGGTGCGTGAATTTGTACGCGCACATAATGTAGACATCCTATTAGTGCAAGAGACCTTCTTAAAACCTAGTAGACGCGATCCCAAAATAGGGAATTACACAATGATCCGAAACGACAGGACCGCCGCCCGTTTAGGTGGTACTGCGATTTACTTTAGAAGGGCTCTTCACTGTACCCCTCTCGATCCTCCCGAACTAACCAACATGGAAGTATCAGTATGTCAGGTGAGTATGACCGGCCATCCGTCGATCATACTAGCATCAGTATATCTCTCCCCGACCAAAGATCTTCTTGAGAGCGACCTTAAGTCACTCTTATCACTAGGAGACTCCGTTATTCTGGCCGGAGATTTCAACTGCCGTCACTCAAGTTGGAATTGTGTTACCAACAATGCCAGAGGAGTAACATTACACAGACTGACAGATCGTGAGGACTTAAATTTTATAATCCACGCCCCCGACAAACCAACCAGATACCCGACAGACGTTACGGAACGAACCACTGCAGGTGTACTCGACATAGCACTCCTTAAGAACATCACCCTTCAGGTGAGTCCTTCTGAAGTGCTATCCGAGCTAGATTCAGACCATCGCCCGGTCCTGATCCAACTAGGACCTCGTCACTCCGCGGCCCCCCCGACCAAATCAATCATTGATTATGGAATGCTCTCCGAGCGTCTCAAATCAGTTGATTCAGAATTTCTATCCCAAATTCCTGACGAAATAGGGACCTTAGAAGAAGCACTCGCAGCTTCAAAAAGTCTCAATAGTCATTTACGCGGTGCAATTACTGAATGCACAAAAGAGGTTCCTGCCATCAGCACGAACACTCTACCGCCCGATTTACGTTCCTTAAGAACACAACGAGACGCCCAACATAGACTCCATGACGCAGAACCGACAAGAGAAAATCGGAGTAAACTCTGGAATCTCCAGAGACGTTGTAAGCGCCGCCTACAACAACTCCGTGACGGACAATGGGACGATAAGCTGAGACAGATAGAGCCATCGCACTTAGCGCATTTCGAATTGGCTCGATCTCTCAAAGCCGACCCCGTCTCGGCCACTCCACCTTTAATTCGCCCCGACCTCCCGCCCGCGTTCGAGGATATCGATAAGGCCGAGTGCTTAGCTGACAGCCTCGAAACACAGTGCACTCCAAGCACTACCTCCGTAGATCCAACTCACGTGAAACAAGTCGACGCCGAACTTGTTTCCATCCTATCGCTCCCTCCCAACGGAGACGATATCCCTCCTACGACCTACGACGAAGTCTCTAGGATTATCAAAGGCTTACGAAAAAAGAAGGCCCCAGGCCCAGATCATATTAGTAACAAAGCGCTTAAGCTCCTACCCATTCAACTAATTAACTTGTTAGTTGTTATTTTCAACATGTTTCTCGCACACTGCTCCTTCCCCGTAGAGTGGAAGGAAGCCACTGTTATCGGCATCCCAAAGCCTGGCAAACCACGTAACCTCCCTACAAGTTACCGCCCCATTAGTCTACTCAACACTCTTGCCAAGGTGTTTGAGATAGTTATCCAAAACAGAATCAAGACCGTAGTATCGGAGAAAAATCTCCTAAACAACCACCAATTCGGCTTTCGAGCCAAACATTCTTGTGTCCAACAAGCTCACCGCTTAACGGAACATATACTAGCTGGGTTCACCACACACTGGAAACCCATTCCTACTGGGGCCCTCTTCTTCGACGTGGCTAAAGCATTCGACAGGGTCTGGCACGGAGGCTTGCTAGTCAAACTCCACCGTTTCGGCGTGCCAAACAAACTGGTTCGATTGCTCCACAGCTACCTTACCGACCGTACCTTCAGGTACCGCCTAGATGGCACTCTCTCCTCCCGCAGGCCTATCCGAGCGGGAGTCCCCCAAGGCTCAGTGCTAGCTCCCATTCTGTATGCACTCTACACGAGTGACATACCCACTGACCTCCCAAACGTCCATGTTGCACAGTTTGCGGACGATACCGCACTGTACACAACACATATAAAACCTACGGTCATAACAAAAACACTCAAAGAGGCGGCCAAACGCTTAGGCGATTGGTTCCGTCTCTGGAGCATAGAGGTGAACCCCGAAAAAAGTGCAGCAGTACTATTTTCGGATAAAGCTCACCCAACCAGACCGCCGCCTAACCTCCCAGTGATCTCCCTTTACGGAGAACCCATCCCATGGCGACCCAAGGCCAAATATCTTGGGGTAACCTTTGATAACCGTATGAGCTTCTCAGCACATATTCAGAAGGTCAGAAAAAGAGCCGCATATGTGTTAGGTCGTTTCTATTACCTAATTTGCCCTAAAAGCAAATTATCCCTTAGACTCAAGGTCACACTATACAAGACCTGCATCCGCCCCATCATGACCTACGCTAGCGTAGTGTTCGCCCACCGTCCAAAGAGCGCATTACAGCGCTTGCAAAGAATCCAAAATAGATTCATGCGCCTTGCCACGGGCAGCCCGTGGTTTGTTCGCAATAATGACCTCCATAGAGACCTGGATCTACCTACAATTTCACACTACATGAAAAAGCTTTCGGAAAATTACTTTTCGAAAGCCGCCACACATCCCAACCCTCTAGTGGTTGAATCGTGCTCTTACACGCCCGAGTTAGACGCCGACTGCAAACGCAGACGCCCCAAAAATGTCCTTCACGACCCTGACGACGACATAACTACGGACAACGTCTCCCAGGACACACATACACAAAATACTACACAGCGTCTTCGCCGGCGAAGACGAGGTCCCCGCTTCATAACGTCACCCGGACGTGCCACTCACGCACGTCCATCAAGGGGGCGCTTTGGTCTGGTTTAATAATCACGCCAAACTACACACCCATTCCAAACGACCCTCTAAGCCGAGGCCCGAGTCTCACAGGAGACGCCCTTAGAGAGTCGTTACGCCCTCTTTTCTTTCGCCTTCGGGCAACCGCCTTCGGGCACCCTCCGGCGATGCTTCTGCGCTCGCCCAACCCCCCCGGTGACGCCGCTGTGGTCCCGTATGAAGCCTACGGCAATTACACAATCAGCAAAAAAAAAAAAAAATAATTGTTATTATTCACGTTAGTGTCCGAGTCTTGTGCAGTCATACTGTTTGACTATTGTTAGAATCTGTGCTTGTAATGTTTAATTAAGTAATTACTGTAATAATGTTTCATTTTGATCATACTTGATGTCTTTATAAATAAATTGTTATTAAGTTTGTCTTTTGGTGTTTTAAGTTGTATTCCCTTCTGGCTGTTTGTTAACACTAATAATCGTTTAAGCAACATATCCTATTTTATTATTTTTTTAAAATCAATACTTAGTACTTTATAAATGTTTTTATTTACAGTTAAATATGTACATTAAATTAAATATTTACAATTAAATAAATAAAAAAGTAAAAGCTTAAACACTACAATATCCTAAACTATATATAATATATTAAGCAATTAAAAAAAAACAGTAAAAAACTTAGGCGTCATAATATTCCTCCGAATCGGTGTCGAGCGGTAAAGTGCCCAGAAGGCTGGCAGCATTGCCACGTTGAATGGCAATGCTGATCCTCTGACCTAAAAAGAGACCAGCCCTCTGGTCACGGGAGGCGTCGATCAAACGCTTTGTGATTTCTCTATAAAAAAAGCGAGTACCTTATTGTGTTTTTTTATTATTTCATCAATCATTAATTTACTTATATGTTTCTTACAGTTTGTCCATGTTAAAGCCAAGGTAGATTCATCCCCGCCGCGCTACGACCCCGCTCGGATGCTGAGAGATCTGCCCAAGTGGACCAAACACTTCAACGACATATATTTAGACAATGTGCGATTGGTTTACGATATCACTAATGCGTATTTGAGTGGAGTAAGTTGTGTCACAAAATATATAATAATTATAACTCAAGCACGTTCCATAATACATAATTACATGTGGTGGTTTGTTGGTGCCCACACTTATGTATGGTAGTGAAAGTTGGGTATGGCAGAAGAAGCATAAAAGTAAAATAAATGCAGTAGAGATGAGAGCATTGAGGAGTATGTGCGGAATAAAACTGAGTAACAGAGTTAACAATTTTTTTTATTGACTACAAGTTGGCCCTTGACTGCTATCACACCTGATGTTAAGTGACGATGCAGTCTAGGATGGAAGCGGCCTAACTTGTTAGGAGTAGGACAAAAATACACACCCCTTTCGGTTTCTACACGACATCGTGCCGGAACGCTAAATCGCTTGGCGGTACGCCTTTGTCGGTAAGGTGGTAACTAGCCACGGCGAAAGCCTCCCACCAGCCAGACAAAGGCAAATTAAGAAAAATCTCAATCTGCCCGCCGGCAATCGAACCCGGGACCTCCGTCTTATAAATTCACCGTGCATACCACTGCGCCACGGAGGCCGTCAAAAATCTCTCCGGCAATCCGGGCACTTAGAGCGCTTTACCGCTAGGCCACGATCCCGATGACGTCGGTACCGAAATTTTTGCTTTGATATTATATTTTTGATATCTAGGTATACGGCCTGTAATGCCTGCTAGTGATCGTTAAATAAGCCAGCCAACACTTTGAAACAGTGATGGATTTAATATCCCTCTCTCCTATAAGAAGGGAGACCTAGTCCTCTAGTAGAAGTCAAAATAGACTGATTTAAAAATGACTAGTCGATGGACGCGGATTCATCCGCGTAGACTTTAAATTCTTCTCTTAAGGGAATAGTACTGATTTTCGGGATACACAGTATCTTATATTTATTTATTATGACCTTACTAATGAACTAACTAAAAATGGCTATGTGGTTAGTTTATACGCGGTAGAAGTGGGTGCGAGGGGTATACCAGCGAAGTCTCTCTACAACCTGCTAAAAGACCTTGGCCTTACTAGAAGTGCAGTAAGCTCCATATTGTAGCGTGTGTCCAAAGCTGCTCTAGTAGGGTCCTTCCGAATTTTGCTGGGCAGGGAGAACAGCTTGAACAGAGGAGGTGAGTGTTGACGCGCGTCACTAAGGGTACCCTTAAACCTACTCCCGTGTCACAAGTCTCGGGCTCTGTTCGGAGTTTTTCTGTCAGCCACGCGATGGACCCTCACCCGCACGGTGAATCCATGCAATGCTAAGATATTCGTCTCTCTACCTCGTAGTATGAACTCTAATCGCGCCAAGTTTCAATTGAATTAATTCAGTAGGTACTTTCGTCGCGGCTACGTCCTTAGTGAAATTCAGTTTATTCGGAATAATTTTTCATTACGCCCGATCTCCATGAAACAGAGCCTAAAACCTGCCCTTAGCTAAGCTTGGACCATCTGTGAAAACCGTATAAAAATGGGTCCAGTAGTTTTGAAGTGTTGCGCGAACAGACAAATAAAGAAAAATTAAAAGAAAAACGTTTTTCGTATCGAGTATGTAATACATACCACTTACTTTTTACAAAAAATATTTAATGTACAGAATTGCTTTCGTATAGTATTGGAACGAAGTTCCTTATCGCGCGTTGTGAAAGGGGGCTAGACGGAAAAAATTGGTACGAAAAGTTGTCACGACACTTTTTGATCAAAGGATCTTGCCGCCGCCTTTGATGTGTGTGCGCGTGAGCGGCGGGGGGCGCCCGCGCTGTATGCTGTCTCGCACTCTCGTGACGAGCTCTTGTGTTTCGGTGTACAACAACAAATATTATTATTACTGAAAAAAAAAAAATTTTAGAATTCCTTCACTAATTAATCAAAAGGAACTTCGTTCCATCCGGGTGTCCCTTGACACCTCTCAACTTTTTATTTATTTTGTTATATAGATAGATTCCTTGTAGATTTATTATAAGTTGTGTACCTATTGCAATCTGTAAGGGCAAAGTGGACAGCCGGTGGTCAGCCGAGTCTATGCCGACACACAACAGACAGTACTATGAGAACAGAAAGAACACGTGCACGCTGATACAGCGACAGAACAAACTCATGCACAGGCGGATCAAGGAAACTGTGAGTCTTAGGAAACCTAGCTAATATTCCTAATTGTTCAAAAAGTGAAAGTTAAAAATTTTTTAACAAAAAATAGAACCGACTCAAAACGCACTAAAAAGTAAAAAATTACTGTGTCATTTAGTTGCTTTAATTTACTTAAGCATATCTAGGAGTCGGTGCTAGCCAAGGTTTCTACTTTAAGGACATTACCTAGAACCCATTAACTGCTTTACTACGTTAAATGAATGTTCCTTAAATTTGCTGGCACCGACTTCATAGATATGCTTAAGTAAATTAAAGCAACTAAATGACACAGTTATTTTTTACTTTTTAGTGCATTTTGCAATAAAATGAATAATAAAAGTAGCGCCTACTTCCATTTCATATTCAAATGTATATTTATTTGTTTCTCAGAGAGCACGCGTGGTGCACGCAGCGAGTCTGGAAGCGGACTGGCAACGCAACAAGCAAGTGATGGTGCTAAGAGCTCTCAACAAGTTCGTGCTGTTCCCACTATCTTCAGCTGAAACCATGGAGGACCCTGCCTTCGCCGCCCCCCCAGGCGTTAAGCGACCCAGGTTATCATTTAGTAACCATACCATGCGTAGAGGATTAGATGACTAAACTCAACATAGATCAAGTCAGCCAGGACAGAAATAGCATTTTTGGAACGAAGTTCCTTATCGCGCGTTGTGCAAGGGGGCTAGACGGAAAAAATTCGTACGAAAAGTTGTCACGACACTTTTTGATCAAAGGATCTTGCCGCCGCCTTTGATGTGTGTGCGCGTGAGCGGCGGGAGCGCCCGCGCTGTATGCTGTCTCGCGCTCTCGTGGCGCCCTCTGGTGTTTCGGTGTACAACAACAAATATTATTATTACTTAAAAAAATTAAATTTTATTACAATTCCTTCACTAATTAATCGAAAGGAACTTCGTTCCATCCGGGTGTCCCTTGACCCCTCTCAGCTTTTTTTTTTGACTCTCACTATTCCTGCAATCTGTCTCGAGTCATTCACCTGGATGTTATGTATTTATTTTAAGGCGTGTTTGGAGCAACATCCATTGACTTGCCCAATTAATAATTTATACTGTCTATAACAAGACATCTTGTGGTGCTCTTCTCTTGAGCCTTCTCTTTGAGTTCCAGCATCTTTCAATCCATCAACGTTCTTGTCAAATGTTTCTTATCGCCTGTAGTGCCTTAGTTACCCGACTGCGTCATAAGGAGGGTTATGTTTTTCGAGCTTATGTATGTATGTATGTATGCCCATGTCTTCGGCACGCGCTGTAGCCTAAATGGCTGAACGGATTTTGACATGTGAGGTGTCGTTCAATTTGTCAGAATTGTGGTAATGACATAGGCTGTATATAAATTTTCAAAATGGCGATTGTAAATGGGGGAAAAAAGAGGGGATGTGTCTATTTTTTCCTCTTATCTTAGCAATATGGGTATCAATTGAAAGTTCGTAAAAAGACCATTTCAAAAATATAAACATCATATCATGTATATATTACTGTTTTAATAAAAAATGGCAAAAAGTGTACCTACCGTCTCATTTCTATACTATAAACTAACACTAAAAAGTCTCAAATAAAATTATTACTATAAATACACATCCGTGTTTGCAGCACCATAAAGTATTTAAAATTTTGTACACATATAGTGATCCTTGGTTTTCTCTTTTCAGTTCATAACTTCTAAGCGGTCGGGTTTTTGTGTTTTTATAATAATAATTTTATTTGCATCTAGCCTTCGCAGACGGTGAGTGGTCCTCTCGTTAACCACACGTTTACACGTTTGGTCTGCGTAGCCTTCGCAGACGGTGAGTGGTCCTCTCGGTAACCACACGTTTACACGCTTGGTCTGCGTAGCCCACGCACTGGCCCCGAGTGGTCCACGCTACAATTGATTGGACCGCAAAGCGTTCATTGACGTCGCGTGACGAGGCTTTCATCCGTTTTGTCTACAACGAGCGACGAGCTAGCACAGATTAAGTGACGGGTGGATCCAATAAGCTGTATTCTGTTCAGAGTGCACGTCACGCTGCGGATGCGCGGTGCGGCGTCGCTGGGCTCGCTGACGATAGAACTGTTCACGGACGTGTGCCCCGCCGTCTGTCAGCTGTTCCTCGACCTGCTGGACGGGGACGGGCTGGGGCACGGCTACGTAGGCACGGCCTTCTTCAGGTAACTGCTAACAGACTGCAACTCCTCACTTAGGGTCGGTAGTACGCCAAATCTAAACATGGGTCCTTTGCGGCGTCAAAGACTCTAAGCTTGTTTCATGACAGTCTTACTTTTTGCCAATTTATCTTATCATATTACTCATGTGCCAATTTCTTTTCGAATTTCTGTTTGAAAATGTAATGTTTCGACGACCTCCGTGGCGCAGTGGTATGCGCGGTGGATTTATAAGACGGAGGTCCTGGGTTCGATTCCCGGCGAGGCAGATTAAGAATTTTCTTAATTTGTCTTGGTCTGGCTGGTGGGAGGCTTTCGCCGTGGCTAGTTACCACCCTACCGACAAAGACGTACCGCCAAGCGATTTAGCGTTCCGGTGCGATGTCGTGTAGAAACCGATAGGGGTGTGGATTTCATCCTACCCCTAACAAGTTAGCCCGCTTCCATCTTAGATTGCATCATCACTTAACATCAGGTGTGATAGCAGTCAAGGGCCAACTTGTAGTCGATAAAAAAAAAAAAAAAAAAAAAAAAAGTAATTATATGTATGGCATTTTCACCGAATCTACTTGAAGGCGGCAGGGTCTCGGTTGCACGAAGCTAATACTGTTAAAGCAACCCCTGCTACCACCTTTCATGGCAACACGATCTCGCGGTCATTCGGGTCGATTTCACGCATATATCACTCGTCCCAGTTAAGCCAGTGTCTGACACCAACATGCCGTTGGAGATGAATATGAATAAAGATGGGACAGCATCATCATCATCATCATTATCAGCCTATTAACGGCCCACTACAGGGCCAGGCCTCCCTCCTTATAGGAGAGGGGATATGGAGCGTACACCCACCACGCTGCTCCAATGCGGGTTGGCGGGCTTAGGGTGATAATGCTTCATTTATTAACGATCACTATCTGATGTTGATGACAGTGACCGGGACCGACGGCTTAACGTGCTCTCTTGCACTACCAATTTCCAGACTCCGGGCTTGAAATGTACTGAACATTTCATAGAAGAATGAAAAAGCTCAGAATTATTCCGTGACCCGACCCAGGGATCGAACCCAGGACCTCGTGATCGAAGCCATAGGCTGACCACTAGACCAACGGGGCAGTCGATTTAATTTATGGATTAAAGAAAAAATAAAACACACACGCAGCTACATTATTTATAAGGGAGAGTTTTCAAAATTCTTTATTATAGTAATTTTAACTTTTATTTTTAACTGACGAAACAACGGAGGGGGCTCTCAATTCAATGCGTATAAATATTTTTTCCTTTATGTCCACGCTTGTTATCTCTTTACAAATTTCCTTTCTAATTAAAAAAGATTTTGATAAATCTTTTTTCATTAGAAAGGTATATAGTTCCAAAAAGGTCCTATAGTCATCATGTCAAAGAATCTGTCATGTTAAGATTCAGTAGCTTTTTGGCCTACAAGCGCCGTATAATGATAGGTATCTTTAATCTATGGGAAAAAAGCTAGCGCCATCTTGGACCGCATTGGTTGACAACTTCAGACTTTGTAGTATGATGTGCAAAAAAATAAGGGTATACTAACAAAAAATAAATTTATTGTTATTATACATTTTCATCTTCACTCTCTTGTGAGTTTGAGTAATCACTATCAGAGAGATCCAATTTGTTAAAAATAATTATGTAAATAAGTACGAGTATCTATAAAAAAGATTTTACTGAAATAAAATATCACTTTCTTAAAAAAAAGGAGTTACTAATAGGTTATAGTAGGTTATAGTAGGTATATAACTTGTACCCACACAATTACATACTGTAGAAGAACGAAAAAAAATTACGAAAAGCAAAATTTATTATAAAGCAAAAAGGGCCATTGTCGTCACCCTCCAACATTTCTCGAGTGCAATACTCTTGCTCTGTTCTTTTTACATGATTGACTTCTCGCCGCCAATCGTCAGCAGCAATGCTTCGACCTGCTTCTAATGTTGATTTTTCAATTTCACTTTCTAGCTGTCTACATTATTAACTGCCACTCTCCTTTTGATGCGGTAACAAATTCGATAGGATTAAGGTCGCAATTGTATGATGGCAACCATAGCACCGTCTCATGTCCGTAGCTTCTAAATAAATTGTCCACCACGTAATATTTAGGAGGTTTTTTTTTTTTTTTGTCGATAAGAGGCAGCCATCTTAGGTCGACACTTTATGATTATATATTTGCTCATATTTATCAATCAACCAATAAGAAGTTATATTATTTAACTTATGTTAAAATAATAAAGTTTTATTTTAACGTAACTTTTAGTGTTCGGTGTTTGTGCTAACGCTATTTTTACGCTGTTGTCAGTATGAAGTTGGTCCAACATGGCGCCAGTTTCATTCCTATTCTTATTTGAATCGCATCATATATTATACTTGTAGGTACGAGTAGGAAAGGAATAAAATGAACGGACTTCTTAAGGCATTAAAAAATAAATAATTGCGTCAAATAGTTGCTATAATTTACTGAAGCACATCTATTAAGCCCAGTGTATTTTTCTTTTTAATGTGTTTTGAATTTTTTTATAATGAAAAGTACCTATATCGTACTGTTCTCTATGGTGTACACATTGCCTGGCATTGAAAATAAAAATGTCGTAATGACGTTAAAACTGATTTTCTGTGTAACTATATTTTTTAGCAGCCTTTTCTTTTCCATCATTCTATTCACCATATTAACCAAACCCGAAGCGCTGCCACAGCCGCGGCAACAGCATGTTGGTTACAGACACTGGTTTAACTGGGACGAGTGATATATTCGTAAAAATCGTCAGTCCTGAGGGACAAGTGTTCACGGCTACGTTTACAGAGGACACTTTGATCGAAGATGTTAAAAACCGCGCCCTGGACTACTTCTATCCTACTGGAGAAACTAGATCCGGTCGCTTCAAGATCGTAAGGGTGAGCGACACAGTGACCCTGCACGACTTCCTTACACTAACCCAAGCAGAAGTCATTATGTACGAAGAGTTGTTGCTCATAGAAAGACGTGCTCCTGAGGCTGGAACTCTATCAGACTTAGGAGCGGTTAGAGCTCCGCAACCAGCAGCCATAGTAGCCGCGACAGCTTCTCTACCGAACCCTCAAGGAATGACACGACAACCGAATCTACAATCTTTATTATCGACCAACGAACTGTCTTACGAGTTGAGGAAGATATTGATATCGCTGATAGAAGCCGGTGCGAGGTTAGCGGCCGCTGGACGCAATTACGAATTGACTTTAGGTCAGTTGTCCGCAGCTTTGGACGAACCGAGACGCACCCAAAGAATCGTCGCTCAAGTTATAACACCGGAAGAATTAGCTGCGAAGCTTAACACGAATGTCGTGAGAGATTCAGAGGCGGATACTTCTGGGACCAACGAATTGTACAAGCGAGCTGATTGTTTGGAGAGGTTTTTGGTAAAATTCCGGGCTTGGAGAAGGAGGATATCGGAACCACCGAATCCGGAAGCGGTTGCCGCGTTAAGGAACCTGGGGTTTTCTTTTGAGGAAGCTGACGAGGCGCTGAGGACCACTGGGTGCAATGTGCCAGCTGCAGCGTCGTGGCTTATTGGGGAACGAGGTTCGAGTGTTTTTGAACTGGTCAACGGGTTGCCCGAAGGTGTTATACTACAAACTTTGCTGAAACAACCTCAGGTAACTATATTATGTTTATTTATTGCTAATATATATATTCTTTTTTATCGACTACAAATTTGCCCTTGACTGCTATCACACCTGATGCTCAATGATGCGATCTAAGATGAAAGCGGGCTAACTTTTTAGGAGTAGGGTGAAATCCACACCCTTTTCGGTTTCTACACGACATCGTACCGGTATGCTAAATCGCATGGCGATACGTCTTTGTCGGTTATTTGTTTTTTATGTTATTGCTAATGCTTCTGAATTCCCATCTCGTAAACTATGATGGCCCACTACAAGACCAGGCATCAATTCTAATTGTAGGAGTTTGGACTCACCACGCTGCTCCAATGCTGGTTCGAGAGAATGTTTGGTTATTTGATGATATTACGACCTCCGTGGCGCAGTGGTATGCGCAGTGGATTTATAAGATGGAGGTCCTGGGTTCAATTCCCGGCGGGGCAGATTGAGATTTTTCTTAATTTGTCTTGGTCTGGCTGGTGGGAGGCTTTCGCCGTGGCTAGTTACGACCCTACGATGTCGTCTAGAAACCAAAAGGGGATTTTTTGTGGATTTTCGTCCTACTCCTAATAAGTTAGCCCGCTTCCATCTTAGACTGTATCATCACTTAACATCAGGTGTGATAGCAGTCAAGGGCCAACTTGTAGTCGATAAAAAAAAAAATTAGGTTAGGTTAAAATGACGGGGCTCTTAATATCCTCTCCAAGACAAGGGGGTGACAAGCTTAGAATTTACAGAAAATTTCATAGAAGAAAGAAAAATCAGTATATTTCAAAGCCCGATCCACGACCAGGACCTTGTAATCTGTTGCCACACAGGCTAACCCTTTTTTTTTCGTGGGGAAATCCTCATGGATACCCTCTCGCTACGGGGAGGCGAGGAGGTTATGTCGGACTCGTACCGACTAAAACCCCACGGTGTTCCTACTCATCGCGTGGAAATTGGACCACGGGAACGAAAAGCCGCTTCCGAGATCCAACAGCGGCGCAAGCAGGGCCGATCCTCCTTAAAGGAGAATGCCAGATCCTAACCCAGAAAGAACACAAATTGTAAATATACTAAAAATATCCTATTATTATATAAATGTTTTATAATAAGCCATTTTTACTGTTGGACCTCGGAATAAAATTCCGTTAAAAAAGTAATTAAACTATTTCCTTTTAATTTACACTGTTTACCCATTTTTAAATCTTTATTGTTGTACTGGGTTCTAGCCTTTTAAATCGTTTTTGCTGTATTTTCATCAAAAGTGGGCTCTAATAGCTAGTATTCAGGGTCGATAAGCACCTTTAAAAATATATTTAACGAAGCTTTGCGATTCTCATGTCAGTGTGACAACTATACGGAACCAAAATATAGAAATAGACGATAACGAATGTTAGGCTCAGCTCGATTACTCCGAGTTCTGGAGCTTTTAAATGTAATTTATATTGAATAGTAAAAAAATGCAATAAAATGATACATAATACATTGTTGTGCAATATGTTTTTATTAGTGGGTTATAGTCCTATACAGTGTCTGGCATTCTTCTTTGCAAGTCTACTTATAGGCACATCTGGAACACAGGGAGTGCCATTCAGCCCGAGGATTTATCTACAATGGGTGACAAATTCCCCTTATTTATCACCCGGAGTTCCTCATCAAGGATCCATCGCCTGCGCCCAAACACAGGCTAACCCCTGGCCCAACTAAGCAGTTATTCTATGCATTTTGATAGATAGATAGATAAAATCTTTATTG
The DNA here is from genome assembly GCA_034621355.1 of Mycalesis mineus. Classification (NCBI taxonomy): domain Eukaryota; kingdom Metazoa; phylum Arthropoda; class Insecta; order Lepidoptera; family Nymphalidae; genus Mycalesis; species Mycalesis mineus. The sequence continues at coordinate 163,125 of JAXAVZ010000219.1, read as the reverse complement.
CACACATATAAAGAATAACAAACAGAATAATATATAAAACAATGATTAAATATGTACAAGGGCGGTCTTATCGCTGAAAGCGATCTCCTCCAGACAACCCGCACAGTTGGAATAAAATGAGGGAAAGCGGATAGTGCAACACAATAATAAATAGACTACATACACTTACATACTAATAATACATAAATAATAATAAGACAAAATATATAGGTAATGTATATATACAGATATATAAACCTACATAAAATAATACATATATACATATTCATAATAGAGATAAGTAGTATTCCCTTAAACGATTTTTGAAGACATTCATTGATTCGGACTATCTAATGTCCCTTGGCAAATCATTCCACAGTGCTACAGTTTTTACTGTAAAGGAACTACTGTACGCTGAAGTACGACTTACTGGAAATTGAAACTTATTATCGTTTTTGGCCCGCAAGCTGCATTCAGCATTGCTACCCAGAAAATTGAATCGCTCCTTCAAATACTGCGGCGTTGGAGGATAATATAAAATAGAATATAGAAGCGAAAGAGCGTGTAAATTTCTACGAGATCGTATAGGTAGCCACTTTAACTGAGCTCGATACAGAGACACATGGTCGAACTTGCGAAGACCAAAGATAAATCTAATACACAGGTTTTGCAATCTTTCTAGCTTATTTAATAAAGTCTCTATGGATGTTGATTCTAGATCCAACGAGGCTTGCTGAACACGAGGATGTTGATAGCATTCATAGCGATGGTGGGGCAATCGGGCAGCGCGTCGCTATGGCTCAACTCCCCCCACGGCAGCCCCCTGCTGTCGCAGATCTCGAGGACCTACCACTCGGAGAAGTACTGCCTGGCCGTCAACCAGTTTTCAGAGAGGCAGGATATTGCAGCGCCATCTACATCGCGGAGGAATTAACTTAACATTTACAAGTTTTTGACAGTTTATTTATTATTTTTGGATTCTTGTGTGATTTATTAAATTGATTTTTGGTTTGATTTAATATTTTCTTTAATTTGACTCAACGATAAACTCAATTCAATAATTTACCCCTTTGCAAGAAGAAATGGGTGGTGACGAAGTCGGTCTTTTGTACTGGGCATCTATAAAATCCCAGGGCCTTGCGGTCTATAACAAAACTGTCTTCTTGATTAGATTAATAACCGATAAACGATATTTAATTTAGAATTCAGGAAAATTGGACTTTTTTAAGGTAATAGAGGCTAGGTTATTCTGATATACTAAAATTTTAGTTAGGCCTAAGATGTGCACGGAAGAAAAATGTCGTGTAGACAGTCGATCAATACTTAACGAGCAATCGGATATATTTTGGCAATTTCGCAATTGGACGATTTTTTTTTCTCCACACGATTAACCTCTTCGGCCACATAAGGTTTACAGGGCCATCTAATCCAAAAATACAGTTTTAGGTTTACGACGCATTGACAACTGCGGCAAAAATATTGTAATTCAGGACCTAACTACATTACAGCACAGGCACTTCTAGTTTCCATGATAGGAAAGTCCCCACCAGGATCTAACTGCGTGAGAGTGACAGTAACATCTAGTTCCCACCACAGGAAGGTCCCCCACCTGTTCTGGCGCGGCGGCGACGTGATCTCCAACACCGGGTTCGGCTGCTACCTCCAACGCGGCCGCGTCACCCCCGTCCTGGCGGAGAACTACCATTTCTCGCACTCCATGCCAGGTACGTCGTCCGCTCTTATTAGAGACTTCCAAACCGGCCAAGTGCGAGTCGGACTCGCGCATCGAGGGTTCCGTAAATTTTAAGGTTTTCGGAATTATTTCTAAACATTGCTTCATCCGAAATTTCAAGATTCAAGGACTAGCTGCGAGTAGTAGAGAGTTAAATACATACATACATACTATCACGCCTTGTTCCCATAGGGGTAGGCAGAGACCACATCCCTCCATTTGCCACGGTCCTTGCATACTTCCTTAGCTTCTTCCACTCTCATTAATCCTTTCATACAAGTTCGTCGGTTTAGGATACTCTTGACCTAGCCATTATTTAAAATGTCCTGAATTTGGTCCAGGAACACCTAGGCCTTCCCCTCCCAACAGTTCCATTCACCCTCTCCTTGTAAATCTCTTTTGTTAATCTTCTTTCATCCATTCTCTCTACATGTGCAAACCATCTAAGCATCCCTTTCTCAATTTTAGTCACTACATCTTCTTTTACACCACACTTTGCTCTTATCATACTATTTTTAACTCTGTCACACAGTTTTAACCCACACATACTCCTCAATGCTCTCATCTCTACCGCATTTATTTTACTTTGTGCTACTTCTGCCATACCCAACTTTCACATACATACCATACATAAGTGTGGGCACCAACACACCTCTATGCACAGCCAGCCTTGCCTTTTGGAACACTTTCTGGCTGTTTATAAATGCATACAGAGCACCATTCACCAAGTTCCCAGCATTTACTCTTCTTTCAATATCACTCTCACACAATCCATCTTTTGTAAATTTACTACCCAGGTATACAAACTCTTTTACTTCTTCCACTTTTTCTCCATCTATCACAATATTACAATCTGTCACATATTCATCTCTTTCAAAAACCATTACTTTCGTTTTGCTAACATTCACTTTCATTCCTTTCCTTTTCAGAGCTACATTCATAATAGTTACCATTTTCTGTAACTCATTAGCAGACGATGCAAGTAATACTTGATCGTCGGCATAGAGAAGACATTTGATGAGTAACTCGTTCATTCTTAAACCAAATACACTTTCTTTCAAATCTGTTAAGCAGTTGTCCATGAATAAGTTAAACAGCCATGGCGACGCTACACATCCCTATCGTACCCCTCGCTCCACTGGGAACCACTCAGTGTATGCCCCATTTGTTATGACACAAGCACTAGAATTTTCATTAAGAGATTTTAGTGCTCGGATCAAACTGCTGCTCACCCCATACGTGGACAATGTTGACCATAGTTCATTCCTCACCACACGGTCATGGGCCTTTTCCAAGTCAATGAAAGCTAAAAATTTTTCAGCTATACACCGTAAGGAAAAGACCTGATCTGTACACCCCATTCCTTTCCTAAATCCTGCTTGCACATCCCACATTTTCCCATCAGTTTCATTTATCAACCTCTCAGTCAACACCTTTGCATACAGTTTGCCGACAACACTGAGAAGGTTGATCCCGCTGTAATTTTTGCAATCTTGCTGTGACCCTTTTCCCTTATAAATTGGAACAATAACGGCCTTAGTCCAGTCTTCTGGAACTTGCCCTTTCGTCCAACATAAGTTGAAAAGGCAGTACAACTGACTTACAACAATACCGCGTCCAGCCTTCAGCATTTCGACTGACACTCTGTCATACCCAGCAGCCTTACCTGCTTTCATACATTTCAACGCTTTCATAATCTCTTCCTACTAATCTCACTGATATTGATCTCGTTCTCATTATTTTCCGCAGGGGATATGTTAGTCCCTGCTTCATCTCTTTCAAATAAACTTTCAAAATGTTGCTTCCATCTCTTAACCATCCATTCTTCACCTTTTATTGTACTACCATCTGAATTTCTGATTTTACTCAGATCCGAGGTAGTGGACCTTCCATACCGTATAGATTTCCAGAAAAACTTAATGTTAGACTGAAAATCATCGGTACATATCTCTGCATTCTTCTTTCTTTCTTCACTTTGAAGTTTTATTTTGTTACAGCTTAAAGGTATTATAGAGCCAAGTATTTAATATGAATTTCAATTTAATACCTTTACTCGTTCATAAGAAAAAGGGGTAAGTGTAAATTATTAAAAATATTTTTATTACACTAAACTAACTAAAAATTTACAGATTTCGTAAATTTTCCATTATCTATACTATATAACGTTACTTCATATCAAATTTCAAGATCCTAAGCTTACGGGAACTACCCGTTAGGTTTTGATTTACTTGACCGTGTCGAAAATTGGGGAAATTTTTGGTATAAACGGCTGTATCTTTTGATTGCCTTGGCCTAGAAGCTTGATTTTTTTACGACTCTAAGGGACAGCAGATTTGAGTATTTGATATATATTTCAGCTTAATACTTCCACGCGTTTCTGAGAAAATGGGTCTTGACAGACGGACGGACAACGAAGTGATCCTATAAGGGTTCCGTTTTTTCCTTTTTAGGTACGGAACCCTAAAAATGTATATAAAATCCTAAACTTACAAACAATCACATATTAAACTTAAAAACAATTACAAACTAAATTACATACTTAAACCTTCCTCAGGGTCAGGAATCACTCTGTGTATTCTGTGAAACCGACTTGAAAGCCCGTTTAGTAATCTTTGAGTTGTAGTGACAGTTCATTACTACAGAACAAAGTTGAAAAAAAAAATTGGTTATCTGTAAAGTCGGTTTACTGACGATAGTTCAACGTGACGTCTGAAGAAAATACTGATGGAATGGTAGCATTTAATTGTTAACATTTAATTTTTAATTTAAGTATATTTTTATAAATATTAATTTAAATTAATAAAATAATTGATTTTGATTTTATAAATTTATATTTTAAATTTATAATAAATATATTAATTTTTAATTTAAAATTAATATATTTAATAATTATATTTAATAGACGGATTTCGAACGCTGCCGAACGCAAAGGCCGATTCTGCTTCTTTGTCGCTCGTGCCGCGCTCTCGCTTGCACTTCAAGCCTTACATGGAACGCCTCAAAGCGAGGTAACGACGCATGACGTCATGTTTTTTCGTGCGTGCAGCCGGCTCTATCGAATTATAAGACGTAGTCACGTCAAAAATAATAAGATTCTTTAGTGATACGAAAATAGAAATTAAATTGGCGAAAATGCTGACGCATGGCTTCGATTCGTCTCTACGCCAGTCTGAGTTAGGTAAGATAGTTTCGCCGCAGGCTTGCTGTCGATGAGCGCGACGAGGGACGGCGAGCTGTGCGGTATCTTCAACATCACCTTCAAGGCGTTGCCGCAGTTCGACCTCAAGAACGTCGTGTTTGGGAGAGTGAGTGTTTTACCAATATACCCTCACCAAACTTTCAATCCGTTCTGAGCCAAGCGTATGCCTGCGCAGTGCACAACACTTGTCTTAGCGGAGCTATTTATTGCGCATTTCGGCGTATTGCAAGTTTTTTTTTATCAAGTACAAGTTGGCCCTTGACTGCTATCACACCTGATGTTAAGTGATGATGCAGTCTAAGATGGAAGCGGGCTAACTTGTTAGGAGTAGGATGAAATCCACACCCCTATCGGTTTCTACGCGACATCGTACCGGAACGCTAAATCGCTTGGCGGTACATCTTTGTCGGTAAAGTGGTAACTAGCCACGGCGAAAGCCTACCACCAGCTAGTATGAAATTTTGAAAAATTGAGAAAAAGAGATTGGAAAACATTTTCATAACAGAAGACTTCTCAAAAGATGTACAGGAAAAGAGGCGTTCACTCCAATATAAACTGAAAGAAGAAAGAGATAAAGGAAACTATGCAATTCTAAAATACGATAGACTCATTATAAAAGATAAAATTTTTTAACAAAAAATAGAACCGACTCAAAACGCACTAAAAAGTATAAAATAACTGTGTCATTTAGGTGCTTTAATTTACTTAAGCATATCTATGAAGTCGGTGCCAGCAAGTTTAAGGAACATTTATTTTTTTACGTACTAAAGCAGTTTGTGGGTTCTAGGGAACATTCTTAAAGTAGAAACCTTGGCTGGCACCGACTCCTAGATATGCTTAAGTAAATTAAAGCAACTAATTGACAGTTATTTTTTACTTTTTAGTGCGTTTTGAGTCGGTTCTATTTTTTGTTAAAAAATTTTATTTCTCACTTTTTAGTGATTTATCGCCACGTAACGTACTTGTACTATACTGTCATAGTATATTATACGGCACTTGTAGCCAAAAAGCTACCGACACCGAGACAAAAACCAAAATTCCTATAAGCGTGTCTCCAAAATTTGAAGAGTTCCTTCAATTTCCCCAGGATATCATCGTCAGATCCTAACATGATGACAATGGGACCACCTTGGAAGTATGCCCTTTCTAATAAAAAAAGAATTATCAAAATCGGACAACTCTGTAAAAAGTTATGCGTGCATACATATAAAAAAATAAAATAATATACGTGTCGAATTGAGAACCTCCTCCGTTTTTTTTCGTCGGTTAAAAAATGGAATCAAGCATTTGCTTGATCCATTTTTGAGTTTGCTATATTTGCCATACTTGAAGACGCCCGCGGCTTCACCCGCGAAGTTCTCTTCCCCGTGGGGTTCGGGATACAATGATAGTTATTATCATATGCAAGCTATATTATTGTGAAGTTTAATCAAAATCTATTCAGTAGTTACTACGTGAAAGAGCTACAAACATACTTACTACATATATCCTCACACTGCCCCGTTGGTCTAGTGGTTAGCCTGTGGCTTCTATCACGAGGTCCTGGGTTCGATTCCTGGGTCGGGTCACGGAATAATTCTGAGCTTTTTCATTCTTCTATGAAATGTTCAGTACTTTCCAAGCCCGGAGTCGGGAAGTTGGCGGTGTCACACCCCCGTGCCTCGGAGAACACGTTAAGCCGTCGGTCCCGGTCACCTTCATCAACATCTGATAGTGATGATTAATAAATGAAACATTATCACCCTAAGCCCATCCGTATTGGAGCAGCGTGGTGGGTGTACGCTCCATATCCCCTCTCCTGTAAGGAGGGAGACCTGGCCCTGTAGTGGGCTGTTAATAGGCTGATAATGATGATGATATCCTCACAAACTTTCGAGTTTATAATATTAGTAGGACTCCACCTCCCATGGCCCCACCAACCACGCGGTTATAGTTCACAAACTTGACACTTCGTTTCTAGTCAGTCTTATACTGTGATAACTTGCACAGATAATACGACCGTGCGCCACCTACGACGTCATCAGTATGTTGGGGAACCCCTTCAGCAGCTACCCGGTGGTAGAGGTGGAGGCGACGCGGCGCCGGGTCGGAGGCCGCTGGGTCACAGGCGCGCGGAACACGAGGCTCTCGCGTGATACCGTGAGATACCAACGGTGCAGCTAAAGGATATCATTCACGACCCACACAAAAAATACTAAAATAAAAAAATGTGCCAAAAAGTGTCAACCCAAAAAACCAAAGGGGAAAAAATCTTCAATATCAACGAAAGTATTCAAGTAGGTATTACAGCATTGATGTGGAAGTGAAAAATGTTTAAAATAACAAAATCAGTTTGTTAAAAAAAAAAGTTAATAAAAAATTAAACCGACTTCAAAAGGCACTGAAAAGTAAAAAATAAATGCGTCATTAATACCATATAAGAATAGGTACACAAAAGACTAGAAATATTTCGGAATAATTTATTCTTGTTGCTATAAAAACAGTTGCATATGATATAACATAATAAGTCATATCGATAAGGGCTAACGCTAAAACTCGCGCGGGCGCACGCTCGCGTGTGTACAATGAAAAATAGTATGGACAGCGCAGGCGCGTGCGACGGAGCGCGGGCGCGGGGGGCGGGAACACGCGAGCGGGTTTGTTTCTACAAATCGGTCGAGCGCCGCTAGGTGCCACGGCCACATGCGTCGGATTTTTTACCAATTTATTATTTGGCAAAAGACGTCAACGGAAACAACGTCGACTGCATAACCCGTTCTTGACAAGTAGGTTACTCAGAGGAGAATTCGATAATTCATTCGCCATATCCCATAATACTGGCCGAAATTGCACCGCAATTATTACGCGCTCTGTATCGATGTTCATGATTGTACCTAGCCTCCGACGCGTGTGACCGTGGCATCTAGTGGCGCTCGACCGATTTGTAGAAACAAACCCGCTCGCGTGTGCCCGACACGGGCGTCCGCGCAGTGTGCGCGCCGCCGCCCGCGCGAGTTTTAGCGTTAGCCCTAAGATAGTTTATCTGTCCTTGTCCGTGATTGAAAACACCAAACTGTAATTCGGTCATGACTGTGAGGTATTTGTAATCGCGCAATACAAAAAAACGCTTGACATTTATGTTCTTTTACAGTACAATCATCACCACTCTCTAACACTACTGTAGATGGAGCGACGATATCCGGAAGGTGACTGGCAACGATTGGATGCAAAAAAATTTATTGAAAAATAGAACCGACTCAAAACGCTCTAAAAAGTAAAAAATAACTGTTATTTAGTTGCTTTAATTTACTTAAGCATATCTATGAGTTCGGTGCCAGCAAGTTTAAGGAACATTTATTTTAGCCAGCAAGTTTAAGGAACATTTATTTTACATAGTAAAGCAGTTTGTGGGTTCTAGGTAACTTCCTTAAAGTAGAAACCTTGGCTGGCACCGACTCCTAGATATGCTTAAGTAAATTAATGCAATTTAAATTAAAATATTGTTATTAAAAATTATAATTTGTGTTAAAAAATATTATTTCTTACTTTTTAGTGATTTATTGGCATCTAACCTACACGCACTATACTGTCATAGTATATTATACGGCACTTGTAGCCAAAAAGCTACCGATAACGTTTCAAATTCAACATCAGCGAAAGTAAAGGTATCACAGAAACAGAATAGCGGTCGTAGTAAAAAATATTTATAATAACAACAACTATTTGTTTAAAAACAAGGTTTCACATTGCTGTCATATTAAAAATGATCAAAATAATCCAAAGAATTATTTTCTTTCTTTGGCACACACATGATTTCCTTTTTACTCTTACTAAAATTCTTATTGAAATTGGCAGATGCAATATGAGGCTTCTATTTACCATGATAATTATTTATTTGAATTTGAAAGAATAATTAGGATTATCTACATAGAATTAAAATTAAAAAAAAACGTAGACTAAGTTACTTCTTATAACATTAGCTATAATTGATTAAAAGGAGTGACATGGATCCACTCGTATTTTTGTTTATATAAAATCCAAGCCAAAGGATAATTCCAGATCCTAACCCAGAAAGACCACAAATTGTAAATATACTAAAAATATCCTATTATTATATAAATATTATACAAAAAGCGATTTTTACTGTTGGTCATCGGAATAAAATTCTGTTAAAAAAAAGTAATGAAACTATTTCCTTTTAATTTACACTCTTTACACATTTTTAAATCTTTAAGCACTGGGTTCTAGCTTTTTAAATCGTTTTTATTGTATTTTCATCAAAAGTAGGCTCTACAAGGCTAGTATCCAGAGTCTGTTAAGCCTGTTTAAAAATGTATTTAGCTTTGCGACTGTAATGTCAGTGTGACAGCTATACGGAACAACAATACGGAAATGGACGATAACCAACGTTAGGCTCGTGTCGAATACTCCGAGTTCTAGAGCTTTTAAATGTAATTTATATGAAATACTAAAAAAAATGCAATAAAATGATGCATTATACATTGTTGTACAATATGTTTTTATAAGTGGGTTAAAGTCCCATATATTGTCTGGCATTTTCCTTTTCTTCTTCAACAATATATTTTTTAATATGTTTTTGTCGTGATGGCTTTACACAAAAACACAAGAAACCAAGCCTTGAAAAGTGAGGTATTTTATAATAAAACCAATAATCTAGTTGACACACCAAATATAATAATATATTCATAAACAAAATATATCTTAACAATTCTAAATAATTATAACAATATCAAGTCTTATCGATTTTTTAACATTACTTATCTAAATAGTTTTAATTATGTACTATAGTTTTCAAACCTAAAATAAATCTCGCTAATTTATATAAGAATTGCTTATGATTTAGGCTTAACCCAGACTGGCGCAGAAGCGAAACGAAGCACTTCACTTTTTGATTCAGCTGATGGATGTTGGGGCCCAAGGTGCTAAAATGGCGACCTTGCACTGAAAAGCGCCGTGTTGTTCGACCCCCGTAGGTGGACTGACGACATCAAACGTGTCGCAGGGAGCCGCTGGTCACATGCTGCTCAGGGTCGTTGTGTTTGGAAGTCCCTAAAAATGACTTATGTCCAGCAGTGGACGTCAATGATGATGTTCATGAAAGTACAAAGTCGTATTATACAAAAATCAACAGCACCGTATTTGTATTTTCCTTTGGATATTATTGGATTACACATTGATTTGAAAATAGAGATGAATATTATAATTATTTTATAGTTGGCGAACTTGCCGCTTCACTTCCAATCTGAGTTGAGCCTAACATATAATACAAAATATACTCACCATATTCATTCACAAAAACCTTCAAAGTATGGCTTAGTTTAATTTGCTTTATTGGTGTGAAATGGTGCGCTTTGTTAATAAAAAATAAAATCTCGAATTACGTGACGCTATCTCGTAGCGCCATCTATAACTGCAATAAATGATACAACCGCTTTAGTTAGCAACATAATAAGGTTTGTCATTTTTAACCCCCGACGCAAAAACGGCGGGGTGTTTTAAATTTGACGTGTCTGTATAAATGTATGAGTATGTGTCTGTCTGTGGCATCGTAACTCACAAACGGATGATCCGATTTTCTTTGTTTGAGAGGTATATCAGTCGAGTGTTCTTAGCTATGTTTGGTGGAAATCGGTCCAGGTGTTCAAGGTCATCAGGTCGTTTGTTAGGTGTGATAGAAATGTTACACGCTCAGTTTGCTTGAAAGCATGTGTGTGATCTGACATTTGAAACACTAATGTCTTCTGGAACCACTGAGCTGGTCTGATGATAAGGCTCGAAGGTAGGAGACGTAACCCTGGTCTACCTTTTTAGTAAACCCATCGAGTTTGGGCTCGTTGAATTTGTCTTGACTGGTTTTTTTCATGTTTTAAATTTGGGTTTGGATTTTTTAAATTTTTAATGTAATGTTTATATTTTCCTGGTTGGGCTATAGTTGTATTAAATGTACCAACCAAGGAAATGTAATGTAAAACTAACTAACTAGTAAATTATTATATTTTGTAATTTCATACACGATGAATGATGCATTACTTGCTTGCATTAGTTCAGTAAGTCTGTCAAAAACGGAGTTAACTAAAAGTTGTAAGAGATGGCGTTACAAGCTACATTGTGCTTACTTTTTATTTTACAGGCGAGATTTCGAAAAAGAAAACCATTTAGTTCATATGAAATATCTAACAATACTTTTATTAAAATCGTCTCACCCGCTTCCAAGATTTCGTGCAATATATTTAATAGAAAATGACAAATAAATGAGATATTCCAATATCTAATCTTTCTCTTACTTTTCGCTATAACCTCCAAAATTATGTAATAAATTTCGTGTAATATTTTACTACTAAAAATAAATTTAAAAAATAATTTAGACACACACACAAGCTTCGTTTCATTCAGTAGGAATGCGGACGAAGCCACAGGCATTCGCTAGTACAGGAATAAATGAAACGCGCACAGTAAAATGTAGTTTTATTTCGTTACAAGCCCAGAAAGTCGTCATTCACCGTTTTATTCTTTAAGTATCTGAACACAGACCTGGAACAAAGTAATATATAATCAATAGTATGCAATGTCTTGCACAAGCGTTCCGAATAAGGTAAGCACTTCATTCACATTTTTTTTTATTGACTACAAGTTGGCCCTTGACTGCTGTCACACCTGATGTTAAGTGATGATGCAGTCTAAGACGGAAGCGGGATAACTTGTCAGGGGGATGAATTCCACACCCCTTTCGGTTTCTACACGACATCGTACCGGAACGCTAAATCGCTTGGCGGTATGTATTTGTCGGTAGGGTGGTAACTAGCCTCGGCGAATGCCTCCCACCAGCCAGACCAAGACAAATTAAGAAAAAACTCAAAATGCCTCGCCGGGAATCGAACCCGGGACCTCCGTCTCGTAAATCCACCGCGCATACCACTGCGCTACGGAGGCCGTCAAAGTGATTTCCAAGTACAATTATAATAAACTCGAAAGAGGAATTATATTAAATTAACAGTTAAGCCGATATTGATGAAATTCTTTTGTTTGCTTCAATTCAAAGTCGATTTATTGTGTCAAATAGTATGTGTTAACAGCATTTTAAATATGTCCAGTGATTCTGATTGTTGTATGTACACTGGGAGTGCGTTCCACAGCACAGTAGCAGTGATAGCAGTCAGGGGCCAACTTGTAGTCCATAAAATAAAAAAAAAAATAAAAAAAAAAAAAACAGTAGCATACAACTGAAGTGAACAGGCATGGGCAGAGTTAAGTCACGACACGATCTTTGATTGGCTTGCCACACATACACAAGTGTTTCGCTTTTTTTTATTAACGGCTTTAAAGTTAAAGTAGAAGGCTGTTACCATATAGTAGCGGGCGCGTGCCTCCAGTCCTGCGGCATGCTCGCCACGAGCCGCGCCACGTCGGGCTCGCGCGCGCACGCGGCGTCCGCGAGCACGGCGCGCACGCGCACGTCCTCCGCGCGCACGTACGCGCCCGAGCCCGCGTCGTGCGCGTCCGCCAGCGCCACCCGCAGCCGGATCTCCCACACGGCGCGCAGGGGGATGTTCGCCACCTGCACCGAGTGTACACACGTGTTACCCCTGCCACACTGCTCAGCTGACAGTTGGGTATATATGTCGGAGCGCTGTTGTCGCATTGTTCGCAATACATTGTTCGCAATACATTGTTCACTCAAAATATCAAAATCGGTGACCCCTGATTTCCCGATAAGTAGTATTTATTATATACTTGCACAAATTAATCGTACTTTCTTCACTTTTTATTTTGTTAATATGTCCCCTTCACCTTCCACCAGTATAAAATTAGATAAATAAAAAAAACAGTACGCGTTCAATATAACACAAAATATCACGTACCTTGAGCGTGAGATCTCCATCGGCAGTGACGCTGTAGGCCAGGCGCGCGCGCGCGTCGCGCATCACCCGCGCCCAGCGCAGCGCGACTCGCGCCACGCGCGCGCAGCGGCGCAGCAGCGGCGGCACGAGCGCGGCGCGCGCGCAGTCCGCGCACTCGGCGCGCATGGCCGCCGCCGCCAGCCGCACGCACAGCGCCGCCAGCGAGTCCATCGCTTCTGCAAACATCAATGAGACTATCAATCAAATATTACAGTACAGAAAAACCAAATATGTTGACTTTTTATTACCTAGTATTAAAAAATAATAAATAGTGAAAGACTGAAGATTTCTAGAAGTGATCACGGATGTTAAACTTCACAGCCTGCGACCGGAACCGCTTTGTGATGAGCTCTACAGTGACAGACTCGAGCGGCGTGTCGGCCAGCACGCGCGACTTAGACACGTTGTCATGTCGGTGCGACAGTCGCGCTGTGATGATGATCCTACCTGGCGTTATGGGCTCCACGGAGACAGACTCGAGCGGCGTGTCGGCCAGCACGCGCGACCGGGACGCGTTGTGATGTCGGTGCGACAGTCGCGCTGTGATGCGGATACGCGAGCGCAGCAAGCGGAACATCCACACGTCGCTACCCGATGACTCCCATTCGCAATCGCGACTGTTGTGAAGAACATTTTGTCTTTAATATACACTTCTTTTTAAATAAATAAATATTATAGGACAATTACACACATCGCTATATAGCCCCAAAGTAAGCGTAGGTAGCTTGTGTTATGGGTACTATGATAACTGATGAATATTTTATATATATTTTTTACCTAAATACTTATAATATATAGATAAACACCCCGACACTAGAAAACATCCATGCTCATCACACAAACATTTTCCAGATGTGGGAATCGAACCCACAGCCTTGGACGCAGAAGCAGGGTCACTACCCACTGCGCCACTCGGCCGTCAAAGCTACTAATATATTTTTTAATTTATATATTTAATCTGAGCTCAATTTCTAAACGTAACAGATAATAATTAAAACAAACAAAGTGTACTATACTAAAGCCAAACTCGACTGAGAATGCTTGTCAACAAACAAAATGTGTAATAAACAACAATTTATGTGTAATAAATTTAAAATTATGTTTTGTTATTTTAAAAAATTTTATTTAAAAGATATTGAATATATTAATTTGTTTTAAGCTTACTAATCTAATTTATTGTCATGAATTCATCATTAACCAGTTAATTAAAAAAAAATAGGTGTAAAATGACTAGTGATTTCTACCTTCATTTTTAATTTGTTTGTTGACAAGCATTCTCAATCGAGTTTGGCTTTAGTATAGTAACAAAACTTACCCCATAAACTTGAGCACGTTGATTTGATCAACAACATTAACGGTGGAACTGCATTTCAGCTGGTTGTTCGAACTCGTGTCTTCACTCTGCCAGTATATCGACAAGTTGCTCGACGGGTTGCTAGATTTATTGCTGAGCGACACTTTATCAACATCTTGCATCCCTCTCGCGTCCTTACTGCTCGTAAACGAACTTGCTATATCTATACTGTTCATACTTTCTATAGAGTCTATGGATACCACAGCTTTTTTAATGTTAGACTTTTTGGATTTTACAATATTTTTATTACTTTTCTCAGTTCGTTTATAGTCTGTGCTAACGTGATGTACTGTAACTTTATCGCATCTAGACGATTTCTTTTCAGGAGATTTTTCTTTCACCTGACTTTCGTCATCTAAATTTGGTACAGAATCTATATTATCTAAATAAATTTGTAATGCGTCGTTGATTTGTTTCTGCATGTGCGGGCTGCTAGACATTTTCTGCATTTTATTAACAGGTTTAGGCGTTACTTCTATATTAGTGTTGACTGTGTCGTTTTGTTTTCTAGGGCTGTAACTGCGTTTTCTAGCATTCGATGTATCGATATGGTCATCGATTTCAATGTTTGTTGCAACATTCGTTTCAACTTGTTTGGTTGGGCGTTTTTTTGTATTCGATATATCATTATTAGTTTCAAGATTCGATGCTGCTTCAGATACGGTTTCTTCATTTTGTTTGCCCGGGCTATAACTACGTTTTCTACTATTGGATTTTTCACTATCGATAGTTTCAAGATCTATAACTGAATTAGATGTAGGAACTTCATTTTGTATTGCATAACTGTCAGTGCGTTTTCTATCATTCGATTGGTCGTTTTCATCTTCAGTTTCAAAGTTGGATATCGCGTCTGAATCGATTTTCTCCAATAAATCTCCATCGGTTTCCATTTTGTAGATCACTCTGAGCGGCGATTTTTTCTCGTTGTCATTAGAGGTTGTATTATAAATTGGTATGTAGAATTCGCTTCGAGTGAGTGCATCGTCAACTAAAGTGAGAGAAGAGCTAGCTTCTAACAGCTCTTTATTTGGTTTCATAGCAATCAATGTGTTGACTTCAGTGCTTCTCACTTCCGACAGTATACCGTCAGTAGAACGATCCACAGATAAAGTTTTGCTGATGTTTGCAATTAGAGTATTAGATTCCTTTATTGTCTCGCGACAGTTATCCCCAGATTGCAATGTCGATTGGCCTAAAACGTTTCCAACGTTGTAATGTGTGGACATTCTTTCTACTTCAAAAACTTGACCAGTATTTCTTTCTTCGGGTGACATTTGGGTGAAAGTATCGTGTTCCGAATGCATTGTTTCTGTTGATTTTATCGGATTGTACTTGTGCACTTTCACGCCATCTATCGGTGCCAGCAGAACGTTGTTTAGAGGATTGTTATGATCGAATACTAATGTCGTTTCTTTAAGATTTGATTGTGGTATTGGGTGTTTTGCACACGTTATTAAAATAGGTGCGGGATCAACATCCATAGCTGCCGATACGGGTTCAGATTGGATAGATCGTGATAGTGCCTTGTTCACTTTATTGGGTGAAGCTGGTTTCTCTATCAGAACTCTAACAGGCGATTGCCTTGTTTTAACACTCTGAATATTTTCAATTGACTCTGAATTAGAATGCAGTTCGACATCGACGTCTATTTGACTCGATGTAATTAAATTAGCTTGCATTTCAGTACTGCAAGTTGATACCGATGCTTTGGCGGTGGATGATTCGAAAGGCATAACATCTGCTGTCGGTTTCACTAGATCGGTCATTAGAGCTTTAATACTGTCTGAAACATCCTTTAGGTATGTAGGTATCACTCTCGCCTTATCTTCTCTCATGTATGAAGTCTCACCGAAAGCTGTCTTCTTTAATGGTGACAAATGTACATTAGTTTTCTGGTTAGCCTCATTTTCAAAAGAATCTTCTTCAAATTGTAAGGTTTTTACAACATCGTTACTAATTCTGACGGAGTTTCTACGTGATTTTTCTTCCACTATGTTTTCTTCTGGTAAATCTTGGGTTTCTTCAATCGATTCTTGGGTTTCTTCGATGCTTTCATCTTCGGTGATTTCAAATCTAGATTGCTGTAACGCAGCTTGGGCCATCGAAATGTTGTGTAACAGGTCTTCTCTACTCAAAACTATAGACTGTCTTTTAGGAAAAAAACTTATGCGGGATTCACAAGATTCGCTTTTGGTATCTGTTTGCTTTTCTAATTGTTCTTTTGTATCAGTTGTGGATTTATCATTTTCTAATCCATCAGTCACACCTTCCGTGAAATCCGAAAGCATTTCTAATAAGTGTTGAGTATTGTCCGCGTTTCTAATGGATTTTATATAGGTTCTTGTATTTTGTTCTTTCATTTCAGACATATTTAAGTTTTCTCCGTCGTTATATAGCTCCGAGCTAATAACTGTTTCGTAATGTCGATTATTCGACATTCTTTTTTGTTGGCCTTGGGCTTTTAATTCCGTAATCTTACTCTGAAAATCTTCGACGTCTTCAAATTCTTCAGTATATTTATTAGCCTGCAAAGGTTCAGTTGTTATTTGTTTTGGATAACTTGTGTGTTTTATATCTAATTTTTCTGGAATATCATTAAATCTATTATTTGAAATTCTCTTTTGTTGGTCTTGGGCTTTTAATTCGGTAATATTACTGTGTAAATCTTCTACATCTTTTGATTCTTCACTACATTTATTAGTCTGCAAAGGTTCCGTTATAATTTGTTTTGAATCACTTGTATGTTTTACATGTATATTTTCTTGAATATCATAATCTCGACTATTTGGAATTCTTTTTTGTTGGTCTTGGGCTTTTATTTCTGTAATCTTACTCTGTAAATCTTTTGAGTCTTCAAATTCTTTAGTACAATTATTAGACTGCAAAGGTTCCGTTATAATTTGTTTAGGATCACTTGTATGTTTTATATCTATATTTTCTGGAATATCATAATCTTGATTATTTGAAATTCTATTTTGTTGGTCTTGGGCTTTTAATTCTGCAATTTTACTCTGTAAATCTTCAATTTCTTCAAATACTTCAGTACCTTCAATAGCCTGCAAAGATTCCGTAATTATTATTTTAGGATCACTAGCTTGCATAGGTTCAGTTACTATTTGTTTTGGTTCACTTATATGACTTATTTCTATTTTATCTGGAATATCATTGTGTTCAGATTTATCATTTAGGCAATCTTCGCTATCCTTTGTAATGAAAAAAAGGCTTTCATTAGATTTCTTATCATTGTTGGAACTTAAAAACTGAATTGTTGACTTATTTAGGTCTACAGATTGATCGACAACCATTTGAGATTTAGTATCATGTACAGTTACATTCAATTTTCCAATATTTTCAAAAGAAGCATTTGACATATCCAATAGCTCGTTAAGAAACGACTTCTTCGACTTTACATTTTTATCCACGTTATTCGTTATACTTTGGTTTCTCTCTAAACATTTCACATTATTTACGAATTTTACATTACTTAAGCTTCGATTATCTTCAATATAACAGTCATTTATCTTATCGTTGTCCAAGGCATGTGTAGATGTTTTGACATGAGAGTTACTTGCAATATAATCTTCTTTACCTACTAATGATTTGTTGGATTCTTTCACACTATTTGAAGGCAAACATTTTACATTACTTTCAATTTTGGATTGAGAAATGCTATGCTCTTCAGCTTGATATATAAAAACATCTTGTTTGATAGATAAATTATCTTGTATTAAATTCTCAGGTTTTACGTGCAAGCTTTTTTCTTCACACATTTCAATGTCATTATCAATTATATCAATAATAGTGTTTGGTATTGGTTTTGTTATGGACAAATTACATCCACTACTTTCACGGAGTTCAGATTGTCGTTTTGCCTTATTTTCTTCAATTAACTGAATCTTGAAATCTTTAGTTTCACTCGTGTTTACATAAGATTTTTTACAATTATTACTGGTATTCGATACCAACCCAAATGATTCTTGTGTTGCCTCATCTTGGAGAATATTTGTAGGCAAAGGGCGCGTTATAGAAATATCTGCTACACCGTGGTCACTCGATACATCCATGTTTTCAATTTCAGAATGTTTTGTCAAAATAATGTTAGAGGGCATATCTTGTGTCATTGAAATATCTTCTGCCCCTTCATTGTAAATAATTGTCCTTCTTCTATGTGTTGTACTTTCGATATCATCAACCATAACAGGATTTATAATTGATTTATTGAATAATTTATCACTACCGATATTTTCATCATTTTTTAATGTTCCATCCTTGTCACAATTAGGATTAAATGTGTCAAACACAACATTAGCAGGAACCGCTTGAGTAACTGATATATCGCCAGCGTCGTCAGCGAAAACTATAGTCTTACGTTTTTCAGATCTACTTTTATCAGATAGCAATACATTATCATAAACAGCTTGTGTGATTTCAATTTCTTCATCGTTGTATGCATCGCAAATTGGAGTTATTGCAGAATTACTCAGCTTTATATTTGTAAGTAATATATTAGATGGAATTGCTTGAGTAATTGAAATGTTGCTTGTTTTATTTATGCTCTTATTTTGCGTAACATTTATTATGTTCTCTGGGATAGCTTGAGTGACAGATATATCGTTATCATCTTGATAGTACATGGTCTTATTTTTAGTATCATTGTTTAAAATTAAATTAGCTGGCAATGCTTGCGTAAACGAAATGTCTTCTTCATAGAAAACAGTTTTTCTCTTCTCCAAAGTCTTATTAGCAACCATAATGTTTGTAGGCACTGCTTGAGTGACAGATATGTTTGCATTATCATTTTCATATATAATAGTTTTTCTCTTTTCTTGCTTATTGATTATAACCTTAGCAGGGACAGCTTGTGTGATGGAGATATTACCCATATCATCTTCAAATACAATGGTTTTCCTTTTAGGAACTTCAACCTTACTGCTCAAAGCTTGTGTAATTGATAAGTCGCATTCATCATATATAATACTTTGTTTAAACTGTGGCATATCTTTTACATTATCGACCGTATTTGCTATAGATGAATTATCGGACACGAAATTTGGTAAGTCGTCATTTGTATTTAACACAATTGTTTTCCTTTTTGGTGTAGCACCTGTGGGAAGATCAGGTAACAGAGTTTTTCTAAAATTGTCTTTATTCTCCACATCGAAAATAGTTTCTTTATCAGACTTAACTGTTAATTTCTTACCATCGAAAACTAATATTTTGTCAGAAGACTCATTTACGTTGAAATTTTTAGACTCTTTAGGCATTATATAAGGATTAATTGCAATATTTTCTTTATCTACTATCCAATCGTCTTCTTTAGTAACTTTTCTTTCATTATTGATAGAGGAAATGCTTTTAGAAACTTCTTGCACCTCGGGGTTACGAATCGTGTCCGTAATAGACATCTCGCAAACGTCATTTTTGATAGCAACATGCGTCATATTTAAATCTACTTCAATGTACTCAGACATATTGTCGCCGTTAAACGGCCCTGGGCAAACGACATTCGCCACTTGCGACCTCTCCAAGTCTTTTACTATTTCATCCAAATCATCACAATTGTTTTTAGGATTCGGTGCCTGCATTGAATAATTTATGCTGATAGGGTTAGTCATTTCTGGCATAACAGGAATGCTGAGATCATCACCGAAAATTTTACTTTGATGGTCTGTGAAGGCACTTAGTTCAAAATTCTGAGGTGCGGCCGTCGGAGCTGTTAGTTTTCTATCATCTGTTGGACATTCAAGTAACGCTAACTGTTGAGTGATGTTTAGATTATTGAGTGACGAATGAAAGTCTTGCGCAAGTGATTTTGGTTGTAAAGTGCCTCCAATATCCACGATTTCGACTTCCTCGAACTGTTGGTCGAATATTCTCTTCCCAATATGGCCGATAGACATCTGCCGAGGCGCGTTGGCTACAGACTCATTGCCTGATGTCTCCAAAGACTTGTTGTGCTCTTCATAAAAGTTTTTCCAAGTTGTTGTAGCTTCATTCGTCACAAATTCCCTGTAAACAAATATTTTATATATTCAAATAAAGTAAATGTATGGTAGGTAATATAATTATAGTCAACAAGTTCTTCTCTTCAATAGATTGTTTTGTTATATATGAAATATATTAGGCAGCATTTTCAATTACCTCCCAATCGGAGCGAATCTCCCAACAATAATTATCTTTATATTTGAGCCAATTTATGCAATATCTTAAGGAATTATGATTCTTAAGGAAGGTTTAAGTATATATAAATGGACTCAAATATGATGGTAACAGCTGGAAGTATCCCCTGGTATGGAAGCTTTCATTGAAGATGCTGCCGTTTGTAATATTAGAACTACAAAAAATTTTGCACTATAGCTAATTATACACATGCTTTCTTATAAAAAGGGTCCCATACTATTTTTTGGTATTGTATGACAGATGCAATCATAGATTAAAGACTACTAGATGGAGTCATAACGCAGCTGTAGGTTTAAGAGCGTGACAGACTTATTTCATTCGGCCTTTATTAGAAAGAGACACAAGATTATTTTTTGTCCCTTTCAGCATGTTCGTTTTTATTGTTTGTCAAGAGTGGAGTTTGTGACAAGCAAGGGACATATCTGAGCAATTATTAGCTTTTTATTAAATTTGCTGATAAATAATATAACTTTGCGGTTACGATATTAATTTAAACGTTATCGTGCTATGGTGGGTTGTAATATTTTCGGCTGCAATTACGTTTCATACGTAAATAGGCATAAACTTCATTGATTGATGATTTAAAGCTTAGATATGTTATTTTTTAGCAAATTTCATGTATTATGCGTTTACTAAACTATATTATATAAAGTAATATTTCGTATTTTACGATATTTTAAAACATAACGTTTTATGATGTACTTTAAATGTTGACATGTCATATCAATAAGGCTGATTTGCTGTCTCACGAGTGGACACGCTATGCGCTCTATCTAGTTGTCTTTAATCTATGAATGCAATCATAGATACATAAACAAACTAAGTTGTCATGCTGAGCTATGGCCACATACAACATTATATTCAAGCCTAACAAAAAGACTTATATGCCTAAGTGGAATGAAGTTGAGAATGTAGCAGGACAATCAATGATTAAACCATCTTTCAGTGATGACTAGCAGCCCCCTGTGGAGACTGCATGGAGACGACGATACATGTTACGCTTAGACGCAGTAGGTGAGCAACAAGCAGCCTACATAGGTTCTTCAGAAACACGAGAGGCTATCAGCAACCTGGGTGGCATGACCAGTACCAAGTGCAGATAATTGGACTGATCCAGAATGAACCTACACCAGTGGTATCATGGCCAATTGCAAGAAAAAATCTGGAAGAAGGACAGTGATGAATTTTTTTTTTTATCGACTACAAGTTGGCCCTTGACTGCTATCACACCTGATGTTAAGTGATGATGCAGTAAGATGGAAGCGGGCTAACTTGTTGGAGTGGGACGAAGATCCACACCCCTTTCGGTTTCTACATGACATCGTACCGGAAAGCTAAATCGCTTGGCGATACGTCTTTGTCGGTAGGGTGGTACCTAGCCACGGCGAAAGCCTCCCACCAGCCAGACCTAGACAAATTAAGAAAAATCTCAATCTGCCCCGCCGGGAATTGAACCCAGGACCTCCGTCTTATAAATCCACTATGCATACCACTGCGCCACGGAGGTCGTCAAAAATATGAAATAACTCACGCGACTCCAGTACGCCGTGAGAAGCTGACGCGACGACTCTTGTTAGTGTCCGTGGGAGTGGCCACGTTGAACTCCAGCTCAGACAGCGGCGTGCGCGGCGGGCGATGGCTCTTCAGTATAGACGATCGGCGCTTTCTCCTGCAAACATTAACAATTTTTATTTATCATTGAAATGTCTGGTCTAGTGGGAGATTTTGGCGGTTTGGCTTCTTTCCGTATTTTATTTGGTAGTAATCGAATGTTTAAGACACATTCGTTCGGTATCTTGTGATTAATTTATGAATGTCATGGATGGTGCTATGTAAAATGTCCTAAATGAGTAAACATTTGTTTTTAATTTTTTGTTACTGGTTCTAGAAATATTTTTATTCCGCTGTTGTAATCAGTATCCATAATAAATACTAAATTTACATCTTATGATCCGGGTCTCTCTATTAGTGGCCAAAGTGTAACCACCATTGCTGAAGCATTGCCTTTTAAGTTCCTCGGTAGAAAGATTGATTACAAAGGACGCACACCATCCCTTGAGGTAGTCGTCGATAACTTCATAAATGACCTCAATAAGGTAGACCAACAGCCCATTAACAATATAAAAAAAGCGTGGGTCTATGACAACTATCTCACTTCACATCTGACTTGGCCATTCCTCGTTTATGACATTGGCAGAACCCATCTGGCAAAACTAGATGCAAATGTCATAAAAACATTGAAGTCTTGGTTTGGTCTAGCACTCTCGGCTGACCCTTCAACTCTATTCAGAGATTACAATAATTTTGGGTTAAAACTAAAAAGGCCATCGGAACTCTATAAACACCTCAGGGTTACCAGAACGCACATTCTAGTTAAGTCCCAGGACGAACTAGTTGCATCACTTCCTAAAGACGAGGGTGCCGGAAAACTTGACTCTAGGCTTCAATTTTACAAACAATTTATGGCAGGGGCTCAGGTAAATAGAACCGGGTTGGGTGCAAGACGTAAAAAGGAAGACCAAGACATAATAAAATCTTTTCTTAAACAAGATGAGGACGACAACTACAAAGTGCATGCCATGAACCTAGAAATGCAAAACGAGTGGTTAAACTTAGGCGAGTTCTGCATCCCTCTGGCTCTGAAGTGGCGCGCCTTGCTGTACGAATGGTCTCCTGCCTTATTGAAATTTTATCTTAATGCCTTTCAACTAACTCTCCCAGATCAGAGTAACCTAGTAAGATGGGGAAAAGCCTCGGAAAAATCTTGCTATACCTGTGGCGAGGCAGTGGGCACTGCAAGGCACTTATTGGTAGGATGCAAGGTGCTCCTGGACAGGGGTCTCTACTCACGCCGCCACGACAGAGTACTAGAAATCATACGTGAAGCTATAAGCCTTTCAGTAGCTAGGGCTCAAAAAGGGTTGACGACGAATAAAAGACAAACTAACTTCGTTAAAGCAGGCTCAAGTACAAATTCCACCAGCAAGCCTTATTCAATTCTGGGCTCTGCTCCTGATTGGACTATATTAATGGACACGTATGAAAAACACTATAAAATCCCGGAAGACTTAGCTATTACGGCATCTAGACCGGACATATTTCTTTTTTCCAAACAAATCAAACGTATAGTACTTGTTGAGCTTACAGTACCGTGGGAAACAAACATCCCTAAAGACCATGTATTCAAAGTGAATAAATACTATGACCTTACTAATGAACTAACCAAAAATGGCTATGTGGTTAGTTTATACGCGGTAGAAGTGGGTGCGAGGGGTATACCAGCGAAGTCTCTCTACAACCTGCTAAAAGACCTTGGCCTTACTAGAAGTGCAGTAAGCTCCATATTGGAACGAGTGTCCAAAGCTGCACTAGTAGGGTCCTTCCGAATATGGTTGGGCAGGGAGAATAACTTGAACAGAGGAGGTGAGTGTTGACGCGCGTCACAAAGGGTACCCTTAAACCTACTCCCGTGTCACAAGTCTCGGGCTCTGTTCGGAGTTTTTCTCTCAGCCACGCGATGGACCCGGCACCCGCACAGTGAATCCATGGAATGCTAAGATATTCGTCTCTCTCTTACTCCAGTTTCGCGGCTGGCTGATAATTCAATCTGACCTTACGTATAATAGCAACATGGTTAATGTGAAATGAGTTCAAAAAAAGAACAAAAATAGCTCCTGCTTTGGGCTTTTAATAAACAACATATAGAGTTGACGCTCAATCATTAAAAACTCAAGGGACTCTTAAAATATTACCAATTATTGAGTGTTCGAAATATCAAATGGTTCGAAGCTTGTGAGAGAAAATAAATAAAACTCCAAATTATTAAGTATTGATCAATTAGTATTTAGTAATTGCTATTTTATAGCAATTATTTTTTCATTTGAATTACCAAGTGCATAAAAATGTTTGATTTAGTTCAAAAATATAAAAAGATTTTATAGGGAACTTGTGATAATTTTAAATTATAGAGAGGTTCAAATTATCGCAGGTTTGAATTAATGAGAGTTGACTGTAATTAGAGTTCATGCCATGGGTCTACTTATCCATTATGACTTATTAACCATTTGTTGTTGAAGGAAGAATTGCAAAGAACAAAAACATTCCATGTTCCTCGGTTTCTTTTTGCTTCTAGAAAACACCGAGCGAACTCAGCCCCTTCACGATTCCCCGCCCTATCTACCGCTGTTGCCCATAACAGGTAGTTGGGTTACCTACATTACCATTGTCACCGGTTATTCATTTGCGCTTCTATTTTACTGTTTCCTTGTTATCATTGTATTTGTTTGTTAAATATTGTTGCTGTTGAATTCAAGTTTTACTAGTTGCCGGAACACAATATGATTTCAAAATAATAGAGATTTTTGAACAGGAAATGAAAACAAATCTTATATTGTTTCCATTGACAATATTATTAAAAGAATGTTTGAAGCTACAGGAGTATCGAAACAAGCTATAATTAGAATTAAAAATATATTTCAAAAATTTAAAGAAATATATCTATACTAAAGCCAAACTTGATTGAGAATGCTTGTCAACAAACAAATTTAAAATGAAGGTAGAAAATGCAACACATTTTATGCCTAATAAATTTAAAATTATGTTTTGTTTTTTTATAAAATCTTATTTAAATGATATTGAATATATTAATTAGTTTTAAGCTTACTTATCTAGTTTATTGTCATGAATTCGTCATTAACAAGTTAATCAAAACAATTAGGTGCAAAATGACTAGTAACTTCTACCTTCATTTTTAATTTGTTTGTTGACAAGAATTCTCAATCAAGTTTGGCTTTAGTATAGGTACTATTGAATCGTCTGTACTTTATACTTTAATAGAGTTTTAACAACTGTCATTGATACTTAAAAATACTTCATTTCCATCAAAGGCTTAATTACATGTACATATAAATAAATATTTAATAGTTTTAAAACAAATGAAATTCAAAATGAACTTTTAAAAATTTTTAAAAATTCATACTTTAATTTTAAACTGATACATTTTATATAAGTATACTTTAAATTTTTGCCGACCCTATCAGAAATCCCATAGATTACTATACTATATTCAAAGAAATCCTAAGGTAATTTACTCAGGCTTGGTTGAGTAGCAGAATATGTGTTGCTTTAGGTTTTATTGATAAATTAGTGCCAATATGTTAGAGAAGCTATAAAAACGTTTTTGTTTGTTTTGTCTTTTAGAAAATGAAAATATTAACGTTTTTAATGGCTTGAATCTCTACAATCTAACTAATACCTAACTGATATAACTTGATACATGGAGAAAATGGTTGTTTTTATTACATTAGTAACATTAAAAATATTATTACAATTTATTTAAACATCGTATTATTTATATGATATTGATATTTAAAGTATAAAGCTCAGCTTACTTAGCACCAGCGTCGGTTGTGGATTTGTTAGAAGCTTGCGTATCGTCCATTTTGTCAATATTAAATTATTCACTTCCAATATCAATTCATACTAATTATTACACAACACAAAACATACACATAATGTTTATTTAATACATTTTAATCAAACAACAATTCAACTTAGAAATTAAATTTGAAAACAAATTGTTGGTACTCGGAGGCCGACAAACGGTCAAAATTTCAAAATAAATTGTCACTGACTTTGACGTTTATTCATAGACAAATTTTGTTTTTAGCCATGCCTGGGGCACCAGCAATTTTGTTCAGTAGCCCGGTGTACAGAAATCAATAGAAGTATTATTTAACTTAGCTGCTAACAACGAAAGAGCCGAAATGTATAACGTTATTCCGGTGCAGAAGATGTAATGTGCATTTTAGGATTGACCTAGTTGGGTATTTTATATAGAACAGTTTATCATTTAGTTGGTATAAAAATATTATTGTTCTTATTAAAGATGTGTTTGGAAGAATGGAACATTTTGCTAGGTTTTTATGATTCAAGATTCTAATTTATGGTTAAAACCCGCGCAGGCACGAGCTCAAGGATTCTATGGGATTTTTGTTCTTTGTAATAATCATAAAAAACATTATTACTATAATATTTTATCAGACAGCGCAGTCTCAGGACTGCAAGTAGATCGCTCAGTCTGGTAATACCTGGGTGGTCGTATGAAATTGTATAGTGGCCAAGAACGCCGAACGCCTTAACACTTTTAACCTGCAGGAGCTCTAAGCTATAAAAACAGTGACTCACAGAATAACGATCACAACAAGAGCGGTGGCAGTCAACAGCGTAAGATATACAGAAAACACTCCAAGCCATATGACAAATTCCGAATGTTCATCCAAAGTAACTGGAGCAGACATTAGAATTTAAAGATTTTCAGTTAAAACTACATCTCTTGTTAATTTTTATTTATGTTTTACTATTCACATCATAATTTTGATATAATCAATATAATCAAATGACATTATTATTTTGATCAATTTCGTTTGATTAGATATTATATTTGACGCATATTTTTCTTTAATTATAATCTTCTGTCATGATATGAATTACAAAGAAGGATATAAGGAAAGAATTGTATAAGAATTTATGTACTGTGCCTTGCGGAGTCACCTGCTTAGATACCTACCATTCCTATCAAAATTATCATCATAAATAGAAGACCCTTTTTCCAATGCATAGGGCAGTGGTATCCTCCAGGCAGGCCCTCTCTCTCAGTTTTCGACACGGTTAAGTAAATCAAAACCTAACGGGTAGTTCCCGTGAGCTTAGGATCTTGAAATTTGGTACGAAGCAACGTTATATAGTATAGATAATGGAAAAATTACGAAAATCGTAAATTTTCCATTTGCATCGTATAATAATAATGCTTTTTTGGGGAAACCGAGGGTTTCGTCTGTGCAATGTTGGACAAGGGTATCAAGATGAGAAACTACCGGAAACATTATGAAAGATGGCACTCTAGAGTCTAGACATATGTCGAGCGTGTCATCAGCCTGGGGAATCCCTCAGACATATAGTTTCCGGGTGTTCTCATCTTGCTAATGGCGAATACTTGCACAGACATAATCAAGTAGCCAAGATAATCCACCAACAACTTGCTCTTCGGTATGGCATTGTCGATTTTAAGATGCCTTATTATAGGTACGACCCAGCGTCAGTTCTTGAAAATAGCAGTGCGTTGCTCTACTGGGATCGAACGATTATCACTGATAGGTAAGTATATTGTAGCCAATAGACCTGATATAGTGATAATTGATCGATTGACGCGCCGTGCAATGATTGTTGGTATTACTGTTCCACATGACGATAATCTGGTGAAGTAAGCCGAAAAGGAAAAAGTATCAAAATACTTTGGACCTTGCTCATGAGATTACCACCATGGGGAATGTTGATTCAACGATAATTGTTCCTATAGTCGTTTCACTCAACGGTCTTATAGCGAAAACCTTTGACCGACATCTTAAAAAGCTTTCGCTTAGTTGTTGGATCAAGGGCTGGATACAGAAGGTGGTTATTCTTGAAACGGCGCGTATTGTGAGGAGGTTACTCACTCTGGAGCCCTAACCACCGGTTGCTTGGACACCCGGGCCCCGCAGCAGGGGGACTGGATAAAAAAAAAATTTAATAGTGTTTTTATAATGTAAATAAATAAATGATAGAAAAGAAAAATGCTTTTAATAATTTTAAGCTTACCCCCTTTTCTCATAAACCCGTAAAGGTATTTAATTGAAATTTATGAAATTGGGACCTATAAAACCTTTAAGCTGCAATAAAATAAAACTACTTTATCAGCACAATCAAAAGATACAGCATAAGCCGCATATTTAACTCTCTACTACTCGCAGCTAGTCCTAGGATCTTGAAATTTCTCATGAAGCAATTAGGAATAATTCCGAAAACCTTGAAATTTACGGAACCCTTGGTGCGCGAGTCTGACTCGCACTTTACCGGATTTTTATATTAATAATGGGACCTCGTTATGATCCACATGATAGTTAGTGACAATCAATAGCTGCCTCTACAGTGTAACACTCCGCAGGGAAACAAGAATGCACCTGTGATCATCAACCTATACTACAAGTAGCGGCACGAAACTCTAGCGCTGACCGTTATTGCGCAGAAGTAAAAATGTAGGTATCATGGGGGAGTTTGAGGAATGAAGGGCGGGCGTGCGAAGCGGTGAGTGGCTCCCCAGTCGCATCCCGTCCCCCTCACCGAAACGACGCACCGAGGACTTCCAGTGTACAGTCTCGCTCTGAGTTGCATTGTTATTATTGTTAATTTTCAGTTGGTTTGTTAAATATAATTATATATTTTGTTGTTTTTTTAAGTTTGTTTATGAATTTAAAGGGAATAATATACCTAGAAGAAATACCGTTTTGCGACGCCAGTCGTGTTACCATTGCCTGATTCAGACTATTAGACTAGTCTAACAGACTATTAGACTACTAACGATTAGACTAGTCCTATATCTATACTAATATTATAAAGAGAAAAACTTTGTTTGTTTGTTTGGTTGTAATGAATAGGCTCAAAAACTACTGGACCGTTTTTAAAAATTCTTTCACCATTCGAAAGCTACATTATCCACGAGTAACATAGGCTAAATTTTATTTTGGAAAAAAATAGGGTTCCGTAAAATATTTGGGTTTTTCGGACACAAGGTGTAAAAATCAACCAAAAAAGTTACTTATTTTGCGTACGCTGCCTAAACTATAAAAGATAGAACCACAAAATGTTCTAATTAACTGGAGATCTTATAAATATCTACAAAAAAGTCCGCGACACACTATACCTATCTATGTCGAGTGAGGCACAACAACCATTTTTTTATTTAAAAATCTTGAATTTTTTTTGGACTACATTTAAACGCATTTATTTTACTCATGCTATTAATCCTTATGAAAATAAATTATTTCATCACTAAGTACAGTTTATGTAGATAATATTTGGTATTTAAAAGATTAAAATTGGACGTTTGGTTTTGATGTTATGGCGAAATTAAAATATTACTATTTCTGCGAAGTGAGCGTCACCAAGGCGGGGGCGCGCGTGCGGGAGGGGAGTTTAGATCTATGTTATATATACGATAATGAATTAAGAATTCGATCTTTGTTCAAATATCTATTTAGTACACGGAAGAGTTTGTTCGTTTGTTTAAACGGGCTAATCTCTATCTGCGTGTCGGATTGTAAAATTATTTTTGTTTATTCTGAAGGCTAGACTCAAGAGTGAAATATACTATTTAATATCAATTTATACCCATCAGCTTGCCATAAATATATATTTTTAATGTTAATGTACTGAAATGTCATACAATGTTTAACAAAAATGTAGACCTTTAGTACACGCGACGGGACGGAGAATATTGCTTCACGGGAAACTATAAAAAAATTAAATTGAGAGGGAGAGCGGGGAAAGAGCACACTATATGTGCCTTTACACATTTTGTATGAAAGTCTGTCTTTAAAATTAGAAGGGTACCTAAGAGGTTTTCACGCGGACGAATCACGGGCGACTGCTAGTCTAAAATAAAAATTGACAATATAATAATGTTTTATTTTTCCAAATTTATTTATTCATTTATGGTAACTATCTATACTATATAATTATGTCTTAAGTAATACGAAATCTTTGGAAATTAGAACTATAAACTATAACATATATAAGCACAAACACGCACGTAACGTACACAAGCACATACACACACACGTATGCACGCACGCACACACACACACACACACATACAGATTAAAACGATGTTGTAACATGATTTGGCTATTAATTAGGTAATTAAAGTAAATATTGTATTGCGTACGCGACGGTACCGATGCGCAGCCATCCCTTCTACGTTACGTTCAGCGCTAAACTTACATGCCGCTAGTTATAAAGCCATACTCGATTGAGAATGCTTGTCAACAAACAAATTTATAATGAAGGTAGAAAATGCAACTCATTTTATGCCTAACAAATTTATAAATTATGTTTTGTTATTTTAAAAAATCTTATTTAAAAGATATTGAATATATCAATTCGTTTTAAGCTTACTAATGTAATTTATTGTCATGAATTCATCATTAACTAGTTTATAAAAAAAAAGCGTAAAATGACTAGTGATTTCTACCTTCATTTTTAATTTGTTTATTGACAAGCATTCTCAATCGAGTTTAGCTTTATTATAAGCTAAGTCATACGTACTAAGTATTACCGTATCGTCGTCGTGCAAGTGTCGTCACTTGATGGCAAATGTAAAACTATCTTGTAAAAATGTAACAATTCTCAGGGAATGCAAGGAACACTTACACACACTACAAGAAGGCAATCCATCCACCCTTAGTGTTAAGCTGCATATGACTGTAAATTCAACCTTTAGACAAGAACAAAATAGTAATTTTGTCTTGTGGCAATACTAAGCAAGTCAGTAAGCACTTCTTTGTGGCAATATCGAGAACGGTAAACGCAAATTTTATATGACACTGACACTCATCCATTTGAGTTTTCTCTCGATACTGCCAGGGGCGCTGTTTAAATTCCATATAAAATGCCTGTGAATGTGAAGTTTTCGATTTCTTTCGGTGAAAGCTATATATAAAGTAATAATTATATTAAAATAAAAGATTATATTTTAAAAACATAACGTATTTATTTAATGATCTGAATCTATTTCTGAGTATGATTCGAGATGCTGCTGTTGACGTAAGACGAGTAGGACGATCCACAGCTGTAAATAAAAACAAAAATTGATTATAGACTAGTGCATTTAATTTTTGAAACCAAATAAAATCGCAGTAGAATGAAAACCCATCAGAAAATGAGGAGGTTACTAAAAATTTAATTTTGAGGTTTTGTGAAAAAAGTGTAGAAACAAAAGTTTTAGGTCTTTTTATTATCTACAACGTTGCCATTCAAGTCTTTTCCATAGGACTTTTAGTTTTGCCGGAAATCGAGAAAATCCGTGTTTTATCCCTAAACCCTTAACCCCTACCCCTTCCCGACCTCAGATCGCCCGTAATTTATTTTTCCTTTCATTTTTATGATATTCTCCTCATTTTCTGATGGGTTTCATTCTACTGCGATTTTCTTGAACTTTTTGTTAATTTTAAGGTTAATTGCACTGGGGTATTAACTCAGGACAGTTACATGTCAAGATTATAGGCAAGCTAGAGGACGTCAGTTCCCAGTCCCCATGGGGTTTTAGGGATAGAAAATGTTGTCAATGAAGTCGGCTGGCAATCATTTTACGTGATAACGTCACAAGCCGAACGCTTACGCCGATCGTGAAAGCAATAGAGAGATTACTTGTTCTGCCGTTCTCGAGTTTTAACGAGACTAACCAACATCGATATGTATTTATTTTTGAGACACAAGAGCGGAAGATTAATCACCTTTTTATTACTGTATTACTGGACTTTTGTTTTCCCCCTGGTTCCTCTTCGCCAGTGTTCGCTACAGATTTATCGCTACCCTTCTCTTGGCGTTCGTCTTTCTTTCTTTCCTTTTCCTGTCGATAACGTTCTCTGCAAATTTCACACATATCCTTGCAATACTCATTACTTTCTGCTCTTTGAGATTTCTGTGTAAAAATAAACAATTTATATGAGAGTGCGGAAAATTATAGAAAACAATTTATATTAAGTTTCAAACAGTTGAGAGAATCAAGTTCGAATTTTAAAATAAATACGTTCAAAACTATCGTAATGGAGAATAAGAACAAAACAACGTAAATTTCTTAAGGCAGACTCTTCAAAGTAAAGTCCCGCTGCTTATGTCTATCCGACACTGATATTGTTAGTCCGGTTATGTAATGCATGTAAATGTTTAATTATAATTGACTATAGAACTTAATAACTTTAACTTGAAACCAATATTATTAAATATAGAAGGTAGGTAATTGTCTAGTAGTTCTTTCAGCAGGTAGAATAGTAATAAACATTAAATAATTTATCAATAAGTCTCGCCAATCTTCTAGCCCGCTCTGAACACGTGGCGTATGACTGCGCAGTGTACAAATTGATACTGTAGCACAAAACAGCTTTCAACGCGTTCATAATTTCTGCTTACTTCCACGAGTTACAACTTCAGAGCAGACTAAAAGCTTGGCGCGGAGTATACGAACTTCAATATAAAATTTGTGTTTCATAGTTTCCATATTAGGGGCACTTGTACAAGAATCGATACAGAAGCCACGAGAAAACCATCCCTTTTTCTTATTATTATTTCTTTCGGGCACTTTTTTCTTTCGTTCTTCTTTCTTTTTGCGGATTTGTTTTTTTGCAGTTTTCTTCTGTTTTTTCTTAGCCGGCCTCATAGCGTTTACTGGAATTTGATCTAAATAAGCATAATTTATTTATTGATACAATAATTTGTAAATAACAATGGAATAATTGATTTTAAAAATTTGGTGGACACCGTCAGACAATAGATAAATTCAAGGAGGATACAATGGACAAATTTGACGAAATATTAGCTACATCTTGACCTATGTTCAAAGCACTAATTATTTACAAGCTTCAATTAAACAAGCATATATGACTTAAATGTAAATATTTTCTCCATTGATTTAGATATTTTCAGATTCTTGTTATGACCAATAATTTTATCAGTGTTACTAATGGTACGATAATCCGAACGTTGTCATATGACCGACGTCCAATTCTGCCAACTTAACCATTTGTCCTCCATTTTGGGGCAGCTGATATTTGTTTTGCGTGAAATTTTTAAGCTGAAAACAGTGTCTATAGTTCCAAAATGGGTGTTTCAATTCTTCCCATCGCTATTTTTACAGTTTTCTGGGGCGTTGTGGGTATTGTATGCCCATTTTTCGCTCCTAAAGGACCAAACAGAGGGTGAGTAATGTTGTTCAGGATAGGAGTAAAAATTCCTATTATGTTAGATTTATACCAGTTTTCCACAATGAATGATTTACAATTTCAGGATTATCCAAGTGGTGTTGATGTTAACAGCCTCGACGTGCTGGTTATTGTAAGTAATACTTATTTATTTTTCCTTAAAAGTAACACACTCTCCACAGTAGCTCTCATTATTCTAGTATACAATTTCAAAAACAGTATAATATCTAGGCGAATAGCTAGCGCTCTTTCTTTAATAAGACAACGAGATATTAATGGTTTGCCTACTTTTTTAGTAACAATTCCATATTTGCTTGTGTTATATCTTGTCATGCTGAAATATATTAGTATTTTGTTGAATTTTGATAAATTAAACCTTGGAGTATAAGGTATGTTTCTAAGTTTTTCACATAAACATTCAAGGAAAAATCGCTTGACATTGAAAAAGACTGACATTATTAAGTGAATTAGAACCTAACCTGATATGACGACAGATCAGTGATCTGTCAAGTGAAAGTCATTGCAGACTCCAATCTTGAGAGCTAACAGCGC
This sequence comes from Mycalesis mineus, assembly GCA_034621355.1. NCBI lineage: Eukaryota > Metazoa > Arthropoda > Insecta > Lepidoptera > Nymphalidae > Mycalesis > Mycalesis mineus. The sequence continues at coordinate 129,440 of JAXAVZ010000219.1, read as the reverse complement.
TTGATGTATTTGAATGTGTACTAAAGCCAAAATCAATGTGGAAAGCATATCAACAAACAAATTTTACATGAAGGTAGAAAATGCAACACATTTTATGCCTAATAAAGGACATTGCCAAAATTTGCTCCAGGCTGTCCAAATGTATGTTCATATGTAACTATTTTATTTAAATACACAATGAATTTTAAACAACTACCCATGTTTCGTAGCAACCACTTGAAAATATATCAAAAATAGAGGAATTTCAATAGATTTTTTGTGTTCTGAATCATGTGACCGTTGTCGTAGTATGAAAAGTCAACTTTTATCAACCTTCATAACTTTTATCAGCGAATGCTTAGCTACAAGTAACTTTATTACTATTTAAATAGAAGATCTGTACTATTCAATGACATATATATCATCTCTGGGCATCTCTGGGGCAGAATTCCATACATTTTTTACATACATCCTTTAAAATTATGTTTTGTTTTTATATAAAATCTTATTTGACAGATATTGAATATGTTAATTAGTTTTAAGCTTACTAATCTAATTTATTGTCATGAACATTAACAAGTTAATTAAAAAAATTTGGTGTAAAATGACTATTGATTTCTACCTTCATTTTTAATTTGTTTGTTGATAAGCATTCCACATTGAGTTTGGCATTAGTATAGGTTGTCTCTATTTGTACCTCTTGGTATTGGTTTGTTGAGCATCGTTAGTAGTATAGTGCCTTTTTTACATGAATATACTTGTGTTACATACGTCCATCTCAAAAAGTACTCAATAAAATAAAAAACGCTATGCTGGACAAGCTTGTAAAGCTCTCTAATGAGCTCCTCGAGCAGCAGACCCTTTGATGGCCTCTGCAGTAGTAGTAACCACATAGCCATTTATAGTTCAGTAGTAAGGTCATAATATTTATTCCTAAAACTGTACCTGAAAATGTTACCTGTATGCCTCTCAGTTGTGACGCACTACAACTCTACAGCTTGATGTAGTTGTATAGTAAATGTGTGTGTGTGTACTGTTCCAGCTGGCTGTGTGCGTACATGGCGCAGATGAACCCGCTCATCGGGCCTAGACTCAGCAACGAGACCCTCATCTGGATCTCTCGCACTTGGGTAAGAGTAAACTCAACTATCAATTTCGTAGTCCTTTACTGTCTGGGCTGGTGGTAAAGACACCACGAATAGTCTAACTTGACTTTTCAAAAGTGTTTTTAAAGCCTTGAAATAAACAAATTTGTTATTTTTTTAATTTTTTTTTTATATCGACTACAAGTCGGCCCTTGACTGCTATCTCACCTGATGTTAAGTGATGATGCAGTCTAAGATGGAAGCGGGCTAACTTGTTAGGAGTAGGACGAAATCCACATCCCTTCTGGATGCTACATGACATAGCACCGGAACGCTAAATCGCTTGGCGGTACGTCTTTGTCGGTAGGGTGGTAACTAGCCACGGCGAAAGCCTCCCACCAGCCAGACCTAGACAAGTTAAGAAAAATCCCAATCTGCCCCACCGGGAATCGAACCCAGGACCTCCGTCTTATGAATCCACCACGCATACCACTGCGCCACGGAGGTTGTCAAATTTTTTATTATCAATATCAACCAATTGATTGATCACAAGGTCCTAAGTTCGAATTCTGATTTGTGTTGTAGAACAGTTCTGAAATTTTTTTTAAAGTTAGCATGTTGATAGTGGTACATCCCTGTACTTCTCAAAGTATCTTAAGCTGTCAGTTTTGGTCAGTATCATCACTATTTGATAGTGATCTTTAATCCTAAGCTTGTGAACCCTCATTACAGAGTGGTTGGTGTAAACTCCTACAAGAGGGGAGGGAGGCCTGTAGGGAAATTAGGTATACCTTTAATGACACTTGTCAAGTGTATGTTTCTTTGTCTCTACTTTCCTCTATATAACCATAGATAGAAAAGACTAAGGCAAATTTCGACGACCTCCGTGGCGCAGTGGTATGCGCGGTGGATTTATAAGACGGAGGTCCTGGGTTCGATTCCCGGCGGGGCAGATTGAGATTTTTCTTTATTTGTCTTGGTCTGGCTGGTGGGAGGATTTCGCCGTGGCTAGTTACCACCCTACCGACAAAGACGTATCGCCAAGCGATTCAGCGTTCCGGTACGATGTCGTGTAGAAACCGAAAGGGGTGTGGATTTTCGTCCCACTCCTAACAAGTTAGTCCGCTTCCATCTTAGAGGCACTAAATGGGCACACCTACGTCGTCTGCCACCTGTCCTTCTTCTGCAAATCAGTGGAGCATCCGCTGCCAACTCCCTCTCACGTTCCTCGCTTCTTTAAGTCTCCTGACATCCTCACAAAACAAAACCATTGCCCTCCATTTGTCCTCTGTACCAATCATGACTCTCCCTAACTCCTGGTTGAAGCCTTGATAGAATATTTACCTAATTAATATGTTGTATATGGAAACCGATGTGTCGCTACGACATGCCGCCTTCAATTATCGTCGTCTTCAGTCGGCTACGAACGTGCACCTTTACGCCTTTAAACAACCGTAAATCCTTGTTGGTCTAGTTGTTAACCTATGCGACTTCGATCACGAGGTCCTGGATTCGAATCCTGGTCGAATCAGGTCACGGATTATTTCTGAGTTTTTCATTCTATGATATTTTCAATACATTCCAAGCCTGGAGTTGGGAAGTTGGTAGTTGTACACCCCCATGATGTTAAGCCATTAATATCTGATAATGGTTGTTATTAAATAAAACATCACCCTAAACCCGCCAGCCGGGTTCAGGGCAGCGTGGTGGGCCTAGGCTCCATATCCCTCTCCTATAAGAACGGGGCCTGGCCCTGTAGGCTTTTCATCATCATCATCATTATCAGCCTATTAACGGCCCACTACAGAGCCAGGCCTCCCTCCTTACAGGAGAGGGGATATGGAGCGTACACCCACCACGCTGCTCCATGCGGGTTGGCGGGCTTAGGGTGATAATGTTTCATTTATTAACGATCACTATCTGATGTTGGTGACAGTGACCGAGACCGACGGCTTAACGTGCTCTCCGAGGCACGTGAGGCTCCCCGTAGGCCTTTACTAAGCTGATAATATAATGACATATTGTCTATAATTTTGTCAATATTATCGCATGTGTACAGATTATACACGTCTATGTTATCACAGGGACGTCCTTGACCCAAAGACATTACAAACGCGACCATAGCCTTCGCTCCCGGCCGAGATCTGTCGTGTCTATGTTTAGCTGCGTCTCGCCTCGTCCTTACATACTGAACCATCGACTATTTATAGACGATCGGAATTCAGAATGGAAGTTCTTTGTTCTATCTTATTTATGGACGACCTTGGAGATCTAAACGTACTTAAATATATTTTTTAATTAGATTGTGATTTAGTACTAAGTACATAGCAGTAGAAGACGTGTCAGAGCTTGTCGGGGGTCGTATTAAAGTTAGTATACTTCCAGACATGCGATTTATTTGAAATACTTCTATTTATAATGCAAATACAAAATGCAAAATACCTATTTTGTATTTTACATTGAAATGCTTTTTAGTGAAAAACATTTTGTATTTTATTTGAAATTCTTTTCGAGATGTATTTTGCATTTTTAATTTATTTCAAAATGCAAAATACTTTGTAATTAAGTTAAGCCAACATTACCAGTCAAACAAAATGAAATGAACGAATGACGCTCGTATTGACGAATTTCATCGATAGAGGGGCCTACTAGTCATGTGTGTCCATTTTTTCTTCTTGAATATTATTATTATTAATAACATAGCAGAATTTATTGATACGCTTACTAATAAATATGATCAAAATGTCATGCATAAGGTGACATTTGGCTCAGCATTGTCATCTCTATTCTATTTCTTATGATAGATACCTAAACTAAATAAAAATATCATGCCATTTGTCAAAATTACTAGTACTACCCAGCTGGTAGAATAGAACCCAGGACGTCAGTTTCATAAATCCATCGCACATACCGCTACGCCGAGCCATAAATATAATTAAAATTTTATATGTCAACCTCTGGCAGTGATGCATAGATTTATAAAACAGAGGTGCTATACTAAAGGCAAACTCGATTGAGAATGTCAACAAACAAATTAAAAATGAAGGTAGAAATCACTAGTCAGTTTACACCTAATTTTTTTAATTAACTTGTTAATGACGAATTCATGACAGTAAATTAGATTAGTATGTTTAAAACTAATTAACATATTCAATGTCTTTTAAATAACATTTTATAAAAAAACAAAACATAATTTTAAATTTATTAGGCATAAAATGTGTTGCATTTTCTACCTTTATTTTAAATTTGTTTGTTGACAAGCATTCTCAATCGAGTTTGGCTTTAGTATAGGTTTGATTTCGTCAGAACCGATTAGGACTTTCTAAATTGGTCTGGATCTGGCTGGTGGGTGGCTTCCACCGTGGCTAGTAACAACCCCCCCGACAAAGACGTACCGCCAAGCGATTTAGCGTTCCGGTACGATTTGTAGAAATCGAAAGGACTGGATATTCCTCTCCTAACAAGTTAGCTCGCTTCTATCTTAGATTGCATGGTCACCCACCATCAGGTGTAATTGCGTCGAGGACCAACTTATAATGAATAAAAAAAAATCTTTTTAACTGACGAAAAAAACGGAGGAGGTTCTCAATTCGACACGTATATTTTTTTTATATGTATGACCACGCATAACTTTTTACAGAGTTGTCCGATTTTGATAATTCTTTTTTTATTGGAAAGGGCACACTTCCAAGGTGGTCCCATTGTCATCATGTTAGGATCTGATGGTGACATCCTGGGGAAATTGAAGGAACTCTTCAAATTTTGGAGGCACGCTTCAGAGATATGCTTAAGTAAATTAAAGCAACTAAATGACATAGTTATTTTTTACTTTTTAGTGCGTTTTTAGTGGGTTCTATTTTTTGTTAAAAAAATTTTTAGTTTATATTTTTTTTCCATTCGTCTCCAGGGGTCAAGCTACGATCTCTGACCATACAGCCTGATCAGGTTTTTGTTTCTAATTATATAAGCTGTTTGTTTTCTTTATTGAATGCTGTTGCCCTTCTATCCTTCTTTTGACTTCTATTAACTTGACGACCTCCGTGGCGCAGTGGTATGCGCGGTGGATTTATAAGACGGAGGTCCTGGGTTCGATTCCCGGCGGGGCAGATTGAGATTTTTCTTAATTTGTCTTGGTCTGGCTGGTGGGAGGCTTTCGCCGTGGCTAGTTACCACCCTACCGACAAAGACGTATCGCCAAGCGATTTAGCGTTCCTGTACGATTTGTAGAAATCGAAAGGAGTGTGGATATCCCTCTACTGATAAGTTAGCCCGCTTCCATCTTAGATTGCATGATCACTTAACATCAGGTGTGATAGCAGTCAAGGGCCAACTTGTAGTCGATAAAAAAAAAACTTGGTCTTTAACAATGGCCTTATAAGAAGGCAGAGACACTTAGCGAGTGATGGAGTGAGCTATGCTCGGAACATCTCCGCATGATTGAATCAGAAGTGAGGAGATCCGCAGAAGAGCCAAAGTAACCGACATAGCTCAGCGAGTCGCAGAACTGGAACAATGGGCGTGGCATATAGTTCGAAGAGTCGATGGAAATTGGCGATTCCAATTTCCACCTCACCTCTCCATGCTTTGTATTGAAGTTCAGCAGGTTACAGGCAGTCGCTGGATGTAAGATGGCTCAAAACTGTTGTGTTTTTTTTTATCGACCACAAGTTAGCCCTTGACTGCTATCACACCTGATGTTAAGTGATGATGCAATCTAAGATGGAAGCGGGCTAACTTGTTAGGAGTGGGACGAAAATCCACACCCCTTTCGGTTTCTACACGACATCGTACCGGAACGCTAAATCGTTTGGCGATACGTCTTTGTCGGTAGGGTGGTAACTAGCCACGGCGAAAGCCTCCCACCAGCCAGACCAAGACAAATTAAGAAAAATCTCAATCTGTCCCGCCGGGAATCGAACCCAGGACCTCTGTGTTATAAATCCACGCGTCTTATAACTCCACAACCCAAACCGGGATTCGAACTCTGGACCTCGTGATCGAAGCCACGTAGGTTACAACAAGGACTAGGCCAATGAAGCAGTTCTTACTTAACTATTTGTAATTAAGATTCGATAAATAAATGTAAAGATATCAGCGTTTGTCTAATACGTTCTACACAATTTTAATGTGAATGTTGTTTTATTAGACCCTATTTTTTTTGTGCAATTCTGACTTTTTTAACCGACTGCGTCAGAAGGAGGGTTATGTTTTTCGAGCGTATGTATGTATGTATGTATGTATGTCCATTTCTTCGGCACGCGCTACAGCCTAAACGGCTGAACGGATTTTGACATGTGAGGTGTCGTTGAATTTGTCAAAATTGTGGTAGTAACATAGGCTATATAAATTTTCAAAATGGCGGCTGTAAATGGGGGAAAAAAGGCGGGATGTGTGTATTTTTTTCTCCTATCTTAGCAATATGGATATCAAATGAAAGGTCGTAAAAAAAACATTTCAAAAATATAAATATCATATCATGTTTATATTGCCGTTTTAACAAAAAATGGCAAAAAGTGTACCGAGTCATTTCTATACCATAAACTAAAACAAAAAAGTCTCAAATAAAATTATTATTATAAAAACAAAAAACCCGACTGCATAGAAGTTATGAACTGAAAAGAGAAAAACAAGGATTACTATATTTATATAAAATTTTAAATACTTTATGGCGCTGCAGGCGGGGACAAACGTAGTTTAGGTAGATCTTTCTTTCCCCGCAGAAAATAAAGTATTTTGTCCCCGCCTGCAACACCATAAAGTATTTAAAATTTTATATAGACATAGTGATCCTTGTTTTTCTCTTTTCAGTTCATAACTTCTATGCAGTCGGGTTTTTTGTTTTTATAATAATAATTTTATTAATAAATTGATCTTAATTGAGCTCTAAGTTCTAGCTCTTTTGAGCCTTATAAAAATTATAAATAAAAAGCCTTAAGCCCCACAATCTATTTTTATCATTTGATCGTTAGTTATAATTAATTATTCCATAAGTTAGTGTAATATGTAATTAATCTTGAACCTTTTTTTTACAGGGCAACCCCATCACCAAAGGTTAACTGAAGAACACGGAATTCACCAGCGTATTCGAAAAAACCTTACGTTAAAGCTGTTTATTGTAAATTATATAAATTACAAATTATAATGTCCTTTGTGTAAATATGTACTTGACAAATAAATAGCAATCATTGTTGTAAAATAAATAAAAAAATACAGCTAAATAGTCGTTCTTAATTCAAAAGTAAGTGATCAATACGAAAAGGTCTTTTTATTATTTATTTAACGGCCTGGAATCAAATCGTTATGGACATCAAAGCGGTAGAGACAGCCTAATCACAAATTTAAAAAAATAGGAAATTGTTTATGGTAACAATAATGAATAACACTCAGATTAGGTTCAAAGAGGAATAACACCATTTTATTTTTTAATTGTCTCCACTAACAAACATTAAAGATCGTTGACCTTACAGCATATCGTAAAGTAAAAATTCTGAATGAATCTTTTTGTTTATTTACTTTAAAGATGAAACAGTATCGTGTTTATTTATATAAAAAACGAATAAAATAATTTTATGTGTTCATTGAATGAATGACCGTAATTTTGAAATCAATTTTGTGCAAACGAATTTATGAATTGTAAAATGATTATCATTCCATTTTGAATATAATTTGTAGAGCGAAATTAATTATTTAAATAAATTAAATAAAGATACATTAAAAATCATGTAACTTTTAAGTTTATTCTATCTGTGAAGTTGTATTAAAGTTTTAGATTTTAATTTATTTCAATAAATAATAGTTAACCGAATTCAGTGTGTTTATTTCTTTCTTGTTTTAATGATCTAGATTGTAGATCAACCACTTCAAATATGCGGTCCACTGGCCACTCAATATTTTTCTGAGGTCCGGTTTCAATTGTACTATTTAAAATTAAGCTTTTCTTCCTTTTGTAACCTTTTTTTTATCGACTACAAGTTGACCCTAGACTGCTATCACACTTGATGTTAAGTGATGATGCAATCTAAGATGGAAGCGGTCTAAAAGCTAATATAAACTAAAGTTAACATATCTTACAGTTTTAAGCATAACTACTAAAAGTAATTGTGAATTGTGACATAAATGAAGAAGATAATTCTTTGTTTGTAGTACCTATTGTCCCAAACACTTACAAAATATCCCTACTACTTACATTGTAATTTGCACTGATATTAATAAATCATCTACGCAAGTAATAGAGACACGTGTTAATAAACAATGTGTAGACACTGTTTCAGTTTCAAGTACGATTCATATTAAAAATAATGTCATTGTCTTGCAGCAGGGCCGTATTGAGCTATTTAGGGCCCGTGGGCATTTAGTTTAGGGCCCCTTAAGAAATCTCACTCGAAGAACTCGAAAACAGCTTGAGCTGCCTTCCTATTTGAATACAATTAGATGTGCATTTTAACTAACTTTGTAATAACTAAACTAACTGTAAAGTTATAAATTAACCTATCTAAGCGTACCTACCTACTTATGTGTTTATCTTCGACTTACCTAATATTCACATTATCCCACTAGGATACCACCGTCGTAGGACTGATCTAGGATAGGCAAGATATTTTAGAAAAAGTGACAATAAGGCCCATGTATAAATTAAATATGTTTATGTGGAATCCCGACCGAGATAAGACTAAAAAAACCAACCAAGTGTGAGTCGCACTCGCGCACTGAGGGTTCTGTCCGTTACAAACCTGTACATAACAAGTAAAAGTTCACCCAGTCAAAGTTATGGAAATTTAGTTTAATACCTTTTCGTGAAAAAATATTTTTTTATATGATGTAATTAAAATTTACGGTTTTCGCAATTTTTCCTTCATCTGTACCAAATTTCAAGAGTTCACGAGAAGTTCCCTGTAGGTTTTGATTTGGATGTTCAAAATTTGCGGCATAAACGGCTGTATGTTTTATTGCGTTAGCTTAGAAGTTTGAGTTTTTCACAGCTCCAAGGGAGAGGTAGACCTGAGTATTTGATATAAATTCCGGCTGCCACGCTCTCCTAAGAAAAAGAGTCTTGACAGACAGACGGATAACAAAGTGATCCTATGAGGGTTCCTTTTTTTTGAAAGAAAGAAAGAAAAATATCTTTATTTATAAATTATGCCACACACCACAATTTTACCGGTATACCCCTGCGATGTGTAGCATAACCTAGAAAATGGACCCAGCTCAGCATTTGCTACATAATCCAAAAGACCATGTAGCGCTGATTTTCAGCTAGATCCATGCTCAGGTGCCGCCACAAACGCAGCAAAATTAAAAGAAACAACTACACAACAAACCGTCATCAGAATAAAAATTAGCATACATAAGTTTAAAGTTCTGCTATGAAAAGCTGAACAACAAACTTACATGAGAAAAATTAAAAAAACAAGAAACAGAATAAGTCTATCTAATCTAAAACTGAATGACTATAATAACTAAAGATAATTTAAACTATGTGAGAACTAAAACTAAAATAAATTTAACATAACTGACTTTTAAATTATTTCTGTTTATTAACTCGGCGTCAAAAAAGGGTTTTTCGAAGTACGGGACCCTAAAAAGAGGAGAAAAACACAGGACCTATATAAATCTGTAATTGACTGGGCCTTTGCCCCTAGATGTGCCCATTGTGATGTAGTAACGGCCCTGTCTGCGTGCATTCAGCCGCCAATCTCGATCACATGTCTATGAGCCGCGCGTAGTTGTGAGTTGGGACGTGTCAAGTACGGGACCGAAATACACGTGCCGGGTTACATAAGGGCAGACTGATGGATACGTTACGACCGCGCTACACACAGGCTGTTACACTGCGTCTAGAGACGAATATCTTAGCATTCCATGGATTCACCGTGGCAGTGCCGGGTCCATCGCGGCTGAGAGGAAAATTCCGACGCGCGTCAACACTCACTTGCTCTGTGTGGCAAGTGTGAGTTTTTCATCGAGCGACTGCGTAAAAACGTATTCACTCATAACGTCAAATTCTATAGCAAAAAAGCGTTCACTCGCTATAACTAGATGGCGCTACTAAAATTCTATACAAAGGAGATGGTCCACTTCCGCATCACTTTTGTACCACATACCATTGAAATGGAAAAATACAAGGATTTTATCAAAAATAAAATAAATGTGCGAAACGAACAAATAAAAACGTTGGTTAAAAATGAAATTCCTAGTTTTTGAGGTATTAAAAGATGGCGTCTTTCTAATATTACTCTGTAGGTGATAAAGATGTGGTGACATTGATTTGTCAAACTCAAAATATGTCATTTTTGACAAATCTTTATTTCCGTGTTCCGCGCTTTGTTTTTAGCTATAATACATTTTAGACAGACATCTTAACTATAATAAGAACAAAACTCAATATTTTAATCTGATTATTCAGTAATCCGTTAGGTATATATATCTAACCAATAACTATCAAATCAAAAGGACGATACGTCAATAAACACTGACAGCAAAAGTCAAAACAACATCAATCCGCCACCTAGAGAATGTCTACCATAGATAAAATAACTTATCTAAGATCCGCCATGATTATAAGTAAAGTGTTGCATTGTTTTGGACAGAATAAATAATATTTCGCCCAAATAAAAGTGCATTCAGAGATTTGGCTAATCAAAACTAGATTACTAATACATGTAGTTTTTTTCGACTTATGTACAGAAAGTGAGCCTGTGCTCCATACAATTTTGGACTATCTCCTTTGCATTACGTTTTTACGCAGTCGCTCGGTAACAAACTCACACTCGGCACCTGTTCATGTTATACTCCCTGCCCAGCAAAAGGAGAATGCCAGATCCTAACCCAGAAAGAACACAAATTGTAAATATACTAAAAATATCCTATTATTATATAAATGTTTTACAATAAGTCATTTTTACTGTTGGACATCGGAATAAAATTAAGTTAAAAAAAGTCATTAAACTATTTCCTTTTTATTTACACTCCTTACGCATTTTAAAATCTTTATTGTTGCACTGGGTTCTAGCCATCGTTCATATTGTATTTTCATCAACAGTGGGCTCTAAAAGGCTAGTATCCAGAGTCGTTAAACCTGTTTAAAAATGTAATTTGCGACTGCCATGTCAGTGTGACAAATATACGGAACAACAATACGTCAATGGACGATAACCAACGTTAGGCTCGAGTCGAATACTCCGAGTTCTAGAGCTTTTAATTGTAATTTATATTAAATAGTAGACAAAATGCAATAAAATGATACATAATACATTGTTGTACATTATGTTTTTATTAGTGGGTTAAAGTCCTATACATTGTTTGGCATTCTCCTTTGGAAAGAGCCTACTAGAGCAGCTTTGGACAATTGTTCCAATATGGAGCTTGCTGCAATTCTAGTAAGGCCAAGGTCTTTTAGCAGGTTAGAGAGGTTTTTGCTGGTATACCTCTCGCAACTACGTCTACAGAGAAGGTGAATGTTCACATGTCACTAAGGGTACCCTTAAGCATACACTCGTGTCACAAGTCTCGGGCTCTGTTCGGAGTTTTTCTCTCAGCCACGCGATGGACCCCCACCCGCACGGTGAATCCATGGAATGCAAAGATATTCGTCCTCCTTTTAATTATTGTCTGTTACCAGTAAATAATCATACTAAAATAATGCCCTCTATAACACGAAAAAGGTTTTATTCATCAATAGAATTATCATACAAAATAGTAACCGACAGTTGGATAAAATTTCGTAAATGTAACTAAAAACGGCATTCTTTTTTTTGGGAACGGTTATTTGATTTTGGAAAAAATAACAAACCATCTTTTGACGACCTCCGTGGCGCAGAGGTATGCGCGGTGGATTTATATGACGGTGGTCCTGGGTTCGATTCCCGGCGGGGCAGATTGAGATTTTTCTTAATTTGTCTTGGTCTGGCTGGTGGGAGCTATCGCCGTGGCTAGTTACCACCCTACCGACAAAGACGTATCGCCAAGCGATTTAGCGTTCCGGTACGATGTCGTGTAGAAACCGAAAGGGGTGTGGATTTTCGTCCCACTCCTAACAAGTTAGCCCGCTTCCATCTTAGACTGCATCATCACTTAACATCAGGTGTGATAGCAGTCAAGGGCCAACTTGTAGTCGATTAAAAAGAAAAAAAAATTGTTCACCCAAAGGTAAGGTGCCCAACATACTGGCGCTATTTCCTCTCAGAGAAGGAAGGCTTATTCTTTGAGCTGAATAAGCACTAGCACGTTATTTACGTTTAGGGGGCAGCTAGGGGCTCGGAAAGAAATGCAACGATACGTAATAATTGTTTAATTAATTACAATATAATTAAACTACATGACTAAAGATCAACGATTGATCTTCTACATACTAAAGATCACGATTGATCTTCTACATACTAAAGATCGCGATTGATCTTCTACATCCTAGCTAAGCCTAAGGTGAGTGATTCTCGTAGGCTCCTCACTTTAGAGGTAGCAGCGGTTCACGTGAGACTTGCATGTAGATCTTGCTGTGTAAGCGCCTCGTGCGACTGGTTCAGTGTGCAGGTTTTTAGGCCATCGCTTACACGGCAGCGTCCTTGACTTGGCTGCACGTAACACGTTGATCACCAGACACATGGATAAGTTGTTTAGACAGGATATTAAAAGCCATCTAAAACATATAACATTTTTAATGAAATCACATAGTACATCTATATCATTTATTTACACCCATCCTGTTCATTAAATCTGCTTTATTTATTACACAAACATGACACCATATTTGACATTATACAATTATACGATACCAATTCCAATACTTATAATCACTAACATTGTTTTTGTAGATTATGATCGCTTGCTCTCTCACTGTTGACTGTGTTAAATGTATTTTTACAACCACTTTTATGAAGTCGGTTAAGTGGGAGATAATGGCGCAATGCAGCATATTCTGCAGAGCTGCCAACCAATCGCGTAGTGGGGCGTCATCAGTTCAATGTAGCCAACTGTGCGCCCACAGATAACGCACATTTTCCATAGTAGATTTCACGGACGACAACAAGGATGTTAATGAAATAGAATGTTAAATAGATAAAGATTTATTTAAACACTGTAATACCTACTATCTTTTCACAATTGCATTGTCTGATGCCGCGAACACTTGGACATTCCAATGGCAAGATAATCTTGCTTTGGAATGTGGGAGCAGTCCCGGCGCCAGATACCGCAGTAGTGCTGAAATGGTATTGTAATGTCACTTGAGTGTTAACTCAAGTAGGTACTTAGGTATGCTGAAGTGAAACTCGATGTGGAATCTATATTATAGCCTAGAAATATTAGATCTGAAATCTGATCAAAATTTTGGATATAATGTACCTAAAATAATGTATTAAGGTCTGGCTAGTCGCTTCGGGCGTATCTAGTTAGTTCCTTGCTGGCAAAAACATACCGCCAAGCGATTTAGCGTGACGTCGTTTAAACCCGGAAGTGGATTCCTAACAAGTTAACTTTTTCTTTTTTTCCTAGAAGGAGAAAATTCTCAAGGACATCCTCACGGATAGTGCCGAACTCCTACCTGCTAAAAACCCCCCTATCACCTCGGCACTGGCGTACCTGCCGTTTTAGCCTACCACCAGTGCCCTTGTCTGTATCACCCTTTCCTTGTTAACTTGCTTTTATCTTAGATTGCATCTACGCTTACGACCAGTGTGGCTAGTGTGAGATTCTACCGCGTCGACACCGAAAACAATAAACGCAAATTTTTATATTGAATTGAAGTAGCGCCATCTAGTTATAGCGAGAGTAAACGCTTTGTCTTTCTATATAATTTGACGTTACGAGTGAGTGCGTTTTTACGCAGTCGCTCGGTGAAAACTCGCACTTGCCCCGCACATTCGCTATTTTTAGTTAATACATACGAATGTTATTAAGTAGGTAGCTATTATATTATTAGCAACTAGCTTTTCCCCGCGACTCCGTCTGCGTGGAATTAGTTATTACGGCAGCCTTATTTTTCTAAACTTTGAATTATTAATATCTAATCAACTGCCCAAAAAACGTTTTAAGCTTCTAGCTTTAAAAATGACGATATTTTCATACACCATTTCATTCCCCCTTTTAACCCCTTGCAAACCTTTTTTTAACCGACGAAAATAAACGGAGGAGGTTCTCAATTCGACGCGTATATTTTTTTTTATGTATGACCACGCATAACTTTTTACAGAGTTGTCCGATTTTGATAATTCTTTTTTTATTAGAAAGGGCACACTTCCAATATGGTCCCATAGTCATCATGTTAGGATCTGATGATGGTATCCTGGGAAAATTGAAGGAACTCTTCAAATTTTATAGGCACACTTGCAGCGATTTCGGTTTTTGTGTAAGTATCGGTAGCTTTTTGGCTACAACTGCCGTATAATATACCTACTATGAGAGTATGTACGAGTAGGTTACTAAAAAGTAAGAAATAAAAATTTTTAACAAAAAATAAAACCGACTCAAACCGCACTAAAAAGTAAAAAATTACTGTGTTATTTAGTTGCTTTGATTTACTTAAGTATATCTAAAAAGTCGGTGCCAGCCAAGGTTTCTACTTTAAGGACCCACAATCTTCTTTACTACGTTAAATAAGTGTTCTTTAAACTTGCTGGCACCGACTCCTAGATATGCTTAAGTAAATTAAAGCAACTAAATGACAGTTAATTTTACTTTTTACTGCGTTTTCAGTCGGTTCTAATTTTTGTTAAAATTTTTTATTGCAAATAAAAGCAGCTTATGTCCTTTTTCAGGCTCTAGACTATCTGTGTACCAAAATTCATTTAAATCGGTTCAGTAATTTATAATATTAGTTAGGATTAGGATTCTTAATCACCAATTTGACATTGCGATAACGTCATTTTCTTTAACAACGAATTTTACGGAACAAAAGTTTAGGCCTGCAGGTGTTGCAGTCAAGGGCTAATTTGTAATATATAAAAAACATTTAATATATTGTCCAATAATCGAAATGTTACAAGCACGTTACATCACGAATGGTCGGATCGGCTAGGTGTGGTGCTCGGCGCACTGCGTTGCTGGCTCGGCGCCAAATGCTCCACGCACTGTTCGGAGCAAGGTTACGTTACGCGGCATGCCCGTCCTCGCTGCAGCTCAAAAACGAACAAATAAAATACTTATGTAACGGATTTGGGTGAAATCGTCGCTTCATTGTCGCGCAGACTTTACAGCATCGATTATTTTGACGGCCTCCAATGGCGCACCGATATTCGTGATGGATTTACAAGCCATCCCGATCGGCCTTAGCTAGTTACCCTGCTGTCCAAAATGCCAAGCGAATTAGCGTTCCGGTACGATGTCGTGTAGAAACCGAAAGGGGGGGACTCATTCCTACCGGATATACTCCTGACAAGTTAATGCTGCGGTCATAGACTGCACCATCACTTTCCATCCGGTGTTATAGCAGTCAAGGGCTAACTTGTAAGACATAAAATACTAATATTAAAAATCACAAAACCGAATTTCTCGCGATGGCGTCCACTAGTAAAACATATTACATATAACTTTACAACTAAATACATAAAATTAAATATTGTTACGGATAACCCCTCGGAGGAATTACGAAGTAAAAGAGTTTACAGTTGGAAACCTCATTTGGATTTAAAATAAATGAAAGTTAAAAAAGGAATAAGTTAAAAGAATGGAACAATTCAAATTTATTTCGTATGCAGAACAAAGACTAGATTGAGAGAGTTCAAAGCGAGTTGTCGTTGAGTCAAGACGGTTGAAGGAATGTAGATGTTCCCTGAGAGTGTGCGTGTAAGGACGATGGATCTGCAATGGTCCCCCAGTGTGGTTGGGGTGTGTGGCCGTGAGGTGCCGAGGCAGGTCATCGTAGCCGCCGTGATGGGTTCCTTCAGGATTAGAAGCGTGAAACGACGGCGTCGCAGCGTGCTGTATCAAATCTCGTACACCAAACTATTTATTGGTTAATAAACGTCTAGTTCTCCCTGTTGTGTGGTTATTCTTGCAATCTCCGACCCCTAGCTCGTAACAATATGTACATAAATTAAATATTTACAATTAAATAAATAGAAAAGTAAAAGCTTAAACACTACAATAACCTAAACTATATATAATGTATAAAACAATTAAAAAAAAACAGTAAAAAAACTTAGGCGTCATAATATTCCTCCGAAGTGATGTCGAATGGTATAGTGCCCAGAAGGTTGGCAGCATTGTCACGGTGAATGGCAATGCTGATCCTCTGACCTAAAAAGAGGCCAGCCCTCTGGTCTTTACCACTCGACACCGATGTCACCTTACAAATCAGGATATCTTTTTATTCATTACAAGTTTGTCCTTGACTGCAATCACACTAGATGATAAGTGATGGTGTGATCGAAGATGGAAGAGAGCTAACTTATTACAAGAAGGATGAGAATCCATACCCCTTTCAGTTTCAACATATCATTGTACTGGAACTCTAAATCGTTTAATGTACCGCGTTTTTGTCGGCAGAATGATAATTATCCACGGCCGAAGCTAATCCTGGACCAATTTAGAAAATCTTAATCGGCCTAGCCCGGAATCGAAACCAGGATCTTCGTCTTATAAGCCCACTGCACATATTGCGCCACGGAGACCGTCTACGAAGAATGACAGGAGCAAGCATCCTTCCTTACAGGAGACGAAAGCTTAGAGTCACCATGCTGTTACAGTGTGGGTTGGCGGGTTTAGGAGACGAACACACTACGAACACTATAAAGGATGTTTATTGCCTCTTATAGGTAGGTACACGAGTTTTTCAGTTATAACGAAAGATTTTACAAGAACGTTGCTTCTTTTTTTGTACCTACATTATTTTCTAAAGTTCTTCTTAAGTATTTCAGCAACTTTCATTGTGATTTATTACGTATTTTAGTCTTAGATCGTCACAATAGACCGGTTTTACGTAAGGAAAATGCGAAATCACGTAACATCGCTATCGACCGATAAACCCGAGACCTGATGCCAGTTTAACCTACATAGAGAAGGGCATTATCGACGGCTAATATCTCAAACAACAACGCTAAACGTCTAAATTATCTACTTTAAACGTGTTTTAAGTAAATAATATTGTAACAGGGTGCTATTTTACGTCATCTTTTCAAAAGTAAACAGGGGGATAAAAAACAGAACCGACTCGAAACGCACTAAAAAGTAAAAAATAACATAAAAATTAAAGCAAGTAAATGACAGTTATTTTTTACTTTTTAGTGCGTTTTGAGTCGGTTCTATTTTTATTTAAAAAATTGGTTGTCTGTAAAGTCGGTTTACTGACGTTAGTTGAACGTGACAATGTCTCAAGAAAATACTGATGGAATGTTAGCATTTAATTGGTTATTAAAATTTTTAATTTAAGTATATTTTTATAAATATTAATTTAAATTAATAAAATAACTGATTTTGATTTTATAAATTTATATTTTAAATTTATAATAAATATATTAGTTTATAAATATATTAATTTTTAATTTAAAACTAATATATTTAATAATTATATTTAAAAGACGGATGTCGAACGCTGCTGAACGCAAAGGCCGATTGTGCTTCTTTGCCGCTCGTTCCGCGCTCTCGCTTGCACTTTAAGCCTTACATGGAACGCCTCAAAGCGAGGTAACGCCGCATGAGTCATGTTTTTCGTGCGTGCAGCCGGCTCTATCGAATTATAAGACGTTGTCACGTCAAAAATTTATTTCTTATTTTTTAGTGATTTATCGTGCTTTCTTTCTTCTATGAAATTTTCAGTACATTCCAAGCCCGGAGTCGGGAAATTGGTATTGTTACACCTTTCAACTCTTCGGAATCATTTTTTTATTGCTCCGAGTTTTATAACCCATATTATGCAACCGTTTTACAATCTATTCAATGTAGCCGTCACACTCACACTGCTATCAGTTACGAAGTGATTGATAGCGCGATAAACAGCTGATTCATCGTACTAGCGAGCCGACCCTGCTGGAAGAAAACTTAAACCTAAATATTACATAACCCCACACAGGACTCGAACCTAGGAACTCACGTCGTCATAAGCTTATTAAAACAACGCGGCTTAACAACAAAATGATTCATCATATTGTTACGGATGACACCTCGGAGGAATTACGAAGTAAAAGAGTTTATAGGTGGAAACCTCTGCAAGTTAAAAAAGGAATAAGTTAAAAGAATAGAACAATTCAAATTTATTCGTGTGCAGAACAAAGACTAGATTTAGTGAATTCAAAGCGAGCTGTCGTTGAGTCAACATGGTTGAAGGAATGTAGGGAGATGTTCCCTGAGAGTGTGCGTGTAAGGACGATGGATCTGCAGTGGTCCCCCAGTGTGGTTGGGGTGTGTGGCCGTGAGGTGCCGAGGCAGATCATCGTCGCCGCCGTGATGGGTTCCTTCAGGATTAGAAGCGTGAAGCGACGGCGTCGCAGCGTGCTGCATCAATCTTGTACACCTAACTATTTATTGGTTAATAAACGTCTAGTTCTCCCTGTTGTGTGGTTGTTCTTCCAATCCCCGACCCCTAGCTCGTAACAATATCTTGCTTTAAAATTAATATATTTACCTACCTATTCAATTTCGTTCCATTTATTAGACGCGTGAATTCGTTACTTAAAAAAAAATTTAACAAAAAATAGAACTAATTCAAATCGCACTAAAAAGTAAAAAATAAACTGTGTCATTTAGTTGCTTTATGAGTAATTTACTTAAGCATATCTATGAAGTCGGTGCCAGCCAAGTTTAAGGAACATTTATTTTACGTAGTAAAGCAGTTTGTGGGTTCTAGGTAACGTCCTTACCTTGACTGGCACCGACTCCTAGATATGCTTAAGTAAATTAAAGCAACTAAATGACACAGTTTATTTTTTACTTTTTAGTGCGATTTGAGTCGGTTCTATTTAAAAAAAAAATATACGTGTCAGATTGAGAACCTCATCCGTTTTTTTTTCGTCGGTTAAAAATAAAATATTGAAAGTAAATCGTGACTGTCTCGTTGCTTCAGTGGTTAACCTATGTGACTTCGATCACGAGCTCCTGAGTTCGAATTGTGGGTAATGTTTTCTGTGAATTTGTGAAGCCCGGAGTCGGGAAGTTGATGGTGTCACACCCCCGTGCCTCGCAGAGCTCGTAAAGCTGTCGATGGTCAATTGGTCACTATCTTCAACATCTGATAGTGACCGTTAATAAACGATAGACACATTATCGTCCTAAGCCCGCAAACCCGCATTGCAGCAGCGTGAGTGAGTCTACGCGTCATATCCCCTCTCATATAAGGAGGGAGGCCTATAGTGGGCCGCTAATAAGCTGATAATAATGATGATGATGATGATGAATCAACGTTCGTCAAATACCTGATTCTAATTATGCAATAGTGTCGCATAAAAAAATAGAACCGACTCAAAACGCACTAGAAAGTAAAAAATAACTGTGTCATTTAGTTGCTTTAATTTACTTAAGCATATCTAGGAGTCGGTACCAGCAAGTTTAAGGAACATTTATTTAACGTAGTAAAGCAGTTTGTGGGTTCTAGGTAATGTCCTTAAAGTAGAAACCTTGGCTGGCACCGACTCCTAGATATGCTTAAGTAAATTAAAGCAACTAATTGACAGTTACTTTTTATTTTTTAGTGCGTTTTGAGTCGGTTCTATTTTTTGTTAAAAATTTGTATTTCTTACTTTTTAGTTATTTATCACCACGTAACGTATCTTACTATACTGTCATAGTATATTATACGACACTAGTAGCCAAAAAGCTACCGATACCGAGACAAAAACCGAAATCGCTGTAAGCGTGCCCCCAAAATTTGAAGAGTTCCTTCAATTTCCCCAGGATATCATCATCAGATTCTAACATGATGACAACGGGACCACCTTGGAAGTATGCCCTTTCTAATAAAAAAAGAATTATCAGAATCGGAATACGTGTCGAATTGAGAACCTCCTCCATTTTTTTTCGTCGGTTACTATAGTCAAAAATGTTATCAGTTAACCTACGTACGCTTATCTGTGATTGCATGCTATCAACTGTCTCACAGTCACAAGACTAATTTAATGAAGGAATGTTGAAATTAGAGATACCACTGTGATATTAGTATTACCTGATTTAGAGTATATATGTACATTGTTCATTAACAATACATTTAAATTAATCTTAATTTTTTTAGCGCTAAAATTACATCATCGATTTTATTGAATAAGGTGTCAATAGATTATTAATAATGATCCGTATATCTACCATGTCTGTTTAATAAAGGTGTTCCAACACAAGTATAGTAGGTAATATAGACCCTCTATCCTACCCGTTTTTGCACTATTTCTTGTAGCGAATCGGATTTTTTTACAATTTTTGTTTGCACTGTTTTTGCCGTAAATCTCACCGTTAACTGGAAAACGCGAAAAACCTGTTTTTGCAAACTTTCCCCGTCAGTAATTCTTTTATTGTACAAGGGGGATTGATGGGGACTTTTCACAATTCATTTATCACACTAATTTAAGCGTTATGGGAAATTTTATAACCTTCAAAATCTTATTTGACTGGACTATATGCGTTTCGGAATTTCTATCAGAATTGTTTTCTTGTTTCGTCCTTTTTGAACCCCTTTTTTAAGTAATCGGGTTATAGTTTCAAAATATTGTTTTTAATAAGCGTATGGTTTTTCGATCTCTGGACATGTCACGGTATCCCTGGTTTCCCCCTCCCTAGATCTGCCTGTCTGAGCCTGCGAGTTATACATACTAAAGCCAAACTCGATTGAGAATGCTTGTCAACAAACAAATTAAAAATTGAGGTAGATATCACTAGTCATTTACACCTAATTTTTTTAGTTGACTTGTTAATGACGAATTCATGACAATAAATTAGATGAGTGTAAGATTTTGACGACCTCCGTGGCCCAGTGGTATGCGCGGTGGATTTATAAGACGGAGGTCCTGGGTTCGATTCCCGGCGGGGCAGATTAAGATTTTTCTTAATTTGTCTCGGTCTGGCTGGTGGGAGGCTTTTGCCGTGGCTAGTTACCACCCTACCGCCAAAGACGTACCGCCAAGCGATTTAGCGTTCCAGCACGATGTCGTGTAGAAACCGAAGGGGTGTGGATTTCATCTTACTCCTAACAAATTAGCACGCTTCCATCTTAGATTGCATCATCACTTAACATCAGGCGTAATAGCAGTCAAGGCCTAACTTGAAGTCGATTAAAAAAAAAGTAAGCTAATTTATATATTAAATATCTTTTAAATAAGATTAAAAAAATCCAAAACACAATTATAAATTTACTAGAGGACGCCCGCGGTTTCACCCGCGTAGTTCTCGTTCCCGTGGGAATTTCGGTATAAAATGTAGCCTATGTGTTATTCTGATATGTAACCTATATTATTGTGAAGTTTCATCAAAATCCATTCAGTAGTTTTTGCGTGAAAAAGTAACAAACATCCATACATCCATACAAACTTTCCCCTTTATAATATAATAAGGATTGGACATAAAATGTGTTTGTTGCATTTTCTACATTCATTTTAAATTTGTTTGTTGACAAGCATTCTCAATCGAGTTTGGCTTTAGTATAGTTTAATTCACTAATCGATCAGTTGAATTAACCGTCAGTCATTGTCATTGACATCGGCTGAACGCAAGTTGTAGATACATTGAGTAGCCCTGGCGGCCGCTGGCTCAGCTCCAGATTGAACGAGTTCTTACAAAGTCGCCATTGGACAAAGGTTAAATAAATTAGGCACAGTGGAGTTGGATAGACAATTATTCAAATGCTTAGAGTTATAGACTTTCAACGAAAACAACGTCGTACCCGGATAGGAGTACCATATTTCAGGATTTGTCCTGACATTTCAGGATTTTTGGACTTAGACTCTTTTGTAGTTAGAGATTTTTCTGGCTGCATCGATTGATTGCAAATCTCATAAAATCTCAGATTTATTAGAATTTTCAATGACCTGCAGCTCACATTAATTTAGAGACGGATGACTTTAAAACTAGTTCATTGTGTATAGTAACGTATACGTATACCTAACATACATATTATAAGGACATTTTTTTTATCTGGTAACCCTATACCTACTCGGAGAATAATTGATATATTAAAAAAAAGGCACAGTGGACTTACATAGACAGCTAATCAATGAAAACTTGTATAGGTAAGGTAGGTTGTAAGGGGGAATCACGATTCCACTCTTTCAACATGCTTATGTAAAGAAATTTCACATATTTTTAGGACCTTATTTGTACAACAACTTAAATAAGAAACTAACAATAAGCAACTTAAATTATAGAGACTGCAAAGCTTTGGTGACTAATTACCTAAAAAAACTAGATTACGAGGACACGGAAAAGATGTTGGATATTGTAAAGTAAAATTTTGAATGTAAGTTCATGTACTTTAACTAGTAAGAAAAATTGTATTATATATTATAGTATATTAATTAACATTCATTAGTACCATGTTATTTAAAATAATGTTACGGATAACCCCTTTAGGAAGGAGGAATTACGAAGTAAAAGAGTTTAGTTGGAAACCTCATTTGGGTTAAAAGTAAATGAAAGTTAAAAAAGGAATAAGTTAAATGAATGGAACACTTCAAATTTATTTCGTATGCAAAACAGACTAGATTCAGTGAGTTCAAAGCGAGCTGTCGTTGAGTCAAGACGGTTGAAGGAATGTAGTGAGATGTTCCCTGAGAGTGTGCGTGTAAGGACGATGGATCTGCAGTGGTCCCCCAGTGTGGTTGGGGTGTGTGGCCATGAGGTGCCGAGGCAGATCATCGTCGCCGCCGTGATGGGTTCCTTCAGGATTAGAAGCGTGAAACGACGGCGTCGCAGCGTGCTGCATCAATTCTTGTACACCAAACTATTTATTGGTTAATAAACGTCTAGTTCTCCCTGTTGTGTGGTTGTTCTTGCAATCCCCGACCCCTAGCTCGTAACAATAAGAACTGAGAAAGTCTGAAACACAGGTTTGACATAAACCTAGATCAGACTGGTCCCAGTACCATCAAATTGATCTACAGTTAACCCATGTAGACTCAGACTAAAATGTAAAATAGTTATCAAATAATAATATAATGTTAATTAACTTATACTGATGTAGATCTGGCAGCTTATAATTATGTAATCTCCTTAATGTAATGTAAATGAACTGAATGAAAATAAACGATTATTATTATTAAAGTGCTGATGTACTTGCCCTGTGGCTACCACCAGCACAGCAGTCTATTTAGCCCTCTTCCCTCTTTCAATTATCAACAAATAAACGACCCCATTTTTAGAAGAAGAGGGTACGTGTATGTAGCTGAGACCTACCAAGCTACTCTAATGTGGGTTTACGATGGCTATAAAAAACAAAGCCTCCGAAAATATTTGATAGTTATGAAATCAATTTTAAAATAAAAACGAGGTATTGTACGTCAGTTGTCACGAGTGAGGGCAGACGAGCGCGCGGCGCGGCGCGGGCAGCGGGGGCGGGGCGCCGCTCATCGGTAATCTCTGTTATGTAATAGTATGTACTATACTCGTAAACTGAACGAAGCGACGGACAAGGCCAAAGGAATATTGTAATGACCTAAAAATGTAGATCATCTTTTCAGGGTTCCGTATCTAGTAAAGATTTTTTTATTCATTACAATTAAGAGTAGCCCTTGACTGCAATAACTGATAGCAATTAATGATGATATCTAAGATGAAAGCTGGCATACTTGTTAGGAGGAGGATGATCAAAATCGCTTTCGATTTCTACACGACATCGTACCGATACCCTAAGGCCTGTGTGCGCCAAGATTTTGTTATCATAACCAACGGTTAACATAATAAATATAAATTTTACTGTTCACGACAACCCGTACGCCGATTAAGGACGTAAGCTCGGCTAAGATAACCACCCGGTTTACTTCCTTAACCGGCGTACGGGTTGTCGTGAACAGTAAATTTTACGTTTAGCTTATGTTAACCGTTGGTTATGATAACTGAAATATTGGTGCACACATGCCTAATGATGATATTTAAGATGAAAGCTGTCATACTTGTTAGGAGGAGAATGATCGAAATCGCTTTCGATTTCTACACGAAATCGTATCGAAACGCTAAATCGTTTGGCGGTACATTTTTGCCGGTAGGGTTGTAACTAGCCACCATTGAAGCCACCCACCAGCCAGATTTATACCAAACTAGAAATTATTAATCGGCTGAGCCGCGAATCAAATCCAGGACCTCCGCCTTACTAATCCACCGCGCGTAGAGTTGCTACGTAGGCCCTCAAAATTAATACTTCAGCTCAGAGATACAGACAGACCACGCTGAATTTCTAGTGCGCTCTGAAGTAGTAACACGCTGAACTGCGTAGCTATTTAACCGCGCTGAAAACTTTTCTGTATACTGTGTTCAAAGCAAACCCCATATTTTTATAATTTTTGTTATTATCAATCTTTTTTCAATGGCTAATCGTGGGACGAAATCTCTCTCCTTTTAAGAGTAGGTACAGGGTTTATATTCACGACGTTGTGAGAATGTGCTTTTGCGGGTTAGTAAGTTAACTCCGTAAAATCATTATTGAATGACGAGGACTGACGGAATAACGAGCTCAAGGAGATACGGGGAAGTGAGGCGTTGACTCCTGCGTGTGATGTCGTTCAAATTGTTTGACTTCATTAGATCTTTATTTAGTTTATGTAAGAGTATTCAGATAAAAAACAGCCTGTGTGCTGTACACCCATTAAACCTTGGTTCAATAACAAATGTCTATAAAATAGTCGTTAATATTATTTTATTATTTTTCTAATTTTCTGCGCAATTTTCTGGAACTTCTCCTGACAATAGCAAATAAAACAAAAAATAATTAGTTAAAGATTTGCGCTTGGCATTAGCAATGATTCATTTTTAAATCATATTAGATGCATTGCTGAAAAGCCTAGAACCCAAGGCCATGCAGCCGTAGATACAATACCTGTTATGTCACACATCAGGTCACGACCTCGCCTCACGGGTGGCTATTGATTGACTCACTTTGCCAACTACCCTCCGCCGTTGCGTAACGTCTGAGGTACTGGCCAAGTCTTGAGAACTTCATTCGTCTGCACAACTTCACTATAATGACATAACTCTCAATCGAACTTTTTCGGTATAAAAGGGTACCGTAGCTTATAATTAATTTTATTAGAAGGGTCTTATAGTAGTGCTGGAGCTTTTTATTATATTGTTCCTTCAGGAAAATGTTAAATAATATTTATTTCTGCCGCCAAACTGCATTCGTTCTGGAACACATGGTTGCAGATGTATGTAATTACAGACAAAATAATTTTGAGAGGTTTAATTTACAGTCGATCATTTTCCACGTCTAAAAGGTTTGCTTTCTGGTGTAATTTGTAACGTAATTATAAGGCCTAACACCTACGTCTCAAGTTGATAGACGGGGAATGATACTTTGTAGAACGTGTTCCTTGTATGTAACGTTGCTGCTTTACTGAGAGAAAGAGATGGGCCTGTCTTTGATCTGTTAAATGTTAGTATAAAAAAACTAATAGAACGTATCATCTAGGAATTAGGACATTATATTCTATCCTTGCTAATATTATAAAGGTGAAAGGTGAACGTCCATCCATCCATACATACAAATGGATGGATGGACGATTATTACTCTTTTACACAAAAACTATTGAATGATTTTTGATGAAACTTCACAATAATATAGTTTAGTACGTATCAGAATAACCCGAATTTATCCCGAAATTCCCACGGGAACGAGAATTGCGAGGGTGAAACCGCGGGCGTTTTCTAGACTTCAATAACATATCCGAGACAACTACTAAAAATGCTAGAACCTAGAGCCGTGCAGCCATAGATACAATAAATGTTACGTCACTCATCAGGTCACGACCTCGCTATACGGGTAGCTATTGATTGACTCACTTTGCCAACCCTGCGAAATTGTATAACATCTGAGGCAGCCAGGCCCAGCCCTGCCTCAGATATTATAAACCTCACGTCTGAACCAACCAACTGAGTACTAACTAGTAAAAAGGTAAAAATATCGTATTCATGACGTAATTATCCTTTTAGAAGTAGAACTTGTAACACAGGTTCGATCGGGAACCGACATGATTGAAAGGAGCAGTTGCCGTTGTTATAAGAATTACATTAGAAATAAGACGTCTCAGGTTGACGGACATAGGGAAGTAGGTACTTTATAGGATATGTTTCTTGCATTATTAGGCTTAACGCTTACGCTTTCGATTGATAAACAAAAGGCGAAACTTCGTAGCGCGTGTTTTCATTGCTTGCAGCGTTGCTATTTAAAATTATTGGAGTTTCTCAAATCCTCAGATGGACCATATTTATATTAAAAATTATATAACGTATCATTCGCGAATAAGGACTTATATACTCTATCTACAATAAAAGATCTAAGAAGATGTCGTGGCTAAAATGGAGAAAGGTATGCTGAGATGGTTCGGTCATGTAGAGATAATGCATGAAAGAAGACTTACGAGAGTGAATGGTAAAGTTGGAGGGGGAAGACCTAAGTAAACGTTCCTGGACCAAATCTAGGACATTCTCATTAAAGACCAGGTTAAAAAAACCCTGTACCGACGTACTTGTATAAAAGGTTTATTGAAAATGGAGCGAGAGTGCTATGCAAGGCCGTGGTCTCTGCCTCCCCCTATGGGAATGAAACGTGATGGTAAGTATGTAATAATTGGTATGTAATTTACAGACAGCTGCTGAAAAATACTAGAACCCAGAGCCGTATAGCCACAGATACAATAGGTGTTACCTGTGTTTTCAAACAAGTCACAACCTTTCTTCACGATAGCTGTTGATTGACTCACTTTGCCAATTCTACCCTCGCCTGTAACGGGCCAAGTCTGCACCGAACTTCACTCAACTATGCAATAAAAATAAAGGGGAAATTATCAGTTTAACCTGAATTTGTTTAGGCGATGTCGCTGCGTCAAGTACTTGTTTAAACTGGATTTTGTACATTTATTTGTCATTTGGTATTAACTCGCTTTAACCAGATGGACCAGACCTTCGTCATTTTATAAAAGTTTATAGCTTGTCAGCTCTACATTAATTAGGAACAAGATTTTTTTATTTATAACAAGTTAGCCCTAAGGTACCTAAGTCATGATGCAATATAAGATGGAAGCGGGCTAGGTATTTTATTAGGTGAAGGATAAAATCCACATCCGACGATAGAAACTGGAAGGGTTTCTACAGACATCATACCGTTACGCTAAATCGCTTGGCGGCACACCGCAAGAAGAACACTGCAGTGCATACCGTCAGTAATGAAGAAAACGACGAAAAAGAAGAATCGGCGCAGCCCGGAATCGAACCAAGGACCACCGTTTTATAAATCCATTGCGCCACGGAGCCTGTCAAAAACTGACAAATGCCAGTGGTTGACCTATGTCCTGCAACCTTGGTCCTGGGTTCGAGTTTAGTTTGTTTATGGAATAAGTATTTAGCTTGTGTTATTTCTAAGAAATTCACATAAGCATTAATAACCTTGAGTTGGGGAATAAATTTTACACCCCTGTGGGGCAAGGTTTTCACCGAGCGATTGCGTAAAAACGTATTCACTCATAACGTCAAATTGTATAGCAAAAAAAGCGTTTACTCTCGCTATAACTAGATGGCGCTACTAAAATTCCATACAAATTTGCGTTACGTTTTACGCAGTCGCTCGGTAACAAACTCACACTCGGTACTCAGTTCCCAGTGCCTCAATGAATATGTTAGGCTATTGTTATTATCTGTTAGTGATCGTTGCAAAATGCAAACATTACCACCCGAAGACCGCCGACCCGGTTTAGAATAATGTGGGTCTAACCACGTCTCATAGTCTACCAGAAAACTAAGTAAATCCATAGCAATACGTTTTCATCGAAACGATAGTAGTTAAACCTCGGTCAAAGCTTAACACCAGACTAGAAGCAGTCAATTTAGAAAATATAAAATCGTACATTAGCCTGAGCTCGGAATTAAACCCAGCACTTCCTTTGGAAAAATTCTCGAAATATAGCATAGTGATATTAACCCAAAGTCAGGTCACACCTTATTACGAGAAGGTCTGATCTTCTAATGCAAATCGGCGAGCTTTTTAACCGACGAAAAAAAAACGGAGGAGGTTCTCAATTCGACACGTATATATATATTTTTTATTTTTTTATATGTATGACCACGCATAACTTCTTACAGAGTCCGATTTTGATAATTCTTTTTTTATTAGAAAGGGCATACTTCCAAGGTGGTCCCATTGTCATCATGTTAGGATCTGATGAGGATAGGAAATTTGAAGGAACTCTTCAAATTTTGGAGGCACGCTCACAGCGATTACGGTTTTTGTCTCGGTATCGGTAGCTTTTTGGCTACTAGTGCCGTATAATATACTATGACATTATATTACGAGTACGATACGTGGCGATAAATCACTAAAAAGTAAAAAATAAAATTTTTTAAATAAAAATAGAATCGACTCAAAACGCACTAAAAAGTAAAAAATAACTGCGTCATTTAGTTGCTTCAAATTACTTAAGCATATCTAGGAGTCGGTGCCAGCCAAGGTTTCTACTTTAAGGACATTACCTAGAACCCATATACCCAGTTATTTTTTACTTTTTAGTGCGTTTTGAGTCGGTTCTATTTTTATTTAAAAAATTTTGACAATAATGCTCGTTAACGATCACTATCAGATGATATAGACTAGATAGAAAACTACAGATTAGTGAAATAAGTTACAACTTAACTGTATTATTTAGACCTTTGACCTCTGCGTTTTATTATCAAAGTTCAAATACCCACGCTAGTGTGACGTCATCCACGCACCGGCGCCCGAGCCGTGACGTCACCGCCGCAGCTGCAGATTTCCCCGACACACCGGCCGAGTACTTCCGAGCCTCCCTACAATACGTCCATCTATATTTAGGTAGGTTTATATCATCTAAATAAATGTACTGAATCATCACGAGACCTTTAAAACTTTATTCGATTGACTTGAAACTTAGTATAATTATTGATTATGCGACGTTGACGCTCAGTAAAACGTATTTCGTGATATTCTGAAAACTGGATGTACGCGGGTGGAACCGCAAGGCATAGCTATACCAAAGCCAAACTCGATTGAGAATGCTTGTCAAGAAACAAATTAAAAATGGAGGTAGAAATCACAAGTCATTTTACAACTAATTTTTTCAATTAACTAGTTAATGACGAATTCATGACAATAAATTAGATTAGTAAGCTTAAAACTAATTAATATATTCAATACCTTTAAAAATAAGATTTTTTCAAATAACAAAACATAATTTTAAATTTATTAAGCATAAAATGTGTCGCATTTTCTACCTTCATTTTAATTTGTTTGTTGACAAGCATTCTCAATCGAATTTGGCTTTAGTATAGTATGTCTCATGATTCGAAAAAAATGTGGACCTCAAATTACTAAAAATTGAAAAAGATATGGACACTAAAATGTTTTTAAAGAGCTCATAAAATATTACATGTGGCTACTGAATTCTTTAAATAATTTAAAGTTAATTGATGATTATCATCATTATCAGAACGGCTTAGTTAGTCCTAGTCCTATAGTAGTATAGTTCCTTCTATAGAAGGGGATATCGAAATTACTCCACCACGCTCCTGCAATTCGGGTTGGCGGGCGGTTAGGGTGGTAGTGTTCAAGTCTTTGACAATCATTGTCAAAGTTGATTGAAGTTAAAGGAACATAAACAATACTTCATCAGCTAGACCCAGGATTTGAAGCAAAGACATGACCCAAACCAACAGGCTCACCATAACTTCTGGACTAGCGAGGTAGTCATTATTCATTGTAAAATTATTTAAACCCCATCACGGATCACAGCAGAGAAAGAAATTATAATTTTACTAGCTTTTGCCCGCGACTTCGTCCGCGTGGCATTAGTTATTACGGCAGCCTAATTTTTCTAAGCTTTGAATGTCATATTTATTAATATCTAATCAACTGCCTAAGAAATAGGTCTTAAGCTTTCAAAATGACGATACTTTCATACAACATTTCATCCCCCCTTTAACCCCTTACAATCCTTTTTTCGCAATTAAAAGTAGCCATGTCCTTTTTCAGGCTCTAGACTTACTGTGTACCAAATTTCATTTAAATCGGTTCAGTAGTTGTAGAGTGAAAGCAAGACAGACAGACAGAGTTATTTTCACATTTATAATATTAGTTAGAATTTGTGAAACATTTGAAATAATAATTCCTCTAGAGTCTAGACAAAGTCGAGGAAGTAGAGAATATAAAAATTTCGACAACCTCTGGGAAATAATAATGCTATAAATATTGCTATTTATAGCATTTAGTTTTAGTTTTATAAGCGGATTTAGTTTTATAATAATCAATTAATTAAATGACTTATCACTGCATAAGTGAGTATCTAATACCAGTAATGAGATAACTTCAATTATATAATTGCTTATAATCCAATGTTCCTAACTTGCAATATTAATGTATTTATTATAATGAAAATAACAAATGTAGAAAGGAAAATCAAAAAGTGCAACAACTTTATTAACCAATCACGCCTATATTTTGTGTTATGTAATTGCCAAAAAGTAAATTTTTTCAGTATTTGCAAGAAAATAATTTCCTAAAATGAAATGAAAACAACCTAAGCTTGAAAATATTCAAGCCATTTCCTTAGATTCAAATAATTAAATGAAAACAACATTAATTATATATTAATTAATGAATAAGGTTGAGATTTTTACTCTTATATGAAGTTTTGTTTTATGTATAGGTAGATTACTGTAGCAGATAAGTATTTATATTACTTTATTTTAATTATTTAAGTTAATTTACTGTAGGTACATAATTATATAATATATACTAGCTGACCCGGCAAACGTTGTTTTGCATTAAAAAATTAAAAAAAAATTTAGATAGTAGCCAATTCTCAGACCTGCTGAATACGCCTACAAAATTTGGTAATAAATCGGTCAAGCCGTTTCGGAGGAGTATGGCAATGAAAACTGTGACACGAGAATTTTATATATTATAGATAAGCCTTTGTCAAATTATGATAATTAGATTTTTTCCCAGAGTATAATAAAATTAGTTATCTTTTGAAGGATAATATAAGCTTTTATATTATTCTTTAAAAAATTTTGACAACTATTGCATTTAGTCTTCATTAATCTTTGTAATTGACTATTATATGCAAAGTGAGTTGAAAATATGGAACTGCTATAGTATCATGCAAATTGCAGTGGTAGCCGAATGCCGTTTTCTCATACATTTCAGCCACAACTGATCTCCGAGGGATTAATATGCCTGTCTTACTGTTTGTTTGTTGTTTTGGCTAGCAAAAGGGATCCAAAAAACAAAACTTAGTAGGTAACAAAAAGAAAAGATGAAATAAAAGACTGAGAAAAACATTTTAATATTTTAATCTCTCGTATTGCATGAAGTTTTCATTACAAAAAACTCACACCCGAGGGAACATTTCACATAGTTTAATGTTAACACACTCTCCTCGCACGCACGCATATGTTACCTACTAAGTCACACATTCAGCACTTCTCGACTCAAACCAACCAAGTTCTCGACTTAAAAATAAATGTTAGTGATTAATATTATTAATAAAAAGTGTAACAGACAAATGACCTTTACAAGGTTGGTACGGGTCGAGAAACACAAAACATGGGCACAAACATGATCACTAGAAGTAGAACAGTTCTGTTACAAGCACACTCGCTCCACATCCTGGTTATATAACAGCTGCACTAATCACATGATAGACAGTTCACAGCAAATTGAATACAAGCATTACATAACTCACTATACAGTTTAATATCACTCCCTGTCCCTTTACAATATGTATCCAGGACTAATATGTTCTAAATTGTCAGACATGAAGAGGTTAGAATAGATGTCATGCAGCCTTGGCCTCAAACGCCACACACAAATTATGTAACTGTCACTACACAAATAGAATTAAAAAAAGAAGTCTATTCCAAGATCAACCGATTTCAAATTTAGAACAGATTTTAATTAAGTTAAAACTTTACACTGGGCGTTGTTAAATTATGTAACACTTGCGACTAATTTTAATGAAACGAAAAGTATATGGAATCATTTTTATTTAACTAAAAAATAAGTTACTAGGTTCGTTTTTTTTGTGTTGATCCTAAATACTTAATACATGATTTCAGGGGAGCGGCTAGGCGTGATTTAGAATCACTGTCGGAACCTAACCTAGGAGCTTCTTGATCTCGTCGTAGAGGACCAGCACGAAGGCGCCGCCGGTACCTCGGAGCACGTTGGAGAAGGCGCCCTTGAAGAAGGCGGATCCTCCCTCCGAGCGCGCGATGGTGGCCCAGCAGTGCAGCGTGTTCTTGTACAGCACCTCGCTCTTGGCGCGGCCGGACTGCATCATCATGCGCCGACGGACTGTGTCGAAGGGATACGAGATGATACCGGCGACGGTGGTGACGGTCTGCGCGATGGCCCAGCTGATGACGATGGGGGTGTTCTTGGGGTCGGGCAACATGCCGCGCGCCGTGTCGTAGAAACCGAAGTATGCGGCGCGGTAGATGATGATGCCCTGCACGGACACTCCGAAGCCTCTGTACAGACCGACCAGACCGTCCGACTTGAAGATCTTGGTCAGGCAGTTGCCGAGACCGGTGAATTCACGTTGTCCTTCGCCCTTGCCGACGTCGGCGGCGAGCCTGGTTCGGGCGAAATCGAGTGGGTACACGAAGCATAGCGAGGTGGCTCCGGCCGCACCGCCGGACGCCAAGTTGCCGGCGAAGTAGCGCCAGAACTGGGTGTTCTTGTCGACGCCGCCGAGGAACACCTGCTTGTACTTGTCCTTGAAGGCGAAGTTGAGCGCCTGCGTGGGGAAGTACCTGATGACGTTGGCGAAGTTACCGCGCCAGAACGAGATCAGACCCTGCTCCTTGGGAATGCGGACGAAGGCGTCGATGATACCTTTGTAGCGCTGGTCCTCGGCGATCTGCTTGCTCACGTGCTGCACCTGCAGCAGCAGCTTCACGCGCTCGATGGGCGCTACGGCGGTCTTGGACACGGCGGCCGAGATACCGCCGGCGAGGAAGTCCTTCGCGAACGCGACTGGATCTGCGAGGTTCGACATTTTGTTCGGTGCGGGATCCTTTTTCGTCTATATACCTCGCGGGCGTGAAGTTGGAATCTGCGAGTTCACACGCGGAATGCAAGAATCACGAAACACGAACTCCCGTTTTTGTGTGCGGGAGATATAAAGTAATTCCGTGATCTCGGGAGCACAGGGGTGGATGTGTGCCTTTTTTAAAATTCGATCGATCACGTTCTCTCGCAGTTCTGCCTAGAGGAGCGGCGCAAAAGAAGGAAGGGGTAGATGTTGCCAACTTAACACATAAATTACCACGAGGTCAGTGTGGTTAGTTCGATTTCATTGATTACCCGAAATATATTTTTATATGGCAACAATATCAACGCCTAAAGACTACTAAATTTTTATTTCTATCTAATATAAAATAAAAAAATTACACATTTAGATTGTTCTAAAAACTTAATATGTAACTATCTAACTAATTTCGTGGCGTAGATTGTGTACGAAAGAGATGGTGGTATGGGAAAAATAAATATGTTGACTGAATGTTATTTCTCTGAAGTTTTTATTCAGGACAATAAAGGGAGAGCAATAAAAACACAAACTGTTGAACGCAACAAATATTATAAGAATATATTGTCTGTGGCTTAACAGCAGACAAGTAGTAGGTCGCTGTCGTACCTTCCTTCTTGCTAAGCGTCCGTCAAGAAAGATGCAGTGTAATTTAATGTTTAATTAAATAAAACGTGTTCTCCTATAAAAGTATTTTATTTTGCACAATAGTCGACCACCTAAATAACTGATCTCAAAAAACTATCGGCTTTAATCTCCGTAATAAACAGTACTTTTGTGATTTACAGATGAATAAGTCAAGAGCAGTGACGTAGCCTGGACTTCTTGTCTCTTAAATTAATACGAATAATAGTGTATAGGCACTAATATTTTCTCTAGAATTAATGCTTGTAATGTATACTATACATTAAATTGAAATGACTAAATATGGGAGCGGAAAATTTTTCTTTTACTCGGGTGGTGGGTGGTTGATACCCACACTAGGAGGTGGTCTCTAGAGTAATTTGTTCTTAGTAGAAAAAAAGTGAGTTGAAATCAGAAATGAGGAGATCCGCAGAAGAACCAAAATTACCTCAACGAGTTGCAGAACTGAAGTGACAATGGGCAGAGCTCGTGGTTCAAACTGTTGATGGATGTTGGGAGCCCCAGGTGGTAGAATAGCGACCCCGCACTGGAAAGCGCAGTGTTGGTCGACCCCCACTAGGTGTACTGACGACATTAAACGTGTCGCAGGGAGCCGCTGACCGCAGGAAGCTCAAAGTTGTTGTGTTAGGAAATCCCTAATAAGGCCTATGTCCTGCAGTGGACATACATCGGTTGTTAATGTCAATGATGATGATGAAATGTAACAAAAAAATAAATTGGAGTGATAAAAAAAATACAGCACTAAACCAATTTTTGGAATTCATTTCAATATGTATGTTTGTCTATTTGCAATAAATTTTTGATATAGTAATTTTTCATGCGGTTACTATAGATGAGCAAAATAGGAAAAAGTTATCCAAAAACAAATAGTATTTTACGTGGATAGAGTAGATGAAGCATTATATTAATTGCAATATTAAATCAATGAGTCAAAAATTGTCAAATATTTAGTGAAAATTTTTAATAAAACCAAAATCAACATGATTTATTAAATAATTATAGGACTTTTGGAAATCCCTATAATTTGGGAAATAAAATTTAAAGAGCAACACCATTGTAATCAGCGATTACGGCGTTCTGTTTTTGCAAACTTTGCATTTTTAGGTTATGTAACATCCCTGTTTCTATCTATTATGTACTTAAACAACTATATTATTTAACAATTTATCTATTGGTATTCTAAAGCCTTTATGTATTAATTGTTTAGACAATGTTGAAACAAAAATGAAATTGAAATTTATCATCACATTCCAGTTATAAACGTGAAGCAATATCAAAACGTTATGCTAAGGTTGCAATAGCCAAATAAGTGGAAAGTGCCCCGTCATAGAACATGTTGGCATAATTGTTAAATTTTTAATCTGCTTGCAGAAATGTCAAAATTATGAATGTTATTCTAATTTTTTTTTAATTATCTGCGAAGTGGCAAGTAGATGAAAAGCCAAAATCTTGAGAGTAAAGGGAATTTTTAATATTGTTTTGTTTAATTATCATAGCGTGTAATTGTTTTGACTGATTGGTTTAGTTATATTATGCAGATGAGTCGTATGGGATCACCATCGGTCGGAATGGACGAAGATTCTGGGGCAGGGCATGCCCTGAGTGACTTCTTACTCCAACTAGAGAACTACAACCCATCTATACCAGATTCCGTGGTTGCATATTATTTAAACATGGCTGGATTTGAATCTCAGGATCCTAGGTACGTGAAATCTTGTACAAATAGCGTAAAACATAAATTCACTTTAGCGTTTAAAGTTGATAATAACTTTCAAGAATCAAATTTTGCTGCTAGAGACCTTGAATTCCTACTATCAAGGTAACTTTATATTGTCAGATTTTCTGTATTAAGACATCACAAATGCAGAACCACTTTTCTTTGTTCTATAGTATCAGCAATATTTTATAATATTTATAATCACTTGTTAGAGAGTAGTTTGATTCTTTTAGTTTAGTTATTGCTTCATAGGGTTAAGGTAGAATATAGCTCGTCTTATCTAACTAATATAAAAGCAATAGTTTGTGTGTGTTAGTTACTCCTTTAAGCTGTAACTACTAATCTGATTTGACAAAAATTTGGAGCGGAGGTAGGTTATTAACTCCAGAGAAACTACAAAGGAGGAGAGTTTGACGACCTCTGTGGCGCAGTGGTATGCGCGGTGGATTTATAAGACGGAGGTCCTGGGTTCGATTCCCGGCGGGGCAGATTGAGATTTTTCTTAATTTGTCTCGGTCTGGCTGGTGGGAGGCTTTATGATGTTGTGTAGAAACCGAAAGGGGTGTGGATTTTTTTTTTAATTTTTATTGACTACAAGTTGGCCCTTGACTGCTATTACACCTGATGTTAAGTGATGATGCAGTCTAAGATGGAAGCAGGCTAACTTGTTAGGAGTGAGACGAAAATCCACACCCGTTTTTCTTTACCCATCTTAGATTGCATCATCACTTAACTTAAGGTGCAATAGCAGTCAAGGGCCAATTTGTAGTTGATAAAAAAAAGACAGTATTTCCTATCTCACTCTTACCTACGCATTTGCTACTACAGGTGGTAAATAATAATATTTG
Organism: Mycalesis mineus; assembly: GCA_034621355.1. Taxonomy (NCBI): domain Eukaryota; kingdom Metazoa; phylum Arthropoda; class Insecta; order Lepidoptera; family Nymphalidae; genus Mycalesis; species Mycalesis mineus. The sequence goes on along the minus strand of JAXAVZ010000219.1, from coordinate 93,013 downwards.
ATAATTTTTCAGGATGATAAGACTAATAGCGTTGGCCTCTCAAAAATTCCTCTCTGACATCGCAAATGATGCTCTTCAGCATTGCAAGATGAGGACGTCCAGCCAAATTAATCAGAGCTCCAAAAACGCTAAGGGCCCCAAAGAGAAGAAATATGTTATGAGCATGGAAGACCTGGTCCCAGCACTGCAAGAGTATGGGATATCAGCCAAGAAGCCGCATTACTATGTTTGAAGTCTAGTTATAGTTTAATTATAGAGTATAAATGTTTTGTTTGGATTGAGGCGAGAGTTAGGCTTAGTGCAGACTAGTGAAGAGGCGAAGGGATGTGTTGCATGACTTATGCTTAAAGCAACTTCAGCCCTATTTTTTCATCACCTAAGTATTGATTTTTCAGTACAAATAGAACAGCTCCCTGTCGCGACTATCTGTCTGTTTGTCCATGATAAACTCCAACACTATAGAATGGATTTTCATGCATTTTTCACCAATCGATAGAGAGATTCTTGAGGATGGTTTATGGTAACTCAAATATGTAGATAATTGTTGAAAGAGTCACACTGCCTGAGAATTTTCAAGAAAATGCTGCCTTAATTGAATTTTGTATGGAAAAGGAGTGTTTATTTAATTAGGGACTAAAAACTTTACAATCTATACTAAAGCCAAACTCGATTGAGAATGCTTGTCAACAAACAAATTAAAAATGGAGGTAGAAATCACTAGTCATTTTACACCCAATTTTTTAGTTAACTTTTTAATGACGAATTCATGACAATAAATTAAATTAGTAAGCCTAACTAAATTATATTACTTTTAAATAAGGTTTTATAAAAAAACAAAACATAATTTTAAATTTATTAGACATGAAATCTGTTGCATTTTCTGCCTTCATTTTAAATTTGTTTGTTGACAAGCATTCTCAACTGAGTTTGGCTTAGTATAGCACATACGTTTTAAAGATAGCTATACCCATTCTTTATTTAAAACAAACAGGTTCACATTAAATTTGTTTTTGGTGTTTTACATACGACATATGTCGCTCCGTTCCATATATATTCAATACAATATACTTTATTACTTGATAACAAAGATAAATATTATAATTTGTAATAAACAAACTTGATGCATCCCCTCGCTTCCAATCTGAATAAAGCCTAAGGGCCGGTGTGTAGCCGACTGCGGGTAACATCAGCAGACGACGTAGCAATATTTAGCACAGCAGCTGCAAGTGTTAAGTTATGTGTCATGCTCTATATATCAGGCTGTACTCATTGACATCTTATTAGAAAGAGGATGCACATTCATGTAGAAATTCTCACTTAAAAAACTAACCTCTTTTTTGTTTTGGCAGTTTTAGATTACTTAAAGAAAAATTATACCTAAATACGGTAAGGTATTTAGGTATAATTTATAAAATAAATACCTTTGCTTAAATTTCAATATTAAAGCGGTTTCCATTAAAACTGCTCCCCTCCGTGGCCCAGTATGCGCGGTGGATTTATAAGATGGAGGTCCTGGGTTTGGTTGCCTGCGGGGCAGATTAATATTTTTCTTAAATTGTCTTGGTCTGGCTGGTGGGCGGCTTTCGCCGTGGCTAGTTACCAACCTACCGGTAAATTCAGTACAATGTAGAAACCTAAAGGGAGGTGTGGATTTCATCTTAGATTGCATCCCTTAAAATCAGATGGGATAGCAGTCAAGGGCCAACTTGTAGTCGATAAAGAAATAAAAAATAAATAGTAGATGAATCAATTAAAAGTTAAATTTGCAATGCGAAACTACTTGAAAAGTTCACCCAAAACCTGTTTTTGGCACTGATTCAGTGAATATATTTTTGTGCATCCTTTTTGTAACAAGAGGGCAAAGGCTGTATTATAATATAAATTATTTGTCAATCTATTCCAAGAAGTCATTATGACTTTTAAGTGTGCAAGTTGACCGCACTATCTGCCTTGTGTGTAAAGCTCGTGCCGTAACCAGCAGCGCCCAGGCATAGGGTTCAGACCCTAGAGGGGCGTTGAAATGTCATGACTAGGACCACAAACAAACATAAATTATTTATAATGTCATACACAAGGCGTAGTTATGATGCTTGTACAGACAAGGCAAAAAAGTAAGTTATAGTGCTATAAACTATAAATAAATAAAATAATATAAAATAAAATAATATTATAAATTATAAATAAATAAAAAAAAAAATAAAAAAAAATAAATAAACTTATTTGACCCGGTGGTCAAAACTGGAAGTAATATCGCATCTGTCACTGTTTTGGTTTCTGTCAACCCTGTTGACAGGAACAGCGACCACAGCGACACCCTCACCGGGCCAGAGAAGTTTGTAGCACTACGTATGGAGGGTAGAGGAAAGGAGAGTCATCTTATATGGGAGAAAAGTTGAAAAAGTGTCCAGTTGTATGCGTTAAATAACAGTTCAAAAATCCTCCACAATCGCGCTAGTGGATGCACAGGGTATGGTATGAATGTAGCAATCGTAGATGAATTGAAGTATGCCGAGTTAAAAAATTTAATGTCATTATCGACTAAAGTAGTTAATTATTGAGAACTTCAACAACTTACGTTGTACAAAATATTGTGGTAAATGTAACCTTACAGAATTATAACCGAACGTGCGTTTAGAGTGATTTCAGTTCGTAAACAGTAAATAGTACGGTTATTGATATATAAACATTTAATTTTATGAAAAAGTGAGTGAATAACTGAACAGTTATGGGTAAAATTTGTGTTGTGAAAAGTTGTCCAAGTGGACGTAAATCTCAAAACAAAAAAAATATACTCTAACAATATTTGGCGCTTCTTTTGAGAGTTACTTTGATGCAACTGTGGCGCCATCCTAATTTAATACATTTTGACGGACACTTTTTCATATACACAGATGATCCTCCTTTCCTCTACCCTCCATAGCACTACGTTACTGGACATTGTAAATAGATTCAGAGCCCGTGATAGCCAGGCCGTCATTATATAAACGCTAAAATTTTTTCAGCTCATGCTCCTACCATAGACAAGTACGATAGGTAACCATGGTTTCAAGGGTCCAGATCCTCAACCATTCAAGTAAAAACTGTAATTCTTTTATATTTTCTCAGCATTTGACGACCTCCGTGGCGCAGTGGTATGCGCGGTGGATATATAAGGTGAAGGTCCTGGGTTCGATTCCCGGCGGGGCAGATTGAGATTTTTCTTAATTTGTCTTGGTCTGACTGGTGGGAGGCTTTCGCCGAGGCTAGTTACCACCCTACCGACAAAGACGTACCGCCAAGCGATTTAGCGTTCCGGTACAATGTCGTGTAGAAACCGATAAGGATGTGGATTTTCATCCCACTCCTAACAAGTTAGCCCGCTTCCATCTTAGATTGCATCATCACTTAACATCAGGTGTGATAGTAGTCAAGGGCCAACTTGTAGTCATTACAAAAAAAAATATATATATATTCTGTTCCAAGTCAAGTAGCTTCCTGGCAACCCTTCGACTGACTCTGTTAAAGATGTTACTTTAACGGTCTCTAGCGAAGAATTGCCAGATAGCTAAATGCCTGGCGAGTGGGGACATGATTCTCGAGACATCGCGTAACAAATATAAGAAAAACTACGTTTTATATTTAGTCAATTAACGACCTGGACACTCGGAAATCTTACTAACTTCCCAAAGAAATATTTGCCAAACTCCAAAGTAGTGTGAGCTGACAAGCTGTCAACTTTTATAACATGACAAAGGTCTGACTATCACAGGTTCTTGGTCCATAGCTTCATTCCAGTGGTCATATGTTTGAAGATATGTCAAGCATGGGACTTTGTTCAAACAATTGCACAAAGAAATGTACTTTGTGGACCACAAACATATTCCGTAGGGAAAGATGTGTTTGCAAATAAGTGTACAATGTCCAGTATTTAAATGTTTGTAACGTTGCCTCGCACCGGCCTCACAACTAAGTACACCAAACATAAACTTCATGGTATAGATTGACTGTTATTATGTATGTATTATTGTTTTGTCAATATTGTAATGTCATCTTAATAAATATCTAATTATTATTATTCATGTACTTTTCTTAAATATCATCCTTTTATTCCGCAACTCCTACGGGTACAAGAACTACATGGGTGATACCGCGGGCATCCTCTAGTTTTTGTAACACCACCGGCGGATCCAGCTTTCAATTCAGGGGGGGGGGTCACAAACCCGTAGTCATGCTACATAACATTTTATTATAATAACCAACTGTGCCCATAGATTTCATTTTTGGTTTTATTAGTAGTGACACGTTACAACGCGTACGTAATTGGAACGAAGTTCCTTATCGCGCGTTGTGAAAGGGGGCTAGACGGAAAAAATTCGTACGAAAAGTTGTCACGACACTTTTTGATTAAAGGATCTTGCCGCCGCCTTTGATGTGTGTGCGCGTGAGCGGCGGGGGGCGCCCGCGCTGTATGCTGTCTCACGCTCTCGTGGCGCCCTTTGGTGTTTTGGTGTACAACAACAAATATTATTATTACTTAAAAAAAATAAAATTTTATTACAATTCCTTCACTAATTAATCGAAAGGAACTTCGTTCCATCCGGGTGTCCCTTGACACCTCTCAACTTTTATTTTTTTTTTATTATTATATCAGTAACGGCAAGGTTTTTAACGGATTCTACATTAACACGGACACGGGAGCATCGCAGAGCTCAGGCGCACAACTGTGTTTAAAAGAACGAACAGAAAACCCCCCAATCACTGAGTTAAGCCTTTCACGCGCCAAAATCAGAAGTAACGGATTACACATCAAAAATGAATCGGATACGGGGGAATTGTAGAGCTCTAACGCAGGACTGGATCCGAAAGAAAACCTGTAACTGGAGGTAGGAGACCAGCGCGATCTAAGGTCGCGCGATTTCACTGATTCTGCATTGAAATTCGAAGAGCCATTGAGGTATTTTAGTTGTCTGGCACCCCCTGACAGCAGGGGAAGGCTTTCACGCGACCGCAGGTCGCGCGCCAAAATAGGTGGATTAACAGATTCCACTTCTAAACTGGAACAAGGACGGGAGCGTCACAGAGGCCCTTTGCCAGGTTTCTGCGACGCCCCCGTCTTTTCTGCGCACTGGCAACAATGCGTGTTGTCAGTGATGACATACGGATCTGAGACTTGGTCTCAAAGTCACTCAACGGGCGATGGAAATAGAAAGAAAGAAAGAAAGAAAAATATCTTTATTTATAAATTATGCCACACATCACAATTTTACCGGTATACCCCTGCGATGTGTAGCATAACCTAGAAAATGGACCCAGCTCAGCATTTGCTACATAAGCCAAAAGACCATGTAGTGCTGATTTTCAGTTGGATCCATGCTCAGGTACAGCCACAAACGCAGCAAAACTAAGAAACAACTACACATCATCAGAATAAAAAATTAGCATACATAAGTTAAAGTTCTGCTAAGAAAAGCTAAACAACAAACTTACAAGAGAAAAATTAAAAACAAGAAACAGAATAAGTCTATCTAAACTAAAACTGAATAACTATAACTAAAGATAATTTAAACTATGTGCACTTTGAGACCTAAAGCTAAAATAAATTTAACATAACTGACTTTTAAATTATTACTGTTCATACTACATATTGTCTTATGCATTAAATACATACATAAATAAATTGTTATATTCATAAACATAAATAAATTTTTAAATAATAATTAATATTGGAAATTTTTATAGCCTATGACGCTCCATAATAACATAGCTAAATAATGGTGAAATTATTTTGAAAATTGGTTCAGTAAATCCAGAGACCCCTTAGGCCCCTGTTCCACCAGCGTTTTGCGAGCGTCAGCGTTCCTTCAACGTCGCGTTTTCGCGTACAATCAGAGAAAAAATAGACTCCGACAAGAAACACTACTCGGCGAAAATAACGTAAAAAAAGAAATTATCATTGTCAATTTTGGGAAAATCCTATATGGTACAACCGATTACAAGAAAGAGAATATTTTGCATTGTACTCTGATAGTATTAAAAATAACGAATCTGAATTTTATTAAAAGTGCGAATGTCAGAAACTACATACGGAAGAGAGGCGTGTTATAACTTTATGGAAATAAAAAGCATATGTCGAAAGAGGGTCAGACATAACTAGAAATAGGTAACTGAAAGAATAATTAACAGCAACTTAATTAACAGTGAATTACTACTGGCAAATTATGGTATTGCAATGATACGTAACGTCTCGTGTTAATTAATGTAACCTCAAGACACTGCGTCTCAAGTTGAGAATAATAATTAATTCGTTTGCACAAATTAATTATCAGAGTTGTCTAGGTTAAGCGATAAGCAAAGTACAAGGTCTGCACCGCGCCACGCCAGAGCCTAGACTACCAACCAGTTGCAGACCCGCTCCTTTTATACAGCGTAGAATGACTCAAGTAGTGGGGTGAGTGGGGGTATCGAACGATGCGCAGCCGCAACAGAGCGTAGCTGGTGCACGTGCAGTTCACAGACTTCTTTCTAGTCGTGTACGATGACGCAGGCGCCGTCACATACATTTAAGGGAGAATGCCAGATCTTAACCCAGAAAGACCACAAATTGTAAATATACTTAAAATATCCTGTTATTATATAAATGTTTTACAATAAGCCATTTTTACAGTTGGACATCGGAATAAAATTATGTTAAAAAAAGTTATTTGTGCGGGACAGTAATTTATAGTGTATTTATAGTGTATTTATAGTGCGTAATTTGTTTATAGTGTATTTATAGTGTAATTTATAGTGTATTAACTCAGTAATATTAAACAATAGACATTAATAGTAATCATAGCGTGCATAACCAATAGTTTACAATAAGCAAATGTATAGTCATTGATTTTTTAGGTCGCGCAATAGTACAAATATTGTAAACACGCCTCGCGTGACCAATTTGTTTTAAAAGAAATAGGTATATAGGCCCTCTCGCTCTAACATCGACCAATCAGAAAGCCCGTTTTAATAGAGCGAGAGGGCAGACGTTAGACAAAGATAGCTAAACGCATTTGATTGGTTGTTATATGGGCTCTCTAATTGGATATCATTATGCACCAATTAGAGGGCCCGAATTAATTTGTATAAATACGGGGCACTGTGCCGACAGCGACACAGTTCCCAATCGACCACCGAGAAGATTGTAACAAGAAGAGGTACCAATAGAAGAATAAAAAGGCGTTCTTGAAGAAGTGTTTCATTGAAGAAAACCCGCCCAGTTTCGTCCAGAGCAATCCAGTAAATAGTGAATGTACTATACCGTACATTGAATGGTCCTTCGAGCCGGATCGTCTCTGCGAAACTGGTGAAATAGTGCAACAGTGAAAATTCGTCGTGTTCAAGAAAATGCCACAGACGCGTCAAGACAGTCGCAAGGCGAAGAAGTCTGACGACGGCACCTCTTCTTCTGAAACCAACACGTGGGACGCTGGGTCCCCGACGCCTCAGAACTCGAGCGCGTCCACCGCGTCTGCGCACGCATCCACCGCGTCCGCGCCCGTGTCCGCCGGAAGCGCGCACGTGTCCGCGTCCGCGCCCGTGTCCGCGTCCGCGCCCGTGTCCGCCGGGAGCGCGCCCGTGTCCGCCGCGTCCGTGAGTGCATTCGCCCGTCCGGCGATGGCGCCCGTAGCGCCCGCCGCGCTCACGGAGCCAACCGCTTCCGACGCGTCCGCCGCAACAGTACAGTGTGTGAAGACTTCGACAAAGAAGCAAATAGAACGTGGTCACGTTATAGGAAAAGGAACTGTCAAACATCAAGAGCCGATGGATCATCAGACAGCGCGACCCCCGCTCAAGAAGAGAATAGGTGGGGCGTCCACTCATAGCAAATCCAAGACGCTCAAAATAGCAAAGGCGAAGGAGGAACTACTACGCCTTCAAGTCGAACTAGCAGCCGCGCGCCTCGCGACTCTAGAAACGGAGAACTCAGATCAAGAAATAGATGAAGAGGACGACATCTCCGTGCATTCGAGAATAGAAGCAAATGAATTTGTGCATAGTTGGTTACAAGACCAGCCAAAACTATTGTGGACAAATTTACGCCTACGCTTCGATATAGGTACTACGACTTCGCAGCACTACGACCTAGGGAAGAACCCGATTTGTTGAAAATAGAAAAATTCCTTATGCGCGAAGCAGAGCTGTGTGGACCTTATGCCCTACCTGAACAGGTAGCACAAGTCACTCTTCAAAGAAGACCACAGAAGGTGAACAGCGTTACGGAAAAGAGAGAGACATCGGAAAAGAATTTCACAAACAAGTGCCTCGTATGCTCCGATGAAACTCACACCGTGGTCAATTGTGAAAAATTCAAGAACTTGGATTCCAACAGTAGATGGGACGCTGCCAAGGCCAAGCACCTGTGCTTTAGATGTCTTCGCCATAGAACCAAGTCGCACAGCTGTCGGCCAAGGATGTGTGGACTGGATGGGTGCAAGTACTACCACCACAGGATGCTGCACTACAACAAAGCTACACGTACAGATAAAAAAGAAGATCAAGATAGTATAGAAGTGATTAACTCCGCGTGGACCATCAAGAGGAAACAGTCATACCTAAAGATTATACCAGTGCAAGTGGTAGGACCCAAGGGGGCTCTCGATACCTACGCACTGATGGACGACGGGTCAACAGTGACATTGATAGACAGCGCCGTGGCCGAAAGCATCGGCGCGACGGGACCCATCGATCCTCTGAAAATAGAAACAATCAACGATATGAAAACCTCGGAGTCTGCCTCGCGAAGAGTCAACATCAAGCTAAGGGGACTAAACGATCACGAAGAGCGAATTCAAGCGAATAACCTCCAAATTTCATCGCAGCGCGTTTCAAAGGAAATGGTAGACACGTGCAAGCACTTAGAAGACATACGCGAATATCTCGTGTACACGAACGTGAAGCCACGAGTGCTAATAGGGCAAGACAACTGGCATCTCCTGTTGACTACAGAGGTGAAGAGAGGAAGCATACATCAACCGGTGGCCTCCCTCACTCCGCTGGGATGGGTGCTACATGGCAGCCAGACCCGTACGATCGGACACACAATCGATTTCGTGTCACACGTCACAGAAGATTCAGAAGATAACTTAGAAGGCCTCGTGAAGCAATATTTCGAAATGGATGCACTCTGCCTACAGCCGAAGAAACCGAAATCGGATCCGGAGGAGCGAGCGTTACGCCTACTGGAGAAGACCACCATCAAGATAGACGACAGCAAGTATGAAACGGGTTTGCTCTGGCGCACAGAAGACGTCACTCTACCGGATAACTACGACAACTCGCTTAAACGACTCTTCAATATTGAAAAGAAGCTAGATCGAGATCCCAAGCTGAACCAGAAGTACACGGAACAGATGGAAGCCCTTATCTCAAAAGGATACGCTGAACCAGCTCCAGCACAGAAGCCGGAAGGGAAGACCTGGTACCTACCACACTTCGGAGTCATTAATCCAATGAAACCAGAGAAACTCAGAGTGGTGCACGACGCCGCAGCAAAGACCAGAGGGGTGGCTCTCAATGACATGCTGCTCAAGGGGCCTGACCTTCTACAGTCGCTGCCTGGTGTTGTCATGCGGTTTCGGCAACACATGATCGCGGTGACGGCTGACATCAAAGAAATGTTCATGCAGGTGAAGTTACGAAATGAAGACCGCGACGCACTTCGTTATCTGTGGCGAGGAAATAGAAGAGACAACCAGCCTCCGGAGGAGTACAGAATGACGTCTCTAATATTCGGCGCGTCAAGTTCCCCATCTACAGCAATATACGTAAAAGACTTGAACGCGAAACAGCACAAAGACTCTCATCCGGAAGCCGCCGCCGCCATAGTACAGAAACACTATGTTGATGACTACCTTGACAGCTTCAGAAGCATAGAAGATGCAGTCAGAATTACGAAGAGCGTTAGAGAGGTTCACTCGAAAGCCAACTTCGAACTAAAACAGTGGAAGTCAAACTCTCCGTGTCTACTGGAAGCACTCGGAGAAAACGACCCAATAGACAATAGAGAGCTTTACAAGTCAGAAGAGCAAACAGAACGAGTACTGGGTGTGATATGGAAAATCAACACCGACGAGCTGACGTTCAACCTCAACCTCGCGCGCATAGCCCCCACCATAGCAGATGGCAAGACGCCTACGAAAAGGGAAGCCCTGAGAATAGTGATGTCGTTATTCGATACTCTTGGGTTCGCTTCGCCCGTCACCATAAGGGCGAAACAGCTGCTGCAAGAAGTATGGCGAAGAGGGACGTCATGGGATAACGAACTCGACGAAGACTTAGCGACGCAGTGGCAAGACTGGATGACACATCTGAAGCAGCTAAGCGACGTCACGATACCCAGGCGTTACCTACACTATAGTGACGCGACTTCGCTACAGCTACACGTCTTCACCGATGCAAGCGAAGCAGCCTATTCAGCAGTACTCTTCTGGAGGGCGGTGGCGCCGGACGGTCAAGTTGGCCTCTCACTCATCATGGCCAAAGCCAAGGTGGCTCCATTGAAGTTGACGTCCATCCCGAGGTTGGAACTACAGGCAGCAGTCATGGGCGCGCGTTTAGCTGAAACAGTAATAGATGAACACGAAAGAAAACCAGATAGCAAGATTTTCTGGACGGACAGCAAGACCGCGCTCACATGGATACGTACCGGCTCACGTACCTACAAGCCGTACGTAGCGCATCGTTTAGCAGCTATAGAAGAGATTACTAAGGTCACAGAATGGCGATGGGTTCCAACGAAATTGAACGTGGCTGATGACGCAACGCGCGACGTACCTAGCGGTTTCAGCAAGCACCATCGCTGGTACACGGGACCCGACTTCCTGTACGAAGCGGAAGAACTCTGGCCTACTGAAGTCTCCACTACAGTTATAGAAGAACCTTCTGGGGAAGAGAAGGTGCAACACGTGGTCGACGAGCGAGATGCAGCATCCCGATCTTCGTGGCGGGCCTCACAGAGACTCGCTGACCTCTTCTGGACGCGGTGGGTACGAGAGTACCTACCGGAACTCCAACACCGGCGGGAGCCGCACGGCCGTGGACCGGCTGTGTGCGTCGATGACCTAGTACAGGTCGTTGACCCCAACCTGCCGCGCAACGTATGGGTTCGTGGGCGCGTGATCGCCACGTACCCGGGACCAGACGGCGTGGTTCGAGCCGTCGACATCCGGACCAAGGGAGGCGTGCTGCGACGACCCGTGCGGAAGCTGGTCATCCTGCCTCTACCTACGAGCGACGAGCCCGCACCGGGAGATGATGCGACACCCGTCGCACGGCGGGAGAATGTGCGGGACAGTAATTTATAGTGTATTTATAGTGTGTAATTTATAGTGTATTTATAGTGCGTAATTTGTTTATAGTGTATTTATAGTGTAATTTATAGTGTATTAACTCAGTAATATTAAACAATAGACATTAATAGTAATCATAGCGTGCATAACCAATAGTTTACAATAAGCAAATGTATAGTCATTGATTTTTTAGGTCGCGCAATAGTACAAATATTGTAAACACGCCTCGCGTGACCAATTTGTTTTAAAAGAAATAGGTATATAGGCCCTCTCGCTCTAACATCGACCAATCAGAAAGCCCGTTTTAATAGAGCGAGAGGGCAGACGTTAGACAAAGATAGCTAAACGCATTTGATTGGTTGTTATATGGGCTCTCTAATTGGATATCATTATGCACTAATTAGAGGGCCCGAATTAATTTGTATAAATACGGGGCACTGTGCCGACAGCGACACAGTTCCCAATCGACCACCGAGAAGATTGTAACAAGAAGAGGTACCAATAGAAGAATAAAAAGGCGTTCTTGAAGAAGTGTTTCATTGAAGAAAACCCGCCCAGTTTCGTCCAGAGCAATCCAGTAAATAGTGAATGTACTATCCCGTACATTATTAATCTATTTCCTTTTCGTTTATACTCTTTACGCTTTTTTAAATCTTTATTGTTGCACTGGGTTCTAGCTATTTAAATCGTTTTTATTGTATTTTCATCAAAAGTAGGCTCTAAAAGGCTTATATCCAGATTCGTTTGGCCTGTTTAAAAATGTATATGGGAGGGACGAGCGGGATAGTCGGAGAGTTTGGTTCATCTTCGTCCGCCATCTTGGGTAGTGTGGGTGATGTTTCTTCGGAATAAACTCACAGATTGATCACAAATACTTCTTTAATCGATTTACTTAGTAATTTACACGAAATGTGATAACTCTAATGCGATGTAGACGGATCGCAATACGAAACGTGGAGAGTTCTGCGCTTGCGTCCGTTCCGTCCCACGGCTGGCGTTAGAATGCGCGGCCGGCGTTAGAATGCCATTTTAAACCAAGCACAGACCAATCCCAAGCGATGACAGCTGTCAATGTCATAGCCCGACGTTTCGCGCGATCGAAGCGCCACCTCGGCGACAACGTTTTGCACGATCGCAGTGCCACCTCGCCGACACGGCCATCCTGCCGCATCACACGTCCTCGTGTGTGTCTGAAAGAAAAGCACACTACGAGTAATCTCGTCATCGCTCGGTCATCTCTGACCAATAAAAACACGGTTACATAACCATCACATTTATTACAACTCTACATAGAAACTCTTGAACCGACTGACCTCATATGCCGTGTACACTAATCACATACTATGTACATTGATCACAAACTAGGTACACTGATAATATACCAGGTACACTGAACACGTACTGCCTTAGTAAATCAACCTCGAAGGATATCTGAAGTTCGGACTTTTAAATCAAATCTTAACACAAATCAGTACACAACTGAACACATATCGTGATTCTATGCAGTACCATGGAATACACACACCAGACACATAACACCTCCCTCGAGCATTATGTTCTCTTTGTGCCTTTAACAACACAAGCAAAACGCCTCCCTCGAGCGTTATGCTATCAATGCCTCCATCGAGCACTCAGGTAGCACCTCCATCGAGTGTTACCGAACTTAATCACGCGATGTGCCAGGAACTTCAGATACATGATCATCACTTTGATCAACCAACTCTTCTACAGCCACCTGACCTTCAGGCATCCTTCTCAGTCTATCATGGGCATACTTGTATGTCCTCTTAGAGTCTAACGCCTTTAACAAGTAACAATCACCATCTAGCAACTCAATGACTTTAAACGGTCCCTTGTATTTCGGATCTAACCTCGTCTGGTTACGCTCCTCATTTTGTATCAAAACAAAACTCTATATGTGTACAGAATAAGCAACAACTTACTTTAAGCTTGTAAATTGGATGCTTAGCCTAGAAAATAGTTTCATTATGTTGGATTTGTCCTATACGATTACTTGTAGTCACTCAGACAAAACAAACTATTTTTCTATCCCAATCATTCACGCGTGATACTTTCTTTAACTAAGAAATAATCAAATAAAATGAAAACTGCTCACCAAATTCAGTGCCAAGACGGTGACATACTACGCTTGCTCTCTCTACGCAGATATCGCGCCGCCACTCAGAACTTGCCACGTCTAAGCATCTCGAAGCCCCGTGGCTTCAACTCAACTGGTTACAGGAGGCTTCGATGTAGTCACCACCACACGACCACACACAGCAGGAAAGACTGTAAAATGCAATACAAAACATTAGAGAACCATTTTCTTTTTTTTTGATAAACGCAGCGTTCATAAAAGCAATCGCGTTTTACCAACAAAACAACAACAAGTTTAATTTCTAATAAAACCATGTACATACTGGCTAGTATATGCAGCGAAACATTCGCCATCCTGCGGTTTTCAAGTAGACATTTTAAAATTGTCACTTCTCACACACCTAGCGTATATCATAACCAAAGAAAAATTAAAGGAATTATGATAGATTCTACCCACTTAATTTCAGCAATAGCAAGCTACTTTCCGGACGAACTTATACTTAGCATAAAAATAACTACGTCCCTGTAATATCAGCAGTCGCTAGCCAGACTCGTGTGCCCGTGTCCTCATCTTCTAGCTGGAACGAGGGCAGCACTGCCTTCATCTTTGACACAGCCTGTAGTTTGTTAAGTGCACGCCTCCACGAGCAGTCCCACACTCCTTTCCTGTGACTCAAATAAAACGCGATACATAAACGTGCAATTTGATCTGTTATAATAGGTACCTAAAGGAAAGCGATCGGGAATAGTGTTAAACGAATCTTAAGTTCTCCGGTAGTGATCTTTGAACACGGTTTACCGCGTTAACAAAAGCATCTGAATGCTAACCAAAGACAACAGTTGCGGTCTATCCTCATAATTAAAACTAATATGAGAATTAGAAACACTACATTCATCGACAATTTTGCTGTTAACGCTTGAATTCCAAATTCCGTAATATTACTGATTTTATTAAAACGTATCAGGTAAACGTTTATTCACAACAGATTCTTTAACAAGAGAGCATTCGGCACCAAAATCATAACATAATGAAAACGACTGACCTGACTGATTTAATTAACCTGTAAACGAGCGAATATCGCACGTGTGTCCACTCGCCACCGCTCGACCGGTCTGGTCCCGCTGCTTACAGCGTCGCGCGCTCTGCCATCGACGTTGCTAGCGCCGTCGTTGGTCGATGAAATGCATTTCCGAAGATGAAGGTAGTTCGTTGTCGGTAGTTTCTTTTTGTTCCGGCAGTAGTTTCCAGGCACGCAATACTTGCGATGAAAAGTTCCTTGAACTCCGTCCATATCATACCCGGATAAGTTACTTCAGATTACCACGCTGATGCTGCTCCTTTTAGTGCCTTGCTAATAGTAACGATCAACTGACCTCCTTCCACGGGGTTTTCGGTAAAACACAGATCCGATGTTGCGCACCACGAACGTGTGTTACCGTCAGTCTCATCAGGATAAAACTCTGGAAGGTTCACAGTTTGAGTAGAACGCTTTGATTTGCCAAGTGCTTCCACCAACGCTCTCATATTAGAATTTTGCATTTCGAACAATAGGCGCCAATTATTATCACTGTTACCGCCATTTTCTTCACCTGGTTTAATTACACTATGCGGTCCGTCTGTTTGATCGGATCCCCCGACGTGGTAGTAAGCGGCTTCGTCTTGCACTGGGACGCTTTATGTCCGGGTTTTCCACAGTTGAAACATTTTCCTAGGCTGGGTGTGGTTGAAGGCTTGAATCGCTTAGTATCAGGTCCATCATGTTCGTTCGGCTTCCTCTTTAGGAACGATACAGCAGTCAGTTCTTGTTGAAGCCTCGATGATCGCCAAAAAGTTCTGATTTTACTGCTCCAACAGATTGCGCCACATGTCGTCGTCCGTTTCCAAGTGGGAGATGGCGAGCAGATCCCACTTCTGATATGGGAGGGACGAGCGGGATAGTCGGAGAGTTTGGTTCATCTTCGTCCGCCATCTTGGGTAGTGTGGGTGATGTTTCTTCGGAATAAACTCACAGATTGATCACAAATACTTCTTTAATCGATTTACTTAGTAATTTACACGAAATGTGATAACTCTAATGCGATGTAGACGGATCGCAATACGAAACGTGGAGAGTTCTGCGCTTGCGTCCGTTCCGTCCCACGGCTGGCGTTAGAATGCGCGGCCGGCGTTAGAATGCCATTTTAAACCAAGCACAGACCAATCCCAAGCGATGACAGCTGTCAATGTCATAGCCCGACGTTTCGCGCGATCGAAGCGCCACCTCGGCGACAACGTTTTGCACGATCGCAGCGCCACCTCGCCGACATGTATTTAATGAAGCTTTGCGACTGTCATGTCAGTGTGACAACTATAAGGAACAACAATACGTAAATGGACGATAACCAAAGTCAGGCTCGTGTCGAATACTCCGAGTTCTAGAGCTTTTAAATGTAATTTATATTAAATAGTAAAAAAAGTGCAATAAAATGATGCATAATACATTGTTGTACAATATGTTTTTATTAGTGGGTTAAAGTTCCATACATTGTCTGGCATTCTCCTTTGTCGTACAGGTTGGTAAAAAATGTACGTGATTGTACATGTTGTCAATAAACGCGACGTTGACGTCGCCGCTGCGCAGACGTTGATGGAACGCTGACGCTCGCAAAACGCTGGTGGAAATATAATATTAATTATAATATTAATATGGCTCTTCTCGAGCAGGTCGCGTTTGGGACTCTCGTAGCTTTAATTTTAAGTTGCTGATCTTTATTATCGCCATTACTTTTCATAATCTAAAAATTGACGATTCGAAATAATCATAAAGATTTCATTGAATAAAGATATTTTGAGTTTCAATAATTAAAATATTTAAATAAATAAAATACAATAAAAAAGCCTTTTATTTCTTGTTTTTACACATAATTGGTTTAACAAATAACTGATATAAAAATACAATAAATGATATTTTCTGTTTTTAATTTAAACAAGAACCCCTCTAGTTGTTGGTGAAGACCTTCTTCAAAGCAGCCCATCTGTTCAAATCTTTTTCTAGATGTAGCCACGATGTCAATATTGAGGTCCAATGATCATCACTCATTCTTGCTACATGGCCTGCTCATCGCCATTTTTGCCTTAGAGAGTATTGGAGAGCATCTGTAACCTTTATTTTTTGACGAATAATGGAATGTCGTATATTTTGAATTTTTTAAATTTTGGTTACGCTTCTCTCCATACTTCTTTGGCAGGTTTTAATTTCATTGCTTATACGGGAGCTGTACTTCCACATTTGGCAAGCATGTTATGTTAACGAAGGCAGCACACAAGTGTCCAATATTTTAGTCTTTAATTTCTTTGGCATGTCACGCATGTTAAAAAAAATAAACATATTCTATAGGAATGTTTTCGAAATATGAAGGGGCTCTGCAAAGTTTGTCATAATTTTTGTCTTGCTGAGATTCAGTTCTAAGCCAACGTCCCTACTTCCTTGCTGTAAAGTTTGCAACATAATCCTAAGTTCGCTAATATTTTCTGATAACAACACGATGTCGTCAGCAAATCTTAAATGGCTCAAATACTTTCCTATTTGTTTTATTCGACAGTTATTCCAGTTTAGTTTTCTAAACACCATCTCTAGGATAGCAATAAAAGTTCTAGGAGAGCAGGGGTCCCCCTGTCTCACGCCTCTTTTAATAGATATTGTTTGCCCTAGTCGCTCTAGCTTCACTCGGCTTGTACAATCTTTGTACAAGTATTTTAATACTCTTTTATATATGGACTGTACATTTTGAGAATGTAGAGCTTCCCAAATTACAGAGTGAAGTACAGTGTCGAATGCCTTCTGGTAGTCTATGAAGACCATATACAGAGGTTTCTGAAACTCTTGGTATTTCTCTATTAACATTTCTAATGAGTGTATATGGTCCATGGTAGAGAAACCTTTCCGGCAACCGGCTTGTTCGATCGGTTGGAGCTTTTCTAGAGATTTACTAATTATTTTCTCTAAAAGTGAAGCGAATAGTTTGTAGAGTGTGGAGAGAAGACTTATTGGCCTGTAATTACTTATACTTTTTGGGTCACCCTTCTTATACAACAGAATTATGTTGGATTGGGACCATTGGCTAGGAGTGATACCAGATTTTGGTTTTAATTTTCAGTACCTGTATCTGTACTGTATTGTTGGTTGGTCGGTATTTTTTTGGTAATTATATTTTGATACAAATTACATAACAACGCCATCTATTGCTGAGTAGTTTTACTGGTTTTCAATGCCTGAAATCACTAATAAAACATTTTCTAAAAATGAAACCTAGTTAGATTGATTAGTTGCCCTCAAAACCCCTACAAAATTTCATAAAAATCGTTGAAGCCGTTTTTTAACTAACACAGATAGATAGATTAGATCAGCCATACGAACTACTCAACTTTTTTTGTACCTTGGGTCACGTAATTACTGTTTAATCTTGCGGGCTGCAATAATTTACCCATGTACCTAATATATCTAAAATTCTAAACTATCTTTTGCCTACGTCCCCGCCCATGCGGCTGTTGGTTAACGCGCATAGTCACAACCCTAGTCCTGTCCAAACTCTATTAGACTATCTGTGTGCCAAATTTACCTCAAAATTGATTCAATGGTGTAGGTGTCAAAGCATAATACAGGCACTTCACTTTGCGGATGTACCCATACATGATATACCTATTCGTGGCATCTCAGTAATACATAACAAAAAAAAATAGAACCGACCGATAGAAGCAAATAAATGACACTGTTATTTTTTACTTTTTAGTGCGTTTTGAGTCGGTTCTATTTTTTGTTAAAAATTTATATTTCTTACTTTTTAGTGATTTATCGCCACGTAACGTACTCGTACTATACTGTCATAGTATATTATACGGCACTTGTAGCCAAAAAGCTACCGATACTTACACAAAAACCGAAATCGCTGTAAGCGTGCCTATAAAATTTGAAGAGTTCCTTCAATTTCCACAGGATATCATCATCAGATCCTAACATGGTGACAATGGGACCACCTTGGAAGTATGCCCTTTCTAATAAAAAAAGAATTATCAAAATCGGACAACTCTGTAAAAAGTTATGCGTGGTCATACATAAAAAAAATATACGTGTCGAATTCAGAACCTCCTTCGTTTTTTTTCGTCGGTTAAAAATACACCGAAAGTTAAAAGCATTTACACAGGTAGGTATTACTAATATAGTGTTCTGTATGTACCTACTCAAAATGCAAGACAGAAAACAAAAGTAATTGCGTAAATTAATTAACCCCTTATTTTTGCGTAATTTTGAACCCTTGTAATACCATGGTAAATAAATAATTAATGACTGGGTTCTGTCATGTGTCGGACCCCATCAAAAGGGCAAATGGACCGCACGTATGGAGTGTGGCTAGATGACGCACTTGCACCATGTATGATAAACATCATACGCCGAGAAGATGATGACGGCAGAATTGGACAAAGTAGGTCAAGGCACTCAAAAAAGTTCATGAGTAACATAAAGGCAGATTTTCTAGCGAAGGTAAGTCAACTGAGCAGGAAACAGGCCATTATAACACTATACTAGAGCCAAACTCGATTGAGACAGCTTGTCAACAAACAAATTAAAAATGAAGGTAGAAATCACTAATCAGTTTACACCTCATTTTTTTAGTTAACTTGTTAATGACGAATTCATGACAACAAATTAAATTAGTAAGCTTAAAACTAATTTTATATATTCAATATCATTTAAATAAGATTTTATAAAAATACAAAACGTAATTTTAAATTTATTAGGCTTAAAATGTGTTGCATTTTCTACTTTCATTTTAAATTTGTTTGTTGACAAGCATTCTCAATCGAGTTTGGCTTTAGTATAGGTCTATGCTTTGCAAAATGGGTATTTCTGAGGATCCAATCTGCAGAGCTTACAATGAAGACACAGAGTCCATAGAACACATTCGTGTGAATGTGACGGAAAATAGATCTATACTAAAGCCAAACTCGATTGAGAATGCTTTTCAACAAACAAATTAAAAATGAAGGTAGAAATCACTAGTCATTTTACTCCTAATTTTTTTTGTTCAATTTGCTAGTAACGAATTCATGACAATAAATTACATTAGTAAGCTTAAAACAAATTAATATATTCAATATCTTTTAAATAAGGCATAAAATATGTTGCGTTTTATACCTTCATTTTAAATTAGTTTGTTGACAAGCATTCTCAATCGAGTTTGGCTTTAGTATAGAGATGCTAGAAAGCAAATGGATCTATCTCCTGGTGGCATATCCACTACCAGGGGATTGCTGCGCCTCCAACCTGAAAGCAACCATACAACTCTTTGAACTGATATAGGGGAGGTTAGGGCAGGGCGATAAAAAAAGATCCAAAAGGGTCGAAGATCATCGGCTATGACGGGCCTTCGCCACACTAATAATAAATATTGGCTAAAATAGATAGTTTAATGTAGGTAAATACACACACACTGATCTATGTAACCTCGTCTCTCCACAAAGAATAAATACATTCTGTATAATGTTGACAATCTGTGTAGGAAAAATCTGGTCAATGAAATAAAACAACAATTTCAACTTTCATAATCTAATAAATAGGTACATTTATTACCCAATACATACAAACAAGATCTTATAACTATAACAAATCAGACCAATGAGATTTTACTATAAACAGCCATTATTATAAAACTTTATTAGAAACAGCAATTATTATTCAATTTTATCATAAACAGCTTTCAAATGTTCACTGAGAGGGGTGTTATCTGTCTCCATATACAAAACAACTTCTAATTTATTTGGAGCAACTAATTTCAATTCCCTGACAATATTTTTAACTACAGGGGGTTTAGCAAAAGACATTCGAGCAATATCAACTGTTTTAAGCTTTATTTCTTTCTTCTCAGGATCACAACAGCCTTCTTCGTGGGAGGTTAAGCCAAAGTTGTGACTGACGAGAAAGGCTAGGTCATTCGTAGCTGGCTTTATGCGCAGGAATCCCCTTTCTTGGTGCATTGGTGTTCCTTTTTCAGGGTGTCTTGATGTTGATGTGTAGTTAAACATTGGTTGGCCTGTGGGTTCCAAATTATCATATAACTAGTTGTGCTCTACAATTACCCTGCTTACATTCAAATCTTAACATATTACAAAACAAAGTTCAAACTGAATGCTGACATCTTTCTAAATATGCAACTTTGAATATTGTTTTAATCAATGTGGAAGATTAATCAAAAAGTTTTTATTATTTATTACATTTATAAAGAAGAATGAAAGTAAGGTAATAGTTATAAAAAATTAAAAGCGGACAAAGAGAGCTTAAATCTTAAGTAATTTATCATTTTTTGGACTCGGTAACCGCCATAAGAAAGCTATGGCTATACCAATGGTACTTCTAACAAGTTAGCCCACTTCCATCTTAAATTGCTACACCACTTACCATCAGATGTGATTTCAAAAATAAACATATGTTCAGTAATCATATAAGCACTAGGTAATGACTAACTGCCTCATTGTTCTAGTCGTCTAGCCAAGCAAGCTAACCTGTTTGGCTTTCCAAAGTCGGGAAGATAATGGTATAACACCCCCCTTACAGCGTGCTTGTTAAGCCATCTGTCCTGATCATTATCACCAACAGTTGAAAGCAGTCTAAATAATCCAACAGTATCACCATAAGCCGGCTAACTTGCTTTGGAGCAGCCGTATGCAAGCTTCACATCTCCTTTCCTATAAGGAAGGAAGGAAGAAGCCTGGCCCTGCAGTGGGCACAATGAGACTGACCTTGAAAGTTTCTGATCATCATTATCATGTTTCAGCCAATTACAAACAAATTTAATAACTTTAGTGTACATTGCAGCAATATACATAACTACATACTATAAACAGTATGTTTGTACAACTGGTCAAAATTTTAATATAGGTGATGGAAATGCACAATCTTACACAAGAAATTTTTTATATAAATTTAATAACATCCAAGGCAAGACTGATCCTCCACGTTTTTGGATACTTAGTTTGGATTTATTACTTTCTTTTTGGATAAATAGAGATTTAATTGTTAGAATATATTAGGTGAAGAATAAAACCACACTTTTCCATTATTTTTTTTAATGTTCTTTTTAGTCTATGTGCAAAAAATGTTAAATTGATTAAAGTATAACCTTATCAAAACACCTCTTTTCATTTGAATTTGCACCAATATAGTGATTTCTGAGAAAGTTTAAGTACTTATATAATTTAAGGTTTTGTATTTAACTGAAATATAACAAAGCTTCTTTATTAGGCCTACGACAAAGTTCGCGATAGGATATTTATATAGCTTTTAGGGACTACTAAACCCAAGTTTTTTTAAAAGGGTACAATTTTTTTGCTCGCGGACGAAGTCGCGGTCTTGGCAGAAGCCCTGTACTTTATAAAATAGTAAAAAAATGTATACCAATGCACGTAAACTCTAACTCTTCATGGTACTGAAAGTCAGCTATGTTTGGAAAGTGTCCACGTCCTTCTTTAGTCACCCAGCGGCCGGCTAGCCACGATATTGGTCCCAGAGCTTCGTGCAATTGTCCACTCATATTTAAACCTTTATCGTTTTATTCTTGCTGATTATATGCTTGTTTTTACGTATCGTTACTTAGGGTGGGCAGTCTTGGCCTATAAAAAACTATACATTTTAGATTTCACATGTTTTGTAGGACTAAATCCTACACTCACTTTAACTAAAATGTCACTTTAACTAAAATAATTTAAGCGAGGAAAATAATTATCAACGCCAATTAATTGTACGATTTAGATATTTATTTACTCAATATTACTATAAACATTACAAAAGATTCAATAACAGTTATATTTTAAATTAAATCAAATATTAATTTAATTAATAACAAATTAACCTGCCTTGAGTTTTTGAATTTTCGAATCAGAATTTTACCATAGATTATACATATACATGAAAATCAAAAATGTCAAAAAATTCACACAGACTAAATAATATTCCTCCGAAATAAACTGAGGTAATTAAAAAAAAATTAAACATAAATGAAAACACCATGTCTCTGGAGTTTCGCAACAAACTTCAATGGCTTCCTATCAGGCATCGGCGCAATCTTCATGTCCTTTCACTTTTATATTTCATCTTTTTCCATCCTTGGGCACCGCCTTACCTTAAGGAGCAATTTAATTTTCTTGGACCCTGCACTTCTCAGAGCTCACAACGATCTTGCAGAGAGAATGTGGTTACTTTGACTAAAAGTGACACTGTAGCTTACGCTGATTCTTTTACTATTAAAGCTGCTACATTATGGAACGCGCTTCCCGATGACATTAGACGCTCAATATCATTAGCTGTATTCAAAAATCGTGTTAAGAAACATTATCTATCATCTTATATAATTTTAATTTGATGCTATGTGTAAATAAAATAAAAAAATTGAACTATAAAGTTCAATTTTTTTATTTGCCTCTCGAAGAAAGCAGGCCACAGGGTTTGAACTCCAACACCAATCTCTAAAATTCTTTCACTTTTAAACAAACAAACAAAAATCCTCCAGTTAAATACATGTGCAGCATATTTTAACATCTCACTGCAAAGCTAGACCTCTTTCCGTTTTCGTTCCGGGCAAGAGGATATGGAGCTTAGGCTCACTACGCTGCCAGTTGTTCTGCTGGTCGTGCAACCAGATTTACAAAACTGAGTTTGGATTCACCAGTCATATCCGGACGCACACAAGACATTAGAGCCAAAGTGACGCCTTTGGCGGACACGTCAAAAACGACATCATCTAACACCTGCGTTCTTTAATAATTGGCAGGTTTAGGGTCATATATACTTAATGTTTTCACTCTTTTGTATAATAAAGTTTTCAAAGGCTACAGGTTTCTGTTTAATCGTTATCGCGCTAACTGAAAAATATGTAGTGCAGGAGTCCAGGTTGGAACGAGCTTGTTTAAAAAAAAATACCTAGTAATTTTTGCCTTTTTTGTAATATTTATAAGATAGGATCTTTGTTTTGTTTGAATTATACAATTTTGTACTTTATTCTTTTAATCATAGCCGTAGTTGACGAATTGGATGCCTTGCTTCGCTTCTAGTTAGGCCTTACCGTTCCGTTGTAACTTACTTCAGAGTTATTTTATTAGTGACTAGTGGACGCCCGCGACTTCCTCCGCTTGGACTTTCAACCCTTCCCTTAAGGGAACGGTACTGATTTTCAGGATACACAGTAACCTACATCCTTCTTCGTAGTATAAACTTTAACCGTGTCAAGGTTCATTTGAATTTATTTAGCACTTTCGTCGCGGTTACATCCTGAGTGAAATTTAATTTTTATTGCAATAGCTTTTTTTTCTTACGTTCGATCTCCACCAAACAAAACCTTACAGCCTGCCTAGAGGTAAGCATAATCCATTGCGCGACCAGACAAACAGACAAAAATTTAAAAAAAAAGTTGTTTTGTAGTCTATGTCGATCAACGAATGCAATGATAGAACCTCGAAAGCAAGCGATACAACCAGACAAACAAAAAATTACTGATTGCTTTTTGGCATCAGTATCGATCACCAATCATCCTTCAATATTAGTTTTGAATATATATTCAAAGTAGATACAGAAAACCTCTCTTAAGAATTATTATAAGTATAGACTAGAGGCCCCGACTTCGTCTCCATGAAATTAAAATAAAAGAAATTTTTAAAATAAAATTAGACTAACTTAGTCCTTAGAACATAAGCTATCTGCGAGTGAATGTCCTGTTACGATTTGTCCAGCCATTTAAAGGCAAGCCGGATCAAATTGACAGACAGAGAGAAGTTTTTTATAAGTGTCGTATATGCATTTATTGAAACAGCTATTATAATTTAAAATACAAACAGTTCATTCAATTTTATTTATTTGTATAGATTACAATATTAAGTACCTACTGCAGGAGAAAGGGAAGGCGGGTCTTTTAAATTCTCTCCTCAAATCGGAAAAAATATTATACCAGAGTTATAACAAATACCTATTTATATTTTGTAATCATAATTTGCTCTGATGGCTGCAACTACAATTTCCATTGATGTTCCCGGTGCAACTTAGCTGTTTAAAAGCAGGTGGATAGATGCAGCAACAGCTTCGATCAGGCTTGTCGGTAACGTCTGCTGCATTTGCTTGAATAGCTTCAACTTCTTTATTTTTATGAACATTATCTGCGTTTACTGGAAGTTCTTGTGTGCCTTTTACTACTTTACTTATCCCACGTGGACAGCATTTTGAAAATTGCTTTGGACCACTAGTTGGAACTGATTTATCAAATTCATTTTGGGTATTTTGATCTGGAAAATATGTTGGCGATTTTGTATGTGAAGAGTTTGAATGTTTTTGAATATCCGTTCCGTGATTAGGAGGTACATTGTCTTGGTAATTCATAAAACCTTTTGTGAGTGGCGAATGAGCTTTTTCTTCGCTTTTAGAGCGCATGTTTGACTGGCTTTTGGTTAAAGCAGAACTTTGACTTGAGTGTGGTCCTATTGCTTCGTCATATTGTTTAAAACTATTGTCTGCATTTATATTTTCGTAAGTGTTACGTTGAGTGTTCTGCCTTTGCAAATGATCTCTCACGAATGACAAATATTCACGATCTTCATGTTCAGCATTTTCTCCAACTATGCAAGGACGGTGTGGTTTTTCATCACAAAATGGTCCACAACATTTTTGACATAAGTCGTCTTTTGGGATAAACTTCGAATTTTGTAAAGAGTTACCTATGGGCGGCAAATTTGATACACCGAATTTATCGTAATTTCTTTTTGGTTTACTTACAGGGCCTGGTTGGTCATCATTAAAAGTTCCTGGTGTTGTGTGCACGTTATCTTCAATTGCTGTTGAGTGTAATTTACGTAATTGGTCATGAAAATGGCCTGGTCGACAACAGGAAAGAGTTTTCCATGAGCTACTATTGTCAAAGTCATCAGAATCCGACTTAGCATGTTCTTCAGGGATTGGTGTTTTCCTGAGGTCTTGAGTTAAATGTTGCGGTGTTTGAAATAAATTCATATTATCAGCAATTTGATTCTCATCTCTATAACCTTCAGACGTAGGTATACCTGCAGTGTTCTGAATGTTAAACCTTTCTAAACCATCAAATTGATTCCCAGTCCTATCCGAGTTATTTGCACTCGACATCTCACCAGGAAAGTCATCGTGATGGCCTTCATGAATTGGTAAGCCAATATTATTCTGAAAATTTGGTCTTGCAGAATCATTCGGTTGATCCTCAATCCCAACAGAGTTTAGTTCTTCAATAGCGTCAGAATAGTTTTCAGATGTCGGTAAACCATGAGCGTTTTGAACATGATGTCCTGCTGAATCTCTTACATGAGTCCAATTCCCAGTACTATTTTGTACATTCGTTATATTGTCAGGATCTCCTTCGGGACAATTTTGTATATTTGGAGAATCAGTTTTTTGAATAATAGGTCTGTCAACTGAATCTCTTACACTAAAATATTTCCTACTTATATTTTGTACATTTGAAATATTGTTAGCATCTTCAACGCTATAACCTTTAGAAGTCGATACACGATCAGTGTTCTGGAATTCAGATATTGGTGAACTTCTCACACGATTCCAATTCCCATTTATGTTGTGTACTTTTGGAACATTGTCAGTGTCATCATCCCTATAACCTTCTGAAGTTGGTACACTATTGTTTATACTAGGTCCAGCTGAATCTCTAACTTGATTCCAATTCCTATTCGTATTTTGTATATTTGGAATATTATCAGTGCCTTCATCACGGTACACTTCCGAACTCGGTGCACTAATAGCATTTGGAATATTACGTCCTGTTGAGTTATCTAAATGCTTCGAAATACTATTCTTGGCTTGGCTTTTGGAAATATAAGCTGGATCATAAAGCGTTTCTTTGTTTTTGAAACTACCTTCGAAGTTACATTTTTCCTGGCAATCTTTTACGCATTCTTTAGCCATTATGTTTTGCTTATGAGAGTTATCGTCTTCTTTTTCGGAACTTAGTGCTGCATTAACATGGTTAAATCTTCTTGACTGAGGATTTGTGTAAGAGAAAGGACATTCTTCCGATCCATTATAAACGTCTCTATTTGTCTCTCTTTTACCGGATGTATCACAGGTGTAACTACTATCTTTATTTGTTTTAGAGCCAGCTTCGTGCTGTGTGCAAGGCCTAATGCTATCATTACGTATCTCAATATCGTCAATATTTTCACAGCTCTCACATATAGTTGGTGATCGAATGTGAAGTCCGCAATTTTTAGAATTGCAGGGGCTCAATACACAATAATCTTTATGCTTTGAGTGTTTCACTGAACAATCAGGTGGGAATCGACAGGCAGGTTGCGACCCTACCTGTATTTTAGGAAGCTGAACCAAACAGTCAGGAGCTAGGCAATGACGCCCTGCTTGGCGTACAGGTTTAAATAAACAGTCAGGTGGCCGAATGTGACAAGCAGGAGGTTCATTTTGGCACGCAGAAGGGTGTAACATACAGCGTTGTGGACTCGGTATCTCTAAACTTACAAGGCAAGGTCGGTGACCTCGATCTTGCCTAGAATTTCGTCTGTTACGAGACATGGAGACTATGTTTAGATGAAAGGTTTTGGTTTTGTTATATTCATTTTAATTTTCAAGTACGGAATTAAAGGTAAGTAACTAAGTACCTATGCTAAATTTAAAAGTATTGCAGCATAGTCTTGATAGAAATACATTTTTTTAGATTACATTGTTGTGTTTACATTGCAAATAACCTGACAGAAATAGCAATAGGCAAGATGCCAAATTGACAACAGGAAAGAGTCAGAGTTTTGACAGAGGATACAAAACCTCAAGGAGGAATTTGAATGACATAAATAAATAAAATATAAGTGTAATAAAAGGAGAATGCCAGATCCTAGCCCAGAAAGACCACAAATTGTAAATATACTAAAAATATCCTATTATTATATTAATGTTTCACAATAAGCCATTTTTACTGTTGGACATCGGAATAAAATTATGTTAAATAAATAATAGTGTAAAAAACTTATAAAACCCGCTTTTTATAGAAACTCAAACTAAAAAATAGAAAATAAATTTTAATAAATTTAAATTAAGAATAGTGTTAAAAATTTCATTAACTATAAATTAATAATAGTGTAAATAAAAAAAAATTATTTTATTTTAAAAAAAGCTTGGGGTGCATGGTGTCAATATAGTTATAAATATTTATTGACAGATATGAGTAGAGTGATTATCATTTTGATAATATCTTAAAAAGCACCCCACGCTTTTTTTAAAATAAAATAATTTTTTTTTATTTACACTATTATTAATTTATAGTTAATGAAATTTTTAACACTATTCTTAATTTAAATTTATTAAAATTTATTTTCTATTTTTTAGTTTGGGTTTCTATAAAAAGCGGGTTTTATTACTTTTTTTAAACTATTATTTATTTTTGACTTTTTAGTTTGGTTTATTTATAAAAGCGTTAATTAAATTAAATTTTCAGCAAGTAATTTATTTATTTTTTTGGAACTTACGCATCAGCCTATTTTGGCCTAGACACGTGGGATTATTGAATCCCTCCTGATTTTGACTATTTACACTCTTATTACCTCTATAGCGGCTGTGGCTGACTTACAATCTGTACCCGCATTTGCCTGTGCCCCACCCTTAGCACAGTGACCAAGGAAACCACAGAAACCTGGCCAGAGTACAGTTGGCACGGGAGCGAGCCTTGGAAGTCGCAGAAAAACTGCGACTGCCAGGGCTCGAACCCACGCCTGAGCGACTGTTGTACGGGCAGTTTAGCACTTAAACCGCTCGGCCACACAGTCGCTAGTCATTTATTTATTAGTGAGAATAAAATAATTATTTAATAAATATTATAAATACGGGGAATCAGAGTTCAATTTCGGAGAGGGAGCCTGAGAAACGGCTACCAGAACCAAGGAAGGCCGCAGGCGCGCAGATTACCCACGGAGAGTTACATACTGACATACTGACATACTGACAAACTGACATACAAGTGAAGCTAATAAAAAGCGTGTAAAAAAGTAATTAATCTATTTCCTTTTAGTTTACACCCTTTACGCATTTTTAATCTTTATTGTTGCACTGGGTTCTAGCCTTAAATCGTTTTTATTGTATTTTCATCAAAAGTGGGCTCTAATAAATAAATCTAAGGCTAACATCCAGAGTCGTTGAGCCTGTTTAAAAATGTATTTAATGAAGCTTTGCGACTGTCATGTCAGTGTGACAACTATACGGAAATGGACGATAACCAACGTTAGGCTCGTGTCAAATACTCCAAGTTCTAGAGCTTTTTAATGTAATTTATATTAAATAGTAAAAAAAATGCAGTAAAATGATGCATAATATATTGTTGTACAATATGTTTTTATTAGTGGGTTAAAGTACTATACATTGTCTGGCATTCTCCTTTGCAATGCTGGTGGTCCAGTATGGTCCCAATGTTAGACGGAAGTCTTCCTATCTTGTTAGACGTTCACGTTATCTTCTTCAATCTCTTGGGTACCAAAGCAACGTAATTATGGTACAACATACAACGGTCCACCCGACTAAACGCATCAGATATTAAATCTAAAATTTTTGACGACCTCCGTGGCGCAGTGGTATGCGCAGTGGATTTATCAGACAGAGGTCCTGGGTTCGATTCCCGGCGGGGCAGATTGAGATTTTTCTTAATTTGTCTTGGTCTGGCTAGTTACCACCCTACCGACAAAGACGTATCGCCAAGCGATTTAGCGTTCCGGTACGATGTCGTGTAGAAACCGAAAGGGGTGTGGATTTTCGTCCCACTCCTAACAAGTTAGCCCGCTATCATCTTAGACTGCATCATCACTTAACATCAGGTGTGATAGCAGTCAAGAGCCAAGTTGTAGTCGATAAAAAAAAAATCTTGTTTTTTACTTGAGTCGAGGCAATACAATGTGTTACGAGAAAGAGAATGCCAAGGTTTCTGCTTTAAGAACGTTACCTAGAAGCCTAGAACCCACAAACTGCTTTGCTACTACGTTAAATAAACGTTCTTTAAGCTTGGCTGGCAACGACTTCGTAGATATGCTTAAGTAAATTACAGCAACTAAATCATGCAGTTATTTTTTACTTTTTAGTGCGTTTTATAGTCGGTTCAATTTTTTATTAAAAATTTTTAGTAGCCACAAATCTATATGAAGTGCTGAGTTTTCAATATAAAGAAAAAATTTAAATGTGTGCATATATTGACTTATTTCTTCAAAATATTTTAGTATAAACATACAAATATGAGGAGTAAAATTATTAAACTTATGTACCTACTAAACCAGTCAAAACTCTTTCACTGTCATATATGATAATAATCTGCCGTAATAATGTAAAAAATAAATAAATAAAAATAGTTTATTTCACTAACATAAAAGTAGGTAGGTAGTAAATCTACTCCTAATTCAAATTCAAATTCAAAATCATTTATTTCAAGTAGGCCAATTATAAGCACTTTGAAACGTCAAATTAGACTATTTGTAGTGACTCTACCACCGGCTCGGAAGGCAGGTCCTGTTGAGAAGAGCCGGCAAGAAACTCAACAGTTGCTCTTTTAAAATCATTAATTTTTACAATATAAACTGTATTGTTACATAAAATTATTTATTCTACTACTTGTGTGAAGTTGAAAGCTGATCCAATTGCCTCTCAACGTCATTGTCATTTAAAAAGTCATCTATAGTATAATAACCTTGACTCAGTAAGTGAGTTTTAATACATTGCTTAAACTTATGCAATGGCAGATCTAAAACTGAATTGGGCATCTTGTTGTAGAAGAGTACATCCAGTCCAACGAATGACTTGTACTTTTCGGAGGCGATCCGCTAATAAAACTAATTTATGTCGATTCCTAAGAAGACGATCGTTTAAGTCCTTTTTCTGTTTATACTTATTTATATTTTGATTGACAAAGACTAGGTTATTGTATATATTTTGACAGACTACTGTAAGGATTCCTATTTCTTTAAATTTATCGCGAAGGGACTCACGGGGTTTTAGTTTATATATCGACCGAATTGCTCGTTTTGAAGTATAAATACAGAATTTATGTCAGCAGCCTTGCCCCACAATAAAATGCCATAAGACATCACAAGTACGCAAAATAGACTAGTCTCGCAGTTTCTACATCGGTAAACTGTCTAATATACTATTTTTCTCATTGCAAGTGCAGCTGAGCTAAGTTTACCTGTGTGTGATTCTATATGAGCGCTCCACTGAAGTTTACCACTCCACTGAAGTTTACAATATCCTGTGTCAAAAGACTTCGAGATTATGTATCAAACATACGTAGAATAATAGTTAAGTTTCCCTTCATTTTCTAATTTTTTTCTTTCATGACTTTATTACGACAACATTATAAATATTTAATTAAAAGAGACTTTGTTTCTATCACCTTGCAATTTGCTGTGCATTAACTAAACTGTTTCTATTCTTTTCTCTATTATATTTCTACACGATATATATATATACGAAATATATATACGGTATATATAGAAACGAAATTTAAAAAAAGTGGAGTATAATAAAAATTTAAGAACCCCTACAAACCCTAGACTACAGATACCCAAATTTGCAAACAACTACGGAAAACGGACAGTTTGTTGTCCCAAATTTATTCAACAATCTACCGAAATCTTTAAATGATATTAAATGACAAAAATTATAACCAAAAATTTAAAAGGTTTAAAAGGTAAATTCTTAGAGAAATCTGTATAAGTACACACTATACAACTACACACTAACAAACTTGTACGATTGCAGAGTTTGTTATTCAGTTTATACAAACAATCTTAATTAAATTACTCCTCTTGGTTGACTATTGCATATCTTTATTATTTCTTTTTTTTTTTACCCTGTTTATGTATTACTAATTTATTGTATTATGTAACTGTGCAGTTGTGCACAGTAAAGCCAGCTGTAGCTTTTGTTGCACAATAGTTAAGGAAAATTTGTAATTTTTTTTAATGGCTTTATAAATAAATAAAAAAATACATCACATCGTTAAAATAAAAAGTCATAGATTATTCAAAATACAATTTAATGATGTGTAGGACTGCCTCGTAGATGTTGTCACGATCACGAGGATCGGGTTGTGGAATAAGTTTTTCTTTCTTCTAAGAAACTTTCAGTAAATTTATACTCCGGAGTGGGTAAGTTGACTAAGTTGGCGATCCTCGTGCCTCGGAGAGCAAGTTGAGCCATCGGTCCCTGTCACTAACAAAACATAAGATTATCACCCTAAGCCCCCCATTCTGCATTGGAGTAAGGTGGTGGGTATACGTACCATATCCTACTCCTACAACCTACAAGGAATGAGGCTAAGCCCAATCATGGGCTGTTAAGACTGATAATGATGATGATGGTAACAAATCAAACCAGGTAAATAAAAAAAGACGTGTGGCACTCGGAGACTGCCGCGGTAAAGCTATTGCATAGCATTTTATGAAAATTATATTATTCAAATACAAATGACATAGGTAACGCCATCTATTGTCAAGTAGCTTTATTGTTGCTAAATATTGTTAAAATAATATCTTTGAAACCTACTGAACCGGTGGTAGTCACTACGTACTGAAGAACTTGCCGTTTCAAAAATGCTTGTAAAACAGCCTACTTGAAATAAATGATTTTGAATTTGTACTTTTAATAAAAATGAAACCTAGCTAGATTGATTTATTGCCTCTGAATCTCCCTGCATACAAAATTTCATAAATTTTCGTTCCACCGGCTGATAATAAAGTTGATGATGTTTGATTTCTTTGAAAGAAATTTTTGGCGGCCTGGGGCGATTAAGATTTTTTAAATTGATCCAGGTCTGGCTAGTGGGAGTATTCAGCCTTGATCACTATCCTGTGGCACCCTACCGACAAAGGCGTACCTCCAAGCGATTAGGGGTTCCAGTACGATGGCGAGTAGAAACCAAGTGGGATGTGGATTTGTTCTTCTTCTAAGAATTTAACCCGCAAAAAAATATTATTTTCACAAAATTAATTAGTGGATTTAAATATCCCAGCGACTAGATTGAACAGGACACTAAAATATAATTTTTTTAACTAAAAATTTTAATCTTTGTGACCTATATAATGACGGTTCCGCGCAAAGCTTCTTGTGATGGGACAATGTTGCCAATTGATTACGGCAGGGCAATTTTGTCAATATATTCAGAGCAAATCTTAGACTTGGTCTTTTTAGTTATGGAGAATAGAGGAAAGGAGGACAATCTGTGTATATAAAAAGTGTCTGTCAAAATGTATTAAATTAGGATGGCGCCACAATTGCATCAAAGTAACTTTCAAAAGAAGCGCCAAATATTGTTAGAGTATATTCTTTTTGTTTTGAGATTTACGTCCACTTGGACAACTTTTCACAACACAAATTTTACCCATAACTGTTCTGTTATTCACTCACTTTTTCATAAAATTAAATGTTTATATATCAATAACCGTACTATTTACTGTTTACGAACTAAAATCACTCTAAACGCACGTTTGGTTATAATTCTGTAAGGTTATATTTACCACAATATTTTGTACAACGTAAGTTGTTGAAGTTCTCAATAAATTTTTTAACTCGGCATACTTCAATTCATCTACGATTGCTACATTCATACCATACCCTGTGCATCCACCAGCGCCATTGTGGAGGATTTTTGAACTGTTATTTAACGCATACAACTGGACACTTTTTCAACTTTTCTCCCATATAAGATGACTCTCCTTTCCTCTACTCTCCTTATTTTTAGTTATTAGTATTCATGTATCAATAAGATGTAGATACTCAATTTTTTTTTATCTTAAATCGTGCTCTTGACAGGATGGATTAGGATGTTTGGATGAGTAAATAGAATTAGTTATTAAGACGAAATAAATTATATTTAAGTTAATAATTGATTTTGGAAATAGAAATGTGTACTTAGGAAAACTTAAATGGAATGGATTATGTGATAAATATATGGTAGCTTATTTAAGATTTTTTTATGAATAACGGCAGCTAGCGCGGTCTTGCCAAATTGATTTACATTAGTTCCATTTTTATTAATTTCTCCTAATTAATAACTAAATGAAAATAGATTTTATTACTATCAAAAGGGTTAGAACTCAGAAACATCACTAACCAATAAATAAAAAAAAAACAATATAGATTCCTCTGAGATCGAGTAATTAGGTTATTCGTCTATGATTTCGCGCCTGTCAATGCGTTTCCACGTGATTATATAATTTCAAGTCGGACACGGCGCTGCTATCGTTTGCCGTCTGTGATTCCTTTGCACTGTGCGTCGAGCGCGGCGCGGTGTTTTACGATACAACATCGGATTTTAGACATGTAAGTCAATAATTACTATTTATAACCCTTATTAATCTTCACATTATTATTTGTCTTGAACATTGGTACATTAATAACTTAATAATATTAATTAAAAAGACGAAAATTTCGCCCTCTTTACCTTACGTAACGTTAATGAAATTATGTTTGCACGTGACCTTGCTCTATATCCTTAATTTACACGAAATATTTACGTGATATAAGCCTTGTTTCAACCCTCAGTATAATAATAATACCATATGTTGTAATAAAAAAAATCAGGTAGGCTAAAAAAATTATATGAACCACCCATATCTATATTGATTAGATCAAACTAATTTTAATTTACGGACTTAAAACACAGAATTTTAATCTCAATTCTACTGGAAATGTATTGTATAACTTATATATTATAACTTAGTTATTACTTAACATATTTCACTAACCACTGCATTGACAATATTGATTACTTTCTGTCAGATTATAACCTCATCTAAATAAGCTTTTTGAATTAAGACCACAAAATTACATTTTATTTAATTAAGGCTTAAAATATCATAATTCAATTACATTAAATTAATTATCTTTTACTTATAAATTATTTAATTTAATCATAGGCTTTTCTTAATAATGAAGAATTTGGAAGTATTAGCTTAATAAATGTATTTACAATTATTCATCACTATAACAGCCTACTTCAGAGCCAGGCGTCATACCTTTATTAGTTGATATGGTGCACAAACCCACCATGCTGCTCTTTTCATGCTAGAAAAGCTCAATTCATAGCCAGATTCAGGACTCATACCCAGGACCTCGTGAGCAGTAAACTTGGTAGTTACTCTTTCTTTTTTTTATTTATTTATTACAGCTTTAATTTTCCACTAACAATTTATAGAATATTTATCTAGTTATACATAATTTTCTTCTTTTACTTGTTATGTGGCCCCTGTATGGGTAAAAGCCTCCTCCATCCTTTTCCATTTCTTTTTATCTTTGGCCATATTCATCCAATTCCTTCCTGCTGTTTATATGATGACATCGACCCATCTTTTCTTCTGTCGTCCCACTTTTCTTTTGCCTTTTAGGCCCTGCCATTTAGTTGTTTGATAAGTCCATCTATTATCTTTGTATCTTGACAGATGCCCTGCC
The DNA here is from genome assembly GCA_034621355.1 of Mycalesis mineus. NCBI lineage: Eukaryota > Metazoa > Arthropoda > Insecta > Lepidoptera > Nymphalidae > Mycalesis > Mycalesis mineus. The sequence goes on along the minus strand of JAXAVZ010000219.1, from coordinate 58,131 downwards.
CAGTTCCATTTTTGTTTCAAACTAAACAGAAGAGCATCTGTTAACTTTGTTTTCATGCGGATATCCACATTTCGAGTTTTTTGTATGCTCCTCAGTTTTAGTATGCTTCATTCCATTGCATGTTGACATGACAAAACTAACTACTACTACTCTTTCTTATTAATCAACAATTACTAATACTAATTACAAGTATAGCTATATCATGTATAGGTATCAATTTATCATCACACTAGAATTACAATTGGCTAGTTACCACCCTGCTGACAAAGATGTACTTTTTTTTTTTATTGACTACAAGTTGACCCTTGACTGCTATCACACCTGATGGTAAGTGATGATGCAGTCTAAGATGGAAGCGGCCTAACTTGTTAGGAGTGGGACGAAAATCCACACCTCATCTATCAGTTTCTACACAATATTGTACCGGAATGCTATATCGCTTGGCGATACGTCTTTGTCGGTAGGGTGGTAACTAGCCACGACGAAAGCGTCCCACCAGCCAGACCAAGACAAATTAAGAAAAATCGGGAATCGAACCCAGGACCTCCGTCTTATAAATCCACCGCGCATACCACTGCGCCACGGAGGTTGTCAAAGCTGCCAAGCGATTTAGCGTTCCGGTACAATATTGTGTACAAACCGTTGGATTTCATTCTACTCCTAACAAGTCCTTCCATCTTAGACTGCATCATCACTTAAATTCAGGTGTGATAGCAGTCAAGGGCCAACTAGTCGATAAAAAAAAACAAAGGCGAAATATGTTAATTTATTTGTTACACCATAACTACAAAACCAAACTTACTCAAATTTGGAATGGGCATAGTTCATCCTGGAATTCCTGTAAAATACTAAAATTCTAAAAACAGCAAAAGCCAGGAACTTGTACAGTGGACTCCAACATTAGTAGTATCTAACATTACACTTAGTATTGTTACAGTTGTTGTTATACTTAGTAGAACAATGAGCGATTATTGGGGAGTTATACTCACACGACTGACCGATCTAGTAGTTAGGTTATCTGGCTACGATCATAAGGGCCTGGGCTCAAATCCTGGGTTGGGTCTCTGAATGGGTCTGAGTTTTACATTCTTCTATGAAATTCTTAGTACATTCCAAGCCCAGAGTCCGGAAGTTAGTGGTGTTATATCCCGGTGCCACGGAGAGCACATTGAGGGAGGCCTAGCCCTGTAGTGGGCCGTTAATAGGCTGATAATGATGATAATGACCCACACAGTGGATTGCAAATACATTTCTAAGAGAGAGGAATATAGTAGTATCCTCTACTCCTTTGCTTGTAGCGACTTTCGAGGGTACACATATAGACACTGTAGACTTATTATTACGTCAGTCCCTAATATTACGCTCTGTATTGTTCCAGTAATATGTTCTCGTCCCTGCTGGAGGCGGCGCGCAACTCGCCGTTCCGCGGCCCGCTCGCCAGCGCGCACTGCGAGCCGTCGCTGCCCGCACCCGACACACAGGTGACTGTTGTGACTGTTCAATACTAGCAGGCGACACTTCGCACGAGTTCATTATCAACATTTTATATATTTTGCAATTCCGACAAACAGATGAGTGTTGAATACTAGTAGGCGACACTTTGCACAAGTTCATTATGTACAAATTTATTTATAATGCTGTTTTCTGCCGCGAACCCAAGTGTCTAAGGCATTTAAATCTGACACGCTTAAAAACACGCCACGCAAGAAATATAAAGGGCCTCATAATGCTAATCACTGGACCAACGAGAGACAATCAAACACATTTCTTATTTTTAAGTAATTATAAAACACCTATACTACTCTAAAATCGTACTAAAGTTGAGAAGTTAGTGATGTAATACCCCTGACATTGAAGAGCGCGCGTTACGCCGTCGGTCTCGGTCATTACTGTCATTAACATAAATTGTGATCTGTACTAATATTATAAAAGTTGAAAGTTTGTATGTATGTTCATTACCCTTCACGTAAAAACTACTAAATGGATTTTGACGAAACTTCACAATAATATAGCGTATATTTCGTATATATTATCGTCAGTCACTTGTAATTTATTGATCTTGTTCGTTACTGGTATAATTACGAACAAGTGATAACAGCCCCCACTTGTACCACTTCAAAACCGGAGCATCATCAAAAGATATTGTTCTATAGCAGCATAGAATACGTTGTGATATTTTTCGCTTACGTTTTTCGCAGAAACAGCAAAATAAATAAATGATTAACTGTATATATAACTGTTACCTCGCACTACACAATTTGACTTCATAGTTAATACCGCCACAATTTCGGCGTGTTGCCATTTTAGAATGACAAAGTTAAACTCCGTAATTATTAATGTTTTTAAATAAATACAATAATAAAATAAACACTAGTTAGTGACTATTATAATATTAAAAGGGCAAAGTTTCTGTAAAACTGTTTACAAGTCCTAATTATACCTATTCCTGCAAGAAAATTAGTGTTCAAAATATAACCGTAACAACTTACGAAAGCGAAGAAACATTCCATATAAAGAATTTTCAAAACCAGTATTTTGATCGAGTTAATAATAATACCATAGATCAGTAAAGGCAAACGTGAACGTCGTGTGATTTTGTATATACAACTAAATCTGTTTGTGAGTAATAACAGTAATATTGAACATGGGTGACAGTCACCCCATGTAAACATTGGAGCCCCGCTCGCTTTGACATGTCGCGATGCGTGGGCTCCATGGCAACGAGATGCGTTGTGTTGTGCAAGACAATTGAACTGTTTTGTGTTTTTGAAATTGTATATATGTCTTTTTCTTTTATATAGCGAATTATTTTTAAATTTATGAAAAAAATATGTTGTACTAATGGCGGTGACAATACGGAGGTGAGTGGAAGTCAACCTTCTGTATCATTGTTGCGTTGCTCCTTTTGTAGTGAACCTCGTTTTTTTAAAGGAGTGCGAGGCCTTAAGGTACATTTCGGTAAAGTACATAAAAACCAAAATGTACTTTCAAGCCCCGTACCTAACGTCGTTGACAATAGTTTAAACAAAATTCCCTTTTGGCAAACATTATCAAGATTTAAAAATTCCATTCCGGTTGTAAAAAGAATTCCACGAGGCGCGAGACCCTCCGTGGCACGAAGCTTGGCTCATAGTATAGGTCTCGTGACTCGCGAGAATTCCCAAGAAGCTTGGGAGCAACTTCTCACCTTCTCTTATAGGATTCTACATGTTTCTGTTAAAGATCATTCATCCCATAAAACTTTAACGGCCAAAATTAAGCAAAATTGCTATGCTCCTTCATTTTTGGATAATCACATTTCTGACCCCAAATTTATGCCACGCCGCAAGAATTCGTTTTCTAATTATGTAGAGTCCAAACTAAGAGAAGGTGACATAAGAGGTGCATCTAGACTCCTCTTCAGCAATGATGTGGTGGCGTCTTGCTCTTCAGATACACTTGCGGGTCTGAAGAGTAAGCATCCTGAGCCAAAGGATAACCTTACCTTCCCGGACCCACCCGATACTGACATGGAATATCTCAGTATCACAGCCAAGGACGTTTTCGCAGCCGTTTCTTCCTTCCAAAGTGGTTCAGCTGGCGGCCTTGATGGCCTTTCTCCGCAGCATTTAAAGGACCTGTTAGGTCCAAGTGCCGGTGAGGCCGGTGAGACACTTTTGAAGGAATTAACGGCCTTAGCGAACCTTATGCTCGCCGGCAATGTGAACGAATCCATCATCGATATTTTGTATGGTGCTAATCTGTGCGCTTTGCAAAAGAAAGATGGTGGTATTCGTCCCATTGCCGTCGGCTGTACTTTTAGGCGTATGGTAGCGAAAATGTGTTGCAAAAAATACAGTGATATCTTAAAAGATAAATTTCAACCAACACAACTGGGTTTCGGCTCCAAAGGAGGCTGTGAAGCTGCCATACACGCCTTATCTACGTACCTTGGCTGTGGCGAAGGTGATGTGATCCTAAAGGTTGACCTCAGGAATGCTTTTAATTCAGTCAACAGGGACACCTTGCTAACGCAGGCTAAATTAGAAACACCCAAAATTTTTAAATTTATTTGGCAATGTTACAGGTACCCTACCAAATTACTTTACAAGGACAATCTTTTGGCTTCTGCAGTTGGATGTCAGCAAGGTGACCCCCTTGGACCAGTTATTTTCAGCCTGGCAATTCATCCTATTATTCGAAAATTAAATTCAAAATTAAATATGTGGTATTTAGACGACGGAACCTTAGGAGGCGATTTAGAGACGATTCTTCAAGATTTAAATTTCTTAAAAACTGAATTTAAATCAATTGGCCTAGAACTAAATTCTGATAAATGTGAAGTATTTTTTACTGACAAAATTGATCAACTTTCGGCTATATCAAAATTCAACATTCTGGCACCCAATATTAAAATATTAAACAAATCGTCTCTGCGCCTCCTTGGTTCACCAATTTTTGAAAACGGTTTTGTTTCCTTTATAGAAGAAAAGATTCAAAATTTCTGTGAAGTTTCAGACAGATTACTTGAAATTACCATACAATCAGCTTTCACTATTTTTCGGCACTGTCTTTTCGTACCCAAATTTACTCATTGTCTTAGATCATCACATTTTTGGAAAAACCTATCTGTTTTGGAACCAATGGACAAAATTATGCAAAATTCTCTTTGTAAAATCTTAAATGTGGCTTTGAATGATCGAGTGTGGCTACAGGCGACCCTACCAGTTCGCCTGGGTGGACTCGGCATTCGCAAAATTTCTAACATTAGTTTACCAGCGTTCTTGTCCTCGGTCCACGCCACGGAGGAATTAACCAGGAAAATTTTATCTGCTACACTGGTTAATTTTGAAGTGGCGTATAAGACCGAGGCCATAAATGCTTGGAAAATTGCTTGTCCAAGTGCTAACATACCAAAAGTTTCATTTTCCCAGAGACAGTGGGATGAGCCCCTCTGCGAACTGGTTAGAGAGAAACTTATTAGTTCCTCCGCCAATGCCGCAGAGCGTGCCCGTTTGCTGGCTGTGGGAGAGTGGGAATCAGGTCTTTGGTTACAAGCCATTCCTTCGCCCAACATTGGTACCTTGCTGGACGACACCACCTTCCGTATTGCCACCTGTCTTCGCTTAGGTGCTCCTAGTGTTTCTCCGCATCAGTGTGTCTGTGGAGGGGCAGTCGATAAACTCGGACACCACGGTCTTTCTTGCAGTAGGAGCGCTGGTCGCATAGCCCGCCACGCTAGCCTCAATGACATCATACGTCGTGCCCTTGTCAACGCCGGCGTGCCAGCTGTTTTAGAACCAAACGGCTTGGCGCGCGACGATGGCAAGAGACCAGACGGCATGTCATTGATGCCATGGAAGATGGGAAGGCCTTTGGTGTGGGACGCAACATGCGTGGACACCCTTGCGCCTTCACATCTTCCTAGCACGATGGGCTGTGCGGGCGCTGCTGCTGCATCAGCGGAGACTCTCAAACGGCGCAAGTACAGTAACCTCGTCGGTGATTATGTATTTGAGCCGTTTGGAGTTGAAACGCTGGGACCGTGGGGTCCGAGTACTCGCTTTTTTTATAGAGAAATCTCAAAGCGTTTAATCGACGCCTCCCGTGACCAGAAGGCTGGTCTCTTTTTAGGACAGAGGATCAGCATTGCCATTCAACGTGGCAATGCCGCCAGCCTTCTGGGCACTTTACCGCTCGACACCGATTCGGAGGAATATTATGACGCCTAAGTTTTTTTACTGTTTTTTTTATTTTTATTGTTTAATATATTATTTATAGTTTAGGATATTGTAGTGTTTAAGCTTTTACTTTTTTATTTATTTAATTGTAAATATTTAATTTAATGTACATGTTTAACTGTAAATAAATAAAAATTATTATTTTAGAATGGACTTAATGGTAATTAATTGGTACAAGGCATACATATATTTGTAATGAACTTTCGCAAAGCAACGCTTGACTCAATCTAATGATTTTCATGATAAAAGCCCAATGATGAGAACTCACGCCGGAGGGGTGAGTCGCGAGGCGCGTGGGCGTGGGCCGACGTCCCCGCGTGGGCTTGTTGCGTCACGCGGCGTAACGTGGCTCGCGGCGCGGGTGCCCTATGACCAATAGATTATGAGAGCTGAGGGCTGTACTGATGTACTGTGTTTGTCAGTGTTTATATATCTTACTAGCAGTCGCCCGCGACTTCGTCCGCGTGAAAACCTCTTAGGTACCCTTCTAATTTTAAAGACAGACTTTCATACAAAATGTGTAAAGGCACATATAGGTATAGATCCCCGCACGCGCACCCCCGCCTTGGTGACCCAAGATTACGGAACCCTATTTTTTTCCAAAATAAAATATAGCCTATGTTACTCGTGGATAATGTAGCTTTCGAATGGTGAAAGAATTTTTAAAAACGGTCCAGTAGTTTTTGAGCCTATTCATTACAAACAAGCAAACAAAGTTTTCCTCTTTATAATATTAGTATAGATTGAAGTGAAAACTCCTTTTAACACTTTTTGGGTGAACAAAAGGGACAGATAAAAACCGGCCAAGTGCAAGTCGTACTCTCACATGAAGGGTTCTATATTTCAAGCCAATACCTATGTTCTATAGGGATGCAATAGTTCACCAATTCGGCACCTACCTTTAGTTCCTGGGATGCGCGGATCTTCTGGTCGGGCCCGACTTTCGCTGGTCTTCATTCACAATGTTCTCACTAAAGCACAATTAACTTAATATGATGCACAATTAATTTGATAGAATTGTACAAAAAGGGTTATGAATGCAACCGTACAAGTCCCGATGTGTAGACTGAATGATTAGCCATTCCGGATGTAATGACGTTACACAATACCACGCGAATTGACCAATCAAAAACCATCATAAGTAGGTGCCTGGTGTTTATCCCAATCACGAGGACCAATCTAAACAAATCTTCCCTTGAGTTTCCAGTACGGAACAACCTATTACTAAATTATATCTATTACTAAATAACTTTTGTTATATGTGGGCCTTCCTTAAATAAATATTTTATTATGCTTTTAGTTACGTTAGTATAGCGGCAACAGAAATACATAATTTGTGAACATTACAGCTATCATGGTTGAGTTACACCCTGGTGACAGACAGACATACTGACTGCAAAGTGTTAATAATAGTAATAGAGTCCTGCTTTTAGCCTTTGGGTAAAGACCTAAAAAACCCGACTGCATAGAAGTTATGAACTGAAAAGAGAAAGGATCACTATATCTATATAAAATTCTAAATACTTTATGGTGATGCAAGCGGGGACAAAATACTTTATTTTCCTGGGAAAGAAAGATCTACCAAAACTATGTTTGTCCCCGCCTGCAGCACCATAAAGTATTTAGAATTTTTTTATAAATATAGTGATCCTTGTTTTTCTCTTTTCAATTCATAACTTCTATGCAGTCGGGTTTTCGTTTTTATAATAATAATTTTATTTGAGACTTTTTTGTTTTAGTTTATGGTATAGAAATTTTTTCCTCCATTTACAGCCGCCGTTTTGAAAATTTATATAGCCTATGTCACTACCACAATTTTTACAAATTCAACGACACCTCACATGTCAAAATCCGTTCAGCCGTTTAGGCTGTAGCCCGAAGAAATGAACAAACATACATACATACGCTCAAAAAACATAACCCTCCTTCTGACGCAGTCGAGTAAAAAGAAAGGAGAAACCATGCTAGTACCTTGATGGAAGGATGATTAGAGAGACATCATACTATACTACAGCCAATCTCGATTGAGAATGCTTGTCAACAAACAAATTTAAAATGAAGGTAGAAATTGCAAAACGTTTTAAGCCTAATAAATTTAAAATTATGTTTTGTTACTTTAAAAAATTTTATTTAAAAGATATTAAATATAATCATAACTTTTAAGCTTACTAATCTAATTTATTGTCATGAATTCGTCATTAACTAGTTAATTAAAAAAAATAGTTGTGAAATGACTAGTGATCTCTACCTTCATTTTTAATTTGTTTGTTGACAAGCATTCTCAATAGAGTTTGGTTTCAGTATAGATTGAACGGATGAACTGTTGTAGTTGATGACAAGTGGTTGTGCGCAGGGCATGGCTGCGTCGGCGGCGGTGCAGGAGGACTCGTGCGAGTTCGCGTCGTCCAAATATTTCGCGCTCTGCGGATTGGGTGGCGTGCTGTCCTGCGGTGAGTACTGAACCTCTGTATATAGTCATGTCGGGACACTTAGCCTAGGTACTGTACCAGACTGAAGTCGGCACAGATAGGGCCTTTGATCTGTTCCAACGCTGAGACGTTCTTCTTCTTCTTCTTCGTATCCTGGGTATTTTCCGCAATTTTTTTTTTTTTATCAACTACAAGTTGGCCCTTGACTGCTATCACACCTGATATTAAGTGATGATGCAATCTAAGATGGAAGCGAGCTAACTTGTTAGGAGTTGGATGTAATTCCACACCCCCTATCGGTTTCTACACGACATCGTGCCGGAACGCTAAGTCGCTTGGCGGTACGTCTTTGTCGGTAGGGTGGTAACTAGCCACGGCAAAAGCCTCCCACCAGCCAGACCAAGACAAATTAAGAAAAATCTCAATCTGCCCCGCCGGGAATCGAACCCAGGATCTCCGTCTTATAAATCCACCGCGCATACCACTGCGCCACGGAGGCCGTCACGGCCGTCACTTGGCCAGTGAGTTGGCCGTTGTGCGTGCGTCCCCTGGTGTAGGCTCCCGCTGACTCACTCCAGCCAGCCGAGCTCGCTCCAGAAGCTTAGGAGGCCTCCCAGGTCGCCAATTGCCTCATGGAGTGTTGCTTTGGAGCCAATGTGTGTTTCACGTTGTTCCGATACCCCTCTGCAACTGAGCATGACGTGTATCGGTGTCTCGTCGTGTTCCAGACAAGCCCTGCACAATGGGCTGTCGGTCATACCTATACTAAAGCCAAATTCGATTGAGAATGCTTGTCAACAAACAAATTAAAAATGAAGGTAGAAATCATTAGTCATTTCACACCTATTTTTTTAATTAATTTGTTAATGACGAATTCACGACATTAAATTAGATTAGTAAGCTTAAAACTAATTAATATATTAAAAGTTTTTTAAATAAGATTTTTAAAATTACAAAAAACCATTTTAAATTTATTGGGCATAAAATGTGTTGCGTTTTCTACCTCCATTTTAAAGTTGTTTGTTGACAAGCATTCTCAATCGAGTTTGGCTTTAGTATAGAAGTGAGAGGTGTACGCTGAGACGTTATTTCTCTATCTAATACCTTTAAACGAGTAATTCCCATATACAAGAATCCCTGCATTATTCCTGGATACAAGTATTTTATGAAATTTTGTATGTAGTTGGTTTTGAGGGTAATTAATTGAGCTAACTATACTAAAGCCAAACTCGATTGAGAATGCTTGTCAACAAACAAATTTAAAATGAAGGTAGAAAATGCAACACATTTTATGACTAATAAATTTAAAATTATGGTTTGTTATTTTAAAAAATCATATACAAAACATATTGAATATATTAATTAGTTTTAAGCTTACTAATCTAATTTATTGTCATGAATTCGTCATTAACTAGTTTATTAAAAAATATAGGTGTAAAATGACTAGTGATCTCTACCTTCATTTTTAATTTGTTAACAAGCATTCTCAATCGAGTTTGGCTTTAGTGTAAGTGCTGTACCAGACTGAAATCAGCACAGATAGGGCCTTTGATCTGTTCCAACACTGTGCTGTTATCTTTCTAATACCTTTAAATTCTCACATACAAGAATTCCTACATATAAGAATTTCATGAAGTTTTGTATGCAGTTGGTTTTGGGGGTAATTAATTGAGCTGACTATATTGAAGCCAAACTCGATTGAGAATGCTTGTCAACAAACAAATTAAAAATGAAGGTAGAAATCACTAGTCATTTTACACCTATTTTTTCAATTAACTAATTAATGACGAATTCATGATAATAAATTAGATAAGTTAACTTAAAACTAATTTATATATTCAATATCTTTCAAATAAGATTTTTAAAAATAACAAAACATAATTTACAATTTATTAAGCAGAAAATGTGTTGCATTTTCTACCTTCATTTTAAATTTGTTTGTTGACAAGCATTCTCAATCGAGTTTGGCTTTAGTATAGGTTTAATTTTTAAAAAATGTTGTTTTATTAGTGTTTTCAGGCAGTAAAATACATAGCAACAATAATGCTACTCAACAATAGATGGCGTTGTTGTCATTTATATCTAAATATAATTACCAAAAAATACTGAACAAAATTCAGTGAACCAGTTACTTAAGTAAACTTATTAAAATTAAAATAACGAATGCCTAGTAAAGCAAAGATTAAAGTGAAAAAAAAACTGCTTTATTTTGTAATTTTTATTCTTTTTTCATATCAAAATAAAGCTCAAAAATTAAAATTATGAAAATCAGTCAGCCTTTCTCGAACTATGAGTGTTGTAACTAACTTGGCTTTGCTAGATAGATGAATAGTTGAGGGACTAAGCTGATAGTCTGTTAGATGGTATAGGATAGATGGACGGACGCAGGACATGTAAGGATCAATTTCTACAGAACACTGTCGCTAGGCCACGGGCTATATGACTTATGGTGGCACACACACACCAACGATTATTATGAAATGTATACGTAAGCATTTTTGCTTAGAGACAAGCGGGCGGATTTGCTCGATCTGTCGTTTATGGATCTTTTATGTGACAATGTTAATACTAAATAGTGTTGACTATTTATTTAATAACCAGGTCGTAGCAGATCACATTGCCTTCGTTTAACTTCTATACACAAAAGACTCACCTCTTTATCCCCCAGGGGTCTATTGACAAACCCAGGATTGGTTAATCATGCCTTTAATGACATCGGCGATCACACATAAAACTCATTTTCTGAGGTAGATTCTGCTTATTCATTTTAACGTTAAGTAGATATTGAATAAATGCAGACATTGCTTTGCGGAAGTTCATTGTAAATAAAATAGTGTATAGTTAATTTTTTTAGCGATAAGACCGCCAAATTGTACATTGGTTTCAAGTTATTTCCTCTTTGCAAGTTTTTATTGATTTTGTGTACAACAAAGAATATTTTGATCGTTTCTTTACTATTCATGAAATAGTAAAGAAATAAAATTATTTCGCTATTTTCCGCGGAAAACAATACATGCTCCGGTTTCAGAGTTGTCTCTAAGTCTCACACTAAGGTGTCTCTCTTGAGTCTAGAAAACTTTGTCGGTATTTAGCGAGTGATAGCAATATTGGTAACAGGTATTGGGTACACAACAGGTATTGTTGAAATCTACTTCTGTTCTAGTTTTGTTAGTTCCCAAAATACTGCTGACGTTACGTTCCTTTATTTATATACGAATTTGCGTTACTGTTTTCCTTAAGAGCATTCTACTACTTATATTACCTTAAGGATTGTACATTATTATGTATTATGTAAAGGCCGTTTGACGGCTTCCGTGGCGCGGTGGATTTATAAGACGGAGACTCCTGTGTTCGATTCCCGGTAGGATCGATTGAGATTTTCTGAATTGACCCAGACCCTGGTGGGAGGCCATGGCTGTGGCTAATTACCACCCTACCGACGGAGATGTACCGCCAAGCGGTTTAGCTTTCCACGATGTCGTGTAGAAACCCTTGTGCATATTATCCTACTCCTAACACGTTAGTCCGCTTCCATCATAGATTGCATCATCACTTACTATCAGGTAGGATTGCAGCCAAGTGCTAACTTATAATAAAGAAAATAAAATGCCTTACTTGAGAAATAAGAAACCTCAGCATGTTCCGTAAGAAAAAGAAATAATTTTTATGCCTTCTCCACAGGCGACCCAATCCAGGTGATTTATTTAGCTGGTCAGGCAAAATATCATCTCATGAGTATGTTAACTTTCCTAGTAATGCTTTGCAGTATCTTATTTATTTATTGACCTGAAACAGTACTTTAACAGTAATTTAGAAGTCGGTGCCAGCCAAGGTTTCTACTTTAAGGACATTACCTAGAACCCACAAACTGCTTTACTACGTTAAATAAATGTTCCTTAAACTTGGCTGGCACCGACTTCATAGATATGCTTAAGTAAATTAAAGCAACTGAATGACACAGTTATTTTTTACTTTTTAGTGCGTTTTGAGTCGGTACTTATTTTGTTAAAAAAACAAATTTCCATCCAATTGGTGCCAGCTTCTTCATCTTCCGGATGTCGTCGCCCCATCTACAGTAGTGTTAGAGAGTGGTGATGATTTTGTCTGTTAAAGAACATAAACGATTATTTACATATAACATAAACATCACGCCTTGTTCCCATAGGGGTAGGCAGAGACTACATCCCTCCATTTGCCACGGTCCTTGCATACTTCCTTAGCTTCTTCCACTCTCATTAATCCTTTCATACAAGTTCGTCGGTTTAGGGTACTCATGACCTGGCCATTATTTAAAATGTCCTGAATTTGGTCCAGGAACATTCGCCTAGGCCTTCCCCTTCCAACATTTCCATTCACCCTCGCCTTGTAAATCTCTTTTGTTAATCTTCTTTCATCCATTCTCTCTACATGTCCAAACCATCTAAGCATCCCTTTCTCAATTTTAGTCACTCTTATCACACTATTTTTGACGACCTCCGTGGCGCAGTGGTTTGCCCGGTGGACTTATAAGACGGAGGTCCTGGGTTCGATTCCCGGCGGGGCAGATTGAGATTTTTCTTAATTTGTCTTGGTCTGGCTGGTGGGAGGCTTTCGTCGCGGCTAGTTACCACCCTACCGACAACGACGTATCGCCAAGCGGTTTAGCGTTCCGGTACGATGTCGTGTAGAAACCGAAAGGGGTGTGGATTTTCGTCCTACTCCTAACAAGTTAGCCCGCTTCCATCTTAGACTACATTATCACTTAACATCAGGTGTGATAGCAGTCAAGGCCCAACTTGTAGTCCAAAAAAAAAAAAAAAAAACTGTCACACAATTTTAACCCGCACATACTCCTCAATGCTCTCATCTCTACTGCATTTATTTTACTTTTGTGCTTCTTCTGCCATACCCAACTGTCACTACCATACATAAGTGTGGGCACCAACACACCTCTATGTACAGCCAGCCTTGCCTTTTGGGACACTTTCTGGCTGTTCATAAATGCATACAGAGCACCATTCACGTTTATTTCAATGTAAAGAACTTCTATAAAAGACCTTGTTTGCAAGTTAACGTCAATTGCATTCATTGTAAAACCCTGTTATACCAATGTGTCATTGTCAAGCGATTTTTTGCATTGCGCGATTACAAATACCTCAGTCATGACCGAATTACAGTTTGGTGTCTTCAATCACGGGCAAGGACAGATAAACTATCTTATCGATTTGACTTATTATGTTATGTGCAACTGTTTTTATAGCAACAAGAATAAATTATTACGAAATATGTCTAGTCTTTTGTGTACCTACTACCTATTCTTATATGGTATTAAGATGTACTCGGTAGGCCTAGGATGCGTATAAAGACATTATCTCTTTTAGAGAAAAAGATATAGTCGCCCACACTCTTTCATTTTTAACCGACGAAAAAAAACGGAGGAGGTTCTCAATTCGACACGTATATTTTTTTATTTTTTTTTATGTATGACCACGCATAACTTTTTACAGAGTGGTCCGATTTTGATTATTCTTTTTTTATTAGATAGGGCATACTTCCAAGGTGGTCCCAAGCCTGGTTTAAGGAACCTTTATTTTACTACGTAAAATAAAGGTTCCTTAAACTTGGCTGGCACCGACTTCATAGATACGCTTAAGTAAATTAAAGCAACTAAATGACACAGTTATTTTTTACTTTTTAGTGCGTTTTGAGTCGGTTCTATTTTTATTTAAAAATTTTTATTTGAAGAAAGAGACACAATAATATGTAATCGACAAAACTCTTACTTAGTGCTTGATACACAATACTTAGATACTTTATTTATTATTATTTTCTTCCCCGTTCATTTATTTTTATTTACATTTCTTTTTAAAATTTTTAACAATTTTTTTTATATGTGCTATAAAAATATATATATAAGAACACAAATAACAATTTATAAAAAAATTTTAACAAAAAATAGAACCGATTCAAAACGCACTAAAAAGTAAAAAATAACTGTGTCATTTAGTTGCTTTAATTTACTTAAGCATATCTAGGAAGTCGGTGCCAGCCAAGTTTAAGGAACATTTATTTTACGTAGTAAAGCAGTTTGTGGGTTCTAGGTAATGTCCTTGAAAGTAGAAACCTTGGCTGGCACCGACTCCTAGATATGCTTAAGTAAATTAAAGCAACTAAATGACACAGTTATTTTTTACTTTTTAGTGCGTTTTGAGTCGGTTCTATTTTTTGTTAAAAATTTTTATTTCTTACTTTTTAGTGATTTATCGCCACGTACCGTACTCGTACTATACTGTCATAGTATATTATATGGCACTAGTAGCCAAAAAGCTACCGATACCGAGTCAAAAACCGAAATCGCTGTAAGCGTGCCTCCAAAATTTGAAGAGTTCCTTCAATTTCCCCAGGATATCATCATCAGATCCTAACATGATGACAATGGGACTACCTTAGAAGTATACTCTTTCTAATAAAAAGAGAATTATCAAAATCGGACAACTCTAAAAAGTTACGCGTGGTCATACATAAAAAAAAAATACGTGTCGAATTGAGAACCTCCTCCGTTTTTTTTTCGTCGGTTAAAAATTGAAGTGTCAGTGTTGTAATTTCAATAAATGCCTATAGCTTTCTCACGGTGACTGCCTCGGTGGTCTAGTGGTAGAATGTGGCTTCGATCTCGAAGTCCTGAGTTCGAATCTTGGGCCGGGTCACGGAATAATTATGACTTTATGAATTTTATTTATTTTTTAATTTAAATTTATTGAATTTTATTTTATTTTTATATCTATGAATTTTTCAGTACATCATACGCCCGAAGTGTGAAACAATAATTACCTGTTCTTGCAGTTATGTATTTACTTTTTACTTTTTAACGCACAGAGTAAAATACCCTATTTATAAAGTTGGCACAAGGCCGAGGCCTGTCAGTCATCGTGGTTCGTAAAATATCCGACCTCCAGAAAATGACACTATTATGAAACAGTTCGTTGTCTGTTTTATATACCCAGCTGGTGCCCGTAACTTACTTAACCCAAAACAAAACCCTTGACTGCGGTAATCAAATCAGTTAGGCCGGTGTGCACCAAGATTTCAGTTATCATAACCAACGGTTAACATAAGCTAAACGTAAAATTTACTGTTCACGACAACCCGTACACCGGTTAAGGACGTAAGCTCGGTTAAAATAACCGCCCGGTTTACGTCCTTAACCGGCGTACTGGTTGTCGTGAACTGTAAAGGAGATGGTCCATTTCAGCTTCACTCTTGTACCACATACCATCTAAATGAAAAAAATACAAGGATTTTATCAAAAATAAAATAAGTGCACGAAACGAACTATATAAAACGTTGGTTAAAAATGAAATTCCTAGTTTTTGAGGTATTAAAAGATGGCGTCTTTCTAATATTAGTCTGTAGGTGATAAAGATGTGGTGACATTTATTTGTCAAAATCAAAATATGTCATTTCTGACAAGTCTTTTCTTCGGTGTTCCGGGCTTTGTTTTTAGCTATAAGGCGTGGACAAACGTAGTTTTGGTAGGTGTTTCTTTCCCAGGTAGTAAACTATTTTGTCCACACCTGCAGCACCATAAAGTATTTAGAATTTTATATAGATATAGTGATCCTTGTTTTTCTCTTTTCAATTCATAACTTCTAAGCAGTTGGATTTTTGTTTTTATAATAATAATTTTTATTTAATTATTTACAAAATAGCCGTTGACTTCAAACACACCTGATGCTAAGTAATTATGCAATCCGAGATGGATGTGGGCTAACTTTCGGTTTCTACACTGCTATGCTGCTGCTGAATGCTAATTCGCTTGGTGGTACGTCTAGGGTGGTGACTAGTCACGACCGAAGCCTCCCACTAGCCAGCCCTGCAGAAAATCTTAAGCCCAGCTGAGAATCAAAAGAAATAAATTTTGAACTTTTTGAAATGTTCCCCAGGTATCACACACACGGCGGTAGTGCCGCTCGACCTGGTGAAGTGCCGGCTGCAGGTGGACCCCGACAAGTACAAGAATGTGGTGAACGGGTTCAAGGTGTCGGTGCGGGAGGAGGGCATGCGCGGCCTGGCCAAGGGTTGGGCGCCCACCTTCATTGGATACTCGCTGCAGGTGAGGACTGCCACGGTCACTCCACCGTTGAACATAGGTTCCTGTCATAATCATCATCATTGCAAGCCGGTCGTCCTGGACTTCCCAGTGTCCTCATCTTTTATCAGTCCAATTTTAATAGCTCACTGGACGTGGTCTCCAACATTAACCCCTGTGGGCCTGACATTCAAACCTTCTTTGAGGCCCGCGGCTAACCGGGTAGCGACGGAGCTATAATGACAGCTGTCATTATTTGCCTGACGGTTGCCAGGGGACCCCTCGGGACTGTGAAACTTTAAAGGAGCCAATAGCCACCATCTTGATGACTGGTAATCTACTGCAACGAGAATTGCTCTCAGAACGTTTCCTCCACATTCATGTAATTAGAGAGACGAATATCTTAGCATTCCATGGATTGACCGTGCAGGTGCGGGGTCCATCGCGTGGCTGAGAGAAACACTCCGAACAGAGCCCGAGACTTGTGGCACGGGTGTAGGTTTAAGGGTACCCTTAGTGACGCGCGTCAACACTCACCTCCTCTGTTCAAGTTATTCTCCCTGCCCAGACAAATTCGGAAGGACCCTACTAAAGCAGCTTTGGACACTCGCTCCAATATCGGGCTTATTGCACTTCTGGTAAGGCCAAGGTCTTTTAGCAGGTTGTAGAGAGACTTAGTTGGTATACCTCTCGCACTCACTTCTACCGCGTATAAAGTAACCGTATTAAGTTCTTAGTATAATTAGCCCAAAGGTTGTACATGTATAAAGATGTGAAATACGTTCTAAAGTCTTATTTTCACATCTGTAGAGCAAGTTCCAAACCTTCGAGCCGGCATATTAGAATTAGCTCGTATTGACAGAGACGCCCTCTCCCGCTCAATATCAGCAGCAATATCCTTGATAATAAACTATGTTGTTGTTGCAGGGTCTGTGCAAGTTCGGCTTCTACGAAGTGTTCAAAGTGTTCTACTCGGGCATGCTGGACGAGGAGACGGCCTACACGTACCGCACCTTCGTGTACCTCGGCGCGTCGGCCAGCGCGGAGTTCATCGCCGACATCGCGCTGTCGCCGCTGGAGGCCGCTAAGGTGACGTTTCACTACAAGTGACATGTATGCAGAGTACAAAGTGTTCTACTCGGGCATGCTGGACGAGGAGACGGCCTACACGTACCGCACCTTCGTGTACCTCGGCGCGTCGGCCAGCGCGGAGTTCATCGCCGACATCGCGCTGTCGCCGCTGGAGGCCGCTAAGGTGACGTTTCACTACAAGTGACATGTATGCAGAGTACAAAGTGTTCTACTCGGGCATGCTGGACGAGGAGACGGCCTACACGTACCGCACCTTCGTGTACCTCGGCGCGTCGGCCAGCGCGGAGTTCATCGCCGACATCGCGCTGTCGCCGCTGGAGGCCGCTAAGGTGACGTTTCACTACAAGTGACATGTATGCAGAGTACAAAGTGTTCTACTCGGGCATGCTGGACGAGGAGACGGCCTACACGTACCGCACCTTCGTGTACCTCGGCGCGTCGGCCAGCGCGGAGTTCATCGCCGACATCGCGCTGTCGCCGCTGGAGGCCGCTAAGGTGACGTTTCACTACAAGTGACATGTATGCAGAGTACAAAGTGTTCTACTCGGGCATGCTGGACGAGGAGACGGCCTACACGTACCGCACCTTCGTGTACCTCGGCGCGTCGGCCAGCGCGGAGTTCATCGCCGACATCGCGCTGTCGCCGCTGGAGGCCGCTAAGGTGACGTTTCACTACAAGTGACATGTATGCAGAGTACAAAGTGTTCTACTCGGGCATGCTGGACGAGGAGACGGCCTACACGTACCGCACCTTCGTGTACCTCGGCGCGTCGGCCAGCGCGGAGTTCATCGCCGACATCGCGCTGTCGCCGCTGGAGGCCGCTAAGGTGACGTTTCACTACAAGTGACATGTATGCAGAGTACAAAGTGTTCTACTCGGGCATGCTGGACGAGGAGACGGCCTACACGTACCGCACCTTCGTGTACCTCGGCGCGTCGGCCAGCGCGGAGTTCATCGCCGACATCGCGCTGTCGCCGCTGGAGGCCGCTAAGGTGACGTTTCACTACAAGTGACATGTATGCAGAGTACAAAGTGTTCTACTCGGGCATGCTGGACGAGGAGACGGCCTACACGTACCGCACCTTCGTGTACCTCGGCGCGTCGGCCAGCGCGGAGTTCATCGCCGACATCGCGCTGTCGCCGCTGGAGGCCGCTAAGGTGACGTTTCACTACAAGTGACATGTATGCAGAGTACAAAGTGTTCTACTCGGGCATGCTGGACGAGGAGACGGCCTACACGTACCGCACCTTCGTGTACCTCGGCGCGTCGGCCAGCGCGGAGTTCATCGCCGACATCGCGCTGTCGCCGCTGGAGGCCGCTAAGGTGACGTTTCACTACAAGTGACATGTATGCAGAGTACAAAGTGTTCTACTCGGGCATGCTGGACGAGGAGACGGCCTACACGTACCGCACCTTCGTGTACCTCGGCGCGTCGGCCAGCGCGGAGTTCATCGCCGACATCGCGCTGTCGCCGCTGGAGGCCGCTAAGGTGACGTTTCACTACAAGTGACATGTATGCAGAGTACAAAGTGTTCTACTCGGGCATGCTGGACGAGGAGACGGCCTACACGTACCGCACCTTCGTGTACCTCGGCGCGTCGGCCAGCGCGGAGTTCATCGCCGACATCGCGCTGTCGCCGCTGGAGGCCGCTAAGGTGACGTTTCACTACAAGTGACATGTATGCAGAGTACAAAGTGTTCTACTCGGGCATGCTGGACGAGGAGACGGCCTACACGTACCGCACCTTCGTGTACCTCGGCGCGTCGGCCAGCGCGGAGTTCATCGCCGACATCGCGCTGTCGCCGCTGGAGGCCGCTAAGGTGACGTTTCACTACAAGTGACATGTATGCAGAGTACAAAGTGTTCTACTCGGGCATGCTGGACGAGGAGACGGCCTACACGTACCGCACCTTCGTGTACCTCGGCGCGTCGGCCAGCGCGGAGTTCATCGCCGACATCGCGCTGTCGCCGCTGGAGGCCGCTAAGGTGACGTTTCACTACAAGTGACATGTATGCAGAGTACAAAGTGTTCTACTCGGGCATGCTGGACGAGGAGACGGCCTACACGTACCGCACCTTCGTGTACCTCGGCGCGTCGGCCAGCGCGGAGTTCATCGCCGACATCGCGCTGTCGCCGCTGGAGGCCGCTAAGGTGACGTTTCACTACAAGTGACATGTATGCAGAGTACAAAGTGTTCTACTCGGGCATGCTGGACGAGGAGACGGCCTACACGTACCGCACCTTCGTGTACCTCGGCGCGTCGGCCAGCGCGGAGTTCATCGCCGACATCGCGCTGTCGCCGCTGGAGGCCGCTAAGGTGACGTTTCACTACAAGTGACATGTATGCAGAGTACAAAGTGTTCTACTCGGGCATGCTGGACGAGGAGACGGCCTACACGTACCGCACCTTCGTGTACCTCGGCGCGTCGGCCAGCGCGGAGTTCATCGCCGACATCGCGCTGTCGCCGCTGGAGGCCGCTAAGGTGACGTTTCACTACAAGTGACATGTATGCAGAGTACAAAGTGTTCTACTCGGGCATGCTGGACGAGGAGACGGCCTACACGTACCGCACCTTCGTGTACCTCGGCGCGGTTGCAACAAACTTTCCCACGTGGGTGAAATCGCGGGTGTCTACTAGTCTACTACTATTTAATGAAATGAAAGTATTATATATAAATATGAACATATTTGATGTTGTGTGCCTGCAGGTCCGAATCCAAACGATGCCCGGGTTCGCGAGCACGCTGCGCGAGGCGTGGCCCAAGATGGTGCAGAACGAGGGCTACGGCACGTTCTACAAGGGGCTGGTGCCGCTGTGGGGCCGACAGATCCCCTACACCATGATGAAGTTCGCCTGCTTCGAGAAGACCCTCGAGCTGCTCTACCAGGTGAGCGTGTTGCTGTAATACTACAGGATAACACTACACTTATTATTTGCCTTAGTCTAGATGAAACAGAGAGACCAAATTCAGTCTAAAGGTCTCTGTCTGGAAGAAAGTCAGGGATATAATTGACTATCTGCTGGTCGGGGTCTGAAAGCAATGAGGGGACAAAATGGATGGAAATCATCTCGTACGTGTAACGCGTGGCGCGCACTTCCCACGAAAATTTTCCACTCGATATTTTTCACCGTCCAAAGCCAAAATTTCGACGTGGGGGTCACCAATGTTGGGACGGGGTGTTGATTGTCCCTTCTTTGCGTGTACCTCTGGCTTGGGGGTGGAAATAATACAGCTGTATAACTTGTACTACATATATTAAAGTGACCACGTGCGAACAGCCCGCTGGCTGGGTAGGGACTGACTAGCGTTCCCGCATGTTACAATATTGTGCTAAGTCAGCCCTACAATATTCCTCCCTTTTTTGACGTGACAACGTCTTGTAATTCAATAGAGCCGGCTGCACGCACGAAAAAATATGACGTCATGCGTCGTTACCTCGCTTTGAGGCGTTCCATGTAAGGCTTGAAGTGCAAGCGAGAGCGCGGAACGAGCGACAAAGCACAATCGGCCTTTGCGTTCGGCAGCGTTCGACATCCGTCTATTAAATATAATTATTATCCGTCTACTAAAGATATATATTAATTTTAAATTAAAAATTAATATATTTATTATAAATTTGAAATATAAATTTATAAAATCAAAATCAATTATTTTATTAATTTAAATTAATATTTATAAAAATATACTTAAATTAAATTAAATTAACCAATTAAATGCTACCATTCCATCAGTATTTTCTTAAGACGTAGTCACGTTCAACTATCGTCAGTAAACCGACTTTACAGACAACCAATTTAAAAAAAAAAAATTGTAGTGGCTGACTTAGCACAATATTGTAACATGCGGGAACGCTAGTCAGTCCCTACCCAGCCAGCGGGCTGTTCGCACGTGGTCAATTTAATAAATGTAGTACAAGTTATACAGCTGTATCATTTCCACCTCCAAGCCAGAGGTACACGCAAAGAAGGGACAATCCACACCTCGTCCCAACAATTCTATGGATCTATAGGCATACAAGTTAGGTCTGGTAGAAAGTGGGGGACTGGAGGGACTATGGGTCTAGGGCTGGAAGCAAGTGGGGAAACTTCTCTCTACAGGTCTATGGGTGGAAGAAACTAAGAGAACTGATTAACTCTGTAATGGTTTAAACCTGGAAGAGAGAGGAAGAATGGATTGACTATGAATTTGGGGCTGGAAGCAAATGGGAATATTGAATGTCTCTCTGCGGCTTGAAGAGAGTGGGGGAAATGATTGATTCTGTAAAGGTCTAGGTCTGGGTGAAAGTGGGGAACGTAACGACTCTCTCTTATGGCTGGAAGAAACTGGGGGAACTTGTTGGCCATGTAAATAAAGGTGTAGGCGTAGGAAGACAGTAGAGGACAGAAAGACTTTACCAGCAGAATTAATAATTGCCAAGTGAATAGACACTAGCTATGAAAATTTGATGTCGTAAATAAAACAAATCAATTGCGAAGTTTATTTTTCAACAAATAAGTAACTAAAGTCCATTTTGTTTAAGCAAGGATAGTTTGACAAGCGATTTCCGGCGAATTAAAGTCCAGCCGCTAACAATTGTCGAGTTAGGGACTTCTTTTGTATATTTGTAAATGATCTTCCAAACAAGCTTATACAATGTCTATGAATTCCACTGTAAGTCTACTGACCGCCAACATTGGACGGATGATTATGATAATGACGATGATATTTGCCATCAGTACGTGGTGCCCAAGCCCCGCGACCAGTGCACGAAGGGCGAGCAGCTGGTGGTCACATTCGCGGCGGGCTACATTGCCGGCGTGTTCTGCGCCATCGTGTCGCACCCCGCCGACACCGTCGTGTCCAAGCTCAACCAGGTGCGTAGCTCGACACATACTGGTGCCCAAGCCCCGCGACCAGTGCACGAAGGGCGAGCAGCTGGTGGTCACATTCGCGGCGGGCTACATTGCCGGCGTGTTCTGCGCCATCGTGTCGCACCCCGCCGACACCGTCGTGTCCAAGCTCAACCAGGTGCGTAGCTCGACACATACTGGTGCCCAAGCCCCGCGACCAGTGCACGAAGGGCGAGCAGCTGGTGGTCACATTCGCGGCGGGCTACATTGCCGGCGTGTTCTGCGCCATCGTGTCGCACCCCGCCGACACCGTCGTGTCCAAGCTCAACCAGGTGCGTAGCTCGACACATACTGGTGCCCAAGCCCCGCGACCAGTGCACGAAGGGCGAGCAGCTGGTGGTCACATTCGCGGCGGGCTACATTGCCGGCGTGTTCTGCGCCATCGTGTCGCACCCCGCCGACACCGTCGTGTCCAAGCTCAACCAGGTGCGTAGCTCGACACATACTGGTGCCCAAGCCCCGCGACCAGTGCACGAAGGGCGAGCAGCTGGTGGTCACATTCGCGGCGGGCTACATTGCCGGCGTGTTCTGCGCCATCGTGTCGCACCCCGCCGACACCGTCGTGTCCAAGCTTAACCAGGTGCGTAGCTCGACACATACTGGTGCCCAAGCCCCGCGACCAGTGCACGAAGGGCGAGCAGCTGGTGGTCACATTCGCGGCGGGCTACATTGCCGGCGTGTTCTGCGCCATCGTGTCGCACCCCGCCGACACCGTCGTGTCCAAGCTTAACCAGGTGCGTAGCTCGACACATACTGGTGCCCAAGCCCCGCGACCAGTGCACGAAGGGCGAGCAGCTGGTGGTCACATTCGCGGCGGGCTACATTGCCGGCGTGTTCTGCGCCATCGTGTCGCACCCCGCCGACACCGTCGTGTCCAAGCTTAACCAGGTGCGTAGCTCGACACATACTGGTGCCCAAGCCCCGCGACCAGTGCACGAAGGGCGAGCAGCTGGTGGTCACATTCGCGGCGGGCTACATTGCCGGCGTGTTCTGCGCCATCGTGTCGCACCCCGCCGACACCGTCGTGTCCAAGCTTAACCAGGTGCGTAGCTCGACACATACTGGTGCCCAAGCCCCGCGACCAGTGCACGAAGGGCGAGCAGCTGGTGGTCACATTCGCGGCGGGCTACATTGCCGGCGTGTTCTGCGCCATCGTGTCGCACCCCGCCGACACCGTCGTGTCCAAGCTTAACCAGGTGCGTAGCTCGACACATACTGGTGCCCAAGCCCCGCGACCAGTGCACGAAGGGCGAGCAGCTGGTGGTCACATTCGCGGCGGGCTACATTGCCGGCGTGTTCTGCGCCATCGTGTCGCACCCCGCCGACACCGTCGTGTCCAAGCTTAACCAGGTGCGTAGCTCGACACATACTGGTGCCCAAGCCCCGCGACCAGTGCACGAAGGGCGAGCAGCTGGTGGTCACATTCGCGGCGGGCTACATTGCCGGCGTGTTCTGCGCCATCGTGTCGCACCCCGCCGACACCGTCGTGTCCAAGCTTAACCAGGTGCGTAGCTCGACACATACTGGTGCCCAAGCCCCGCGACCAGTGCACGAAGGGCGAGCAGCTGGTGGTCACATTCGCGGCGGGCTACATTGCCGGCGTGTTCTGCGCCATCGTGTCGCACCCCGCCGACACCGTCGTGTCCAAGCTTAACCAGGTGCGTAGCTCGACACATACTGGTGCCCAAGCCCCGCGACCAGTGCACGAAGGGCGAGCAGCTGGTGGTCACATTCGCGGCGGGCTACATTGCCGGCGTGTTCTGCGCCATCGTGTCGCACCCCGCCGACACCGTCGTGTCCAAGCTTAACCAGGTGCGTAGCTCGACACATACTGGTGCCCAAGCCCCGCGACCAGTTTAACCAGGTGCGTAGCTCGACACATACTGGTGCCCAAGCCCCGCGACCAGTGCACGAAGGGCGAGCAGCTGGTGGTCACATTCGCGGCGGGCTACATTGCCGGCGTGTTCTGCGCCATCGTGTCGCACCCCGCCGACACCGTCGTGTCCAAGCTTAACCAGGTGCGTAGCTCGACACATACTGGTGCCCAAGCCCCGCGACCAGTGCACGAAGGGCGAGCAGCTGGTGGTCACATTCGCGGCGGGCTACATTGCCGGCGTGTTCTGCGCCATCGTGTCGCACCCCGCCGACACCGTCGTGTCCAAGCTTAACCAGGTGCGTAGCTCGACACATACTGGTGCCCAAGCCCCGCGACCAGTGCACGAAGGGCGAGCAGCTGGTGGTCACATTCGCGGCGGGCTACATTGCCGGCGTGTTCTGCGCCATCGTGTCGCACCCCGCCGACACCGTCGTGTCCAAGCTTAACCAGGTGCGTAGCTCGACACATACTGGTGCCCAAGCCCCGCGACCAGTGCACGAAGGGCGAGCAGCTGGTGGTCACATTCGCGGCGGGCTACATTGCCGGCGTGTTCTGCGCCATCGTGTCGCACCCCGCCGACACCGTCGTGTCCAAGCTTAACCAGGTGCGTAGCTCGACACATACTGGTGCCCAAGCCCCGCGACCAGTGCACGAAGGGCGAGCAGCTGGTGGTCACATTCGCGGCGGGCTACATTGCCGGCGTGTTCTGCGCCATCGTGTCGCACCCCGCCGACACCGTCGTGTCCAAGCTTAACCAGGTGCGTAGCTCGACACATACTGGTGCCCAAGCCCCGCGACCAGTGCACGAAGGGCGAGCAGCTGGTGGTCACATTCGCGGCGGGCTACATTGCCGGCGTGTTCTGCGCCATCGTGTCGCACCCCGCCGACACCGTCGTGTCCAAGCTTAACCAGGTGCGTAGCTCGACACATACTGGTGCCCAAGCCCCGCGACCAGTGCACGAAGGGCGAGCAGCTGGTGGTCACATTCGCGGCGGGCTACATTGCCGGCGTGTTCTGCGCCATCGTGTCGCACCCCGCCGACACCGTCGTGTCCAAGCTTAACCAGGTGCGTAGCTCGACACATACTGGTGCCCAAGCCCCGCGACCAGTGCACGAAGGGCGAGCAGCTGGTGGTCACATTCGCGGCGGGCTACATTGCCGGCGTGTTCTGCGCCATCGTGTCGCACCCCGCCGACACCGTCGTGTCCAAGCTTAACCAGGTACGTAGTTCAACGGTGCCCAATGTTGAAAAGCATCGAACAAACATCTCGTCGATCATCCCACCAGTACAGCTATGGCGCGACTGAGAGATGACTGAGGCCTGTGTGCACCAAGATTTCGGTTATCATAACCGACGGTTACTATAAATTTACTGTTCACCACAACCAGTACGCCGGTTAAGGACGTAAACCGGGCGGTTATCTTAACCGAGCTCGCATTCCCATTCATTCTTTCGATTACAGAGTTTGACAGATATATTTCTAGGTTATCTAATCTATATTTGTCTATTCTCTTATTTTCAATGATATTATTCTTATATATTTTTTATTATTTTATCAAGACATGTATTTTATCGTTCTACTAAAATTGGAAGTACGCTTTTTTGAAGAAGTATTAATTTTAAAATAAAACTAACAGTGCAAGAAACAATATAACCTAAATTTTAATATACCTAATACTTTACTTTTTGATTTACCACAAAATTTACCATCCATAGAATAACAACGTAGATAACAATGTGAATATATTCTTTGACAAATAAACAAACGGCCATAAAAGACTCGATTCCAGGGCGTTAAATTAATTAAAAACAAATTAACATACACTAGAAAGTGACATAAGCACCAAAAAAATTGAGATTTCTTTGATATGCCCGTCAGTTCTATTCAAAAGGTGACATTTTCAATTATACAATTACAATTTAAGTAATATTTTTACAAATCGTTTGTTCAAACGCCCGGTTAACAAACCGAAGTTGGAATACGTGTCATGAACATGAAATAAACGCTCCTTGTTTAAATTATTAATCGGCCGTTCAATTAACCGACGTTTAAAGTAAAGTCTACGCACACCGCCCTAAAAACGAGTCCTCATCGATTGGTTATATGGTCGAAGCACGGAATAATTCTGTGTTTTTCATTGTATGAAATTTTCAGAACATTTCAAGCACCGAGTCGAGAAGTTGGAAGTGTTGTATGTTAAGCCATCGGTCCCGGTTACTATCGTCAACATCTGGTAGAGATCGTTAATAAATGAAACATTATCACCCTAAGCCCGCCAACCCGCATTGGAGCAGCGTGGTGGGTGTACGCTCGATATCCGTCAATAAGGAGGGAGGCCTGGCTCTGTGGGCCGATAATAGGCTAATAATAATCCTAACTAATATTATAAATGCGAAAGTAACTCTGTCTGTCTGTCTTGCTTTCACTCTACAACTACTGAACCGATTTAAATGAAATTTGGTACACAGTAAGTCTAGAGCCTGAAAAAGGACATAGGCTACTTTTAATTGCGAAAAAAGGGTTGTAAGGGGTTAAAGGGGGGATGAAATGTTGTATGAAAGTATCGTCCTTTTGAAAGCTTAAGACCTATTTCTTAGGCAGTTGATTAGATATTAATAAATATGACATTCAAAGCTTAGAAAAATTAGGCTGCCGTAATAACTAATTCCACGTGGACGAAGTCGCGGGCAAAAGCTAGTAGTGAATAAATGTCAATAAATGTATTTACCATACTTCATCAAAAATAAGTTTTTGTCAGCCTGTTTATTTGTTCCGGCCAATCTCTAAAAGTATTAATCTGCTTGTAAAAATCATTTTTGTTTATGGTAAGCCAGACAGCCACGAGGGCGTCTGCTAGTACACAGTAGTACAGTTGTTTAAACCAATTGCAGGACAAGACGGCGACGGTGGGCTCCATCGTGGGCAAGCTGGGCTGGGCCGGCGTGTGGAAGGGGCTGGGGCCCAGGATCGTGATGATCGGCACGCTCACCGCGCTGCAGTGGTTCATCTACGACGCCGTCAAGGTAACCTTCAATACTAGCAGCCATAAATACTTACATGTAACTATAACATGTTTAGTTGCAAAATGGTCTTCGTTCTAAACCTATACATAAATTATTTTACATTTGATATTTAATTGAATTGGTATGTTTTGTAATTTTTTTTGTTTAATTCCCTACGTAAACAAGAGAGGTGTTATAAGTTTGATGTGATTTTTATTTAAAACAGACGTATTCGAGATGATTTCAAGGATATTTATAAATAATTAATTGTTCCTACCAACACATAATAAATGGGGGCCAAATATAATATGAGATAATAAAACCCGATACAAAAATCGCTCTTATTACTTCGTTTATTAACACCACTATCGCCAGCACGAATCCAGGTATACCTACGGATGCCGTGGCCCCGTCCGATATTTTTAATTTATGTTTCTTAGTCTTCTTGCATTTTTACTTTATCATTTTTATACACAACTACTATTAATACTATATTAAGATAAACAAAAAATATTATAGGACAATTACACAGATCGCTATATAGCCCCAAAGTAAGCTTAGGTAGCTTGTGTTATGGGTACTATGATAACTGATGAATATTTTATGTATATTATACATAAATACTTATAATGTATAGATATGCACCCAGACAAGATCGAACCCACAGCCTAGGACGCAGAAGCAGGGTCACTACCCACTGCGACACGGAGCACGTCAAATATATTAGAAACACAGACATATTCATAACTTACCATTCTCAATGATTATTATAAATAACCAATTGTTCCTACCGACATACAATAAATGTGGACAAAATGTAATATGAGACATGTAACAAAGCACACAACACCCGCTCTTATCACTTCGCACATTAACACCAGTGTCGCGTGCGCGGTTGCAGGTGTACCTGCGGATGCCGCGGCCGCCGCCCGCCGAGATGCCCGAGTCCATGCGCAAGAGGCTCGAGGCCGAAGAAGCAGCTAAGTCCAAGTGATCTAGTACATTTTAGATTAAGACCGAACGGCGTGGATATAGCAGTTTTCACAAGTTCACTGTCACAAACACAATAGTATGGGACCGTTCAAGAGAGAGGGGGGGGGGGGTAGGTGGGGTCTGTGTATTGCTTATTTTTGATGACATGGGGGGTGGGGGGGTCTAGATGATGATTACGTCATCGATAGTTATTTATTTTTTTACACGAATAGCAAAAATTCGTGAATTCTCTATGTTTAATACTGTATCAGTAAAATCCAATCTCTACACTAAAATAATTTTCTAATTTTTAAAATTATAATTATGACAATTATTAAAAAATATATGAAATTTATAATTGAAAAATGTTTACGTAAGCATAGGGGGAGGGGGTAGGAACTTTTCTTACTTTTGCTGACAAGGGGGGTTGAGGGGTAAATAATTGTAATAAATCTGCTTACGTAATATTTGAACGGCCCCTATTACAAAAAGTATTGTGTGGTTTTAGAACCTCCTTGTAGCTGAAACTTTGCGCCATCAAATGGGCCTTGGCTCCTCGGCCAACCTTCACTTACATCACGGCTTTTTGTAAACTCATGAATAAGTACTTCGGACGAGTTTAAAACTTGTAGAGAATAAAACGATGCAAATTAGATAAAAAATATTGTGTTCTACCTTAGTAAGAGTAAACTGATAGATATGGAAGCTTAAGTTGTGAAACGTGTCGGGTATACGCCGACTTAATTGCGTGGGATTGTCTTAAATGCAAGCTGTTACTTGTAAGTGATGGTGTGGCAATATTGTTTAAATGATACAGTGAAGTTGTAAGAATTGTCTATGGTCGTAAAAGTGTAGCCGTTATGACGATTCGCACATTGGCTGATGTCGCTCACTTAGTCGTATGAGCGACTTTACCTATAAAATTACTTGAATCAATTTTACCTGTGCCTGTGCAATTGATTGAAATCCTTGATTGTAGTTTGACGCGACCAAATAAGTCCTCTTATTTTATAAATAGCGCAACCGACTGATATAATGTCTGATATTTAATAATTTATATACAATGTAATGTCGTATTCAAAAATCAGCTGTAAATCAATACGTGCGCGTTTTTAAAATCGCGCGACTTTAACTTAACTTTTTCATATTGTAATTTGAGCATTTGTGGTATTGCGACTGACTAGAATATTTGTTTTCAAATAAATAACGTACGTAAACGCGTGCGATATTGAGCAATGTTGAGTTAAAGTCGCGCGATTTTAACAAAGTTCATAATAAATGCACAATAATAAATATCTATAACTCAATTGGGCGTGTAAACTGAAATGCGATTGACAAATGAAAACAATGTCATATTGTATTAGAAGTGCGACACATGGTTATAACGTCCTATACTTCGCCAGTTAATTGTTGTTAATGCGACTTAAAAATGGCGTGACAAACTAAACAACATCTAAACCTTGTTCATCAAAGTCAGTAAACAATCGTTTTAGCGACAATGTCACTAGACGAACAGTAGCCAAACTATGTAAACAGTCGCTTAAGCGACCGATCAGTCGCTGCAGCGATCGCAGTCAATGTGCGTACAGGAAGCAAGTATTCCCCGTTGTAAAGTATATGTATCGTAGACAAGTGATATTCCGATATGATAGTATGTTAAATTAAAATCATGTATAAATTATTTGACTTTTCCTAAATAAATTTTTATTTTCTATTTATTTATTTTTTTTCTTTTTGTTTCTTTGTTGATTCTGTGCGTCTATGGTCGAGTGATGATTGTACCAAAGATTGTAAACGCAATCTGCCTGATAATAAATGATACGATAGATAACATATGTGATTGTTTTTTTTTTTATGAAACGTCGGTCTCGCCACCCAGAGCTATTTTGATCCGCCTTCAGAAAAAGCTATTGCACTATTCAACTCAAAATATTTTTATTCAGTGAAATCATGATTATTTTGAATAGTTTAAGTAATTTTTAGATTATGTAATAGTAATGGTGATAATTATTAAAGTCGGAAACAAACAATTAAAGCTTCATTAGTTTGTCCGAGAAGAGCCCACAAAAAACTTCTGACCGCGACTCTGTTCGCGAGAAATCCTGTTTTGTGATAGTTTGGAGGCGAAACTTGATACTAAGATAAACTATTTTTCTATAGAGTTTCATTTAAATCGGTTCAGTAGTTTAGGTATGTGTAACAAGCTGACCGTTACTTTAGCATTTCTACTATTAGTGTAGATTAGGTCTAGTTTAAAAAGAATATAAAAAACACCAATATTTTGATATCAGTCATCTTTTCCTATAATAAATTTACAGGAGGACAATTTATACATTTGTATGCTACGCGGGAACAGCGGTAAAAACTCTTTGGTATATATACACAACAAGCGATGCATTTGATGGTAAGTGATGATACAGGATAGGAGTTTGATGACATCAACATTTCTTTCGGTTTCTACACGACAACGTACCGGAACTCTGAATCACACGTCACTAACTAGCCGATAACCTCGACTTCGCGCGCGAGTAAAACGGCGTTTAAAACGATGTTTCGCAATTATACAAGAATTATACCAGAATAAAATTACATGACACTTTTATTAAACAAAAAATGAGTATAGCCTTGCTATTTTCAAAATATAGATATTTTACAAATGACGTTTATACTAAAATCTTTTAAGCCCGGAGTCTGGAAGTTGGTGGTGGTACACCCCCGTGCCTCGGAGAGTACGTTAAGCCGTCGGTCCCGGTCACTGTCATCCACATCTGATAGTGATCGTTAATAAATGAAGCAATATCACCCTAAGCCCGCCAACTCGCATTGGAGCAGCGTGGTGGGTGAACGCTCCATATCCCCTCTCCTATAAGGAGGGAGGCCTGGCCCTGTAGTGGGCCGTTAATAGGCTGATAATGATGATGTTGATGAAAATCTTTCACAAGAATCATTATTATCATTACCATATTCACTACAGGGCCAGGCCTCCTTGGTAGAGTCATTACGTACTGACAGACTTGACGTTTCAAAATATCTTGATAAACAGCTTACTTAAAATCATAGATTAAAGACAACTAGATAGAGCCCATAGCGTGTCCACTCGTGAGACAGCAAATCAGCCTTATTGACATGACATGTCAACATTTAAAGTACATCATAAAACGTTATGTTTTAAAATATCGTAAAATACGAAATATTACTTTATATAAGATAGTTTAGTAAACGCATAATACATGAAATTTGCTAAAAAATAACATATCTAAGCTTTAAATCATCAATCAATGAAGTTTATGCCTACTTACGTATGAAACGTAATTCCTTCGATTTTCTGTTCGCTGCGACTGTTGCAGCCGAAAATATTACAACCCACCATAGCACGATAACGTTATATTATTTATCAGCAAATTTAATAAAAAGCTAATAATTGCTCAGATATGTCCCTTGTCTGTCACAAACTCCACTCTTGACAAATAATAAAAACGAACACGCTGAAAGGGACAAAAAATAATCTTGTATCACTTTCTAATAAAGGCCGAATGAAATAAGTCTGTCACGCTCTTGAACCTACAACCGCGTTATGACTCCATCTAGTAGTCTTTAATCTATGCTTAAAATAATAGTTTTAAATTTGTAAGAGAGGGGATATGGAACGAAGACCCACCACGCTGCTCCAATGCGGGTCGGTGGGCTAGAATCATTATCTAGTGGAAAAATCGTTCTGTAGTCTTTGAGGTTATCGGGAACACGGACAGACGCGGCGGATTTTATGCCATGTAGTGATGATGATACATCACGGATGAATCTATCACAAGATTCTATCACGCATACAAGTATCTTGATAATAAAAAGTAGAATATTGTTTGCCGCTTTGAACCTGCAGTTGCTCAAATGTAAAGCGACAGACAACGCCATCTATTGTTGAGTAGCGTAAGCGTTACTGTGTTGGTAGTTTATCATTGTTTAAAAACACTTAACATTTTCTAAAAATGAAATCTAGCTAGACCGATAGCCCCTAAAACCCCCTGCATACAAAATTTCATGAAAATCGTTGGAGTCGTTTCCGAAATTCAGATTAGAAAGAAAGAAAGAAACATCTTTGTTAATGCAATTATGTCACACAATACACACAACTTGTTTATTAGGCGCCAGGCGATGTGTGGCACAACCCAGAAAAAGGATCAGCTCAGCATATTTTTTTTTATTTTCAGCTGGGCCCTAGTCAAGGTGCCGCCACGCACAATAAATATATATCCTAGACCACCTTGCCGTCTTAAATTTAATAAACTAAGAAAAAAACCAAAAAGAAATCTATAATAAGTTAATAACTAAAAAAAAAAAATACTAATGAGCTAAATTAATTATGACCTAAATATTATTATAGTTCCATAATGCTTAATTAACGTACAAAATAAAAAATATATTATACGTATTGTTGTTGTATACGTTGTTGTTAGGTAACCGAAATGAACCGGTGTATTTCGATCTTGTTAACACAATTCTGTATATAAAATAATTATTTTTAAATACAAAAATTCCATACTAACATAATAAAAAGGGCACTTGCACCTAGACACCTTGAAAATTTAAGTAAGTTTTGTCCACATATCTCTTTCAGGATTCTACTTAGAAACTCACAGGATATTTACCTAAAATGATATATATATATACAAGAATTGCTCGTTTAAAGCTATAGATAATAAGAAGAAATGTATTTTACCTTTATATTTTTTTAACCGACGACAAAAACGGAGGAGGTTCTCAATTAGACACGTATATATTTTTTTTATGTATGACCACGCATAACTTATTACAGAGTTGTTCGATTTTGATAATTCGCTTTTTTTCGAAAGGGCATACTTCCAAGGTGGTCTCATTGTCATCATGTTAGGATATGATGATGATATCCTGGGAAATTGAAGGAACTCTTCAAATTGTTAAGGCACACTTGCAGCGATTTCCGTTTTTGTGTAAGTATCGGTAGCTTTTTGGCTACAAGTGCCGTATAATATACTATGAGAGTATAGTACGAGTACCTACGTTACGTAGCGATAAATCACTAAAAAGTGAGAAATAACTGTGTCATTTAGTTGCTTTAATTTACTTAAGTATATCTAGGAGTCGGTGCCAGACAAGGTTTCTACTTAAAGGACGTTACCTAGAACCCACAAACTGCTTTACTACGTAAAATAAATGTTCCTTAAACTTGCTGGCACCGACTTCATAGATATGCTTAAGTAAATTAAAGCAACTAAATGACACAGTTATTTTTTACTTTTTAGTGCGTTTTGAGTCGGTTCTATTTTTTGTTAAATTTTTTTATTTATTTTATAGGTACCTGTATAACATACTTTCATACGCATTTAGTTAAAACCGTCAATTTGTAATGATAAATAGACATTTAGTTTAACTTTTGTTGGAGTCGGTTAAAAAACAAAAATTGGTACTCAATAGGTACATCAGTAAACCAAAACCAAACAAATACCGTCTTATTGTCTTCAAACGCCGCAACATTTGCCATCTGTTCGTTTATGACAGTGTTTATTGCAGTGCAAGTTTTGCAACTAACATCTCGCGATACCACTGCTTTGTCTTACAGTAACATCAGTATTTTAGCCAAAACCGCCTCTATTGCATCACGTTATGGTCGAGTGTCGTGTGGCACTGGGCGCGGTCAGTTCCCGTGTAGTTAGTGTAACTATTAATGCAACTATTGTTGGTAAATCTCTTTACTGTACGCAATCAGTTGTTTATTCGCACGCGACGCGCGCGCATCGCCGCGATCATTAGTTAGTGAAGCCCTGAGTGAAGCGAGTGCGGTTTTGTGATACCTGTGCATTGAAATATATTAATAAATTTAAAACGGTGATCATTAGTTCGTGAGTTTAGGTCATTTAATTTGCACTCCTAACAGATGCCCGCGACTCCGCCCGCTAGAAATACTGTTTTGTGATAGTTCCAAAAGGTATGTAAAGCCTATATCCTTTCTAAGGCTCTAAATTATTTTGTACCAAATTATATTTAAATCGGTTCTGCAGTTTAGGCGTAATTGAGAAACAAACAGACCAAGTTACTTTCTACATCTATACTTATTATATAACTACAGTAGAACCTCGACAAGTCCAAGGGCAACAAAATATTTTAAGTTACAGAGGTTTTAAGTCATCAAGGGTCTATGATAGGCATAGGTTAATATAGACGTAGGTACATGCGTATGTATGCATTTGTTGTTCCTATTTTTACTCGAACGCCTCAGAAGGATTAGCTCAATAAAATATAGAAATTTAAATATTAAAATAAATACTTATTTATTCACATTGCCCGCGTTACTTAAAAATAAAATAACAATTATTATTTATTGGTAGTCGTTTCATTCAACGGTCTTATAGCGAAAAGCTTTGACGAACATCTTAAAAAGCTTTCGCTTAGTTGTTGGATCAAGGGTCGGATACAGAAGGCGGTAATTCTTGAAACGGCGCGCATTGTGAGGAGGTTCCTCACTCTGGAGCCCTGACCACCGGTTGCTTGGACCCCGGGCCCCGTAGCAGGTGGACTGGATTTTTTTATAAATTTTTAATAGTCTGTTTTTTTATAATTTTGTAAGCATTGTTAAAATTTTTAAAAATAATTGTAAATAAATAAATGAGAAATGGAAAAACAACAATTAAAGGTTTAGTCTACTTAAAAAAATTTATTTTTTAGACATATTTGATTTTCAATGACCAATAAAAGAGAGAATACATTATGTTTTTTTTATAATTTAACTAGTGAACATGTGCAAGCAATAAATACCGAAACCGTTTGGTTTTGCACTCTTTCAAAATAAAGTTACTAAGGGCCTATACATAAATTACTTATTTTAGTCATAGAGGTTGCGTATTTTAAGTTATAGAGGTTTTAGGCTCAGAGTGCCTAGTGTGAGCTTTCACCAAAACAAATCGAAAACTTCACATTCGCGTAAAGGCAAACTTTATATGGAATTGAAACAGCGCCCCTGGCGGTATCGAGAGACAACTCGAATGGGTGAGTGTCAGTGTCATATAAAAGAACAATGGTCTTATATTTGTTGGTGAAATTCGTAAGCGTCTCCAAATGTAACCTTTAAAAGTTTATGTAAAATAATTTATCTAATTTTGCAATCAGTGAACAAGGTCCAAAAAATCCTTTTAAATAAAATAAAAAATTAGTAATTACATTATCATAATTGAGTACGACAACCACGCAATAATAACACAAAGATTCAATATGACATCTGACGGCCAGCTTGGGACAGAGTATCGAAGATAAAGTATCGATATTGTACACATAAGGGCCCGTTCAAGTATTAAGTAAGCACTATAGAGGGGTGGGGGGGTCTGTGTATTGCTTATTTTTGATGACATGGGGGGTGGGGGGGGTCTAGATGATGATTACGTCATCGGTAGTTATTTATTTTTTTACACGAATAGCAAAAATTCGTGAATTCTCTATTGAATACTGTATCAGTAAAATCCAATCTCTACCCTAAAATAATTTTCTAATTTTTAAAATTATATTTTTGACAATTATTAAAAAAAATACAT
Organism: Mycalesis mineus; assembly: GCA_034621355.1. Taxonomy (NCBI): domain Eukaryota; kingdom Metazoa; phylum Arthropoda; class Insecta; order Lepidoptera; family Nymphalidae; genus Mycalesis; species Mycalesis mineus. The sequence goes on along the minus strand of JAXAVZ010000219.1, from coordinate 22,518 downwards.
TTATAATTGAAAAATGTTTACGTAAGCATGGGGGGAGAGGGTAAGAACTTTGCTTACTTTTGCTGACAAGGGGGGTGGGGGGTAAATAATTGTAATAAATCTGCTTACGTAATATTTGAACGGTCCCTAAGTAGTATCAAAAAAAAAGTATATTACTCGTAAAAGTCTAACCTAGTCAAATCGATACTTTTTATCAGTTAAACTAACGCTTTTGTTCGTTTGTAATTTCAGCTTAGTTTCAGTAGAACAAACTTGTAAAGTAATAATAATGGCGAACTAATAATACTTATTTTGAAATGTCAAATATTTTCAATTCAATTCAATTCTTCTTTATGGCTTTCATTTGTGCCAACTGGGCACAACTTATCTCGCCAGTGTCACGTGGATGGAGAAGGCACGAAGGAGATATTGTATAAGCGAAAGTTTAATTTTGATGGAAATTCTAAATTGTTGATATTTATATAATATAACAGTATGTTAGTCCTTAACCTAGAACAACACAAATAACACAGATATAATACAATATATACAGTAACTGATTATATATACAGATAATTATAATTTGATTCTATTACATTCTATATATTTACATAAAAATCTACAATAGGGACTGGACACAAACATCAACAGACACTTAACACTAATAGGACGAGGGACTTTAGAAGGGAGAACGTCATAAAGAGGATGAAGAAGTCTAGGACAGTTAAAAAGGAGATGAGAAACAGTGCCTTCGTCTAATCCACACTCGCAGATAGAGTTATCCCTGATTCGGAGCTTATGTAGGTGCACAGGTGTATATGAATGACCAATATGAAATATTTTAATTTTTAAACGCATATTGCATTTAAATTCTTAATCATGATTCATGACAAATGTTCATTGCCAAAGTTCACTCTTACTTGGCGGCATTTTGTACTATATTAATAAAAATAAACAAATAATAGTCAAATGAAACATCAAGTATCAAAAGAACGCAGTAGGTTATACTTTTAAGGAAAGGAAGAGAATCATGATAAGAACAAGCGTTTGACGTAATTTAATGTATAATTAGTATGTCCGTCATAATTAAAATTAAGTTTTAAGACATTTCCTGAAAACTATCGAGTGACTATCGAATGTACTCGATAATCCAAAGTATCGATGCTTTTTTGTCTACAACTACAAACATAAATATCTTTAATTCCAGACTTCGCACGGTACTAAACCTTAAGAAAAAGTTGATCAGAAATATAAATAAATAAATAAATAAAAATGCATTTATTGACACCAGACAAACAATAGGTACTTAAAACTATGAAGTTACAAATATTAGACATATTTTGTATACAACTAAGCATGAACACTAGCGACTAAACTAGGCCGAGCCTGTCTCTTCAAATGATCTATATTACGTGGCTATTTTAACAAAACACATTTATATTAGATTGACAGCAGCTGGAAGAACAAAATCCGCGTCTCGACTCAGTACCAAACAATTTTACAAAATTACCCTCAAAAAATTATAAAATACCAGTTAGACTACAAACTATTAGGACCTCGCCACATTTTTACAATAGATTAAATTTAATATATAGATTTAATGTTTTTAACAAGCTGCTTTTATTAACAAATAATATACTTTCTATAATTTTATATTTTTTTCATTCATAGACGCAAAAAAAAGTCGTCAACAAAAATTTGTCAGGAAATTGACCATTGTTCTTTGCGTTACCGTTCTCGATATCGACGCGGTAAAATCGTACACTAGCCACACTGATGGGAAGGAAATATATTATTTTTTGAAGTTTGAGTTATCGAGGTTCTACTGTATAACGTCCAATTCTGTACATTGAAGATATTTTTGTACCCAAAAATATTGATAATTTTTAATTATTTTGCCTATATGTTACTAACTCTGAAACGGCTGGACCGCTTTAGACGAGACTTTCAGAAATTCATTTACTAATGTTATATTTAACTTAGGCTATTTGTATTTTGGACTGCCTCGTTAGTCTAGTGGTTAGCCTATGTGGCTTCGATCACGAGGTCCTGGGTTCGATCCCTGGGTCGGGTCATGGAATAATTCTGAGCTTTTTCATTCTTCTATGAAATGTTCAGTACATTTCAAGCCCGGAGTCTGGAAGTTGGTGGTGTTATACCCCCGTGCCTCGGAGAGCACGTTAAGTCGTCGGTCCCGGTCACTATCATCAACATCTGAGAGTTATCGTTAATAAAATGAAACATTATCACCCTAAGCCCGCCAACCTGCATTGGAGCAGCGTGGTGGGTGTACGCTCCATATCCCCTCTCCTATAAGGAGGGAGGCCTGGCCCTGTAGTGGGCCGTTAATAGGCTGATAATGATGATGATGATGATTTGTATTTTAGTAATTTTATTCATTTTAATTCGCTGGCGTCGCTAGTTTATAATATTAGTATAGATAATTATTTTATGAAAGTGTTAACTGGTACGTAGTGAACTTTTATAGAAACACAACTCAGAGCTATTGAGTTGCTCAAATACTTACCTACCATATGTATGGATGGATTGATTGTTACTCTTTCACGCAAAAATTTCGTAATTTATGCCTTTATTTTTTTTGACGTGGAAACGTCTTATAATTCGATAGAGCCGGCTGCACGCACGAAAAAACATGACGTCATGCGTCGTTACCTCGCTTTGAGGCGTTCCATGTAAGGCTTGAAGTGCAAGCGAGAGCGCGAAAGGAGCGACAAAGAAGCACAATCGGCCTTTGCGTTCGACATCCGTCTATTAAATATATTAATTTTAAATTAAAAATTAATATATTTATTATATCAAAATCAATTATTTTATTAATTTAAATTAATATTTATAAAAATATACTTAAATTAAAAATTGTAATAACCAATTCAATGCTACCATTCCATCAGTATTTTCTTGAGACGTTGTCACGTTCATCTATCGTCAGTAAACCGACTTTACAGACAACCAATTTTTTATTTTTTTTATCGACTACAAGTTGGCCCTTGACTGCTTTCACACCTGATGTTAAGTGATGATGCAGTCTAAGATGAAAGCGGGCTAACTTGTTAGGAGTGGGACGAAAATCCACACCCCTTTCGCTTTCTACACGACATCGTACCTGAACGCTAAATCGCTTGACGGTACGTCTTTGTCGGTAGGGTGGTAACTAGCCACGGCAAAAGCCTCCCACCAGCCAGACCAAGACAAATTAAGAAAAATCTCACGCACATACCACTAACAGAGGACGTTTTGACGACCTCCGTGGCGCAGTGGTATGCGCGGTGGATTTATAAGACGGAGGTCCTGGGTTCGATTCCCGGTGGGGCAGATTGAGATTTTTCTTAATTTGTCTTGGTCTGGCTGGTGGGAGGCTTTCGCCGTGGCTAGTTACCACCCTACCGACAAAGACGTACCGCCAAGCGATTTAGCGTTCCGGTACGATGTCGATAGGAGTGTGGATTTCATCCTGCTCCTAACAAGTTAGCCCGCTTCCATCTTAGACTTCATCATCACTTAACATCAGGTGTGATAGCAGTCAAGGGCCAACCTGTAGTCAAATAAATAAAATGGAATTTGATGAAACTTTACAGTAATATATCAATATCGTAGGCATAACTACGGGAGAAACCGCGGGCGTCCTCTTGTTTTAAATATTAAATTAGATTAGCGATATCAGGAATTATACTAAAGCCGGACTCGATTGAGAATGCTTGTCAACAAACAAATTTAAAATGTAGGTAGAAAATGCAACACATTTTGTGCCTAATAAATTTAAAATTATGTTTTGTTTTTTTATAAAATCTTATTTAAAAGATATTGAATATATTAATTAGTTTAAAGCTTACTAATCTAATTTATTGTCATGAATTCGTCATTAACAAATTAACTAAAAAAATTAGGTGTAAAATGACTTGTGAGATCTACCTTCATTTTTAATTTGTTTGTTGACAAGCATTCTCAATCGAATTTGGCTTTAGTATAGTTGCTTTTACTTGTATTTAATTTTTGCATAGTGAATTTGCTGATATTAATTGCACCTTTTCTATACTTATAATAAATCTGTAGAGAGGTAGATTCTGTACATTGAATATATATTCAAAATTAATATTAGGTGATCGATACTGATGCCAAAAATGCAATCAGTAATTTTTTGTCTATCTGTCTGTATGTGCAAGCATGGGTCAAAAACTACTAAAGGATTTTAAAAAAAACTTGGTACGATTGTAGTCCGTACTCCTGGGCAGGTTATAGACTATATAACATTACGCTAAGACACGTAGAAGCCGAGCAGTGACGATAAAGGAGAATGCCAGACAATGTATAGGACTTTAACCCACTAATAAAAACATATTGTACAACGATGTGTTGTGCAATATGTTTTTATTGTATGTGAACTGTATTGTGTAGTGAATTTTATTGCATTTTTTTTACTATTTAATATAAATTGCATTCAAAAGCTCTAGAACTTGGAGTATTTGACACGAGCCTAATGTTGGTTATCGTCCACTTCGGTATTTTTGTTCCGAATAGTTGGCACACTGACATGACAGTTGCATAGATTTATTAAATACATTTTTAAACAGGCTTAACGACTCTGAATACTAGTCTTTTAAAACCCACTTTTGGTGAATATTCAATAAAAACGATTTAAAAGGCTAGAACCTAGTGAAGCAATAAAGATTTTAAAATGCGTAAAGAGTGTAAATTAAATGGAAATAGTTAAATTACTATTTTAATAGAATTTTATTCCGAGGTCCAACAGTAAAAACGTCTTATTGTAAAATATTTATTTAATACTAGGATATTTTTAGTATATTTGCAATTTGTGTTCTTTCTGGGTTAGGATCTGGCATTCTCCTTTAAAACAAATCCGATGAAAAATTTGAACGGGGTCGTTTTCAAGCTCCTTTCGTAGCATACGTTGATTATACACAAAAACTATGTAAGTCATTAGTAATGTTATAACACTGAAGAGTTTGTTGGTTTGAACGCGCTAATCTCAGGAACTACTGGTTCTAAGTAAATATTCATTTTGTGCTGGATATGCCATTCCATTCCATAACGAGGAAAGCTTTAGACCAGCAGTAGAAAATTTGGAAAAACAGGGAAAATTATTAATTTTTTAACCGACTTCAAAAAAAGGTGGTTATCAATTCGAACCGTATGTATTTAATATTTTCAGAACTGCCCAGTTTTCAAAATCTTTAAAGTCAGTAAAGGTACCTAAGAGGTTTTCATGTCAACGAAGTCGCGGGCGACTGCTAGTTTAAGATAAAATCGTTTCGATATAGATAAAATGACAATAATATTTTCTCTAATAAAATTAAACGCATTCTATTGAAAATTTAAAGAAACAATACATTATTTCGTTAGTCATTCAGTAGTCGGAAGGCGGCCATGTTTTTTTTTACTCGATATTCAATTTTTTCAAGTTAGGTAGCTATTTACAATGAATAATAACAGTTTATGTTAATATTTATAAAAATTATCTATTTAATAATTAAGTTCAATTGAAATCATATTCGTGCGAAAACTGTGTTGATTCTGTGTAAGGTCAATCTGTCAATAAATATGCGTATACGATAAAATTAGAAAATTATTCGATTTGGAGGGTGTGTACCGAAGTTACAATAAACACAAAAGAAAGGTGCTAATGTAACTCGTATAGATCGTTAAACAACTCAAACGATCTCCATTTTTTTACGATTGTGTATTTATTTGAAAAAAGATAGACGCGTCCAATCTAGTCTAATATATAAAATTTCCTTGTTACAATGTTAGTTACCGTACTCCTCCGAAACGGCTTTACCGATTTTTACCAAATTTTGTATGCGTATTCAGCAGGTCTGAGAATCGGCTACTATCTAATTTTCATCTAAATTTTTTAAAATTTTTAATGCAAAACAACGTTTGCCGGGTCAGAGTGCCTAGTGTGAGCTTTCACCAAAACAAATCGAAAACTTCATATTCGCGTAAAGGCAAATTTTATATGGAATTGAAGCAGCGCCCCTGGCAGTATCGAGAGACAACTCAAATTGGTGAGTGTCAGTGTCATATAAAATTTGCGTTTAACATTCTCGATATCGACGCGGTAAAATCTTACACTAGCCACACAGCTAGTTAATTTATAAACCTACACCTTATTTTTGTATTTCGTTGATTGTACGAAGGAAGCAATTCGCAACGGCCTTCAAATATCATTTAAGTGATATATATTTGCGGTGGACCTTTATTTACAACGATATGTCTGTTTGTAGCTGTACTTTGCTGTTCTGTCATCAAATTTGAAATCGGTGTTTTTGAAATATTAGTCTGAAATAGTATAATACTTTAGTAATACATAGTTACAGTTCTAATCAAAATACTTAATTATAGATAAATTTATTTTTAACCGTAAATATAATTGTTAATTGAATCGTTTTCGTTTGTACAATGCATATACCGTTACAAAATGCCTACCCTAGGCAAAAAACCTGTGCACGCCACTGCTTGTTGTATGGGAATCCTCTATATAAAATTAAAGATTTATATTCTGTTTTAATATTAATTATTGTTATACAATATAATAAAAGTCGACTTTTCAAAAATGCTTATAAGAAGCCTACTTGAAACAAACGAATTTGAATGTTGAACTTTATAACTGTCTAGCTATCACAGTTCATGAGATACATGCTGACAGGCAGTTGGTGACAGACAGACAAACAAATAGCGAGGTGTTAGTAATATGAAGCCCGTTTTAAGAAAATTAAAAACACAACTTCGCAACGAGTAAAAACAGATAGCATTTCATGAAAAAGCGCCATCTTGTGACGAATAGCTGCGCACTACAACGCTAATAGTATATTTTTTTATTTATTTAACGGCCTTGGAATCAAGTCTTTTATGACCTCTTAGAGTAAGTACGAGTATGTACTAGAGATGCTACTAGGAGTAAAGGTAAAGGACCGACAGCAACACAGTTATCTGGCTAAATATCCTGCATTTAAACAAAAGCTACGTTATATAATAATATTCCCACATGAACCCTTACAATAACTTACAGTTATAAAATTTTTTTTTTAATTTTTACTTGAGTGGGCTGTTGAAAATAGTAATTATGTATTGCGAGCCTAATTTACGAGTACATATAAAAGCTCTACAGATTATTACACTTTGTCACTATACAGAAAAATATAATTAAATACGCATAAGTACATTTGTTTTTTTGCTGAAAATATGAACATCGAGAACTCTTTTTAACTGACGAATCAACGGTACGAATACGAGGTAACGCCCTCAAGGTTTTTACTATAAGGACGTTACCTAGAACCCACAAACTGCTTTATTACGTTAAATAAATGTTGCTTAAACTTGCTGGCACGGACTTCATAGATATGTTTAAGTAAATTAAAGCAATTAAATGCCGCAGTTATTTTTTACTTTTTGTGCGTTTTGAGTCGGTTCTATTTTTTGTTATATATCACGCATACTAGCGTCTTGATAAATCCTGTCCTATTATTATAAACGCGAAAGGAAATTTGTTACTCTTTCACGTAAAAAGTACTGAATGGATTTTGATGAAACTTTACGATAATATAGCTTAAACAGCAACAGAACAACAAAGGCTACTTTTTATCGCAAATTGTTTACGGGAACAGGAAGGAGATCTGCGTAGGTGAAACCGCGGCTTTCCTCTATCTCTAATATATAAAAATTTTTCTGTCACAATATTAGTTACCGCACTCCTCCGAAATGGCTTTACCGGTTTTTACCAAATTTTGTATGCGTATTCAGCAGGTCTGAGAATCGGCTACTATCTAATATTCATCTAATTTTTTTTTAAGCTATTGTATAGCTTCTATCGCGGGCCTTGAGCGTGGAGACCGAATACAGAAATTCCGTAACGAAAAAACCTAACACCCCCTGAGTATCAAAAACATAATACCAAAAGCACAATTTCGGCAACGACGTCATCGGGGAACGTGGCATGAACATCGGTCTCCACGCTCAAGGCCCGAGTGCCTTACCGCTAGGCCACGGTCTCGATGACGTCGGTAGGTAAACATAAGTTGATAAAAAATTCTATCCAATAGCTTTACCGCGGCAGTCTCCGAGTGCCACACGTCTTTTTTAATTTTTAATCCAAAACAACGTTTGCCGGGTCAGCTAGTTAAACAATAAACTTAAGTATTATTTTGCACCTTCAGTGAGCAGCTGAACTTAGGTAAAGCGGTAGCTTATAGAGGAGGGCCATATTTTTATAGTTCAATCTTTTTACGGCAGGGTAAACTGCTTCGTTGCGTAACGCGTTACGGCAGCGGTAGGTAGGCTCTTTATCTCTCACTAGCGCTACGCGCGCTGAATTTAAGTTATCACTTATGTCGGGCGTCCCGAGACGCACACTTATTTTTTCTAATTTTTTTAACTCAGAATAGAAAAGTTGAGAACTCAATTGTATCACATAGGACAATTACACACATCGCTATATAGCCTCAAAGTAAGCGTAGGTAGCTTGTGTTATGGGTACTATGATAACTGATGAATATTTATATATATTGTACATAAATACTTATAATATATAGATAAACACCCAGACACTCGAAAACATCCCTGCTCATCACACAAACATTTTTCTAGATGTGGGAATCGAACCCACAGCCTAGCACGCAGAAGCAGGGTCACTACCCACTGCGCCACTCGGCCACACATACCAGCAACTTGATAATAAAATTATTATTATAAAAACAAAAAACCCGACTGCTTAGAAGTTATGAACTGAAAAGAGAAAAACAATTGTCCCCGCCTGCAGCACCATAAAGTATTTAGAATTTTATACAGATATAGTGATCCTTGTTTTTCTCTTTTCAGTTCATAACTTCTAAGCAGTCGGGTTTTTTGTTTTTCTAATAATAATTTTATTTGAGACTTTTTAGTTTTAGTTTATGGTATAGAAATGAGACGGTACACTTGGTACACTTTTTGCCATTTTTTGTTAAAAAAGTAATATGAACATGATATGATATTTATATTTTTGAAATGGTCTTTTTACGACCTTTCAATTGGTACCCATATTGCTAAGATAAGAGAAAAAAATACACACATCCCCCCTTTTTCCCCCATTTACAGCCGCCATTTTGAAAATTTATATAGCCTATGTCACTACCACAATTCTGACGAATTCAACGACACCTCACATGTCAAAATCCGTTCAGCCGTTTAGGCTGTAGCGCGTGCCGAAGAAATGGACATACAAACATACATTCATACATACATACGCTCGAAAAACATAACCCTCCTTCTGACGCAGTCGGGTAAAAAGACAATAAGATTAAGTATTATTTAGCGCTTTCGAGGAGCAGTTGCACTTCGGTAAAGTACCAACTCATAAATAAATAAAAATAAAAATCTTTTATTTCAACCGTATTAACAGTCATAGCGGTGTTAGTAAATACATTATTAAACTTAAAAACTAGGTGTTAGTGATACATTTATAACTACTTAAATCTATTACCGGTCCGACTTGTCAGTACATGAACCAATGAGCAGTGGTTCAAATACTGACAGTCGAGTCTGGCCGCAAAAGCACTTAGGACACTGTTGGAACTGGCCCGGACTCTTCGCAACAGAGATGTGCACCGCTTACGCATGGTTGCATAGAAGCAATCCACACGAGCCGCGGCGAACATACCTGAAGCACTGCAGAATCGGGGCAGTCCCATCAGCATCCTAAATGCATAATTATATTGCACGCGTAGAGCGCTATATTGTTTTTGAGTGTAATCGACCCACAGGCTACTCGTGTAGAATGAAGTGCAGTAAGCTTTAAAAAGCGATACTTTAACCGACATTGTACACCGAGCAAACCTGCGGACGATCATATTTGCCCTCACCGACAAAGCCCTACGCTCGCGTTCCATGTCGGCATCGTCTTTCAGATTAGGGGTCAGTATGTGTCCCAGATATTTAAAACGTTCCACCCTTTGCAAAGGAATCCCATAAAGCTTAATAGGGGGAACCGTAGAGGGCAGCGACTTCCCCATGGCCTGAAAAACCATGCATTCACTTTTGTTTACATTATATGCTAGGCCATGACGGTGAGCATATTGCTCACAGATACCTAACAGTTTCCTTAAGCCACAGACAGAGGCACTCAACAGCACCATGTCATCCGCGTAACTAATGTTGTTGAGACACATGCCGTCAATATGACATCCAGTACGGGTGCTGCTAAGGACCTCTATCAGTGCGTTGACATATAAGTTGAAGAGCTTAGGGGAGGTTAAGCCTCCCTGCCTCACCCCGCACTCCAACCTATACGGACTAGAGTAGCTTTCCGACCATTTCACGACATTGACCTGATTACTGTACCAAAACTTGAAAATGTTAATGATATGCCGGGGTATACCAGTTTCTCTCATTTTCTGCCACAAGATATCATAACTCACCAGGTCAAACGCCTTGGAAAGATCGAGAAAACAGGCATAAACAGGAGTCTGCCTCGCTGAGTAGTACCTGACAGTCTGTTTTAGGCATAATATCGCCGACTCAGTTGATAAACCAGGTTTGAAACCAAACTGATTATCATGCAGTGTCATAAAACAGAGCCACACTTTTTAACCGACTTCAAAAAAAGAAGGTTATCAATTCGACCCGTATGTATGTAATATTTCCAGAACAGCTTCGTTCGTCAAAGCTTTTCGCTATAAGACCGTTGACTGAAACGACTATAGGAACAATCATTGTAGAATCAACATTCCACATGTTAGGGAATTGAAATTAGTTGCTCCAAATAAATTAGAAGTTGTTTTGTATATGGAGACAGATAACAATGATGCAGTCTAAGATGGAAGCGGGCTAACTTGTTAGGAATAGGATGAAAATCGGTTTCTACACGACATCGTACCGGAACGCTAAATCGCTTGGCGGTACATCTTTGTCGGTAAAGCGAAAGCGGTCGCGAAAGCCTCCCACCAGCCAGACCGAGACAAATTAAAAAAAATCTCAATCTGCTCCGCCGGGAATCGAACCCAGGACCTCCGTCATATAAATCCACCGCGCATACCACTGCGCCACGGAGGTCGTCAAAAATATCTATCAATCTAAGATGGAGGTCCCGGGTTCGATTCCCGGCGGGGCAGATTGAGATTTTTCTTAATTTGTCTTTGTCTGGCTGGTGGGAGGCTTTTCGCCGAGGCTGGTTACCACCCTACCGACAAAGACGTACCGCCAAGCGATTTGGCGTTACGGTACGATGTCGTGTAGAAACCGAAAGTGTCGTGAATTTTCATCATACTCCAAACAAGTTAGTCCGCTTCCATCTTAGATTGCATCATCACTTAACATCAGGTGTGATAGCAGTCAAGGGACAACTTGTAGGCGATAATAAAAAAATCAGTTCAGCCGTAGAGCCTTGATCGAGTATCCAGATAGCTATTGAGAAGAAACCTTTCAAACAAACGAAATTGATATATATGTATAAAGAAACCTTACCTTCTTTTTATTTATTAAATAAATATAATTTCTAAAATTAATGTACCCAAAGTGACATTAGCGATCTGTAAGTGAAAGTGCAGACAAATGAGGAACAAACAACAGGAACAAACTGACGGACAGGCAATAATTTTAACAATGTATTTTTAACCGACGAAAAAAAACGGAGGAGGTTCTCAATTCGACACGTATATTTTTTTTTATGTATGACCACGCATAACTTTTTACAGAGTTGTCCGATTTTGATAATTCTGTTTTTATTAGAACGGGCATACTTCCAAGGTGGTCCCATTGTCATCATGTTAGGTTCGATTAGGATATTCCGGGGAAAATGGAAGGAACTCTTCAAATTTTGGAGGCACGCTTACAGCGATTTCGATTTTTGTCTCGGTATCGATAGCTTTTTGGCTACTAGTGTCGTATAATATACTATGACAGTATAGTACGAGTACGATACGTGGCGATAAATCACTAAAAAGTAAGAAATAAAAAATTTTAAATATAAATAGAACCGACTCAAAACCAGAGATGTGACTTATTTGAAATACTTCTATTTAAAATGCAAATACAAAATGCAAAATACCTATTTTGTATTTTGCATTTAAATACTTTTTCACAAAAACATTTTGTATTTTATTTGAAATACCTTTTCAGATGTATTTTGCATTTTTAAAATTCATTTCAAAATGCAAAATACTTTGTGATTAAGTTTAGCCAACATTACCAGTCAAACGAAATGAAATGAACAAATGATGCTTGTATTGCCGAATTTGACCGATAGTGGCGCCTGCGAGCCAAGCGTGCCTATTTTTTCTTCTTTGGTCAGAGTGCGCGCCTTATGTCTGACTAGTGTCAATGTCTAAAAAATTTAATTAAAAAAATGTTTGTCTATCTCTCTGTCCGCCTGACTGTCTGTCTATACGATTCACGCTAAAACACTGAATGTATTAAAATGAAACTTGGCACGTTTGTAGTTCATATTTTGAGATATTGTATAGGATAGTTTTTGCCGCGAAAATTAAAGTAGAAGGGGTTGAAAGTTTTTATGGAAAGTCTTTAATTTTTGAAGTTATGTTAATGAAATTTTGCATATGAACTACTGAATAAATAAATAAATAAATATAAAGGATTTTTCAAAATTTCGTCGCTACAGGGTTATATAAGGGTGGAAAGTTTGTATGTAAAATTCCTTTTAAATGTTCTTAATTTAAATATTCAAATCAAATTATCTTTATAGAACTACTTGTTATACTGCACCAACAATCAATTTTTTGTCAATCAATTTGGACCTATTTAGACGGGTCTTTCGACACTTATTAATAATATATAATGTTATAAGTAACATAGGTTAATCTTATATTTTGATATAGGTGTTTATCTATTTATTATAAGTATTTATGTACAACATATAAAAATATTCATCAGTTATCATAGTAATATGGGTACTCAAGCCAACTAAGCTTACTTTGGGCCTATATAGCGATGGGTGTAATTGTCTAATATTTATATTTATTTATATTATGTATTTAGTTGCATAGATTACCAACTGACCATCTGACCGACCTTTGTCTTCAAACGCCGCAACATTTGCCATCTGTTTGTTTATGACACTGTTTATTGCAGTGCAAGTTTTCTGCAACTAATATCTCCTCGCGATACCACTGCTTTGTCTTACAGTAACATCAGTATTTTAGCTAAAACCGCCTCTATTGCAACAAGTTATGGTCGAGTGTCGTGTGGCACGGGGCGCAGTCAGTTCCCGTGTAGTTAGTGTAACTATTAATTCAATTGTTGTTGGTAAATCTCTTAACTGTATGTAATCAGTTGTTTATTCGCACGCGACGCGCGCGCATCGCCGCGATCATTAGTTGTCATTAATAATTATTGACCCGACTTTTTGATTCTTGTGCACTGAAATCACAGTCAACATCTGTTTAAAAAATAACGTAAGTAGTGTTGTTTAATAGTAAAAGTAATCTTGCGGTAATAAATCGGTATTTCGTAAATCAATGTGATTCTCAGTTTTATTATATTGTATTATGTTTTTTCAAATAAATTTAAATAAAAATAGTGGTTTGTAGATATTGTGCAGTTTTGGCAAAGAAAATAGAAAAAAGAGGCTGGTTCAAGCTGTATATTAAGTACTGTATTTAAGCTGTATACTGTAATGTAAATAACACATAACAAACACCATAATTTAGGATTTTTAAATCAATAGGCTTCGGTTAGTTCGGTAGTTCGCTTGACAATATGATTTGAATATTAGAACCGTGTAAGGTTGCTTCCATGTTTCGACCACCTTGGTGATATCGCAATAAGACAACTTATTGTATTATTTTGTGATGAAGGTAAAACTATTATAATGTTACTTTGAATACAAATTCAATATTTTTACTTTACGAATATAGTGGATATTTACCAGTAGAATTTGGAAGCAAAAAAAGATATATATAATAACTCAAAAATAATTTCTAAGTTTTATACGCAAGCGTCATCTTGTAATAAACTAAAGCGCGCGCTTCTCCAGAGATGTTAGTTCTCATTAGTTATTGATACGACTTCGTGGTATTTTAGCCAAAACCGCCTCTATTGCATCACGTTACGGTCGAGTGTCGTGTGGCACTGGGCGCGATCACTTCCCGTGTTGTTAGTGTAACTATTAATGCAACTATTGTTGGTAAATCTCTTTACTGTATGCAATCAGTTGTTCAATCGCATGCGACGCGCGCGCATTAATGCAGTTAATAGTTGTTATTAGTTATTGACGCGACTGTGTGATACTTGTGCACTGGAGTAGTAGTCGGAATCTGGTTATAATCATGTGATTTAATTGGTGTGAAGTGCAGATTCTTCAACTTTAATGGACATTGCCAAAATTTGCCCCAGGCTATCCAAACGTATGCTCATATTTAACTATTTTATTTAAATACACAATGAATTTTAAACAACTACCCATGTTTCATAGCAATCACTTGAAAATAAATCAAATATCTAAGAATTTCAATCGATTTTTTGTGTTCTGAATCATGAGACCGTCGTCGTAGTATAAAAAGTCAACTTTTATCAACCTCCATAACTTTTATCAGCGACTGCTTAGCTACAAGTAACTTTATTACTATTTAAATAGAAGATATGTACTATTTAATGACGTATATATCATCTCTGGGCACATTTTTCTCAATGACTTCCATACATTTTTTTCCTTTAATAATTTAAATTGTTGTACTGAGTTTTTAAATGTAACAACAATCACATTTTTTAAACTACATAATTCAAATTTATACAATAGTTTGTGAATATTATTCATTAAACATTGCATATTGTAAGTGCGTTAAAGTTTTTTTTAACTATAGGCGACTTAGGGCTTTTTTATTTACAGAGTTTAACCGTGGCTAGTTACATAGGCATTCATCATAGCTAAGGTCTGGAATGCCCTACCGAGTTCAGTATTTCCTTGTTATTACAACTTGGGTATCTTTAAAACAAGAGTGAATAGGCATCTTCAAGCAAGCGCGACCTACCTTAGACCACATCTACAATTACCATCAGGTGAGATAGTGATCAAGCACAAGCTTATTTCTTATTAAAAAAAATATATCATTTATCAGTTGTCAGGTGTTTGTTCTTAAAAATATAAATAAAAACATTTATGAACACAGAACAGTATACCTGGTAATTTATGACACTGTTTATTGCAGTGCAAAGTTCTGCAGCTGTTACCTTCGCGCGATAAGACTCCTTTGACTTTCAGAACTTGTTTTCTAACAAAAAACCGCCTCTATTTTTTCACATTATGGTCGAGTATCGTGTGGCAAGGCACGCGGTCACTTCCCGTGTTGTTAGTTAAACCCTTTATGCAATTAGTTTTGTTAAATCAATTACTGTATCCAATCAGTTGTTTATTCGCACGCGACGCGCGCGCATTGATGCAGTTATTCGTTGTCAATGAACTATGCGATACTTGTGCACTGGAATTTTAGTTAAAATCTGTTTATAAAGTAATATAAATTAATGTGTGTAAACTCAAGTTTAATTTCTGTATGCAATAATTTATTTAAATTAATATGTTTTACTTAGCGTCTAAATAACAATCACATTTTTTTCATGAAAATATTGTGTATTGTAAGATATAACTTAAGTTTTTTTAACAAGTTAGGACTTTTTAAATTATACAATTTGACCGAAGCTAATTACATACGCTGAAATGTATGTCGGTAACTTGTACGAAAAGAATTAACGTAATTCGGTATTATCTTTTGACCACTTATAAACAATTTGTCAGGTGTCACTCTTCTTCAAAATATAATTAAAATACATTTATATATTAAATATTATATATTTATATAATAAATAAAAACAGAACGGATCAATAAACCACATTCATCAATGTAGTTTAACTTTTTAGGAAGCCTGGGAATTTATGACACTGTTTAATGCAGCGCAAGTTTTCTGCAACTAATATCTCCTTTGTTTTACAGGTACATCAGTATTTTAGCCAAAACCGCCTCTATTGCATCACGTTATGGTCGAGTGTCGTGTGGCACTGGGCGCGGTCAATTCCCGTGTTGTTAGTGTAACTATTAATGCAATCAGTGTAGTTGAATCTCTTTACTGTACGCAATCAGTTGTTTATTCGCACGCGACGCGCGCGCATCGATACAGTTATTAGTTGTCACGTTAACTTTAAATAAAAAGTTGTATTATATTTAATGAATAAATAAAAGTTACATTCTGTCAAACAGTTCGATAAAAATTAGTGGTTTGTTATTGTGAAAGTGTCCAGTCCATGGGAAGAAAAAAGAAAGAAAAGATCTGCAGGCTGTATACAATGTAAGTTCTAGATAATTAAGGATTGATTTTTATTATTCTGCTACTATTATATTATATCTGCATATTTTATGTTATTTTTACAATAGACAATTTAGGAATTATTAAACTATATGCTTTGATATAATGATTAGTTGTTACTGGTTAGTAAAGCAACTTCGGGATACTTGTGCACTGGAATTGTTACAAAATCTGCTTATAATGTGACTATTTTGATGTTGTTATATATAATAATAGTAAAGTTGTAAGCTAACATACTATTGTGTTAGTTGTTTACAATCACCTTCGGCTGAGGCTAGTAGATCATACGTGTAAGCTCATTTCGATCTCATGACCACTCAATATATGGTGATATTGCTCTAAGCCTACTTCTGGTTTGAATATTTGAAAACAACTGCCAAGTTTACGCTTCGTATTTGGATTTAGGATCATGTTGAGATAGCTTTTTGTGAGATATACAGACAGCGCACAGATGCCACCTTGTGACGAGAAGTTAAACTAACATTGCGATAACTTTTAATACTTCTTGAAATATTAAATACGTACATAAAGAAGGAATGTATGAATGAGGTAATACGTACGTAAATATGTTACTGTAACTGCGAGTTCATAAAAATAAATATGTTCTGTGGTTCTGTTAAATAAGCGAATATTGTTAATAAAACTTTATGCAAGTTTTTATTACTTGTGTTTATTAAAATGTTAGAATTAAGTTGTATATTCTATGGTATAATAATTTATCTGTGATCTAAAATGACAATGAATGAATGGTTTCATGTGATTAGTTTATGGAGGGTAGAGGAAAGGAGAGTCATCTTATATGGGAGAAAAGTTGAAAAAGTGTCCAGTTGTATGCGTTAAATAACAGTTCAAAAATCCTCCACAATCGCGCTAGTGGATGCACAGGGTATGGTATGAATGTAGCAATCGTAGATGAATTGAAGTATGCCGAGTTAAAAAATTTAATGTCATTATCGACTAAAGTAGTTAATTATTGAGAACTTCAACAACTTACGTTGTACAAAATATTGTGGTAAATATAACCTTACAGAATTATAACCAAACGTGCGTTTAGAGTGATTTTAGTTCGTAAACAGTAAATAGTACGGTTATTGATATATAAACATTTAATTTTATGAAAAAGTGAGTGAATAACAGAACAGTTATGGGTAAAATTTGTGTTGTGAAAAATTGTCCAAGTGGACGTAAATCTCAAAACAAAAAAAATATACTCTAACAATATTTGGCGCTTCTTTTGAGAGTTACTTTGATGCAACTGTGGCGCCATCCTATTTTAATACATTTTGACGGACACTTTTTCATATACACAGATGATCCTCCTTTCATCTACCCTCCATAGATTAGATGTAACAAACCGCGCTATTTATTCACAAGACAATAGGAACGTTTGCCTCGAAACGGAAAAGATTAAGAGAAGGGAAATAAAGTTATTAGTCAGTATTAAGAATCTTACTCCTTAACAAATCTATCACATATCATAAAACTTCAAATGAAATTTAAAAATAAGAATTTACGTCACTATTTATACAACTAAACTTAAATCATTATCAAAATAAATTATTTAATAATCACAAGGATATTATAGAGATAAGATTTGCCTTTTACAGTATGTTAATTAGTTATATGGTTTCGGACATATTACAAAATTTCTAAAAAACAATTCTGCCGCTATATCGTCCATTCGTCCAATATATTAAGTTGACCTCCTCCGTGTTATGTTATACATACCGAATAGGGTTGATCTATTCATTCAGTTTATTTGGCATGGCAGACCATATTTATATAATATACGAAAAAGTTTGTTCGTTTGTTTAAATAGTCTAATCTCGAGATCGGCATGTCGGATTGTAAATTATTTTGTTTATTATGAAAGCTAGACTCAAAAGTGAAATAGACTATTTAATACAAACTATACACATCAGGTTGACCATAAATATATATTGTTAATGTTAATGTACTGTAATATCGTACGATGTATAACAAAAATGTAGATTTTTTTAGTACACAGGACGGGACGGAACGGAAACTATAAAAAAAATAAATTGAGAGGGGTAGCGGGGAATGAGCACACTTTATATGAAAGTCTGTCTTTAAAATTAAAAGGGTACCTAAGAGGTTTTCACGCGGACGAAGTCACGGGCGTCCGCTAGTAAAAAATAAGGTTTAAATATCTCACGTACGCGCAAGTAATATAATAAAAACTGTAACTTAAATTTTACTTATACATCACGCCATCTAGTGACGAGCAGATGAAATTTGTATGTTAACACATGAAATTTATTTATTTTTATCTCTTCAAATCTATATTAGAATAACTTCTTGATATTACATTACCACAGTTATACACTTGTGTACATTGTATTTATTATTATACTAGCTGATGACAGCGACGTCGTCCGCGTGGGATTAACATTAATATGATTACGAAAATAAAAATAGCCTGTTACTCCTTATAATTTATTATCAAAGATGAATGTTTTTTTCACATTTTCTACTGATTCTTCGCTCCTATTGTTTGTAGCGTAAAGCCTATAGCCTTCCTATATAGCCTAAAGCCTTCCTATTAATGGACTATGCATCACAAATATAATTTTTCATTTAGAACCTGTAGTTCCTTATATATATATTAAAATAAACAAACAAACTCCTCCGCTTTATAATATTTGTATAGATAAATATAATATTATAAGGGTATATAAAATCCTAAACCAATTAAATAGTCGTCACATGTCTTAGTAAACTCCTCGGTGTTTTTAGACTAATATCCCAGCCAAACGCACTGTTTATTACTTTTCAATTCTAGAATATACACAGGTATTATTTTTATTTATATGATAAATGGTTTTTAAATATTAATTTCTCATTTTATTTTCGCTTTAATTAAGAACAATGTATAGCCTAAAATTAAACATCCTATCGTTACTAACATATAATGACAGATTGCTCAACGTACTTATAGCGACATCTCTTGTCAGGATAATAATATTAGTAGTAATATAATAGGCACTAAATTGATTTGATCCGTAATGCTTACAGATTATTTATATTTCAACTATTGCTTTATTATAAATGCTTAGTGCTTAAATCTAGTTCATGTTACTTGTCTATGGTTAGTGAAACTAACAATGCTTAGTATCTCATAATGGCTTATTTATTTGTTTTATTTTTGAATGATTGCTTGCATTGCTTTTATCACTAGCATGCATGCATGGCATGCAACACTTAATTTATAAATACTTTAGCTTTAGTTTGTAACACCTATGTTATATATATGCTTAGTGCAAGTTTCAAGCTTAGTGCATATGTTGATGTTTTGTGGAAATATCTGCTGCAAATGCTTGCTTAGTTCGTGGTTTTATTTTTCCTATGCTTAGTGAGAGCTTACTTTTAGCTTTTCGCTTGCTTTTTTGCATTTTGGAAAAAATTGCTTGAGAATGCTTTCTTAATTGTTAAAGCGCTCAGCGCCATCTAGTAACAGAATAAGGAAACTTGATATGCAACATTATTTATAAACAAAAATTAAAACCTCAATTATTGTAGATGGAACATTTTACTGAAAGAAGACTTCATTTTATTTTTAAAAATAATTTAAACTGCATTCATACATTTTTAAACAATTGCCTGAACTGGGATTCGAACCTACACGTGAAAAAATCACACTGTAGTATTCACATAAGGATCATTTTTTGCTAAATAACACAGCATAAAAAATAAAAGGTCGGCCATGAATATAAATTAACATTTGATGTGAAATTCATTCAGAAAAATGAAAACCAATCATTGCCGTAAGAACATATAACTGACATTATCATAAGTACCTAATTCTAATCAATGTAATTGAGAAGTAAGCATATTAAAGTGTTGGTTTTCGTTCAACTGTTGGTGTGTTTGCAAAAAACCGCAATAATTAAGGTACTTCCCTCCATGTGACAGCCGTGAGACGCCCTGTATATGTACATACTTAAATACTGTACCCTTCAGTACATTTTCTATCGCCGGATTGCTCTGGAGGGTCGGTGGATTTTCTTCTCCATAGAACATATCTTCAAGAGACAGTTTATTTTCTTTCTACTATTCGCGCCGCTATTTACATGTCGGAAATCAACCGGAAACTGTGTGCCTAGTGTGAGATTTCACCAAAACAAGTCGAAAACTTCACATTCGCGTTAAGGGCATATTTATATGGAAGTGAAGCAGCGCCCCTGGCGGAAGTTAGAGAAAACTCAACACTGACACTCGCCCATTTGAGTTTTCTCTCACTTCCGCCAGGGGCGCTGCTTCAGATCCATATAAATATGCCCTTAACGCGAATGTGAAGTTTTCGATTTATTTGGTGAAAGCTCACACTAGGCACACTGTACCGCTATGAGCACAGGATATTCTATTCATATTAATTAATTCGGGCCCTTTAATTGCAATCTAATTATTTCTGTCGCTCCACTAAGGCAAGTTCTCTGATTGGTCGATGGCTGGGACTGTCGGCCAACGTAGGTTAGAGCGAGAGAGCCTATATTGCTATCCTTTATTGATAAAAAGGTTACCACTAGTCGTATTTACAAATTTTTGTACTATTCTAAGACTTAAATTTATAGACCATACTTTACATTTTCTATGAAAAGATGTTCACGCATATTGTTTTCACATTTTATCAATGTCTATTATTTTTTAACTCACTATTAAAGTATTTTATGTAATTAAGTCAGTGTTAAGTCTATTTAATTCACTATAATGTCTCTGTATATCGTTACGCACAAATTCATTGTAGGAGTCAATTATCAAGCGCTATCCCACATAAATACTTCATAAATGTATTTTTTTTATTTTTTTTGTTCCAAATAATAAATGTTACAACTTACTAGAAGAAAAAAGAAAATGACTCTTTAAGAGATCTCTACCAGTGACCCTGTTATTATTAGGAGTCGAAAATTAATGGATTAACTTAAACACTGATAATTGTTTAGATTCACTTTAGTACAGGTACTAAACTTTTTACTGAGTTTTCATTTTAAGTTAAGATTTTACATTATATATTATTACATTTTATAACATATCTTATATTATGTCTGTCAGACGTTCCAGAGTTTACCCCAAACAGAGAAATATTAAAAAACAAATTACCTTTCATCATAGGAAATCTATTACATATTTACCGCTAAATAAAAACAAATGTATTTTTCCTTGGCCCAATATCGAGGTGCCGTGGAAAACAGTTAAAAGTTAATACTTCCCAGTATCTGTACAATACTCTATTTGAATTTCTTTGAAAGCCCGGCGATTTTTTTCTATATGACATCTCAATTTCTTCTAGAAACTACTAAATTTATTGGCACTGCGTCTTACTTTTCGGTAGCAAAAAATTCTTATTTTCTATATTTATCAAAGTAGGCCCACCGATTGGTCGTGTCGGCCAACGGAGGGGGTAGCGAGGTTGAAGCGAGAGGGCCTATATCGCTATCACTTGCTAAAACACTGCTGCTCACAGTGTTACTTGACAGTTTTTTAACTAATGTAAGACTAGGTTTTAATTACTATAATTTATAATTATTATTCATCACGTAGCAATCCGCGACAATAACACGGATACAGTCTGCACAGTAAGCACCTGTGGGTTCGTTATCCTGCGTCAGGACGGTGTCAAGTCTGCTGGGGAACATACGGATGTTCTAGGGAGGGAAACAGAAGCTGCAAGGCCATTCCATAGTGCGCACTGCTAACAATTGGAATGTTCTTCTAACTTTCGTTTGTCACCTTTAATATAGGTGGATTTATCATGAAAGATTAACCTTTTTTTACTCTCTTTCTCTCTCTCAGCGATAATGGCAGAGGCACGAGGATGGTGTGCTCTGAAATGGTAATATGTTAAGCAATAGGTACCTAACATTTCCGCTTTTAGGCGGAGCCAAATGGCTTCGCAAATTGTGAAAAAATCGTAAATTAACCACCAAGATTTGTTAATATCAATAAATATTTTATGCAATATGCATTAGTATTATTTTTTCCTACGTGTTCTATCTCGCTCATCGCATGTTCCTCTCGCTTATACGAAAAGTAGGCGGGGCTTTTATAAACTCACACATATGTAAAGAGAAAATGATTGGCAATTATCAAGTTCAACTCGCTCGCGACGCTCCAATAGAATTGTAGTAAGTGTTAGAGTACAGTCAGTTCTATATAAAGTGCCAAATTAAAACCCTTATATTAATATTAATCTCGGAG